>JARUPZ010000025.1:4723675-5923675 GCA_031213475.1 Nereocystis luetkeana | reverse complement strand
ATTGAATATTAGTATGCAATACTTCCTTATATATAGGGACAAGGTGGTATCAATCGTCTGCGAGCAGCACAGGTAGAGGATCATGTTGCGCCCCTGGTGCCGTGTTTTTTAAGACTCCCCGCGGGGTCACTCGAACGCGATTTGGTGTCGCTCCCTAGTAACGCCGTGGCCTTTTTCTGTAATTTGTCACTTTTTTTCAATCGGCGATTTTTACCTCTAAAGGCCCAAGAGGGGCATTTCTATAACCCTGTTTGGACCGCAGTTCCGTTTTCGGTACAAACCACCCAATTTTTAAGGAGTTTGCCCCCAAAACGGAACTGCATCCCTAGAAGGGTTGAAAGTTGAGAAAATACAGACACCATTGATACAAATAAATATATAGCAGATGAGGTTATCGACGAAAATAATGCCTTCTTTTTCTATTTTTTTTCTAATTTTTAACATCACTCTTTGTCCCTAATATACGGTACTCGTACTCAGACTGATATCGAGCGTCCGTTTGGCGTCCAATTTAGAGTCCAAAGGGTGCTTGTGTTCCCAGTCGAGAGTGATGCTATATATACATGTAGCCACGGGATTTGGTACCAGGGTATTTGTTTATTTTTACAATTTTCTTTCTCGTGCTGCTTCCTTTTTTTATTTTTTTCGGCTTCGTTCTGACTTTTTTTTGTCTTGGACAGATCCGCGAGATGATCGAGTTGCCGCTGCGCCATCCCACCCTGTTCAAAAACCTCGGCGTCAAGCCCCCCCGTGGCGTGCTTCTCTACGGCCCTCCGGGTTCGGGCAAGACCCTCATCGCCAAGGCTGTCGCTAACGAGACAGGTATACACGGGTATAGCTCAGCAGTGGCCATTGTATAGTGCGGACTCGGTAGTGCCTATGAAATCGCTTGGCACGGGCGGGATTGACCGGACTGTGGTGGTGTGCGGAGGAGTTAGTGCCGGCTGCCCGCTGTAGTTATTGCCGGTATTGTCGGCTGGCGCGTACCGGCTCTATTTTGAGTGACCGAGTCCACTGTATCAAGTGTTGTGGTGGTCGTGGTGGTTGTGGTGATGATGTGGGTGTGGGTGTTGGTGGTGTTGGTGGTGTTGGTGGTGGGGGTGGTTGTACCCGTTTTCTGACTGCGGAACCGTTGTCACACTCGTCCCCTTGCAAACACGCGGCCAACTATTAAATAATCGGATAGAGGATATCGAACGTCGAATATCGGATATCGAACATCGGACGAGGTATAGAGCCCAACATTTCCTTGTGTCTCATGATAGCATCTTTGTTGAAGAAAACGCCAACTCAACTCGATCTGTTTCACGGTGGTCGTGTTCTTCTTTTTTTCGTCTGTTCCAGGCGCGTTCTTCTTCCTCATCAACGGGCCGGAGATCATGTCCAAGATGGCGGGAGAATCAGAGTCCAACCTTCGCAAGGCGTTTGAGGAGGTACGCAGGCATTTTTTGTGGATACTGTACGAGCGTTCGAGAACCGTTTTCAATGTTTTTTTTCACGGTACCTGGCGTGTGATAATTTGAACGGTCGTTCGGATGGGTTTCCAGAAGGTTCACAGGCGTTTCTTTGATGCCCTACAAACGGCTGCAACGGGTCATACACGAAAAAAACATACCGGTAACCAGGACGAGTTCAATGCATTTCTCTTCTTTTTTTGACCCTCAAAAGGGTTTCGAGGAGGTATGCAGGCGTTTGTTGTTGTTGCCCTTCGATGAGTAAAAACGGTTACGGAATATCAATACAAACAAAAGGGACACCAGATGCATGTGAATACTTCGTACGAACTTTCATTACTGTGTTCTATTGAATGTTTTCGAGGACGTACTGATAAAAACATGTATTTTCCCGGAACGTGATTTCGAAGGCTAAATGGAGGTTGTGGTTGTTGTCCTTTGCTGCGTCCATGAAGCAATTTCAATGGCCATAATTGCGATTTCCACGACTCGATGTCTTGAACGTGTCCGATTTGGTTCGTCACTTTGTCCGTTTTTTTGTCGTTGTTTGTTCGATTCGTTCTGTTCCCTTGTCCCCGATGTTGTCGTTTTCACCCTCTCTCTTCCGATTTTTGTCGTTGTTAACTTTGTCCTATTTTTGTTTACTCGTGTTTTCGAAACGCTTTTCGAAACGCTCTTCTTCTATGTTCTCGAAACAGGCGGAAAAGAACGCTCCGGCCATCATCTTCATTGATGAAATAGACTCCATCGCACCCAAGCGCGATAAGACCAATGGGGAGGTGGAACGCCGTATCGTCTCCCAGATGCTCACGCTCATGGACGGCCTCAAAGCTCGCGCCTCGGTAAGAAATCGTCGCTCGCGGCTGACACGTGGATGGCAGTGTGTTCGAACAAAAAAAACGCAGGTGGCGCTGCGTCGTAAGGGGGTGGAGTTGAGGTGTGGGAGGGGCTTGGGGGTTGGTTGGTGTAAGGGCGTTGGCGCGGTGGGGGGTGGCGTGGGGAACGGGGGGAAGGGGGGAGAGGGAGGGGTGGCGTACTCGTTCGTTGGTTTCTTTTGGCTACTTGGTTATTGACCACGCATCCGTTCTGAGCCAAGAGCACTGTTTCCTACTCCTACGTACGACAGTAGTAGTAGAGACTCTTCCAACAGTTGGGCGCTCATCAAGTTGTTTCCGCGTATTACGTACCTGGTACATATTTTTTGCTGATCCTATCCGGCTATATTTGTCGTCGCCTGTGGCCGCCTTCTGTGTCCTAGGATAACGATCGTTTTCCCGCTACTTACTATCTTGCGGAGGTGGTGTTGGTGGGTGTGTGTGGGGGCTTTCGGGGCGGGGGTGGAGGTGTTGGTAACATAGGGGTAAGGTTCACGGAGCGGGGGGGGAGGGGGGGGTGGGAGTGGGGGGGTGGTGTCAAGAGATGGGGCGGTGTAACTACTGGACGTCTCGAAGGGGAAATGACTGGTATACCACTAAAACGCTGTCCGTCGTAAATCCGTGTGTAGGTCTTTCTTGTTTGTTTTTTTCGTTCAGTCGCTCACCTTTTTTATATTCTGTTGTTTCGTTGCGATCTTGGCGTGGGCAGGTTGTGGTCATCGGAGCCACTAACCGGCCCAACTCGATGGACCCCGCCCTTCGGCGTTTCGGGCGTTTCGATCGCGAGATTGACATCGGTGTCCCGGACGAAAACGGTGAGCCTTTCTCGAGAAGAGCGGTGGCAGAGGGAGGGAGGGAGGCTTTGGACCGTTTTAGTAAATTTTGTTCTTACCTTAAAACGACCCGTCTCTTTTTCAATAGTTTTCCTCCTCGGGCCCCATTTAATTATACAATTAGGGAGAGGTTTGACGTGGCTGGACTTGGACTATTTCTCGCTCGTTGTTGTATTCGTTGATTGAAGTATACGTGACTGAAAATAGTTTCGATTTTGCGCGATTTTTTGTTCCCATGTGAACTTTTTCCGATTTTTATATTATTTTTTGTCTTCCTGGTTTTGTTCGTTTTTGTGTGTTTGAAAATTTAACGCGCTTCGATTTTTTCATTTTCGTTTCTTCGTGGATGAGCAGGGCGGTTGGAGATCTTCCGCATCCACACGCGGAACATGAAGCTGGACGACGATGTGGACCCCGAGGCGATCGCAAGGGAGACCCACGGTTTCGTGGGAGCCGACATCGCCGCGCTGTGCACCGAAGCCGCCATGCAGTGCATCAGAGAGAAGATGGACCTGATCGACATCGAGGTATATTTTTCTCCGACATTGTATCTTTGATTGCTCTAAGTGTTGCCGGTATGTCCTATGCCGCGTGGCTTCCGAGTGTTCAGTGTGAGTGTCTGTTGCGAGGCACCAGGTATGGTATATGGCGTCGGGTTGCACTTTGAACAACCGCAGCAATACGTCATTCATATCAAAATCACTCACCCTCTCTCCGTTTCTTTCTCGTCTTCACGCTTGTGTTCTCTTTCTCGCCCTCTCCCACCTTTCCCTCGCCCCCTCTCTGCCTCCCCGACCTCTCCCTTCCCCCCCCCCCCCCCCTCCCCTCTCTCCCTATCTCCCCTTCCCGCTCTATGTTCGTTTCTTTCTACCCCCTTCCCTCTCTCTTTCTCTCCCCCGCCCCCCCCTCCCCCCTCTCCCTGCTCCCTCTTTCGTCTATTCGCGCGGACCGTCTACGCCTGTTCAGGAGGAGACCATCGACGCCGAAGTGTTGGACGCGATGGCTGTCAGCATGGACCACTTCCGGTTCTCGCTGGGCGTGTCGAACCCTTCTTCCCTCCGCGAAACGGTCGTCGAGGTCCCAACCGTCACTTGGAACGACATCGGAGGCCTGGCGGTGCGAATTCAGAACTGTGTGTGTGCGTTTTTTTTTTCTATTGTGGGGGGCCATGGTAAATAGGGACCTAATATTGTTGGTAAAAATTGCGAAATATGTAGGTCTTTGTGTCTGTCGTAGGTCCTGTTTAATATGCCCCCCCGTAATATTTGAAGCAAGTAGGGTTATCATACCCGACAATACGTGATGTGTGTACTGTTCCGCCCCCGAGATCGTACGATACATTCACCGGTTCGATTGGGTATTGGTACTGGTTTTGTATATCGTATCCAAATGTTTCGATATATTCTAAATATCGGACGTGTTTTGCCCCTCCCGGCGTACTCCATGGCGCCGCCCCTGTTTTTTGTGCTGACCCTGGACGAAAGCTTCCATGTTTATATAAAATATAAACTATAAAATATCGAAACCGTATCGATTAGCTATACGCACCGGTATCGTGTCGACCTCGATTCCGATATCGATACCCGACAGCAGTAATTCAAATGCAAAAATGTCCCGGTAATAGGCAAAAGGATGGAGGGGGATAGTTTTTTTTTTTGTTTCGTTTTCGCTCAAGTTAAGTGGGAACCAAGGAAAATTGATAAAAAAAATACCTATGCGATGTTTTTTCGGAAGTGTGGTGTCGTTTTTTGTCCGTCTGGGTGTAGGAAAATGGTACGGTGAGCTTGAGCTCTTTTTTCACCAATCCGCCGGAGGATGAAGAAACCAAGAACAAAAGTACCAGTATAATCGAAGTAGCTTTTTTGGTGTGGTGTACTTTTCTGTTCTTGGTGTTTGACGATTTTATTTTTCGTTTTCGTTCTCGTTTTCGTTTCCGATTTCGATTTCGTTTTCCATTTTTTCTTTTTCTTTCCAGGGCGTCAAGCGCGAGCTGCAGGAGCTTGTGCAGTACCCCGTGGAGCACCCGGAGAAGTTCGAGAAGTTCGGCATGTCGCCGTCCAGGGGTGTTCTGTTCTACGGCCCCCCCGGGTGCGGAAAGACGCTGATGGCCAAGGCCGTGGCCAACGAATGCCAGGCCAACTTTATCTCCGTCAAGGGTGAGATATGGAGGCTTTCCCCCCCCCCCCCCCGCCTTTTTTTTTACATTCACTGAGATTGCGGCAAGCGATATCTGCCTGGCCCGTCACAAACTGGACGTGCTCCGTTCTGGCACGAATTAGATGCAACGGTCGATGGTGAAGCATGCGACTGTTACTAGCGCCATGCATGCATGAGCGGCCGCCTTTACCCGCATGCAAGGAAGAACCGCCGGGTGCTGGGAGTCTTGAGTCTGAACTCACAAGCGGCTCGTAGTGGGATGCAGCTCACCGTTCGTGCGACTCGCCCAACACCTAACGGCGCTTGGTGCATGCGAGCAAATGTCACTCGCAGTAGTTATCCCACGATGATTGGTGATCCAAGAAAATGCCAAGTGTTGTCCCGAATTTTTTGTTATCCTTTTTCGGAAAAGTAGGAGGACCTCTACTTAACCTATAACCTGTTTTGGACTGCAGCCCCGTTTTGGAGCAAACCGCTCAAATTATAAGTAGTTTGTCCCCGAAATGGGACTGCAGCCCCAGACGCTTTTTATTATTACCAATCCGCTGGAGGATGAAAATAAAAAAAAATAACGAACTAAGGAATTGGAAGACGGCCCCGATAGTCAGAAACATTTGCCTTGCAAGGCAAAAAATGTTGGATCCTCCTTCAAACGGGGCTGCGGTCCCGAAATGGTTTTCAATGGTGTCGTTCTATTAATTTCAATACAGTATTTTTTTGACACGTAACAAAGGACAGGATCAAGAAAACCAAACAAGGTACAGGCCGAGATAGATCGGCAGGAAACGTTAGTAGCAATCGGTATTGATGGTCAGTTGGCACTGAATTCAGCAGTAAGTAGAACGCAACCCGTTCTCCAATAAAAGCGTGCCAGCCCGGCTTGTGCCTGTTTCTCATCTGGTTTTCGCGCACTAAAATACCTTGATGACCCCCCGCGCCGTAAAACCGGCCAGGGCCCGAGCTCCTGACGATGTGGTTCGGAGAATCGGAGGCCAACGTGCGCGATGTTTTCGAGAAAGCTCGCGCCGCGGCGCCCTGCGTGCTGTTTTTCGACGAGCTGGACTCCATCGCACAGAACCGCGGAGGGTCAAGCGGGGACGGGGGAGGGGCTGCGGACCGCGTCATGAACCAGGTACATATATGTATCTAGGATACATGAGAATATATATATTTTTTCTTCTTGTTTCGTTTTGTATTGTTTTTCGTTTTTTTTTTTTTTTTTTCTATTAATAGTTTGTTTTGTTTCGGTTCGTTCTGTTTGATTTTGTTTTGTTTTGTTTTTGTTCGTTTTTTTTCGGATAGTGCATCGGGGTGAGCTCCGTGATTTTTGTTTCGGTCGTACCCGGTATTCATTTGGAAGTCGTCCTGCGTTAGGAGAAGGCCCACATAATTGGTGTGCACCCCCCGCCCCCCTCGCCCCCAACCTCACGGCGCCTCGCGCTCGGTTTCAGCAATGCCTGTCTGGTCGATCAAAACCCGACGTGCTCCGTCCCGGCATTGTATTGCTCCGTCGCGGCATTGTAGGGAGGGTCTATGGTCATGCCATGCGACTACGTCCATGCATGATAACGAGTACCTCACCCCCGCTCTGTCTCGGAAGGCAGGCGTGGTCAATGGTCAAAGTCATTGCGGCAAGCAACTAATGAGTACACCCCCCCTCCCCCATGGGTTTCCCACTACACACATTACCTGGTGTACAAGATGCTAACGGACCCCCCTCCCCCCCCCCCCCCCCCCCGTACCCTTCCCCCCCCCCCCCCCTGTCCCCATTCACTCTCCCCTCCCCCATCCCTTCCCCGTCCCCCCCCCCCCCCCTTCCATGACGCCTCACCCCACTCCCTTCCTTATCTGCACATTTCTCTCTCGCACACAACACAACCTGGCGGTATTACGCTCGTGAAACACCCGAAGATGCTGACGGAGATGGACGGTGTCGGCTCGAAGAAGAACGTTTTCATCATCGGAGCTACCAACAGGCCCGACATCATCGACTCGGCCCTCATGAGGCCAGGGCGCTTGGACCAGCTGATCTACATCCCAATGCCGGACCACGACAGCCGCTTGTCCATCCTCAAGGCTGTCCTCCGCAAGACGCCCATCAGCAAGGACGTGGACCTGGAGTACCTTGCCGCTCAGGTGGGTTTTTGACCCTCGGGGTTCGTGTGGACTACTCCCTTCGTGCAAAATGATGTGCGGTCCGGTGGTGTCAAGTGCCCTGCAGCCATGAAATTTGATAAACGCGCGACGCGAAATTGGTCCGTGGAAGTGTGGTGAGCTTACGCTTTACTTTTTTCCAATCCGCCGGAGGGTGAAAACAAATATATTAATATATTAAACAGCGCAGTTCAGAGGTTTCTTATCCCTGTTAGAACCGTAGTCCCGTTTTTGGGGAGGAAGCAGTTCAACTCCAATTATTTTGCCCCCAATTGTCCCCCAAACGGGACTGCAATCCTAAAGGGGTTACTGATGCCGGCGGAAGGAAGAGAGCTACGGTGGAACTGCTGTGTCGAGTGTACACACATATTGGTCTGCGGGTTTTGTTTCCTGGGGGGGGACCAGGGCTAAGGGTTTTCCTAAATATTGGTGAAGCTGTGGCTGTTGCGACGCGCGCTTCGGCGGTAGGGGTTGCTCTGAATTGCGCGACGTTTAAGTAGTAGTTGTTTATTAGTAGTAGTGGTTCCTCCCATAGTGCCGCCTGCCCGCTGTTATAATATTGCGGGGGACCATAGTAAATAGGACCTACGGTAACACAAAAACCTATATATATAACTGTTTTTACTAACAATATTTGGTCCTATTTACTATGGTCCCCCCGTAATAATTGTCGTGAAATCGCGTGGTATAGATGGGGTTAACCAGTATGGCAGTGTGCGGAGTATTGCCGGTTGCCGCTATCGCGCCCCTGGCACAGATGGGGCTCACCATTACCGCAGTGCCTGTGAAATCGCTTGGCACAGATGGCGTTAAACAACATGACAAGTGTGCGGAGTAGTCCCGCCGTGCATAGTGCCGGTATTTTCGGCTGGCATAGATGGGGTTCGCCATTGTGACAAGTCTGCGGAGTAGTTGGTGCTGGTCGACGCATACATCGTGCCGCTATATTGTTGGCTGGCGCAAATTACACCGGCATCATCACTTGGGCACCTTGCCCCCCACCTCACCCGAAAACTGTTTTAGAACAAAACGCGTGCGATTCGTTCGCCCCATCAACAGTCCCATTTTGCTTCTCATGTTTTTTAGTTTTTTTTTCCTGGTGTAAGGTGAGGGGGTCCTAAAAAAATCGTTCATAGCTATGGCTGTTCATTGGACCCCCCCCCCCCCCCCCCCCCCGCGCGCAGCACGATGCTTGTATTTTTTTTTGATAGGTAGCTTTTTCGTTGCTTTCATAAACCTGTAATGATTTGTAGACAACTCTAGAAACCTACTTACAGCTGTAGATTGCGCGATCGAGCAAATGATGAGGTTGAAGTCTGTTCGATCTCACGTTTTTTTTTTTTTTTGTATCTATTGTCACGGCGGTGAAACTAGCCGCTGACAAAGCGAGCCGCCCGTCGTGTCAAATTGTGTGTTCTGGTGGAGCATCCCGGTCGGTCGGACGGTCGATTCACGTTTCACCCGCCCGACCTCCATGGATCACATATATGCTCGTGATTCTGTATGATCTGCTTAGGATCATGTTGTCGCATGGCAGCTCTTCATACGTAAGGACCGATTGGATGTAATATTGATATATGAAGCGTCTGGATGTAATATAAGTACAGTAATGGTATGTATATTCCGGGACAAGGTGATACAGTCTGCATCGTTTTTCGGTAGGACAGTTTTTTTCTTTGGGTTGGATCTAACACCACGAACAGCTCCTGCACAGCATATATGATAACGACAGGCTAGTATCAAGAGGATCTACCTATCTGTAGATGATTTATCTGTAGATGATCTATCTGTAGATGATCTGTAGATGATATGTATCCCCGACGAGTGTGACCGCCCTACGTGTTCTAGATTAGCGTGTAGATTAGAATACCCCCGTGAGTACGAACACAACAACGATGGTGTATTCGCTGTGATGGACGACAAGACGAGCACACCCACACAACGCACTTTTGTGTTTTGCGTGCCGTTTTTTCTTCTCCTTCTTTTCTTTTGCATGCAGATGGAGAAGTTCACGGGTGCCGATCTGACGGAGATCTGCCAGCGTGCCGCTAAAATCGCGATCCGGGAGAACATCATGAAGGTGGGTCGCAGGCAATACATATTGTGATGTGAACGCTTCTTTTCAGGTTTCGTGTATAGCACGAAAAGTGTAATACACTTGTGCTGAGTGCGCGGTTGCGGTGGGATGAGTAGTCATTGCGACTCAATCACAGGCGGTTTCCTCCCCCCAGTGTTTGTTGCGTCCCGAAATGCGTTTTCGTGCGGCAAAGCTTGTGTCGAGAGTATATTCACAATCCTATTGGTTACACGGGTTGGATCAAAATCTCTTGGGGTCAGGTCGGGTCGGATTTCCGACCCGTGATCCGACATGTGAGAGAGCTTGAAAGCCTCCTGACCCGACCCGATCCGATCCGATCCGATTCGAGCCGACCCGATCCGATCCGACATGACCCAAAACAGACTTGACCCGACCCGTGATAGTTTAACAAGTGTTGGGCCGATACACGGTGAAGAGCCCTGCATTTTTCTAAAAGTGGTTGCCCCTTAATGTTTTCGTGATTGACGATGGCTTCGTGCGACTTGGAACTGCCTAATTAGGACACGCCGTGGGTTGTTCTCGGCCCTCTTTAGGTGTTGTGCAAGCATGAATACTCTCTCGAATGTGCGTACAACCTGTTTTTTTTTTTTTTTTTTTACTTCATAAGCCTCTCTTACTTGTGTACGTGAACTTTTTTTTTTTTTCTTTCTTCAGATTTTGTTTGGTTTTTAATTTTCGCTTCGATTCCCCCCCCCCCCCTTTGTTTTCAGGACATGGAGCGCGAGCGCCTCCGTGGCGAGGCAGGGGACGCGATGGAGGACGTCGAGGAGGAGGACACGGTGCCGGAGATCCTCCCCCGCCACTTCGAGGACGCCGTCCGCAACGCCAGGCGCTCCGTGTCGGACCGGGACCTGGCCCAGTACTCGAGCTTCGCGCAGAACCTTCAACAGGTACGGTAGTACGTTTTTATTTTTCCGCACGTACAATACTTGTACGTGCGTACAATATCTAGTCTTTGACTCTCTCTTTTTTCCCCCCTATGCTCCAGTGGATTGGTGCAAATATTGCTTGGGTTCCACCGCGCATCCCTGCGCAAAATATATGTGTATGCCGATGGCTTGTTCATTGCGTGTTAGGTGGTGGTTTCGGTTGTTCCTTTCTCTTTTGTTCTTTCTGATTCCTGGTTCCTGGTATGTATTACCCTGATCTTGTTTTTGTTTTTTTTATTATTACATTTTTTGTTCATGTAGCACGCGCAATCGCGAAGGTATGTGTGATGTCGTAACACGAAAACTTGCGAAGAAAATGGAGGAGGCTTTATAAGATGTTTTGATTCAATCTCTCAAGCTATGTGTTTTTATTTTGTTTTTCATTTTTTTTTTAAATTCTCGTTTCAAATACAGGCACGGTCCCAGATCACGGGGCCAGGTGGAGGAAGCCTAGCGGCGTTTTCCTTCCCCGACCGGAATGCAGCGGGAGGAGGAGGCATTGGCGGTGCGGGGGCGGCGGCGGCAGAAGACGAAGAGGAGGACCTTTACAGCTAAATAAGGATATCACGGAGATTCAGAGGGGAACTGATATTTTGTTGCGAACATGGTTGGAACACGAACGGAGGGGTTATAGGTTGGGGGGGGGGATCGGGGACGGGGGACTGGCGAGGGGGTGGGGGAAGGGGAGAGGATCATTTGTTACGGAAATGAATGGGACACGATCGGAGAGGTCACGGGGGCGGTTTGGGGGGGGGGGGGGGGGGGGTTGGGGGGAGGGCAGGAAGGGAACTTTATGGGGTTCGGATTTTGAGGCAAAGGATGGGCATTTTTTTGGACTCGAGTTGGAAGTAGCACAGGAACCGCGGGCTAGTGGATACTCTGCCTTCGCGGTGTATCGTATAGGCCTGGGGGGTTGAAGGGTGGGTAGGGGGGGCGCGGTGTGTTCCTGTGGAGAGGTCGCTCGCTCGCGCGCTCGTTCGCGTGTTGTTGGTGTTAGCTGGCTGGTGTCGAACTGGCGTGTAGGTGATTGGGGGATGGGGGGGGGGGGGGGGGGGGGCGGCGTGACTGAGAACTTGCTTCCGCCAAGGTGGTGGCTGGTGGACGTTTTTGTGCCTGGCGGGGGCTGCCGCTGGTGCGCGAATGGTCAGAAGGAGAGGCCTGCGGAGGGGGGCGAGGGGGAGGTTTGGGGTGCGCGTGTTGGACTGCGGTTAGCGCCTACGTTCGTGCTGACTTTGATCGATCGCCCACCCGCTTCGAGAGTATATGCTGAACGAATACAGCGCTGAAAAAAATGAGGTGGCCGTCTCTGTCCGGACGGTACGTGCTATGACTGAACTGACCACAGCGCCGGCAACATCGACATGCCCGCCTTTTGCCCCTGACTAATGATATGCTCGCGGCAATTCGATGGTTCGGTTTGGGTGGGTGTGTCAATTGCCTCCAAGATGCATGCAGTGTCGCCTGTGTTCGACAGAGGACGTCACATATTCATGTGTTGTGTTGACGACGCAACTATTAATAGCGATGGTTCTTTTTGAAGAGTTATATTGTTGTCCTCGGATCGTAGCACTCGGGAGGTTGTGAAGAACACATGTTCAATATTAAACACAGCGCTGACCATTTTTTTTTTTTCTTCTTTCTTTTTTCCCATGCGTCGTTTTCCCGTCGACGCGCTGGATGAAAACCGTTTTTCAACGGATATGTTGCCGTGGTCGCTGCGACGCACGCGATGTATTGTTGTTTTTTCGGATATTCATTGTTTGCTATTTCGGCTATATCGTTCGCTACCCTGGGCATTTCGTGGCACCTTCGGCCCGTTTGTCTCGTCTTGGTCTCTCCAACGCGTATCTATCTACTCTTCCTCCCCTGCACCCCCTCGGGTGGCAGTGTTTCAAGCTGTACGTGTATCGGTTCTTGATCATTCCGGGGCATTCAGGTCAGCTCCTCTATACACGTAGGCGTCTCTTTTTCAACGGATGCATGCCTGGTACGCACATATAACACCAGTATTTATATAATAGTACCGTTCTGTCCCGGCCAGCAGTTTTCTGTTGGAATTGATGAACGGTGGAAAATTCTTGGTCGACGTTCGTCATCACTATTGGGGTTATTCGACGCTATGGTGGAAGCACAGTGTGCGAGAGTGAAGTGCAAATGCCAACCAATGGTTAATGGACACTACTTGTCTCGATGGTAGTTTTTTTTGCTTTCGTTCGTATCGGATGTACCAGGTACCAACTTTGTTGGTGGGCTACAAACATATTTGAAACCGACGAGCAGCTGGTTCCTTGAAAACTGGCGATTCAGAAATTGCCCCTTTCGCTAACCAACCCACAAGAGTATAACCCAACCCGAGAATGTCCAAGAGACTAAGTCAGCAATTTAGGTTTCCCCCCTTTTCATCTTTTTTTTTTTAATCTATTTTTTTTATCATCACTTTTACTCGCCAGCCTTGCTCGTAGGAGGTGTTACCCTCAGCGATCTCCTGGACACGCCGTGGTAACAGGTTATATCGTCCCTTCTCCCCCTCGGTACGTGCTCTTTTTTTCTGTCGTGCACAGGGTTCAGCATTCCCACTTTGCTCGTGGGTTTTTTCATCGAATTCAAAATGTAGATAGCTCAAGCTTTCTCGCTTTCCGGTAAGTATTTTTCGAAGCGAGAAAAAGCCCCTCGTATGGACGACACCCGTCTCGTACGTAACGCGGCCACCAACGCGAGTGCCCACCCACCCACCTAAGCGCTGTTGTCGAGGCATGACACAGCAGCACGAGCGGCGTGTTACGCAAATCAGGGTGTGCGGGTGGGGGTACGTAGCTCAAGTCTATGGGCACCGAAGAATCGGAGCGTTCAAGCCGTTTCATGGGTTTGTACGTTGTAAACCCCATTTGTAATTCCATACCGATCTCCGTTGCTCCGGTAGTGCCGGTCACTTCCCCAGCGTCGCTGAATGACATGGTCTCTGGGGAAAAAAACAAACACATTTCGAGAGGCACGACAAATAAATGCGTTTTACTTTTGTATTTTGTCACACCGCTCGATTCCGAACGATCCACCGAACGAACCAACGTGGGCTGCTAGACCAGGGGGTGGCACTGTTAGTCTCGAACCCTGAGGCAAGTCGTCGCACCACGAGCGTAGCATATGTACTCTATGTACATATATGTACTTTTTTAAGCTTGCACGGTTACACTATGATGAGGGACTTCCCTTCTAACCCATTTTATCGCTACAGTTCGAGGCGCTTCTAAAAAGGGTTACTGCCGTAACAACCTTACAGACTGTGTACCCTGTGTACGCTCGAAATATGGTCGTCGAAGTCGCTTTGCACTGATGAAATGAAGCCAGTGTGTGTGTGGCAGCGGGAGGAACAATGCCAGTGCACGCTATGATGTCGGTGTGCTGGCCTGGCACATACCGGGCTTAAAGAGGAACCAACTGCTCCTGTTGTGGATAGGCATCGACGGCAGGCGAACTCTTCGATCGGCGGCCGAGGGTCCTTTCTCCCACCTTCTCGGGGTGCCTGGTGAGCTTCAACGCCCACGATTTGGCTGGTGGCACGACCACGTACTGACAAGTAGTGGCAGGCGACCAACACCACGCCAGTAACCCCAGCACCACCACCACGTCAAACACCACATTTGTTTATTACGGGGGGCCATAATTTGTACCACCTGGTAGGACCTATGAGATACATAAAAACTATATATTCAACCATTTTTACTAACAATATTTGGTCCTATTAACTATGGCCCCCTGTAATAGGACAGTCACGATATCAGCACTCACGGCGGAAACCAACTCACCACCAGCGAATCCAGCCATTGCGGGGGATCATAGCGAAAAGCGCGAGAGCGTGAGCTAGCTACATTCGATGAAAATCGACGAGCAGTGGGAATGCTGAACCCAATGCGCGACAAAAAATAAAGGTACGTACCGGGGGGAGAGAAGGGACGACACCTGTTACCACGGCTTGTCCAGAAGATCGCTGAGGGTAAAACCTCCTACGAGTTAGGCTGGAAAGTAAAAGTGATGAAGAAAAAAAAAAAGTAAAAATAGGACCAAATATTATAGGTAAACATAGCATTTATTTAAAAAAGAGGTTTTTGTGCGTACCGTAGGTCCTACCAGGTACTTAATATGATCCCCCGCAGTAGCTGCCCATAGAGTGAGGCGGCACACCACGGCAACACGGCAACACGGCTGCTCGCACATGTCCTACCATCGAGGGGCACCTGTTTTTCTCTGGGCTAGCTCTCCGTACACGACTACCGGTAGTAAGTCATTCAAATTCGTAAGCCAACTAAACGCTGCCTCTGGAAGAAAAAAGCCTTTTTTTGCAAATCCGACGGCTTAAGTATACATCGAATAGTGACATACATAGGGTCAGTCTTAATTGGAGAGTTTTTTCCCGTAATTTCGACGGTCCTTCTTATCGGAGAGCTTTTCCCCCCTCATAATTTCGACATTTTTTTCGCACGATTTTTAAATCTTCCAATTTTTCATGATTTTTTTTTCCAAAACATGTGGAATTTAACGAAGTTGTTTTTTTTTGCTTCCGGACAATTTCACGAATAGTGGTGACAGAACGCCTCCGTATATTGATACATATCTCCAATTATTTCCAAGCTTTGGAAATTATGGAAAAGACGCTCTCCGATAGGAATGCGCCCTAGGTTATAGTACATGGAAACACACAAATCAAAGGTGTCTCAAAACGAAACAAATTTGTTTTTTCGTTTCTTCCTTTCGGTTTCATCCCATTCCACTACGATCTTCGCCCTCCTTTTTTTGTCTCTTCCTTCGCCTACGCAGACGAAAACACACAGACCCGGGGTAACGCACCAGGCTTCCCCACTCCCCCTCTCCCCCCTATACGGCTCGTGCCCCTGGCTTCAGTCTTTTCTTTCCATCCATGTCGACTTGCTGGCGTCGAACTGTTAAGGAGCCCCGGCATTCAGAAATTATCTGGAAAATAAGTGGTACTACAAATACGTCCCGCTATCGTTGGACGCGTCGCGAAGGTGGTGTCGGCAAGTACCAGTCTGACGGTTGGCGGCGAGCACCGAAATCTGACCGTTGGTGCCCATTTCTCAGCAAGCGCCACAAGCCTCAAGTGGTCCAGTTGCTTTTGCTTTGTTCGTCATTTATTTGTATACTGTTGCTAGACAGCGGTACGTCGAGTTGCCACGGTGTCGTGCAGTTGAGTTCTTCCGTGCGAGGCTGCCACGCAAAATCGTGGTTGGCCAGAAACAGGTTGCAATATCTGTCAACAACATGAGTTTGGCTAGGTCAACGTATTCGGTGTCGTTGGAGTCAGCTGCGCTGAACGGACAGAAGGTCAAATACGATACCACCGTTGTCTTGTCCCGCCTTTTACCAGAAGCCCCGAGGAATTCCTTCGTGCGCACATGTTCGCGTAGATTAATACAACTGAAACAGGGCGAATGCCGCTAAGCCGCGAAGACAAACCACAAGTATCTCAATCAAAAATATTGATGCTGCTGTAGACTGTAGACTATGCGAGTACTCGCATCTATTACGGGAAGGTCAGTCGTACAAACACGCACGTGTCGTCGGGCTGTTTTTCTTCTAAAATCTTGGTCACGGTAGCGCAGTCGCGCGGTCCCGACACAGTGGTCCTTAGCGTGAAGAGGTCTCTAAGTCGCTATTCAGGGCACCCCCGCTGATCCGACACAGCGGGCGACACCGCTATTTGTGAGGCCTCAGAAGCCCGCCCCCTCTATCGGCAACATGCACCACGTACGTATGTAATCGTCGAACATCGAGTAGTCGTAGTTATCAAACCCCTCTCGATAGTATCGTGTGTGGTGGAGATAGCTCGCCGGAACGACGCACGCACACGCAGAGCTGTTCCCAGTACCTGGGAGTGAGGTGAAGCATTTTCGAGAGAAACTTACCGCAAGGTGCTCCTCGATAACTCGCAGTATTTCGGGTTCATGTACAGCGGATACTGCGAGTATAGTACTCGCAGTCTTTCGAGGTACAAAAACAGTACTGCGGATATTTCCGAACTTGCATCATTTCTGGGTGCGATACTGAGTACCCTCCCAGCAATATATCAAGTATTTCAGGGTCTGATACTGCGCTACTTACAGGTGCTGGCGGCGTCTCGTCCGTTGATACTGATCACCATGCTGTGAGAATACTCGCAGCAGCACTGAAACACTCTCAACATGCGCATGATAGTCGAGAGTATGAAACGCATTCATGCTTTGACCATCCGTGCATCGTTGCGATACTTTCATCCCTATTTTTGGGCTGAAAATATTCACAGATAGTAGTTCTGCAAATGGGAGTTGAAGCCCCTCTCTTTCGGCGGAGGGGGGGGGGGTGAAGTACTTAGAGTATACCGGTAGGTAGTAGTTCGGGATACTCTCGGGTAGTTCTGTACTTCGGATGTTCGTGCTGTGGGGGTTTGGTTGTACTGCTCGGGGGGATTTGTACTGTTCACACTCCCAGTAGTACTCGCAGTATTTTGGCCTTTAGTCCTGTTCATGCTCCCAGTACTCGCAGTAGTAGTTAGTGTTATAAGGATCACCTCGGACTGGGTAATCGATCGATCTTTTGCCCCCATAGCGCAGTAGGTAACACCTTCACATTTGGCGTCGTCCAGGTCACGGGTTCGATCCTCACTTCGAACGTTTCTTTTACAGAAACGCTTGCGCGTGCACACCTAAAAAACACATAATCTCCCTGGATCCCCAGGTAATGAAACGAAGCGGGTGGGTCAGCGTACGGACGTATACGGGGTTCCGATACCCCAAAGGTCCCGCCGTTCAGAGGGGGGGAGAGTGCTATAAGGATTACCTTGGGCTTGGTAATCGATCGATCTTTTACCCCTACTATTATAATAATAGCTCAGTAGTAGGTAAAACCTTCACATTAGGCCACCAGCACAGCAACAATACTCTCAGTACTCGGAGTATGAAACGTACTCGATCATTCTCGATCATTCTCCGAACTCGGAGTACGAAGCATAACTGGGGGCATGCAGAGACAGGAATTAAACTGCTAAACTGAGGAACCACATTTTCGAACGTCAGCGACGAGGTTGCCCTGTCTGTGTGTGTTCCTCACATACATTACAAAGAACCATTACAAAGAAGAACGGTGCACACCGTTCTTTCTACTCGTCAAACATCCGGCACATCCACAGGCAGTAGTAGTACAACATACCAGGTACTGCATAGTGTCCCCGTGCCGAGATTCTTCAATCCTAGAAGAGATACAAAAAAAGTTATGTGGTCACGAAGCTACGCCACAGCAGGGATCGTACTACGTTTTGTCACGTACCTGGTATGCAGTAAGCACAGCAGTGGGCGAAGCAATGCCATGCCATCATACTGGATACGACAGGCACGACATACACATTCTATATGTATAAAATAGAGAAACGAAAGGAAACAAAGAAAAAAAACAACACAGAACAACGAAGAAGACACAAGAAAACGACAAAAATCGAAAGAGAAAAATAAAATGAAACAAAAAAAATAGAAGAAACATGTATGTCGTGCTCCCCCCCGCAGGCGATGTGGCAAACACTTGGAAAGAACGAGCTGGGGGAAAAAACCCTGTAGAGACGTAGAGACGGCTCCAAGATGGCTGGGAGTATGCCAGAGACTCTTTTCGAGGGCGAGAGACTTTGGGACCGATACTCCAGCTGGAGTTGTGGCAGAATTACGGAATACCCTACATACGTGCACGAGTACCTGGTACAGGAAGATTCAGAGGAAGCATGATGCGATAAGCTTCCAGTTGGCGATTCGATCGGAGATTTGAAAAAAAAAGGTTATTTGTGGGCGATGTAACGCGGCAGCGCTATGGCAACCACACGCAGCTGAACTCAAAGAGGTACGGATGCTGGTGAAAATGGCCCACTGGAGAATGCAGCGGCAGGGATCCTTTCAGGCCCGATGTGGTTTGCAATATGGGGTGGGCGAGTCCCGCAGATGGGAATACCCCAGACGAAAAATGTAGGGGACAATACCGGAGCAGCCCCGTACCAGAACGTTCTGGAAACCCGCACAAGGCTTTTCGGGGGGCTTCCTGAGCTGGAAAAACTACACCCTCGCGGGCTCGCTCGCGCCCCCCTTGATCCCGTGGCACACAAGCGCAGCGACGTTGTTGTTGGACCAGTAAGGTTCCCGAGGTGAGCCTCCCGCCTAATCGTGCGTTCTTGCAGAAGTGGCTTGCTGTACGTGTAGGCTGCGCCTGCGCGCCAACGAGCGGCCAGCTGATGTAGGTATCCATTTATTACGAGTACTTTGACCTACAGCAGTGGTATGGTTGGTGGCAACGAGGTGCTACCTCAGCACACGTAGTAGTCAAGTCTGCGATGCGTCATGCCGGGTGAATACGGGTGCTTGTGTTTGTCGGGGCACCAGCAGAGGCAGCAGCATACATGTGTGTGTCGGCATAATCGTACCTATTCATATTTTTGAATTTTTCGCAATACATGCAGTCCTTGTATCGTACCTCTTGCAAATCAGCAGTATCAGGAAAAAACACACCGACAAGCACCAGCAGTACACCAGCTGCAGTAGCAGCAGCAGCAGAGGCACCGCAGCATACCTACGCAGAGTCAGAGGCAGCCGCAGCAGGCAGAAGCAGCAGCAGCAGGCAGAAGCAGTAACAGCAGCAGCAAGCAGTAGCAGCAGCAGCAGCAGCAGCAGCAGCAGCAGGTGCCGCCGCAGCCGCCGCCTCCACCACAGCAGCAGCAGAAGATATGGCAGCTGAACCCACCAGCTTACTATTACGGGGGGCCATAGTTAACAGGACCTATGGTATAGTTAAAAACCTATATACTTGACCATTTTTACTCACAATATTTGGTCCTATTAACTATGACCCCGAGTACTATTAATTTTCACTGTTGATATACTATTAATACGCTGTACTTTTAGGAGTAGGTTTAGCAGTCTGGGAGAAGGGATCTTTAGGGATGTTTTTTACCTTTAAAATGTGTAGCGTGGTCTGCACTTCGAAATCGTCGTCCGCATCCGAGAAATTTCCTGGTTCGATGCAAACTCGGCGTAGCCGCGTTTATGGCGAGTTTTGGCCCGTTTTGGCTGCGGTTTGGGGTCAGGGTTAGGGTTAGGGTTTGGGTTAGGGTTAGGGTTAGAGTCAAGGGTTGGGTTGGGTCTTCGCCTGTACCTTGATCCCAACAGGAACCAAAACATCCGAACAGCCTACCAACCTAAAGATCCCTTCTCCCAGATTGTTAAAGGTCCTCACTTTTAGTGAGGTCGTGAACATCACCCCGAATTCGCCTCGATTTACAGACACGAAAAAGCGACCTATCGACATCGCGATTACCCATCACAACACTCGCCCAATATCGAAGAGACTCTGACCGGGTGGCACATTTCGATATCTATACAGCAAAACCTTTCCGTTCCCCCATCAGTCGGGCGGGCCTGCCAGTACCGCGTACAGCTTGTCTCAGAGAAACGACCTTGGTGGTGCGCGTTCGGCCTAAAGTTGGGTATCGCCCTCGCTCGACAGGAAATATTTCCAGAAACACAAAAAAAAAGGTTGGGTAGGGTTTTGCGTATCGGTACCCGGGTTATTTTTCGTGTGTACATAACCGTGTCGAGTACGTACCGAATCTCACCGGTGGACTCGGTAGGGTATTGCGGCCACATACCGAACACTCCGGTGAAGCTCGGTAGAGTATTGCGGCTGTACCGAACCACTTCAGCAAGGTAAATGCCAAGGATGCGTATTACGCGCTACACGTTCGTTCGGGTTCTCGTGTTGAGAAGACGTATGAAAAAAAACGGCAAAAAAAGACGTCCGTGTTCTTTTCGAAACGACCCCTGGAGGGAAAAGCCTCCATATACAGTAGTTTGGAACCCTTCATAATCGCTTTGATTGGGCCGCTTGCTGTAAAGCTACAGCAACAGAGTCTGCAGTCTCAGCGTCCCAGCAACAGCAGGGATACGTTTGCCGACCGGTACAGCTGTCCGTGGTTCGTGCTTGCAATGCTCTTTTGTTTTACTACGGACTTGCTACGCATTTCGCGATCCGTGCTGTGTGGACCGCGTGGCAAGCGCTCAAAACTTTTTTTCTGCGGGGGTGGACAAGACGATTCCCGGGTTTCAGTACCAGAGGGCTTATTTTGTACGTACGTACCGGGAATTTGTTGTCTTTTGGTTCGCCCTTTTTTCTGTTCTCATGAGCACACATCCCAGACGTACAATACGTACCAGGCGGACAACAGACAATATGCATAGAGCACAGCGTTGCAACGCTGCCGTCCATACGCCGTGCGTGCGTGACACACCCATTTGCGCTCTACTGCCGTGGCTGGTTGTGTTTTTCGGAGCCTGCGGTCCGTAGTCCACCATCTTCCTGTCTTTGGTGCTCCTGTGTGACAGATCCACGCGCACTCTGGACAGAAATGTTGGGACCGTTTGGATTATACAGGAGTACCTCAGATGCTCTTATCTCCCCGACGTTTTGTGTTTCTTGCCCGAGGCACACCCCTTACATCTAGATTTCAGAGACGATGCAAATCACATCAACAAGAATATTACGAACCCCACCTCGTGATACAAGTAGCAGTGGGCCACACCACGCGCGCGTCGCAGGTCTGTGGTGTGCGGCTGTTGGCTACCAGGTAGTTGCTTTCTCGGAGGCCGCGGTCCGTCATCTGTCATCATCACCTCTCTCTCTCTTCTGCTGCTGGTGCTACTGTGCATCTGTGTGCGGTATGTCGCTCGCTCCGCAAAACGTAACACCAGGTCATCTAGATCTTTGCTAATATGGTAAGATGGCCACGGTGCCCGATTTTGGACGTGAAGGCGGGATTCCGATCCTCGAAGAGACCCATGTCTACAGATTTTTATTTATTTTATTTTCTACTTTTTTTTTTTTGTGTCAAGTACGTAACCCAGACATTACAGACAACAAACAGCACAGGAGCAGTGCGCGGCCTGTTCTACAACCAGCTGGCTATGACACTGTACACGTCCGCCGCCGGCCAGCAGAGCAGGAAGCGACATCACGCGTGTGTTGTAGTTTATCCGCTCTGTATTACTGGGGCGTGCCACTATTATTTGTACTATTACGGGGGAACATAGTTAATAGGACCTATGATATACATAAAAACCATATATTTAAACATACGTAAACACAATACTTGGTCCTACTAACTATGGCCCCCGGTAATAATAGTTGCTTTAATATCGGACCCTGCGATTTGTAAAGGTGGCCCCTCTGCTGTGGTGTGATATGATACATGCATCCTGCCACAGGTACAACAACACTGACGGTCGCTGCTGCGCTGCGATTTTCGTGGGTAACCGACTGTGGTCGAGAGTTTCAGCCCCTTCTTCGGGTACATCCTTTTCTATTTTTGTTTATACTATCCCACTACTGTACTGCTGTGTTCCGTGTGCCACGCGTGGGTGCGGTGTGTGTGTGTACCGCGTGTCACGCGTGGAGTGCTTTCAAACTATTTTTTTTTTGTGTCGGCAGTCCTCGGGTGTGTGCGGGAGGGTCCTTCTTCTCCATAAGAACCACGAGAAAGACATGCTTTTTTTTTTCAACTTACTGACACATATATACGGTACAACGTATTTGGCGATTAAAAAAATCTATCAAAGCAATTCAGACAATACTGCCGGAGTGGTCACGATTCCTTGCTATTTCCATGTTTGTTTAGTCCCCCAAATAAAAAAATCTATAAAAGCAATTAAGCCAGTGGTGCTGTAGTCGTAACTATTCGATACTATGTTTTGTCGCCCAAGAAGCGGGTGCAGTTCTGAAGGGGTCCACTGCTGCACATGTCTATATTGTACAGCAGTAATATGCAGGTGTTTATTAACGTCGTAATACTGTTGTCAAATTTTCGTACTTTTGCCAACTTTTCTACATGAAGCCTGGCCGGACACATTGGTCGAGGTCTCCGATCCGTACACGCTGGAGCGCGTGGCAGGCGCTCGAAGTTGTTTTTCCGGCGGGAGTGGATACGACGATTTCCCTGGTGTCAGCACGAGAGGCCTTATTTTTTTACGTGCGTATCGGTAAATGTTGTCTGTTTTCTCCCCTAGGCTCTCATGAGCTGTGCGCTCAAAGCTCAGACATCTACTAGGTACACAACAGACAGCATGCACAGGTTCCATCGTTCCAACGCTGCCGCCCACACGCCGTGCGTGTGCGACACACCCATGTGCGCAGTGTTGCTGTGGCTGGTTGTGTTTGTCGTAGTATTCCACCGTCCGCCAGATTTTTCTTCATACGTATGTACCCAGGCTGTTATGTCCCTGTACATTTTTTGTGTTGTCGTTGCACAGAGCACAGACCACCGCCCAGACAACAATAGCGACAGCAGTGCACAGAGCTTGCTTACCTCCAGCTTCCTACACGACCACAACCATGCTGCCCTGCCCAGCAGCAGCAGCAGTGGACACACCTTGCACGTATCGATGATCGAACTGCGCATATTGCTGTGTGTGATCCAACATTGCCACTGCTCCAGCGGTGCTCAGCTCAGTGTGCCAACAGCAACAGCAGGCAGGGTACTACGCGCATGTGGAAGATCCGCGCTGTACGCTCATTACTACTGCTGTAGTGTTCCTCGTTGTTGTTGTTGTCAGCGGCATTGGCCTATGCACGCGTACCTTCCGCAATGTGTGCGGCATTTTTTGCTCGGTACCGATCATCCCCGATGTGTTTCGTCGACTCGAGCTACTGTACAGCTGTACAACAAAAACAAATCGTCCGTACAAGGATCGTGTACTGCAGCGTTCGCACAAAACATACTGACGGTAGCTACTGTCTGGAGAGTGTCATGCACTGCTTACCGACAGATCCTAGAGCCAGCTGAAAAGGGGGATCAGTACACGTACGCTCCTTTGTCGCAGCACGCGTATATTCTGCCGTCGTGCAGGTACCAGACCACATGGCATCTTAGAGCAGTATCGTACTGCCGTATACTCAGTCGTGCCTGTAGAGCAAGCTACCACTACTACTGCCCGAAGAGACCCTGCAACGTGTTTTAGATTGCGTAAGAAACACGACGTGCCAGATAGACGAGCACTGCTCTAGCGTACGTGTCATACTGCCGTGCTGTCGATAAAATGATCGTGTCGGAGGTTCGACTCGCACCATCCACGTTTTTTTTTTTTTTTTTTTTTTCTTCACTTTCAACTTTTTTTGGACCAGTACATCCACTTTGCTCTTCTGAACGCATGGTATGATACAAGTTGTGTGTGTTTTACCCAAGGCGAATGTTTTTGGGCGCGTTTACGTGTGGCGTGCGTTCATACCTCAACTTTTCACAGCTACTCCCAATACTTGGGAGTAGAGCAAAGTTTGTTCGAGAAAATGCTGCTGTAGGTACTTTCTACTCTCCACTCGCAGTATTTCGGGGGTTTGGTACTGCACATACTGCGAGCTGACCGTCTGTGCACCGTGTCGACAAATTCTCAGACCCATTGTTCGGCACAAAACACTCCCAGATAGTCCCACGAGTGGGATTTGAAGCAAATTACTTTCGCTGGGGACAACTCCAGTATTTAGAGCACTGGCAGTATTTTGAGATATTATGCACTGCGCGGAATAGTGTTTCGATTCTGCGGGTACATACTTGCCTGTGCTCTCGGGGTTCGGTACTGCTCATACTCTCCTTACTCTCAGTATGTGGGTCTTCTCAGTACTCGCAATATTTTGGCCGCCAGTACTCCAGTACTCCCAGTACTCGGACTACGATTGGTTCTCGAGCATTTATTTGTGAAACCTTGCTTCATGTTACCCTGAGCACCGAGAAACTTTTTTTTTTTTGGGGGGGGGGTATATTGTATTGGCTGTATCTTACTGAGCCGGTCACAAAATGGTATGGTGCAACCTCGACCCCGGGCATTTTTTTTGTACTTACGTTTACGCCGTTTACGCCGCATACGTTGAACTTGTCGCGCGAGTCATCTGTTCAGGATAAGTATCCACGTACGGGTATGTTAATGTAGTAATGACCCCACACTATTTCCGCAAACAGTATAGTGTGTCTTAAAAAATTGCGTGTGTGTTCTTCACGTCAATGGTGGGTGGATACAGCTGCTATCGATACTTCTAAACAGGTGCAGGATTTCATACGACGAGTATCATTTCGCTCTGGTGCCACTCCCCAAGGCACCTACCGGAGGGGAACCTTGTATATATATGCGTATGGTACATGATATTCGTAGAACGAAGGAAACTATGGATGAAGAACGAGAGTTTTAACTGGCGAGAATCAAACCAAAGGGCCGATCGGGTTCCCAACAGAAAATGAGTCAGAAAAACATGCGAACTCTTAATTCTGTATCGAATCGAATCTCGATGACGTGGTGGCTACCCTCCACTGATTGAGTCAGTGTTGGAGATTAATTGCCTTTTTTTCCTGGGCGCTTTCGCAAATCGGCCTCGTTTATTTGTGGCATCGAAGATCTGGCTGTGCGCGTGATGCCCCTTGTCGATTCTGTGAATTGAGAGCAGGCCCCTGCGGGTTACAACTGTTTCGTGGGGTCAGCACGGATTCCAACAATCGTTGGGTCTCACAACCATAATGACCACATGGAGAACACACCCACCCAGCCTCCCTCTGAGGCATCAAACACCCGAAGGAGTAAAAATGATCGCGCAGCAAAATAAATAATTCCTCCGCTGTACTGCCAGATACTACACAACAAATAAATCCTGTGCCCCACCGGGCTTCGGGAGGTGGTGTCTGCGCGCTGCACAGGTTGCCGCACGCAGCTCGCGTATGGCGCGGGGTCAGAGCGACTCGCGTCGTATGCATCCTCCATCCATCTGTAGATTGGTGTCGCTGTGGTGTCGCTGTGCTGGCTCGTTGCTCGTGCTTGCCGTGCTTTCATCTTGTTCTGCTGCTGCTGCTGCTGCTGCTGCTGCGGCTGCTGTTCATTGATATCAGGTGTTTGCTTGTTGTGCGGCGTTGGATGTTGGCTGGGAGTCTCGCAACTTCTTTCTGTACCACGCGTGTGTGTGTCGGGTCCCTTGTGCTTGTATACGAAAGGAAGACCACGTGCGTGGTGGGATACACATTCTTTGCTGCTGCTCGCTGCTGCCGTTGCTAGCGGCAGATGTTGCTGTTTGTCCTGCTGCCGGCCGTGCTGCTGCTCTGCAAGAAACAACGGTTTGTATTTTTGTGTTCCATGATATCATATGATACTTTGAAGTATGATATTATATCATACCATACTTGGCCAAAATGTTCTGGTATAACGCCGAATATTTCGTGGCTGTCTCTCTGTACCTGGTATGTGCCAAGCCTCGCGCCCTTAGGACGACGTGCGTCTTGTAATATACACTCTGCTGCTGCTGCTGCTGCTCGCTGCTGCTGCTGTTAATAGCAGCAGTTGTTGTCGGTGGTATCCTGCTGCCCGGCAGCTAGCAACAGCTCCAGTACACAAATGATCTTCGTTTGTGTTCTGAACGAGGATACGATGTCATACCGGGTGGAAAAAAAAACAAAGAAAAAAATGAGCCGACAAGATCCTTGCGGCTTTTCGCCGTGCGTAGTTTTGTTTCTCGTTTCATGAATAGCATCTTATACTATACTTCTATAGATACTGATAATCGAGTGACTGCTGTATCGTTTTCGATTCGTTCTTGCGCCACTCGTCTATTAATAGGCACGTCCCGGGCGGGAACCTTGTCTTTTGTACTTTTTTTTTTTCAGCTGGCGTATGGGTTGATGCATGACGAGTTTTGAAGAGGATAGGAAGGAAGGGTACGCACGCGCGGCACGAGGAGGGCATCGAACGGCGTTAAGCATATCGCACCTTCGAGCATTCGCTGCTGACGAATTCTCCGTTTGTTGGTTCACGCCTGCGCTTTTGTGCGATCCGAAAGTGTGCTGCAAAGAAACGTCGATTACTTAATTACAAAATATCAGCTTTTTTATTTTGCAGTTGCTTGGGAATCGTTTTTTTTGCCGGGGATGGAATATTCTCCTCCCCCCACCGTTTTATTCTTGCGCCCTCTGTTTTTATTTTGCGAAATACATTTTTTTTTTGGTGTTGGGGAGAGAAAGGCACACGTTATTGGCCTGATCTCGTTGCATCTGTTGGCAATTTTATCGTTGAGCATTTCAATATATCGATTGAACTTGTTGCACGGGTAGTGTTATGTCCTCGCTTACAAATATCACCGTCGGTCAGTGGTGACATTCACGCACAAGTTATTCGGTACATTATTCCAGAACCTTACTCGGGGGCGTTTTTTTTATTCTGGAGAGCTCTTCCCGCGGGAATGAGCCACCACATAATTTACGGGATTTTTTGAACGGGAACTGGCCTCCACGGGAACCCTTCTCGCTCGAACTACCCACCACGTGAATTCAACGATTTGTTTGTGCGGGAACCCGCCACCTCGGGAAAACGTCCCGTGGGAACATAGTCGTTCCGCTGCGGGGATGGTTACAATGTTTTTTGTGTGTATTTTTTGTGTATTTTTCCAATATTCTACCTAGTAATATTTTCATTTTTTCTTGAATAATTAATGTTGGGATCTCGGCGTCAGCCAAAAGACCAATTTATATTAACTCCTTCCGAGAGTACAAACTTACTCACACCAATGCATGAATACGAGTTATATTCTCAAAGCTTGATATCATATAACTATTAAAAACAGCAGTTTTGGTTTGCATGGGATTTGGGAAATCGAGATTTCCGCGGCATTTCACAGCACGATGAAAACCACGGGAAATCAGGCATTCCCAAGGGAGGAACGGGAGATCAAAATCTCTTCAGGAACTGTTTGGGCGGCAACTATTTGGGTGGGAACGGGAAATCAAGATTTCTTTGGGAACTGTTTGGACGGGACCACGGGCACGATATTTCCTCGGGAACGGAAAAAAACCATTTCCCGTGCAATCTCGCGGGATTTTTCCTGCGGGAATTTTCAATTCGACTAACCGACGAAGAACGTGCGTCCCGTAGTGGGGAGGAGGGTGCCTGCTGTGTTACCTCGGATAAAAGTTTCGACTTGGGCGATTGTAAAGAATGGAATGGGGGTTTTGTTGAGCTACGCGTAGTTTTCCCGAAAGTCCTGCGTGACCCTGCACGGGCGATAATGCCTTCGCTTCAGTAGGGCTTTGCGCTTTGCGGTTTGCGCCTGCGTTCCCTTTGCTTCGTTCTTTCGTCTGCGACGTCGTTCCTTTCACGATGATTAATTATGCAATGACATTGGCATCAACTGCAAGCATTCAATCTCGCAATTGATCGACCCGTCATCCCGTCCTCCCCTTCCTGTGGCATTGTGATCTGCCGACTCTCCAACTCTTGGGACCGTCTCCGCCGGGAACGCGCACGACAACATATTTTGGGCTGGTATGTCCCAAGTGATACTCTAAACCCTTGAAAACCTTCACCCCTTCCCGAAACTAGTTGTGAGGGTAGCTGACACGCTTGACCCCTGCGCAGGGTTGTATGTAGTGCCACGACTCTTGTACTGTAATCACTGCTGACTCCTGATCGTTGCATATGTTTCGTTTGCTCGTACCGCCTACTGTAGTCTGCCTATTCCGAGTCTTGCGTTCAAGCCTGCCTTGCGCGGGTTTCCATGGCATTGGGATGCGAGTCCCCTCAAGTATTGTCCCCGGCATTTTTTTTACTCCGCTAATTGTGGCAGGTGCGCCAGCCCTTGTCGCAGGGCAACCCGAGACCTGAGAGGAGCTTTGTCGCTACTGGTGGTAAGGGGCTTGGCATGGTGGAGGCATGTTTGTTCATTGTTTCGGTTCGTGGCAATCTTTGCTAATATTGATGGGATTTTTGTTCTACAAAGCCCTGTCAATAACACGTGGCACATCTAAACACACATCTCTGTGAAACACGAGAAAATATCTACGTTGCACGAGACTTTGGTACCTCGTACATATCAGCACGAGTACATCATGTTACGTACCTGACAATGTGTGGTAATTTTGAGCATTTTGGGTCGACAGTTCCCGTGAAAGTCGGTGCGTTCGTCATGTGACGCCAATCGGAGCCATCCAATGTGCTGTTTCAGGACACCGGCCAGTCTTTTACCAACGGCCAGCTCCCGAGGAGTTGCACACTCGGGATAGCGCTGGTGTAAAGCGGGGGTTTCAACGAGGGCAACTTAATGACCCCCCGGTCACACTCCCAGTCAAACCTTCGCCACCGGTATTAGCTTCTAGAACCACTGCAAGACGCCGATTGCAGCACCGCGTCCCTTCTACACAGCATTCTTCTGAGCGCGGGCGGTGTCACGGAGGTCTGTTTCAGCACCACGCCTCTTCTACACAGCATACATCTGAGCGCGGGCGGTGTCACGGAGGTCTTCAACCTCAATTCCATGGTGTGGAGGCTGCCGTCGGACCGGCGCATTGTGTCATTCTTCGAAGCTACGTCTAGCTCTTCGCTTGCTACGAACCCCCACTCAACAAACGATACAAAGGATACCTCCTGCAACATGCGCCCGTTTGAGCACGTGGACAGCGCGACCCCCTTGAAGTTCTTGAGCCTGCGTCATAAGCCATTCTTTTTGTTTGGCCTGTCGAACGCACCAACCACTCGAAGAATCCATGCATTCTAGAGGCTTCGAGGAGTCTAAAAGCTGGCTAGTCTAGCTCGATCCTGGGCGACGGCCAAACGGCTTCACACGTACCACTCAAACTCACACACAGTTCACAACAGCCATACATGAAGACGCTGATCGAACTCGTACTGCCCACTGCTTGCCACGGTGTTGTACGGTGTGACCATGTGAAGGCGTTACCTACTGGGCTATAGGGGTAACATATCGATCCACCACCCGACCCGGGGTAATCGTTGTTACTCTCCCCCCTCTCAACGGTGGGATCTTTGGGGCGTCGGCACTGTGTATGGCCGTACGCTGACCTGGCTGCTTCGTGTTAACACCTGGGGAACCAGCTAGGTTTGTGTTTTACGGACGCACGCGCAAGCATTTTTATAAAAGAAACGTTCGAAGTGAGGTTCGAACCAGTGTCCTGGACGTCGTCAGATGTGAGGGTGTTACCTACCGAGCCATAGGGGCGAAGCAACGATCGATGGATCACCCAGCCCGGGGTCATTTTGGCAGCAACCGCCCGAGACCGACCTTCCTCTTGGCTCAACCATCGCACGTGTGCTGTCGTTGAAACCTATCGCGATTTTTCGTGGTTAGTTGGCAAGCATGCAAACTTATCGGCATGTGATTGGTCCGGGCATCTGACGGCGCTTTTTGTTCTTGTAGCCGAAGCAACTTTTGGTCGCACAGTGAACAAAAGGGGGTGGGGTAAGATGAAGACCCCCCTTCCTTTTTGGAGTCCTTCCTTTATGTTGTGGCGCGTTGGCTTTTGACCGATGTCAATGGAAACGCCATGTTTGCGTAAAAAGCGTTTGAACCCCAACGATACCTCCCCCTTTTTTTTCAGTACCGCTCGCTAGTACCTCGAATCTCGACAAAAACAAGACTTTGAATCAAACGAAACCTATAATTCTTTTAGGCCGATGTTGAGCATATACGATTTCGAGAAAGGCGCTGCTAGATGTTTCATTGGGATTCCGAGTCCTCGAGAGACATTGATCACCGAAACAGACGACTACGTCAGGCTCGCAATGTGGGTTAGTGTCGCCGGCGATAGCTGTTATCGATTGCTGTCACCGGAGTCGAACCCGTTTTCCGCTTCTGGCCTGCAGCCGGTATGTCGCGGCTGTGCTTGCGCGCGCAGGTTTGGCCCCGCGGAACTTCCGTGTACTATCGTCGAGTATGTTCGCACGCGATCGCTGTTATCGCGTGTGGTTGTCCGGGATCGAACCCTGAGGTGGGTGCTTTACCATACCTGGTATGTCGCAGCCGTTCTTTCGCTCGGCGGTTTAACCTTTATCCCAGCAGATCACCTTTGGCCTTGATAAAATCAAGTTTGGCTAATATTCGCCGCTTGAGCAATACCAAACAGTGGAAGTACTACCAGTACTGGCCCTGTCTGCAACTCTGAACGCCAATACACTGCGAGTATGCGTAGGACTATTACGTGGGACCACATTAAATAGGGCCTATACTTCGCTATTTTTTGCCAACAATATTTGGTCCTATTAATTACGGTCCCCCGTAATAGGGTTCAGAGCCGGCTCGTCGGCCCCCATGGCGGAGGGTCCACATCTCGGAGGTAGCTCACGTATGCGAGCTGGTTCAAGTTGAACGACAAAAGTTCTCTCGCCCGCGAGTGCCAGCGGTACCGTTAACTCGAATGGAACATAATTGGTATCGAAGTGACCGCCAGGGACAGCCGAAGAGGGTGACATCTATAGCCTAACTTTTTAGTTGGGGTCCTAGGACTGGCGCTCTCGGCCAACAATGTGTCCCAACCAACCCCTTGATACATGCCAGTAAGTGCCAGGCGTTTCCGAAAGGCGCACCACCTATTTTTCACGATCGTTTTGAACGGCCCGGTTCCAGATGCCCCAAGGCATATTATGCCTGTAAGAGTTTTCGCTCAAAAAGCCGAAGATCCGACCAGCGCACGTTCAACACGAAGCATGGTATAACGCCAGAACTCGATCCTGCGCTGAAGGTATTGGCAGCTATTTCAAGGGCAACGACGTAACTTCCACTTTTTTCTCGCACAGACGTCCAAGTGTCCACGCCGTTTTTTTAGAATTAGGCCCTAAAACTTCGCACACCTGTTATTTCTGTCCTTCCCGAGGATTCGTCTCCTGTTATTTGTTTGTGTGCTTTCTGTTCTGGTTTGGCCAATCATATTTTGCCCGAGACCGGTGACAACGAGAACGCAGTTTTTCCACAAACCAGTTGACTTTCAAAGAAGGCGTGCCACAGATTCCCTGTACAGCTCCGCTGTGAGCACGACTATTCAAACTAAAAGTCCCAAAGTGTTTGAACCCCCCCGTCGAAAATATCAAGAATTAGGTGTGGAGCAGATGTTGAGGCAACTATTGGCCTACTGTAGTAAGAACCCAGCCAAACGTTTGGCTCGAAGCGGCGAGGTTCCGAGTCCTCGACAGACACCGATCGATAAAACAGACGACTGCGCCATGATCTCTCAACGGGGTGCGCTTGTTAGAGCTCCGACCCACCTTAGGGGTACCCTGTTTGCAAAATGCCCGGTGATATGTGGCGAGCGCTCGCCGGGCGTATGATGCAAAAAAACGATTGGTCGCTGGTGTGCAAAAAAGCGGATGACTACGTACATATCTCGAACCCTCTCGGATGGCAGAAAATAATCCTTGTTTTCAGGTTTGGGAGAAGAGCATAACGACGCCGCGGGCAACCTCTCGCCTCCTTGTCCATAGACCCACCTGACATCTTCGAGGCCGTCATCTTCGCTCGTTGGCCTTGCCCGACACCAAGCGGGTTGACCGTGGGCTGTTTCTATGTCGAGATCGAAGGGTTGTCGTCGCACGAACTGATTTTTATCAGCGTATTGACAATTTACAACGAGAGGGAACACATTGCGCCGCCTACCGTGTGAAAAACAATACAAAAAAATCAAACTTTCCCCCCCTATTTTCACACAGCGACGCTTCGAGAATGTCATCAGCTGCCTCTTGAAAACAATATATATACATATACCAGGTATATATATAATACATATATATATTTTCAACTTCGCGTTACCATTGTTATCGGTCAATACTACAAGGAGGTAAAGAAATCGTACAACAGCTCAAATATGAAGTAACAGGCAAGTAAACCAAGCACCCCGTTTGGTGAGGCGTTCGTGTGGACCCATAGAAGACGTGTGCAAAGTTCACGGTCTTGACTCGAAAAAACGGCCTGGAACTTTGGCCGGAGAATACGTTTCCGTCCTTTAACCTCAACCAGCCTGTACCATGTTCCTTGTTTCGCCGATATTTGTCTCTTCGAGCAACTTCCCCTGCACCGCTTCATTAACTTTCTGGATAATACCCGACTGCCCGTTTTATCCAGAGGGGGTAGTGCTGCTATGTCATTGGGCTACCCGTCAGAGGCGAACCCCTGATAAATATACTTCCATCGATGTTCCTATACCAAGTTGTGCAAGCTGTAGCTGTTGATACGATCCCTGCAGTCGCCGCCAAAACAGTACGCACGGCCATCACGCGTTTGTGATACGATCGCTGAAGCTTGCAGATTCGCGCACGACAGCAGCAGCAGCAGCAGCAGCAGCAGCAGCAGCAGCAGTGCAGCAAGCAAGCAAACGCAGACTTTTGTCGAAACCATGTATGGTGCCTGGGTATAGTGTATACCTCTTAAAAATCAACGAGTAAACAGTCGTGAGATTTTTGAGGCCCTTCGAGAAAAAACAGACAGTTTGGGCTTAAATGACTTCTCGATAGCGAAGTAGGTTGGTACGAACACGTCGTATTCGTAGGGGTCTACGTAACGAGCGCTGTACTCCAAGAACATTCATTCGATTTTGCTTCCGCACACGTATTTCTGAACGCCATACATAGTGCAAACGTTACATGTACGTATGTAACAGTGGCAGGGATATCGTTCAGGCAGGGGGTTACTCTTATGGACTTCCTCCTTGTGCCTTGTTGCCCCGCCCCTTGAAGCATGGGAAAAGGGAGGCCCACAGTGCACACGGCGGGCGCCGGAGTCTCCAGCACCAAAAGCAGTCTAAAACATCGGTCGACGCTGCATCTCTAAGTCATGGTGATGATCGGCTGTAAACGAACGGCAACGTGTTGACGTACAACGCGAGACACCGCTCTCCCTCCTAGTGGCTGTCCCGGTGGCGAGGGCTGCAGCCAGTTGTAAAATCATTGGGATGTTTGTAGTGCTCCTTGACAGATGGCAAACGTAACCACAACAGTTGACAACGACAACAGGAACAACAACAACTGCAAGTTGGCGAGAAGAGTCAGGTCTGTGAGAAATTCTGTTCATTGTCGACGCTGGTTCCACGCACGACGACAGGTGTGGCTGCGGCAGTCTGAAGATTCGCGGCTGTGTTCGCCGTCCGCTGCTGGGTTTCCGAAGACCCTTCGTCGAAGGCGTTTCGCTGAAGACGCTGCAAGTGTTTCGCTGGAGGCGCTCGAGGCGTTTTACTGGAGACTTGGATAGGCGGTTTGCTGGAGGTGCGTGGTGCGGTTTGCTGGCTGCGCCGAGGGGGTCTCGCAGTAGGCGTTTTTGTACCTGAGGTGTTTTGGCCGCGCTATAGACCTGGCCATTTGACATGGCGCGTCTTTGCCAGACGTGCCGATTGCGAGCGAACTTCAATTTCAAGGGCATCAAGATGGCGGTGTACTGCAAGAAACATGCTGAGGACGGCATGGTGGACGTCCGCAACCCGCGGTGCTTGCACGACTCCTGCACGAAGGGGGTGAGCTATAATTTCGAGAATATGAAGCCGGAGTACTGCAAGGAACACGCTAAGGACGGTATGTTGAACGTGCGTCATCATAGGTGTTTACATGACCTCTGCCCGAAGGTAGCGAGCTATAACATCGAGGGAAGCAAGACGCCGACGTACTGCAGACCTCATGCTCAGAAAGGCATGGTCGACGTCAGCAGCAAGCAGTGTCTACACGACTCCTGCAAGAGGAGAGCCATCTATAACACTGAGGAGAACAAGACGGCGGCGTACTGCAAGCAACATGCCGAGGTGGGCATGCTCGACGTCCGTAGCCAGCGGTGTCTACACCCCTCCTGCACGACAGCACCGAGCTATAACTTCGAGGGAAGGAAGGTGGTGGCGTACTGCAAGCAGCATGCTCAGGACGGCATGGTTGAATTCCGCCTCAAGCATTGCTCGCACGGATCCTGCAACGCGCCACCGAGCTTCAATTTGAAGGGCAGTAAGCTGGCGGCGTATTGCAAGAAGCATGCTAAGGACGGCATGGTGGACGTCTACGCCAGGCGCTGCTTGCACGACTCCTCCTGCAACCTGCCGCCGTCCTACAGTTTTGAGGGAAAGAAGCCAGCGGAATACTGCAAGAATCACGCTAAGGACGGCATGTTGAACGTCCGCAAGTACCGGCGGTGTTTACACGATTCGTGCACGAAATCACGAACCTATAACTACGAGGGATTGAAGCGGATGTACTGCAGACAACATGCCGAGGACGGCATGGTTAACATCGGCGCTAGGAATTGCTCGCATGACTCCTGCGCGAAAAAACCGTGCTTCAACTTTGAGGGAAAAAAGCAGGCGGTGTACTGCAAGCAACACGCTGAGGACGATATGGTGAATGTCCTTAGCCCGCAGTGCATACACGACTCATGCAGCCTTGCGCCAACCTATAACTACAAAGGAACCAAGCCGGCGGCGTTCTGCAAGCAGCACGCTAAGGAGGATATGGTGAACATCCTCAGCCCACGGTGTATACACGGCTCCTGCAAAAAATGGCCGTCCTATAACTACGAAGGCATCAAACCGGCGGCGTTCTGCAAGCAACACGCTAAGGACGATATGATGAACGTCCTCAGCCCGCGGTGTTTACACGACTCCTGCACGAAGGCGCCAAGCTATAACATCGAAGGAAGGAAGCCGGCGGCGTACTGCAGGCAACATGCCGAGGACGGCATGGTTAACGTCGGCGCTAGGAATTGCTCGTATGACTCCTGCTCGAAAAAGCCGTGCTTTAACTTTGAGGGGAGAAAGCGGGCAGTGTACTGCAAGGAACACGCTGAGGACAGTATGGTGAATGTCCTCAGCCCGCAGTGCAGACACGACTCATGCAGCAGTGTGCCAACCCACAACTACATAGGAACCAAGCCGGCGACGTTCTGCGTGCAACACGCCAAGAAGGATATGGTGAGCATCCTCAGCCCACGGTGTATACACAGCTCCTGCGCGAACTGGCCATCATATAACTACGAAAGAGTCAAACCGGCGGCGTTCTGCAAGCAACACGCTACAAAAGATATGGTGAACGTCCTCGGCCCGCGGTGTTTGCACGACTCCTGCACGAAGGCGCCAAGCTATAGCATCGAAGGAAGGAAGCCGGCAGCGTACTGCAAGCGACATGCTGGGGACGGAATGGTTAGAGTCTACGCCGGACGTTCACCGAATAAGTGGGCTGCCAACCGTGTACCAATTGGTGCTGCGCCCATCGGCGATGGCGGAATATATTTAGAGAGCTCGGACACCCTGACTGCGAATTTCGTTGAACGACCATCGGGCAAAATCGATGGGAAACACCCTGCGCGCTCCCTCGACAGAGCCGTACTCGATGACGAACCCGTGGTGCACAATGCTGATGTGGAGGTTGCTGGCATTACGGGGATTTCTGGTTCCTCACCCCCCCTTGGCCCAAGCTTGCCCCTCAAAGACCACGGGAGTGGCAGCCCGACGACTGCTAGACATACCCGCCCCACCGCTGCCGGCTGGATAGATGTTGGGAGACCGGACTGTCTGGAGGCGAATTTCGTGAAGCAGTTCAGGCGGGAAAGCAACGGGAAACAGCCTGCCCATGGCCTCGGTCACGGCAGACGCGAGGACGGACCCGTTGTGCACACTGCTGCCGTGGAGATGGATTTCCATACGGGGGGCCCTGCTCCCTCATCCCCCGTTGGCGCAAGCGTGCTCCTCAACGACCATGGCAGTGGCGGCACAACGCCTGCCAAACGAGCCTGCCCCACGGCTGGCGGCGGAATAGACGCTGGTATCTCGGACAGCCCGGTAACGAATGGTCTGAAACGTCCGAGGCGAGAAATCGATGGGAACCAGCGTGCCGACTGCCTCGATCAAGCCGTACTCGAGAACGCAGCCGTTGGGCACACTGCTGATGTGGCGTTGGCTGGCAATGCTGAATGTCTCGGTCCCTCAACTCGAACTGGCTCAAGGACGCACTTCAATGACCACGGGAGTGGAGGCGCAAAGACCGATGAACCACCCCTCCCCACCGCCGACGACGATTGGGTAGATGTAGGGATCTCGGACAGTCCCGTGGCGAGTGGCTTGAACGGTTTGAGGGGGGATGGGGAACAGCCCGCGCGCTGCCTCGACCAAGCCGTGCTCGAGGACGCACCCATTGTGCGCAGTGCTTATGTAGAGTTGGCTGGTGATCTTGTGGGTTCGGGTTTCTCACGTCCCGCTAGCACAAGCGCACACCTCAAGGACAGCGGCAGTGTCCGCGCGACGGCTGTGAAGCGGACTCGTCACCGTTTATACCGCAGGCCAATTCCACCCGGAGAGGTCAGCATCGGAGTGGAGAACGCGTCATAAGGCTGAATGGAGCTGCACGGAGACCACAAGTTTATAGGGGGGGTCACGGTATACTGTGCTTCTCTTCGGTCGATGATGATAAGGTTCGGGCTCGGGGTTTGTGTAGAACACGAGACCAATGCCTTGCCACCTTGAAAGGCCACGACGTTTCTACCGGATACCAGGTCCGCTTCTATTTTGTTGACGCTGGAACGAGTTATGACCCGGCCATGGAGATGGTCGATAGGTTAAGCGTTTTGACGGCATAGCGTGCACTGATTCGTTGGGCTGCGAGCTCCATTTAAGTTGTAATCCACTGCCTGTAGACTCGTGCCACGATAGAGGTGGCGTTGTTTGGCGAAACAATTTTTCCTGGGTCCCGAGCCTCCTTAAGGCAGGAGCTGTCCAATATACCTGGAATACCGTCAATTTGTGTTTAAGGATGCTTAAGTAGACCATGTGATCATCCATCGGGCTGTACAATCATTTCCCTCAAGGTGAGTTTTTTTGGGTGATGAGGTATACATCGCCTCACGGTCATGGGATGAGCCTCAGAAAATATTACTGTACGTACACCCCGGCAGTAGCATGCGTCTGTCGTAGCTGACGATTTTGATGCTCACAAGGCAGTTAGTTGCCCCAGCTCATGTTCGCTGGGGTGGGGATGTTGGGACAACTTTTTTTCCAGGGTCACCTGGGAGCTCCTTTTCTGTCTGTTCATGCGACACCATGCAGCAGTACGAATTTGATTGTACAACTCAACGAGTCCTGCTATGCACAGTCGTTCAGTTTACCGGGGCTTCTTTAAAAATTTCTCGGAGCATGTACGACTCGAAAATGTTCGACTCGAGATCGTCTGTCGTACGCCATATTTACCATAAAACGGTCTACCGATTGTTTGACTCCTGTTGACGGTATATATCCACCATGCCGTCCTCACCATGTTTTTTGCGTACGCGGCCGGCTTGCTTCTGGTGAAATTGAAGTTTGCTTGCTTGCACTCCTCATTTCTGGTAGAGGATCACTGTGGCATCGCGTATAACGTGCGGCGGACGTCTATGAGAAAACCCCTCCAGCGAAACGCCTTCAGTGAGATGCTTCGAGCCGACCCAACTCCTGCGAAACGCCCACCCCCCATATGCTCCTATAATCTTCACCTGGTTAATGTAGGTTGGGTCGGCGTCGGTTGCCGACGACGCTGTAAAACACGTCTCTCTCTAAGTGAGCTAGACAGCCAGGGGTACCATTTATTTCTTCATTTGTGTGCGGAGAGAACCTTAACTCCGCACAAGGGGGATGGTTGTATCTTATTGTGCGTATACGGTAAGGCACTAACGAGGCAATCCCATATTGACCCCATTGCTGTCTCTGGAAATGGCCACATGTGAAAATTAATCATTTGTGTGACGCTGGCATCCACATGCAAGTCCGCCTCACAAGCGGTTCTTAGTAGGGTGCAGCTCACCGCTCATGCTACTCGCCCAACAATAACGGCGCTTCGCCCTTGGTGCGAGCAGCGTCTGTCTGGTCGGCGCAAACCCGGCGTGCTCTGTCCCGGCCTTGCACGGATGCGAGGGTCTATTTTCATACGACTACGATCATGCATGAAAATGAGTGCACCTCCCTCGCGGCCCCCCCCCCCCCCCCCCCAAAACGCTCCTAATGCCTCCATCGCACGAACTTCAGCGAAACACCCCCGACGTCTCCGGCAAAACGCCTTAGCGTCGCAAGCGAAACGTCTGCAGCTTCTCCAGGAAACACGCCTTCTCGAAAATCCTCCAGAAACTGAGGTACACACATCTGAAAATCTGCGGACCGGCGCATGCAACACCTGTAGTCGTTATCAGAACCGGCGTTGACAACGGTTATATGGTTCTAACGGATTCATTTTGGCGCAAACGTGCATGTTGTTTTCATGGTTGTTCTTGTTGGACTTGCCTCCGTACGAGAGAACAGTTTTACTCTTGGCCCGCGATAACGCCCACTGATTCCAGGCCAGGTCTCTCTTCACACATTACGGAAGGAACTGGCTCCGCATTTAGTGACCGCGAGAGCTCTCATGCGCCTCATTGTGCGCTCTGCTACTGCTGTTTGTGCCCTCGTGTCATGTTCAGGTCGTTTTCGAGGAGGTATACACTACATAGGGCTACATACAGTCAGTGTTTTACTCCTTTCCTTCCCTCGCGCACAAGGCCTCACCCATACCACCTCACGCAACTTGGTCATTTCAGTACCCGTTACGCCGTAACTCTCCATCTATGCCTTTTGGGCCTAAGCATGCCGAACGCTACTATGCCGGGCGTGATATGGTGCAAGGTTTTGTGGCCGCGCGCAGCGGGGCCATAGTACCATGCGGCGCCATGTCAAAGATTTTATGCGAGATGTATCCCGGGTATACCCCCACGTGGCCGGGACCTCCCTACCTTGCACAGTTTGGGCGTCACCCAATCCTTGTGTAGACATAAAACAATATGGACAACCCCACCAAATGGTGACATCGTCTCCTTTCGACACCCCCAATGGAGTGCTACATTGCTCAATGTCTCCACAAGGAGGATTTTCCCGGGCGCAATGTGCAAGGGGTGGGTCCGAGCCTTCTGTGACTCCGGGTTTCTTCGTGTGGCCAATGCTGTAATACTGGTAGTCGACAATGTTCATTCGCCCTCGAGGTCCCACAGGGGACCATGCGCGAAGTCTAAAACGGCAACACCTGAAGGATAAGCCTGGTTTGCTGAACGCACCGACTTCTCGAGGTGAGACAATGAGGGCTTGTGTTGCTCGTAAAAAGTAAGTGCAGGCTTGTTGCTGCCGTGCTATGAAAACAAAAAGTAGTGGTGATACGTTCTACAGCCACACATCGCTGACGACGACTAATCACAGCAGTCCTTGAAATTGTTTTCTGGCCAGGTCTTAATTTTGCAGCGAAAAGGTTAGCAATTCTAGGCGTGGGTACCGGCACAGAATATACTGCCAGCATATATATATAGTATATACAATATATATATATATACCTGGTATATATTATATGTATATATTATAATGCATATACTAACTCGGACCACGAGCACCATAATATACTGAACCGTGTGTTGAAACCAACAGAAAATCACGGACGTCCCACGTAAGCCGACCCCATGAAACGGAAAGCTTCACAGCTATGACGGTAAACGGAAGAGGGGGCAAGGAGGGAAATATATTTCACGCCACCTCATGGAAACCGACACGGGAGCGTTGCACAGGACATACTGGTTCTTGCCCCCGGCTACCGACCCAGATCCATGTTCGGCCGGGATTGTGTGGTGGGAAACGACGCACAAGAAACATACGGGAAAAAGCCTCCAACGAGTCCACCTACTTGAGCACCCGGGCGCGAGGGGAGAAGGGAGGGGCGATGGCTCGCGGCGAAGCCATTAACGGCGGCTTCGTCGCAACAGTACTCCAAACTGGGTTTTATTGTTATTTTTGTGTATTTTTTATTTGACCATGAAGCCACAATGCTTATGAAGTAAGTCAAGCAGGATCTGCTGTTTACATACTCAGTGTCGATACGGGGATGTTCTCGATACCATTTTCAAACTTTTACCATACATTACGGGTTAGACTTATGGGTTAGACCTATGCCAATGGGACAACGGAGTTTCAATAAAAAGTTTGATTTTTTAAGATGCCCGCCAACATTTTTCAGAACACGCTTCCTATGGGCCACGTAGAAAAAAACCAATGTTTGTAACTTTTGGAAAAAAAAGCCGAAAAAGCAAATCTGGGTGTTGGGCCAACATCGGCTTGAGAAAAACCCAGGCCGATCTTTGGTTCGAAGCGGCGAGATTCCGAGTCCTCGACAGACATCGATCAACAAAACCAACGATTGCGTCATGAATTCTGAACGGAGTGCGCTCGTTAGGGGCTCCGACCCACCCTAGGGTCACCGTCTTCACACAATGGCCGGTGTCATGTGACGGGAGCTGACCAGGCGTGTGATAAAAATCATTTGGCCGCTGGTTTGCACAACACAGACGACAAATCTTCTCCATCCGTCTCGAATGGCAAGAAATATACTTTTTTCAGGTTTGGGAGGATACCGTAGGACGCCGCCGGCAAGCTCTCGCCCCCTAGACCATGGATCCACCAGTTATCTTCGAGGCCGTCATCCATATTTGTTGGTCTTGCCAGATACGGAGTGGGTTGGCCGTGGGCTGAGTCTATGTTGAGATCGAGCGTCAATCGTCGCACGAGCTGGTTTCGCTAATCATGGTGTTGACAATTAATTTGCAACCCGAAAAACCAAATTGCGCCGCCTGCAGCCGTTGGGGAGCAAAAAAATAAAAAAATAAAACATGTTCTCTTTTTTTTCCCACAGCGGCGGTACGAGATTTTTTTCGGATGTTTTTTGAGAGCAATATATTTGAAAAAAACTTTTGAAATTCGCGTTTCCATTGGCATAGGTTTTTACCCTGGGAATTTCCAACGGGAGAGATTTTATCGGCGGGACGGGACGGTAAGTGAGGACGGTCGGGGAATGTGTCGGGGGACGCGCGACGGGACGGCGGGACCATTTTGACGGCGGTTTTACCATCCCATCCCGTTCCTTCCCGCCGCTACCGCCGTTACCGTCCCGCTGAAATACCGTGATAAGCCTTGATATTTTCATAACCGAAGCAAAAGCCGCTTACCATAACCCCCAGCTCTAAAGCAATGGAAGTTGTTGTTGTTGTTTTCACATTAAATCGTCCTTTCTACCCAGCTTCATCAGTACACCCAGTGTCCGTTCTGATTCCCTATCCTAGAGAGATACTGATTCTTCTGTGGTCACAGACTGTGAGACAGAGGAACCAAAAATGAAAAATAAGTCGCAAATTCAAGTGTCAAGCAAGTGAAAATGCCAGCGTACCGGGTACGAGAACACAACAACACAATCAAGACCGGAAAAATAAGAGCAAAAGACAATAAAAACAAAAAACAAAAATCTGAAATGAAAAATAGAAAAATAGAAAAAAAGAAAAAACAGAATGCAAACGACGTACGTAAGGACTTCAGAAAGGCTGCTAGACGGACAGCATACGTACTCAGGAAGGGCAGGTATCTGCTGCACGGACGAAGCAACACGAAAGAGAGGGAGATACAGGCAAAAGTCTGTAAAGAGTTAGTCGAACCGATACCTAGCCACCCGGTCTATCATTTCGTTTCTGCACTCGTCGACAGCTGTATCAGAACAGCTGCCTCTTCCCCCTCCCCCCCTCCCCTTGTCGCCGTTCTTGGCGTCCTCTGCTGCGTGGCGCAGCCGGCTCTTCTGTGCTTCGTCCCTGTGCCACCTCGCCATGGAGCAGTCCGCCGCTTCGACAACCCCCCGGTACTACTTCCCGCTCTTCTTAGCTGCCCTCGGCCATAACAACGTCTCTACTCCGAACAGCAGGGGGGAGCTTTCCGTGGACCCCTCGGTGGCTTGAAAAACCCCGAGGTCGTCTGCTAGGCATTGGGCCCAGTTATTTTCCGGTCGGCCTCGTCCCGGGTTCTCCCTATCAGCTATCGTCCCAAACATCACCCGGTGGGTCAGCCGCTCATTGGTCGTCCGCTGTACGGCCCCCCCAAAGAGGAGGCGTCGTTTGCGGATGGTCGTCTCAACGCTCTCGCATTGTGCCTTTTTGAGGGCCTTGGCGTACGACATGAGGTGGTCAGTGCGTTGCCGGCGCTGGAATCCAATGATTCGTAGGAGGAGTTTGTGGCGTGCCGTTCTGAGCTTAGCGAAGTGCTCCTGACCAAGAGTCCACGTCACTCACCCGTACAGCAGGGTCTCCGTCACCTCGGCCTTTAGCATGCGCACTTTTAGGGTGAGCGGGGCATCCTCCATATCGTACAGCTCCCGTTTAAACCGATTGTAGCATGCCCATGCGAGTCGGACCCGTCGCATGATCTCTGTCATGATGTCAGCGCTTGCGACGACAAGGCCGCCCAGGTACAGAAACTGCATCGTGTGCCTATACCTCTGTCCCGCTGCTTCGATGACGAGCGGAGAGGTCCGGGGTGCCTGAGTCGGTGTCCGCAGCAGCATAGTCTCCGTCTTCTTTTCGGATACGGTGATACCTGCTGCTTCGAAAACGGTCACAATCACGGTAATCATCTTCGCAAGGCCATCCGCCGACTTGGACACAATGCTGCATCGTCCGCGTACAGCATACCCCACACTGCCCTCCGCACGAAAATTAGTGGGTCAACCTTTACGTCCTTGCCGAGGTCCTCCTCGAGGTGAATCAAGTCCCTCAAAATATCTGGGTCTTCACTGAAGCGAATCAGCACGGCGTGTATCACAGCAGCAAATAAGACATTGAACAGTAACGGTGATAGTACACATCCTTGCCGCAGCCCCTGAGTGACGTCGAACCATTCCGAGTGCTCGCCGTCATCCGTACGCACGCGGGCTCGCATGCCTTCGTGGAACTGGCGGATAACGGTAATTATCTTCTCTGGTACGCCGAAGCGTGCGAGCACCACCCACAGTAGCTCACGGTCGACGGAGTCGTATGCTTTCTGCATGTTGATGAAGCACATACATGTACAGTGGAATTTTTCTAGCTCGTCCGAGTTCTTGCAGTCGGCGCACAACGAACATCATGTCGACCGTTGATCGTGGTGGGCGAAAGCCGCACTGTTCCTCGGGGAGTATCCCTTTGGCCTCGCAGTAGTTACTGGACGCGACCATTTTCAGCAAAACTTTGCCTGAATGGGCAACAAGCGAAATCCCTCGGCAATTGTTGCAATCAGAGCGATCCTTCTTTTTACGAAGGAACTTAATGATCGCATCTTTCCATTACTGCGGGGCGTCACCCGTTCTCCACACGTTGGCAAGTAGGTTGTGAAAATAACGGATGGACTCGGGGTGGTCGATTTTGAGTAACCCGGCCGGAAGGGAGCCTGGTCCCACCGCTTTCCAGTTTGGCATACTACCCCGAAAGTGTTGTTGGTTAATTGGTCGAAATTTTGTACGAGTATTACCTTCGGTACAATGTAGATGGCCTCCCATCACTTTGGCCTCTCGCCAATACAAGATTACCATCCCGTCCCGCCGTGACCCCGAACAGTCACCGTCGCTTCCCGCCGTGACACCGAACAATTACCGTCCCGTCCCGACGTGACACCGACAAATTACCGTCCCGTCCCGCCGTGACACCGAACAATTACAGTCCCGTCCCGCCGATAAAACCTCTTCCGTTGGAAATTATCGTCCAGTCCCGTAGTGACACGGCCTCCGGCGTACATAACTTGCCTTTCCCCCTGCGAGATACATTCGTGGTCGTCCGTTCCCATCCATCCCCTCCACGAAATACTAAATTAATCTAGGAATTTCGAGTCGTCCTAAAATTCGGTAGTAATTTCTTACTACTACTACGTATTGTAATGCTCTGTATCAACTACCAGGTACTTGGTATTAAATATTTTTTTCGGGCAAATGCCAAAATCAGTTATACCTGATCTGTTTGAGCCAAAATCAGGTATAATATATATGCTAGAACCAAGGAAAAAACGAGGGCCACGAGCGGTGTTGTGTCCATGAAAGTCGGGTAAAAAAAGAAGCGCGCAACATGGCCTCCAAAAACTCAATCGTTTTGTTTATTTTAATTGGCATAATCTCCAAATTCCCAAAAACTTGTTATTTTTGCAAGTGAAGTGTTTTTGCCAAATAGGTCTCGTAAACGACCCTGAGGGGCATTCGTAACGACATATATCGACATATATATTCGGTTATTTGCTAAAAATTCAAGTTTTTGGAAATTTAAATGTGGCTACTTGCCAAAATAGCTAAAACTTGCCAAAGTTTTGTTTGGATATTTCCGTTCTGCTTCGTTGGCAAGTTTATGAAAAGTGAAATTTGCTATTTCATTTGCTATTTTAGCCCAATAACGCCAACGCAAGGTTGTACAAACCAGACTACCCCACGACGCCCCACGATAGATTGGCTTTAACTTGTGAAATAGAGGGAGATACGAAGGATACACGGTGGCATTGATCACAACGGTAATAGGGCTGGCGACACTGGCCGTGAGCCCCGGGTAGATAGGGCATGGGTATCGTTTTGTGCGGGATGAACAGAATAACAAACAGCGGCCGTCCCAGCTTTTCCCAACTCTGTCCCTGCTTTTCCCAGGGAATTTTGTCCGGGCTGGAAGAACTGCCGACCGCTGAGGTACTGAGGCTGCGCCTGGAGTCCTTTCAGCGGCAAGATTTACTCCATAGAGCGCGTCGGCGTGCCGTCGGCTACCTGCTGCTGCTGCTGCTGCTGTAAGAGGGTTGACGAAAAAATTGAGGGCGTTATGATGCGAACATTTTTGCCGAGACTTATTGCCACATATATATTATGCACAGTCTTCACGAAGGTTTTGGCAACTTTATGGATAGTATGTGTCGCCGACATAGCATGTTTTTTGCTATTCCTTTCGGTCGTTAGAAACGACCCTTGGGGTGTAGACACCACGGGCTTCGCTTGGACCTGCAGAGAGTCACTCTTAATAGGATTCGTTTGTTTTGCCACGGCGGGGGCGCCAAGAAGAGTATTTACTCTGGCGCCCCCCCCCATTGGCAGCTTTAAACCTTCTAGACCGTCCTCGCGGCACCGCCTGCTCGGCACGAAATTATCTTGCCGTACACCAAACCTGAGACCACCTCGACGCGGGGTGGTGCAGACAAAGACCATGCCATGCTGGTGCTTGCTGCGTAGACCGCTGTAAACGTAGAAAATAACACAGAGGTAGTACGTATCACAACTACTATTATTGGATAATTGAAGCACGTTGCACACCCCAAAGAAGAAAAAAATGAAACCTGCGTACGCATGTATGTACCAGGGTATGCATACCAGGTATGTAAATACGTACTTTCACGTACGTACCAGGTACAACGTACGAGTACAGAGTTTGTCCGTAAATACAGAAAAAAATACAACAGAGGGAGGGCAGACGCTTACGGAGAGAAAGAACAACAGTGTACGTATGGCTTCTCTGATTGGTTCAAAGTTGGCCAAAATCAGTTGAAAGTTAGACAGAAAGAATAAAAAAAAACAGGTATACCTTACCTAATCGATCCAAAATCAGTTACGATGTCAGCCTGACCAATAGCAGGGCTCATGGGGTGTGTTTTCTACATGTTTTCAGCCTGTAACTGATTTTGGCCGAGAAGTGGCCAGGTATACCTGAGTTTGGCTAAAACCCTATTATTATTGTACTTGCCATCCGACAATTTGTCATGTTGTTATAAAAACAAGACTAGAAATTAACCAGTCGAACTCACAGCTGATGACAAATTTTCAATATTTTAATCTTGCAGTATTAATAGTGTATATATATAGGAAATTGCTCCGCACCACATTTACTAACTAACTGTAGTTTTTTTTTAGCACAAAATGTGCTGGTGTTGATGATCAACAGCTGGTTGCTACTTGTTATTATATATTGAAATGAAAGTACAAAAAATACGAAACACGCGAACAAACTAAACCATTATTATTATTATTTTTTTTTTTGCTCATCTTATTTATTTACGTCGCCCATCTTCTTCTCTCTCTCCTTCCAACTCGTAACTCAGATCCGGGGTCACATAGCAGGCTCTTCTCCCCCCTTCCCGCTATGGTACGTGCCTTCATTTTCATCGCGAGAAGATTTTAGCCTTTAATTCCCTAAGGTCGACTCGCATCGAATTGTGCCTACCCACGCTGCAAGACGCTCTCAACAATTGAATCTTTTTTTATTTTGTTTTTGCTAATAATAAAGTCAAAAGTCCGACCCACCTGAGGTTCGAACCCAGGACTCAAACACAAGTAGAACTCGAGGTCAACCACTTGAACCACCGGGGCGACCGTTAATACCAAGTAGTACGGTATGTATGTAATAAATTAGTATAAACTGTACCAGGTATTGTTTTGTTGTTGCAGTTTTTTTTTGTTTTGTAATGGACTGCTGTCAATCTTCATATATATTTCATATTATTTCCACGCGCAACACCTGCTACCGCCGCAAGCTCGACACAACACGCAAATAGCATAGGGACCACTCAACTCACGGCGACACCAGTACTGGTGTGGCCCAAAAAGAGATCAGAGGACATGTTATCAAGCGAGACCCAAAACGTGCCCTGTCAAGGATGTCGGCCCAAGTATTCCACACTAAACCTATAGTGGTTTGGTGTCAGTCAAAACATGTCACAAGGCAAAGTTGCTGTCTGTCAAGGGGTGAAAGTGCTGTCTCCTACTACAGTAACATCTATGGTGTCAACGGCACGGATGTCATGGATGCCTATCTCACGGGCGGGGTCGACCGATCAGCAGCGAGCCGCCGGCGACACCACCTCCACCACCACCTACCTCCACCCCCGCACAACCACCAGTAACCTAGCGCAAGCACAACCATAATAATCAGAACAGTCACCATGATGAGCTGATGGCACCGCAACAACAGAGTACTTGGGGGAGGGGTGGGAATAAATCAGAAGAAAACGTCGCCCGTGTAGTGGCAGCACTTCTCGGAGCTTGGGCCGCGGGTCGAGAAGAAAACACGTCTGTCTGCGTCGGGACGGCTCCCTTCGCGCAACCGGCAGTGCGGGAAAACGTCTTCACGTACAACCGCGCCGACCGGAAAGGGTTTACCGTTCCGTTCAGTCGAGGAAAAAACAATTACCGTTCCGCCCCGCCGAAGAAAAACAATGACGTCCCGTCCCGCCGTGGGCATAATCAAGGCTTATCACGGTATATCGGCGGGACGGTAACGGCGGTAACGGCGGGACGAGACGGTAAAACCGCCGTCAAAATGGTCCCGCCGTCCCGTCCCGCCGACAAAATCCCTGACCGTCGTCACATACCGTCCCGTCCCGCCGATAAAATCTCTCCCGTTGAAAATTACCGTCCCGTCCCGCCGTGACATCGAACAAATACCGTCCCGTCCCGCCATGACACCGAACAATTACCGTCCCGTCCCGCCGTGACACCGACAAATTACCGTCCCGTCCTGCCGTGAAACCGAACCATTACCGTCCCGTCCCGCCGTGACACCAAAAAATTACCGTCCCATCCCGCCGATAAAATCTCTCCCGCGAAATTATGGCCTCCGGCGGACACAACGTGCCTCTTCCCCTGCGAGATACATTCATTCGTGGTCGTCTGTTCCCATCCATTCCCACCACGAATCACACAATTAATAAAATAAAATTGAGTTGTACTAAAATTTAGTATTAATATTATTTAGGGTAGTTCCTATAAAACTACGAGGTATTACATTTTTTTTTTTTTTTTTGCTCATCCTATTTATTATCCTCTCACATTTCCTTCTCTCTCTCCTTCCAACCCGTAACTAAGATCCGGCGTCACATAGCAGGCTCTTTTACCCCCTTCCCTCTACGGTACGTGCCTTCATTTTTATCGCGAGAAGATTTCAGCCTTTTCTTCCCTTGTCCACTCGCATCGAATTGTGCCTACCCACGCTGCAAGGCGCTCTCATCAATTGAATCCTTTTGATTTTTTTTTTGCTAATAAAGTCAAATGTCCGACCCACCTGGGGCTCGAACACAGGACTCAAACACAAGTAGAATTCGAGGTTAACCACTTGAACCACCGGGACGACATGTTTTCATAATTTTTACCAGGTACACAACTCCCATTCATTGTTGTTGTTGTTGTTGTTGTTGTTGTTGTTGTTGTTGTTGTTGTTGTTGTTGTTGTTGCTGTTGTTGTTGTCGTTGTTGTTGTTGTTGTCGTTGTTGTTCTCACAGTAACTCTCTGACGAAGGAGTCCGTGGTCACACAAAGGTGCTGGAGCCCTAGGAAGATCCGAAAAACAAAAAAATCGAAAATTCGGCTGTCTCGAAATACACGAAGCGAAGAAAACGCACACGAGCTAAAACCAATGTACAAACTGAACTAACATGGCCGCGGGTATATCCTCTCAACTATAACATAGAGTACCCCCGTTCCCACCACCAACCAACTCGTGGCTGCTGACTACAGCGGATGCTGTCTGAAGTGCTGCCTGCACCGTACAAAACGCACGGAAGTCGTGAAAACGAAAGAGGAACACACCTGCCTGCTATCTGGAGTGCTGTCAGAGTGAAGACTCGCGGATATGCAGTGAAAAAAGGAGCAATCGAACTTTACTACCACACGAATATCAACGATCGCCATCTCTTCCTGGACTGTCTGACACAAAAAGGTGCAGCACATACCAGGTATATGATACCACGTCCCTGATAATTGCGTAGGTTATTCCCCATGAAGGTATACAACTCGTTGAACTACGAACACCAGTGACGACGTTAATAACAAGTACCGGTAGATACTATTCTGCATCGTGAAAAACAATTCCAGGAAAAAACAAACTATGACTGCTTCTCTCGTGATGATAGTGTGCGCGCAGATCATGAGTCTCCGTGCACCGTCTTCCTGCCGCTCTTCATGCCGCCTCATCGCCTTGGCCCAATCCACCCGCTCCTTTGCGCGTGCACTCGTTGCCATTCCCTTCCAGTCGATTCCCTTTCTCCGTCATCCTGAAAAACAAAATGCTCCTCGCACTTGCGGTTCTGATCTGAAGAATAAAAATTCTCGCGCAGGGGGAGGTCAACCCGTCGACGCTCAGTCTCCCTCCTCCCTCGTCGTCGAATCCAGCCTCCTACCGGCGCAATAATATACTGTGCCGTTTTGTGACCTGTGGTGGCGCCTGCCTCCGCGCACGGACACCCCGATTGAGCATTGCTGCTCTGCCGCAGCTGCCTAAAAAAGACGCGCGAATCGTAGGTCTCCTTGCCTGACGCACCACGGACGACCCAACTCTACTGCCGCCTGAGCCTCGCGGCCACAGGCAGCAGCAAGAAGGTATCACTCCTTGAGGGTGAGTCCGGCCTTACACCCGCCAGAAAGACCTACCCCGCTCGCTATTAGCCTGATAGGGCATGCCTCGCAGCATTCCTTGCCGAGGCAGCGAGGGGAACGCATATTATACTATTAATACTATGAATGAAATACGTATATCACACAGTAGTAGTAGTTGGAGCAAATAGTTGTACGGGCGCGTATTACTACGCAGCTTGCAAAATTGGAACTTGAGTGTATCAACTGCTATAGAATTAATAACCAGTCGAACTCACAGCTGATGACTGAAGACATCTTTTCGTATTTTCATCGCTTCAATCTTGGAAAATATGAATTTGCTCCGCACCACTTTTTTTAGTTCTTTTTTTAGCACAAAAGGTGCTGGCGTTGATGATCAGCAGCTATTAATAGCTGCTGTATGTCTTAGTAGGGCCTAAGCTTCTATATGCTGCGCGGGTGTTACGAGCACCACGGCCTTCGGCGTTACGCGCCGAGGGCAACTCGTGTAAACAGCAAAAGGATGGGCAAGCTGTGTAGCTCGGACAACAGGACGAGACAGACAAAAAGAGTGACGAGGGGGGTGCGAACGAGCACACCTGCCCCCGTCTCAGTGCGTCGACATGGTGGTCCGCGGTATAGTAGGGGACACTACGCCCTAAGCGGATAAAGAGACAAGGACAAAAGCCCGTCGGGGTGTTTTAGCCCTGTCGGGGGACGCGAGTCCCTTTTGAGGGGACGGACGCCTTGGGCTCCGGTGACGTCGAACCAAGGGGTCTCCACATATATGTGTGGAATGTTGGTACAGGGGACCTGACAGTAACATCACCCCCCAGTTTTGTGGTGTCGAATACTACTCCACGAAACTTAAGTAACGTGACAGGAGGGTAGTTGCCCTGGATCTTTTCAATGACGCCGGACGTACGAGGGTTGGAACGGTACGGGGGCCGGTCTACGGCTCGGGTATTAGTGGGGAGCGGAAAGGTTGCTTCCGCAGTGGTACAGCGGCCTAGCTCTGACATTGACAGGGAAAAAACAGGACGATATCTTGCGCACAGTGTGAGAACATCGTCTTTTTGGACAGGGGTGAGCGTTGTATTTTCGAACGCTTTTGACAACAGACCTTCCAGCTCAGATTTTGCGCTGTGGATCTCAGAGGGTGACGTGGGGGAATGCGCGACAGCGTTCACATGTAGTTGGTCGGGGGACACGATTGATACGGAAAGGACAGAGCCCAGGCACAAGTGGACTGGTAAGGCGACACCATCCGAGGATGGGTTGGCGACTTGGACTACTACTGAACCATCAGTAGCACTCCAGGTGGCCAACGTTCGTTCGACAATAATTTTTTCGAATGCGGCGAGACCTTTGTCCGCCGCGATATCTTTCGCCGACACTATTTTCGGTTCGACAACTACAGTACAATCTTGCTGTGGGGGATGGTCAGAAAAAACGACGACAAGTGCTTCGTGTAAAGGTTTTAGGTCTACACGCTCGCGCAAACGGACAGGGGTTGCTTCGGCGTCACGGTGGACAGCAGCGACAGAAGGCTGTGCGTCATCGGACATCGAGGGGCAAGAGTCATTGGACGGGGCACGGTTGTGAACACGGTGGACAGCTGGTATACTGGAGCCAGTAGATGAAAATGACAGAGTTTGGTGGTCCCAGTCTAATACCGCCCCAAATTCTGACATGACATTATTATCTAGTAATAAAGAATCGGGGCCGAGGGACGGGACTACAAGTGCATTAACTGTGCACGTAATACCACCAAGAGTAAGGGGAAAAGCAATAAATCCCAGAACATGGATGGGTAGACCGTTGGCGGCACGTAAAGACACGGCCGACGGCGGGACAGGGTTTAATGTGTTCGATCGCAAGGAAGGGTGACTTTTCAACCATGAGAGCGAGACAACTGATACATCAGTAGCTGTATCCACTGTGACATTCACAGCGTAGCCTTCGACAGAGCCGTCCACACGGACTCGTCGAGACGAAAAAGAAAGAGAAAAAGGATATTTTTTATGTGTCAACGCGGAGTTGTACCACACTTGGTCTTTATTAATTTCCACCGGGGAACCACTCTTGGTCCCCGAACGCAAACAGGAATGGGTAGGCCGCCGTGCCGTACTGGTACTCGAAACATGAGACAACGCACACGGGGCTTGGTCCATAAACGTTACTCGCTTTAGTGGAGCCTCGGTACGGCCAACATCTAAAACCGGTACGGGACAATCAGACAGACCATCACTCGAAAGACAATTTTCCTCTCTAAAAACCGCGGAAACAGGGACACCAGGTACTGCGACAAGAGGAGAAGTACCTGTAGCTACTGACGTGGAGAGGTGTTTCCTCTTCACGCTTTTTCGGGAAACCGGCATCCCAACTGACCCAGACGGTAGCTCAGCTGGGCCTGGGCGACAGCAGCACGGTTCGGGACAGGAGTGAATGACATGGCACTGACAGTGCCGCCGGCAAGGCTGGCGGCTTCGTGGCGACGTGCACGGTCAATAGCTTCGCGGAGCGAAGTGACAATTTTGTCGGACAGTTGTAGGCACTGGATAGCCGGGATAAGACCGTGTTGAAACAGGGTGACAGAGAACGCGGCCCACGGCGTACGACCGTGGGTCTGGCGCTCGACAGCTGACTCAAACCTTTGAGTGGTCGTGCGGAACCGAAGCGTATACTCGCTGACAGACTCGGTTGCGCCTTGCTTAAAACTAGCGAGTTTTAGTGCACATTCTTCGACACTGTTGGAAGGCATGAGCAGGTCGAGGAGGGCCGAGCTGAGCTCGGCCCACGTCTCTGGGGGTGTGAACGACCCGACAGTGCTAGTGGAGGCTTCACTCGAAGCACCGGCTACACGCCAGTCGATGGCACCAGCTGATAGTTGCTGGTATTGAGCCAGGACAGGACCATCGCAAATCAGTGACAAGTACTCGAAAGCAAGTGAGTCTGCGTAGAGTTCGTCGTTGGGACGGACAGTCTTCGCTTTGAACCCAGCGACCAAGCGGTACTGGGACAGGACGGCTGCGACATCGACATCAGCACTACCATCGAGACGGGGCAGCCGGCGTACATCGCTAGCTAGCTGTGAGTGCTGTGACTTTAGGGCTTGCGGCTACTTGCGCGAAGGACAGGGGGTTGGGACGAGAAGACAAACTCGACGCTTGGGTGACCGAGTTCGCACTCGACAACGAACTAGACATGCTCACCAGACGCTCCATCAGCACATTGGTCTGGGAAGACAGTACGGCGATCTCGCCACGCAGGAGCTTGTCCAGCTCCTTCTCCACCAGGCGTTGGAGCTTTACTGTCGTGGACGACAGGTCGATGACGGCAGATTCGGCCACGGAGTCGGCCACGGAGTCGGCGTAGCGACTCGCTAGCTCCATGTCGCTTTCGGCAAGGGTGTCTGGGGTGTCGTTGTTGGAGGCATCCGGGATGTCGTTGTTGTTGTTGTTTTGGGGTTCGGAGTGTTTTGACTCCTCGCCTCCGCTCGAGTTATCGTTTTGCATCTGGAAGCTTAGGGACAGGAGGTTCGATAAATCGAGACCGTCGACGCCAATCTTAGTAGGGCCTAAGCTTCTATATGCTGCGCGGGTGTTACGAGCACCACGGCCTTCGGCGTTACGCGCCAAGGGCAACTCGTGTAAACAGCAAAAGGATGGGCAAGCTGTGTAGCTCGGACAACAGGACGAGACAGACAAAAAGAGTGACGAGGGGGGTGCGAACGAGCACACCCGCCCCCGTCTCAGTGCGTCGACATGGTGGTCCGCGGTATAGTAGGGGACACTACGCCCTAAGCGGATAAAGAGACAAGGACAAAAGCCCGTCGGGGTGTTTTAGCCCTGTCGGGGGACGCGAGTCCCTTTTGAGGGGACGGACGCCTTGGGCTCCGGTGACGTCGAACCAAGGGGTCTCCACATATATGTGTGGAATGTTGGTACAGGGGACCTGACAGTAACATATGGCTGGACTTTATTTTGATGTGTTGAAATGAAAGGAAGCACTGCCACAGCAAGCAGTAGTAGCCGCAAGAAGTAGTAGACACTACACACGACGAATAAAACAGAGACCACTCAACTCACTGCCACACCACCAGTATATACTGGTGTGGCCCAAAATGATGTCAGGTGACCTGTCATCAAGCGAGACGCAAATCGTGCGCTGTCAACGATGTAAGGCCGAGTGTTCCACACTAAACCTGGTAGTTTGGTATCAGTCGAAGCATGTACCAGGTCAGGTATGTATGTACCAGTATGTATGTGTCACAAGGCAAATTTGCTCTCTGTCAAGGGGTAAACATGCTGTCTCCTAGCACCTTTCTTTGGTATGACCGGTACGGACGCCATGGATCAGCCAGCATTCCGTTTCAGATGCCTATCTCACGGGCGGGGGGTCGATCGATGAGCAGCGAGCGGCACTAGAATGACCGCCGCCACCAACTCCACCACACCACCTATCTCCACCTACCTCCACAACAACCAGTAACCCAGCGCAAGCACAACAATCATCAGAACAGCCACCATGAGCTGGCACCGCAACAAGAGTACTTGGGGCAGGGGTGGGAAGAAATCAGAAAAAAAACGTCGCCCGTGTAGTGGTAGCGCTTCTCGGAGCTTGTGGGCCGCGGGTCGAGAAGAACAACGACTGCGTCGAGACGGCTCCCGTCGCGCAATCAGCAGTGCGGGAAAATCTTTACATTCAACCGCGCCGAGACCTTGCGGCAATAAAAATAAATGTATATTTACCGTCCCGTTCAGCCGTGGGAAAAAATTCACCGTCCCGCCACGTCGAAGAAAAATAAAATTACCGTCCCGTCCCGCCGTGAGAAAAAAATATACCGTCCCGTCCCGCCGAGGGAAAAAATGTTTACCGTCCCGTCCCGCCGAGGGAAAAAATGTTTACCGTCCCGTCCCGCCGAGGGAAAAATATTTACCGTCCTGTCCCGCCGTGGAAATCTGTCCCGTTGAGTTTTTCCGTCCCGTCCCGTGGAGAAATTGTGCACCCGCCGTCCCGTCCCGTCCCGCCGACTTTTTATCTCTTCATTTTACCGTCCCGTCCCGTCCCGCTGTAATTTTTTTTCCCGCCACACCAGAAAAATCTGTCCCGTCCCGTCCCGCCACGATTCTCAGTGACTGTGATCAGACTTGGAAAAATGTTGATCTTCCCGTCCCGCCGAGGAACAATATTTATCGTCCCGTCACGCGGAGGGAAAAAATATTTCCCGTCCCGTCCCGCCGAAGGGAAACATATTTAACGTCCCGTCCCGCGGAAGGAAGAAATATTTACCGTCCCGTCCCGTCGTGAAAATCTGTTCCGTTGCATTTTATCGTCCCGTCCCGTCGAGAAATTATGCACGATCTGTCCCGTCCCGCCAACGTTTTCTGTCTTTATTTTACCGTCCCGTTGTGATTTTTTTTCCCGCCTATTAAGTTAAATCTGTCCCGTCCCGCCACGATTCTTAGTCACTACTGTGATAGCCTTGGAAAAAGGAAAAAGGGTTTAGCGATTTTCATATCGCTGTAAAAAAATACTTTTGAAAACGATGAGGAATATCTTTTGAGAAAAATAAGAAAACCGCCTACTGCTGTACGCGCTCACTGTACGGCAATACTGCTGTGTGGTACCTGGTACATACAAGTACGTATCACCACGTACAAAAAGAGGTCACATGGGCGTTGTGGGTCATAAGAAGTTGTCGAGTTAATCAAAATGACCTCCCAGGTATATACCACACCGAACCATCTACCTATGATACGTACCTCGTACCTGATAATATTAATTTTAATCACGACAACGACCAACTTTTCCCCCAGAAGGTCTGTTTCTAGGAGTTGCACGCTCAGTATGGCACCCGCAGGAAGGAGGGGGTACCCATCATATCCAGCAGCGATAGCAAGCCCATAGAAGTACTGCACAGCGTCTATTTCAGCAGCCTACCCCTGTTGCACAGCATACACTCGTACATATCAGCGGGATGGTGTTTTCCAGGTCCGCAGTCTCAATTCCATGGTGTGGAGGCTGCCGACTCCTCAGGAAGGATGCCAGGAGACATGGAATTGTCAAGCACAAAACGTGCGCAGTCGAGGGTGTAGGGCTAGGTTTTCATAACACCAAAATCTATGTCAGTCAAGGCATGTCAAGGCAAAGTTGCTATCTGTCGAGGGGTGAACATGCTGTGTCTGACATCTTTGCCCCTCAGCAGTCGGCAGTCCTCAGAGCTCCTGAATTCTGAATTGTAGGGGTTTCCAGAACATTCTGAAGCGGGACCCTTCAAGTATTGTCCCCGCCTTTGCCCTCTTCTCTACATGTCTATGCACGGGCTCTATAGGTGTACGCCCAACCCTTATGGCAAGACAACTCGAGGCGTAAAAGAAGCCGGCCCATCGCATGCTCCCTTGGCGCCTTTACATCTGCTGGTTTTGTTGGTGAGCCTATCTGTGTGCGATACATAGAGCGCTGGCAGGAATCGAGGAATCGGCATCTTTCTCAGATGCCCTCAATTTTTTTTCATACATTAGGGCCCAGGGGCGTACAAACCCCTGCCGTCGAACAACTTACGAACACTGCTTGTTGTACTGCAGTAGCTGTGGCCAGTACCGCTCTCAGCAGACCACATTTATACCGGCGGGGTGAAGAAAACGATTACCGCGGACGTAAAGTCGAGTACAACAGCAGTATCTCAAACCTCGAGGTATTGTAGCCTGTCTCCTGCAATACATCACGAAACCACGCGTACTACTGCGTTGTAGCAGCGGGTACATACCAGGTACCAGGTAGGGTAGTATTACTGATTCCCCACGTACCTAGTAGTGAACAACGTAGATTTCTGTGCCACGAACGTACGTTCACCCTTGTACCGCCAATGATATTGCCGGACGGTCTGCGCACGACACGATTTATTACTGTTTGTGATGTACTAAAATACTGTAGGTCTACTACCAGACTGCTGCTGCTGCTGCTGTACGTACGAGCTAGCTGGCCGTATCCTGTAGCCGTGCGATTAGACTTTTCTCCTTCTTGACTGCTGCGCGTACTCGCGTACCATTCCGATTTCCGGTACGTTTCTAATATCAGTTGATATGTTGATACTGACTGACTGCTGTAGTGCGGGCCCAACGACAAAAAAACGCGTAATGTCAGCAAGCTTTGTAGCCTGGTTGTGGCAGACATCCGTGAACAAGCTAGAGCACAGGCAAACTAATACCTGGTCGTAGAGCGTTTCGGAAAAATAAAGAAAAAAGCAAATTTCGCTTAGGGGGGGTGTTCATAGTGGGTGCTTCCAAGATTTGGAAACATGAAAAAAAAACACCCAAGGTGGGTGGAGGAATGATATGATGTGGACCTGCGTTCAAGCTTCCCGATTTTTCACTGCAAGCTTCGAGTATCGTGCGGTCGACCGCCTCGTGTACCACCACCTTTCGCTCCCGACCTGCCCCTCCCGCTCCTACATCACTATAATACGATCTCCACCGTCGCTGCCCTCCAAACCACCACCAAGCTAGAGGTTGCCTGTCTTCGTTTTGGTGTGCAGCGTGATGTGCTTCTTTCTATCGAGGGGCTCCTCCTGCTCACTTCGCCTCGCCTGCTGCGATTGCCTGCTGTACAGCTGCTAATACAGCAGTACTTGGAGCCCCATCACAACCAAACGCCTACTGGTGGAGGAGGTGGTGCGCCCGGTTGCCTCAACGCCTTGCCGAGTGGGTGTCGGCCGCGCGTACCTTCTACGCCATCACCGCCCTCCTCGCCGTCGCGGGGCGTGAGGTTGGTAGGTCGCTTGTCTTCATTAAATTCCAAAGATAGATGATACATGCTCCACCTCCTTGCCTGCTGAGATTGCCGAAGCTACTTCCTCGCCGCCAAAGAATCACGAGTCAAACCAAGACTGGTTCGAGGAAATGGCGCGCCTTGTCGCCCTGAGCTATGGCGGCGAGTCAGTGTCAGTCCCGGGCTGCTTGTGTGACGGTACAGGCATCCTTTACTACGTGTGCTCTGTTCCGTGCCCATTACCCTGACCAGTTTATTTGCTCAGGGTGAAACCCTGTTTTGCAGTCCGTAACCCTGATCACGTGGAAAAAAAGAATCCGCTTAGGGGAAAAAATGGCCGTCAACGTCTTTTATGTGGCGAGACTTCGACAAATCCTGAGCAACAATCACCCTGAGCGTTTTTTCTTCCCTCCAGAAACTCTCAAACATGTACCAGGGGTAAGACCATATCTAGCGCTCGCCGCGGAGGGCGGTTCCTTAATCCTTTTTTGTTAATGCCCCCCACAAAACGAGAGGCTCAATATTTCAATACATTTATCGCTGCTACTGCTGTACGACGATATCCCTTTTGTTTCCGTACACAATACCCATTGACCACTGACCACATAACTTGTATTCGTACCGGTATCTCTGTGGGAAGACGCATCAATCTCGATGCTGCAGGGTATCTTGTACGTATTCTCCTGCGTGTGCTTCATGCTATGCCTCATGCTATTCCACAGAAATAACGAGATACCTCGGGCTTGGTTCTAGCTGCGACACAATATACCTGGTACTGTGTTCCCCTTCGGGACGTCGTTGGTTTGCAATCCCGGGGATGTCGTAAGAGCCATCCCACAGTAGGGGTGCACCAGAAGTTTCTGAGCCCCTCGCATTAGGAGCTCAATATATCACCCGATACAATACCTGGAAGCAATTCGTTCGTGCCACCCGACCGGCACTTGTATGCGCTAGTCCTAAAAACGAATATACGCGTAACTTTTTCATCCTAACTGGTCGTTCCTCACTTGAGGAACTCAATTAGTCAGGAACCTTTGGCCCGAAACGTGCAACCCCTATCGTGGGGTGACTCGTAAGTGAAATATAACGGAACACGGACGCGGACGTCCGCTAATTGATATGCATTAGAGCCGACGTTATGTTGGCTGGTGTTGTACCGCTGCTGCACTACACGGGCGCGTTTGAAGTTCACAGGGAGTGCGGGTTGGAATCATCCATCGTGTGTTTATGATGACACGCACACAATGAACACACGTCACCGCTCGCACTGGAGGCATCAAATGCGTTGTACGGCGGGGGTAACACATATTTTCTGCCAGATACCAGTATTCCAGACTGACGGGCTCCTTAAGGGCACGGCGGAACCACCCATTTTCATTGGAGTACCATTTTTTGTGAAAAACAAAAACGTGGTGCACCTACTTAGGATTGCACGTTTGAGTTCTTGTTACCCATTTTCGGGCTGCAGTGCCGTTTGGGGGACAAACGTCTTAGAATTTGAGTGGATTGCCCCCAGAACGGGTCTGCAGTTCTAGCTCATAGTTTTTTATGTGTGAGGTACAAACCTCCTCAACTGAGGTGCCTCTAAAGAAGTGACTTCACCCCTACCGAAGCATGCGTCCTTTCGAAAGGAACACCTGGAGGTGCGGCGACTGCTGCTTTACCGTGCCTTCCCCAGCGTCAAAACGCTTACGGTGTGCTACAGGTACACATCAGGTGACAGCGTAGGACAGGGAAGGAGAGAAAAAAAATGTTTTTTTATTTAATTCTGGTGACTGCTGTGTTCCTGGTTCTTACTGCTGTAGGATCCTAGGATGACACACAGACATTATCAGGTACACGCACGCACACGCTCGCATGTGCAAAGATGCCCTTCGTTGCTGTCAGAAAGCGGCAGGCGTTTTGTCGAGGCTACTACTGTTATACCCGTGGCTGCCTAGCCTTATATTGCTGCTGTGGTACTTCAGAAAGAACAGCATAGTAAAACAACGGGGGAAGGAATCGTTATCATAAATGTAATTTGAGGTTTCTGTAGACCCGCTTGGCCCTGACTCGACGAAAACCAATCCCGCGAAAAAGAGCAAGCTGTTGCGACCTTTAACACCGAGAGCATTCGTCACGGAACCCGGCCGGAGCCCAACTTGCGCCCATCGTACACGTGGACCACTTGCGTACCCCGCGGCTGAATAGCGCAAGAAAGCAATCTCCCCCAGACGAGAAAGGCTTGCCAATGCGCAACAAAAGCGCGTTTCATACATGCCTTTACTGCAGAAGTCAGCACCCAGCTTACTGTTAATATGTTCCCTTGGTATACTCCGTACTCCGAGTATACTTGAAGGATAACGAGTATTTAGTACTGCGAGCACAAATGGGCAAGGTACAGCCAAGATTAGCAGTAGTACAGAACTCCGAAATACTGCCTGCAATGGCGCTGTTCGCCTAAACTATGCTGCGAGTACATACCTACAGTAGAGATGAATGGATTCGTGACCACAGTTTTTTTATTGGTTATTATTTTTTTTTCAAAAAATGACGTCACGATTTCGGGTGAGGACAAATGTAGATCAAGGATTTTCGACCAATACAAATATCCAACCTGAAAATTAACCAATCAGGAAACCGCAGGCACGAGATTTTATGCTTCTCTACCCGCGGTAATTTTGGAAGTACGCTGGGTATACGCCGTACATATCCCCGAAATACTGCGGGCACTCCGAGCGCAATGAGCGCAGCCTGACACGCCGCTAGTACTTACAGCTCCTCCAGCGGCATTCCCCCAAAATTGATATTTTCCAACTGCCACTCCTGGGCGCATCTGTGCACGTTTTCTCCGAAAACAAATGTTAACTGGTGTGTCGAAACGGTCCACAGATTCCGCATGCGCTTTTCACATACCCTGACTGTAGTGAGAATGTTTGAGAATATTTGAGAATGTCGATTTTTGCGAATACTGGCAGTGTAAGTAATACCGACAGCCGAAATATTCTCATACTGGCGTTGTCCGCAACGCTGAACCCCATGATATCTTGACGATATTTGGTAAACTCGCAATACTGAACATCAACATACTTGACGTACTGGCGGTAACCATAGTACAGGATTTCGATATACTGCGGAGGCGCAGCATGAGCAATACGGAGCTCCAAAATACTGCGAGGACCGGTAGGGTCCGGCACACATGGAGCAAGGGCGACCCCCCCCCCCCCCCCCCCCCCTCCGAACTATACTTTGTTGACTCTCCACTCTCCAAGGCTGGTGGGGCATCTGTTCAGATACTCTATCATCCCTTGTGTACAGTACAACGCGTAAACAGCGAGTAGTGGACGGTGTTACTGGTGCATAAAGGACTTAAACGGTAGTTACACAACACGTTATGACGTGCATACAGTAGTTCATATTCGTACACATAGGTCGTTTCCACCCTCGCCGTAAATATAAGAAGTGTTTGTATTGAATATCGTTTCTCTAACGATGCATATATTCAAGGATGAGGTTGTGTATGGTTTCGTGGTGGCCGGTCCGAGTAACTTGCCGTGGTACTTTCTCAGTGGCTACTCATAGCTCCTCCCTTGCCCGTCGTAGCCCTTGACCCCTTTCGGGCTGCTCTCCACTTTTGGGACTATTGCGGGAAACTTACTAGGAACTAGAGTTCTTAATAGACACACGCCTTTGTGCAGTGCAGGAATATGGCCACCCGCGACGCATCGGTATCGTCGGGTTTCTGGACCCGTCGAAATAGGTCTGGCCTAACAGGTATAGTGTTTCTCGCGCGCTCAGACACCCACACCGCCACCAGCAGCACCAGCAGTAGCGGCAACGGTGGGTGTTGCGAATCGTGGGCACAACCTTGGCTACTGTAGGTGAAGTCGCCAGCCTGCTCATAGATATCGAGACAGGCGACCCACAGCAGCTTCGGCGACCGCCCTGGGCGCCACGTGCCAAAGTAAACGGAAGAAGCAGCCGAATGTTTCCCATTGCCGCTGCTGTAGCGTTTGTTGCTATTACACGTGCTCGTACGTACAGAGTATACCAGGTACAGAGTAGCAGAGCAGCGTGGTCCTGCACACGGACCGTACTTTGTCGCGTTTTTTTTTATCAAGTTCCCCGCATGGGGGTTGAAAAAATGAACCCGTCTTTTCGTTCGCGGGCGATATTCACGGATGCCGCGTTATTTCTGAAGACGCGGGTGAGCGACCCGACCACCGCTGTTCACCGTGCCCTCCCTTCTAAGCGCGGACGTTGCCCCTGCGCTTTTTTTAGCCCATTTTTTTTCGCGTTTGGAGTGTACCAGGCCTTTGGGTCACCGTTCGTGATGACGTGTTGTTGTGATCGGCACCTGTAAAACAAAAATTTGGAATATATCCTATTAATATTAATAATTTACGTATTTCTACACTGCAGTGTTGATAGACGCGACATATTACAGTAGCTTTGGTAGTGCTGGGTATCTTTGGTACAACAACAGCTGCTGGTGGTGGCAGTGATGCACCACTTTTGCTGTACACGTATGGCAAGTATCACATTCATTTTGTTTTCTTCACATTTCTTCTTTGTCTAGCAAGTGCATCATTACATACCTGACACGCGCCAGTACCACGTGATAAACGACGCAGCGAAGTCGACAAAGTTGTCGAATCGTGCGTACTACTGCAAATCCCGTTGTACGCCATCTGCGCACAAATATCGAGCGAGCTGTCGCTTGGGCTGGCTCTAGGAGAACGGACAGAGGTCCCGCGCCTTCTACGGCTGTGTGTTTCGCCCCGCTTCTGAGAATGTCGCGAAATTCAGGCCCCGGCTGCTCCCCCCCCAAAATGTAAACATCACGCTTCGAAGAATGATGAGTTGCGCAGATAGATACCAGGTACCAGAGACCTGCAGCGACAACTATTCATTTTGTTGCTTGCGTCGCCCTCTTCTACTCGAAATTAGGGCATGCTTAACGTAAAGCCCGAGTCCAACATGTCGGCTTGCTTATATGGTTACACCAGAAACGCAACTATTACGGGGGACCATAGTCAACAGGACCTGTGGTATACATAAAAACCTATATATGTAACATTCTTCACTTACAGTATTTGGTCCTACTAACTATGGTCCCCCGTAATAGGCGCTTTTTTCTTTCTCTCGTTTTTTTTTCCCACTACCAGTATTTGTCGCAACACTCCATCCGAAGGGGAAGCTACAGTAGTACCCTTGTAACCTGTAACGAGTGGCACGCATTGTCAAACCATTCGGTATACTATACCATACGCATTGCTCCATTATGAGTTGGTGAGGCATCGGGGAATCGCGTCTCGCCGGGTACTCGTTGCGGTGCGGTCGAGGGAGATTATACCGTAGTAGCTGGTTTTAGCGAAGAAGAAATGGAAAAAACGATTCTCGCCGGGGGTGTTCTCCATGACCGTACCGAAAAACGACTCGCTGAGACTTGAAAAAAAATACTTCCTTTTGCTCAACCCGTTCCAAACTGCATTCCTGTTTTCGGGGCGAAGTGCTTGGGATTCGAGTGGTTGGTCCCAAAACGGGACAGCAGTCCTAAAAGGGATAATAAGGCATATTTTGGTTACGTTTTTATTTTTGTTTTGTTATAGCTTTGACTGAAACGTACAGACGAAAAACTCAGACTGTAAGGAAGGGCAATGTGTCGTTTTTTCCTATGGTCAGAATGGAACACCTCAATCAGATTTCAAGTTCCAAACCCTCGGTCAATATTGGCACGAAGGCATTTCCGTTGAAGTGGAAAGTTCCCCTACGTATCCAAGAACTCAGTACATTCTTCAAGTCCTTCGGCAGGTGTTTATCAAAACAGCCTTGTAAGGGTCGCAGAACAGAACAAGTGTCACGGGCGTCTTCCCCTTGTTGATGCCATCATGTCAGCACGTTCAGCATCGAATTATTCGACGTATTGGGTGACTCATGGCTCCTGGAAGCAGCGTAGGGGTTTTACTTCAAACCCTTTCAATCCCCACCAGATACTCCGGTATGCAACAACGCTCCCCTAAGTAGTCCGAACGATTTCTATATTTCACGAACTAGAACTCGCACGCCTAAAACCAGCTTCACCGATGTTTTCCCCTTGTTGATCCGCTCACATGGATATGCTGTTTGCTTTGCTCTTTATTGTATTCATTGCTGTATTGCCCCAAGGTGGACTTACTTGGGTATGCACACAACTTTTCATTTGTCTGTCTACGAGGGAACCACACGCGTGCTGCGCTAGGGGCAGCGCCTAGCGTTGAAGAATGCCCTCACTAGAGGGCCCACGTACCTCGATGGACGACCGACTTTGCCATATAGCGTGCAAGGTACGTGGGCCCGAAACGTATTTGATGCCATGGGTCCAGTACACATCAAGTACCAGCCCATATGCCTCATTGGACAACCGACTTTGACAAATATCGTGTAAGTTACGTAGGGCTGATACGTGTATGATGCCAGGGGCTCAGTACACATCAAGTGCCGGGTGTGATTTGATTCTGTTGAAATTATTCGCACGTTGCGCCAGTATGTATGTATTATATACATCGGGGAAGTCCTCAGCCACTCCGCGCCGGTAGTCGTAGCTCTTTATGAGTATTTGATATTTTTATCCAGATTCCACAGCACAACAAAGTCAACTCTTTATTCGAGTAGTCCATGCCCCAAGCGTCGTTTGCAGTCTGTTGGAAGCGGGTAGAGTGTGCCAGATTGAAGAACGTGGCCACCTATCGTAACAGTAAACAGTCCCAATCACAACAGCGACAGCAACAGCAACACCATTCACGGCAGCAGTAACAACAGCAACAACACCAACGTCTACATTATTGGCGTGAACAGTCACGTCTATAACACGCAAACGTTCTTCGCTAATGCCGGTTCCACCAACGACGACAGGTGTGCTTTGGCAAGTACAAAGGTCTGCAGCGTGTTCGCGCTTATTTTCTGGGCCCTCGGAGGCGTTTCGCTGGAAGCGCTGCAGGCTAACGTTTGAAGTTTTGGGAGGCGTTTCGCTGGAGGTGTTGTGCTGGAAGTGTTTCGGTTGAGCTGCAGCGAGCGTTGTGCTGGGCAGGGTTTACTGAAGACGCACTGCGGGAGGCGGTTCGCCGTAGGACATATACAGCCGACTGCGACGATGGGGCGCCTCTGCCAGAAATGTCGATCACGAGCCAGCTTCAATTTCAAGGGAAGCACCCCGCCAGTTTACTGCAAGAGTCATGCTGAAGACGGCATGGTGGACGTCAACCGCAGAACCTGCTTGTTTGACTCCTGCACGATATCACCGACGTTGACCTTCGAGGGAGGTAAGGCGGCGGCGTACTGCAAGAAACACGCCGCGGATGGCATGGTGTACGTTGGCCGCCGGCGGTGTGTATATGGCTCTTGCAAACTACGGCCGAGCTTTAATTTGGTGGGAAGCGGTTTCTCGGCGTATTGCAAGCAACATGCGGAGGACGGAATGGTGAACGTTCGTCACCGTCGCTGTTTATACGAACCCTGCGCGAAACACCCATGCTATAACCTGTTGGGTGTTACGCCGGCGGTATATTGCAAGAATCATGCTAAGGATGGCATGGTAAACGTCAACAGCCCGCGATGTTCGCATGAATCATGCGGCAAAGGACCCGTGTATAGATTTGAGGGAAGTACATCGGCATCATACTGCAAGGAACACGCTGAGGACGGCATGGTGAAGTTCAGCAAAAACCGTTGCTGCTATGAGTCCTGCACGAAGATACCGAGCTACAACTTCGAGAAATACAAGAAGCCATCGTACTGCAAGCAACATGCTGTGGACGGCATGGTGGACGTCCGGGGAAAACGTTGCTCGCATGGCTCCTGCACCAAGGCTCCGAGCTTCAACTTCGAGGGAAGCAAGCCGGCCGTATACTGTTCGGAACATGCTGCGGACGGAATGGTCAACGTCCGCACCAAGCGGTGTTCACATGAATCCTGCACAAAACCACAACGCTACAACTTCGAGGGCAACACGCCGGCGTACTGCATGCAACATGCTGAGGACGGCATGGTGGACGTCCGGACCCATTTATTTTGCCTACATAATTCTTGCACGAAAAGGCCGAACTTTAACTTCAAGCGAAGCCAGAAGCCGGCGTACTGCAAGCAACATGCCGCGGACGGCATGGTGGACGTCAACTGTAGGCTTTGCTCGCATGACTCCTGCACAAAAGCACCCAGCTTCAATTTTGTTGGGATCAAGCCGGCCAAATACTGCAAGAAGCATGCCGAGCACGGCATGGTGAACATCCGCAGCCCACCGTGTTTACGCGACTCTTGCAAAACGAGACAATCCTTTAAGCACGATGAATGCAAACCGACGGTGTACTGCCGGCCACATGCTGACGACGGCATGGTTGAGGTATACGCCAAGCGTTTGTCGAATGACTCCGGCACAGTTGCTAGGGCTTCTCGCCGTGCACCACCCGACGGAAAAGCCATCGCAATCGTCAGGCTGAAGAGGGAGATCTTCGACGGTCCGGGGGCGAATGAGGCGGACCGTCCGAGGCGGGAACTCGACGGGAAACATCCTACCCACTGCCCCGACCACGCCATTCCCGACGATGGACCTGCTGTACACACCGCTGCTGTGGAGATGGCTGGGAGTGAGGGAGCTTCGTGTTCAACACCATCCACTCGCTCAAGCTCGCGCTCCACCGACCACGCCGGCGACGGATCGAACGTTAAACGGACCCGTCGCGGTGTTTACCACGGATCGTTGCCCCCGTAAGTGATGGGCGGTCTATCTGCAAAACACGGCGAGGAGCTTTGACTTGTAGCTTTGCCGAGGTGGCAAGAAGAATCCTCGTACTGTACAAGTTTTCGAGATATGGAGAGCTTTTCGTTGGTTGCGAGATATCTGGTTTGGAGACTCGTGCCACTGTAGGGGTTATCCTCCACCATGTTGAGGCGCCTGACTTGGGAGCTCTCCGTCTAAACCGAACAAGATACCCGAATACAAAACAAGGCTCACTCCTTCCAGTACTCTAGTCCCGTTTTGGGGACACACTGGTATTTTGCCTGGTCTATCCCCGAAACGAGATTGCAGTCATAAACGGGTTAATAACCCGCATGCCATACAGTAGGCGTGCACCGAGGCGGACTGTAAAACGACTGGTGCTGAGGTATAGGTGGCACGACTTGGTCATTGTGTGTCTGACTGACGCGGTAGAGCTTACCACCTGTTCGACCTCTGGTCTGATTGGCTTACTTTCAGGGGTAGGCTTGCCCTGATTGGCTCAGGGTGAGGACAGTCAGTGGCTAGTCGTTTCGTACACAGTCTGTGTCGACCATTTAATTTGCTCGGATAACCGGTGAACAACCCCCGACTGACGATGGGGCTCCCCAGTCCAACATTGCCAATCCTATTTGTTTTCCTGTGCATAATTGTTTGTTAAATTTACTCATGTTGCGAGGTGGTTCATCGAGATAAGCGCACAACGAATTCTCCACGTACGTCAGGGTTTTCGAGTTACGGAGCTCCACAAGAGGGGAGCCTCAGAAAGAAAGAGGCTGAATCATACCGTAGCATGCGTCAGCCATGGATGCCATCCCGACGATATTGGGTGACGGGTAGCTTCTAAGTTACGGAGCCCGGTGTGTGGAAAAGCTTCGGCCAGAAAAGAGCTACCTCTATCGTGCCACAGGTCTTAGGGTTACGGAAGAGGTTTGGGCACAAATTAACGAACATGTTTGCCGTGTCTGAAGACCATCAAGATACGTCCTGCATCGTGTCCCTTTTATGTACACTTGGCGAGTGCGACCTGATTTTGGAGCTGGAGAAATGCCCTACGAGACATTGGAGATCGGTTTTACCTTTGCATGCTTGCACCGTTCCCAAGGGCGTGTAAGTACCAGCATCTTTGCTGCGATCTCCTATAGCTGACCCGGCAGGTCATCACAGGTCATGTTTTCGAGGATGGGAATGTTGGTACCGTTTACCCCCAGTGTCAACGCAACTCGTGCCCCCAACTCTGACCGATCTTACCACTCACCACCCCAAACTCACGGTGTAGACCTACCAGGTACGTTGGGAAACTACCTACACCTAGTATGGCGGAAATTGCAAGCTGGTGTAAGCGAAACGCTGTGGCTCACCACCCCGTCTTTGCCAACCCACGAAACTGTGGAAGGTCCTAACGAAGCGTGTCAAAATAGTGGCGGAATTTCCAAGCCTATAAAATATGTAGAGATTACAGTCACGCCGAAATCATTTGGGTCGAATAGGATTCTCGGCGGCCTCAACTCACAACAGCAAATGCAAGGAAAACGCATTCCTGAGCACGGATGGGCATAACTATATTCATTAATTTACACTGGTGGGTCCCAAGAACGGCAAATACCGTCATACAAGACAACCAAGACGCACAGTAGTTATCCCAGGCACGTGCTTGTCATGGGACCAAATGCATAGACTCCTGCTATGTACATTCATGGGACGATATCCCGTCGTTTATGGTGAGTATGCCGCTTTGGTTTTCACGGCTCCTCGAATGGTACAACCAACCCCGTAACATGTAGGTCACGCGGACAGATAGACAATCAGACAGACAGACGGACAGGCAGACAGACACACAAACACAACCCGAACAGAAGACCTCCGGAATATTCTGAACGAAACGGATCCAACGTATTCATCCTCATCAACATGCGATGTTGTGTCTTCCACCCTTGCGAGCACCTGGATCGGCTACTACAGTAGATCACTACGTGGATCATACTCGTAGCTCGAAGAATTAGTGCTTAATACACGGGCCAATACCGTGCAACAAAGACTACGGGCCAGGTCCATGATCAGGCCGTACAATACGTGCATGTACAACACATGGGGTGTTCGTTTTTTGAAGGATATACCACTGAGCTGCTCAGTCAGCGCCGCCTGAGTAGCTCAGTGGTCTATTCTTTATAAAGTGAACGGAAGAGATACCTTTGGGATCGATACGGCCTCCCGCCGATAACATCCTCCGGGGTTGATCAAGCCCCTAATCAGCGCCTGGTTTTTCCTTCCTATAGTCCACCTCCCTAGTCGTGTGTTCTTTTATCGTGGCTCTCTCCACCTGATTTCCCGTTTTCTACCCACGGCAGAAAAAGCGGAAATACGACGTCTGGCGGGACTCGAACCCCGGACTGTTTGTTAATCCCATAAACCTGGTCCCATGAAGGTAACCCATAATCTCCAAAACTCTCTGCCAGTGCCCCTCCGTTGGGTTGTGGGAGTGGCGCGCCACAGCACGCACAGCGTTCGAGATGTCCGGCCTCGTCATGGTCGACAGCCACATCAAGCTGCCCACAACCTCCCTCTACGGGCAGTCTCCTCTAACTTCGCCCTCCCCTCTTGGACCTAGTTCCACGCCGGGGGTCGCGGGGATGTCAGAGGAAGAGTTAACACCAAAACGGTTCAGCATGCTCTCAATAAACGTCTTCTGCATAATCTCCAATGCCCCCAATTCCCAGTCGCGTTTGAAAGCACAACCAGTATACCAAGTCAGTCCGCCGACGTTATTTGTGGGGAAGTTCGTAACTAGCGCGGCATGGAAATCTCTGCATGTGTCGTCCGATCCTGCGATTACGATGTCATCTACGTGGACGTCCATGATCAATTCTACCTCGCCGTCCACAACCATTCGAAAAACACACGGGTCCGACCTATACTGCTCCATACCGCACTCTACCACAGTCTCTACCAAAATTCCGGCCCATTGCCGTCCGCTCCGCTTTGGGCCATACAGTGAGCTGTCCACGCGGACGGTCCTTCCCGACATGTCACCACACCCACCGGGTAGCTTCAAGTATCTCGGCGTCGAGGTTCGCGCGAACAAACGTTTGTTCGACGTCTAGATGAAAACTCTTCAGACCATATTCGTTGGCAACAGCCGCCAGAATTTTAACTGACGCTGACGAAGGAGTTGGTGCAAAAGTTTGAAAGTAATCTACATCCTGCACCTGGCTAAAACCCTCAGCCACGAGTCTGGCCTTTGTCTTTACTATCATGCACTCCCTACCCGTCTTGTAGGTGAACACCCATTTCGCATCTATAGGTTTCCGCCCTCGTGACGGTGTCGCGGCTTCATATGTTCCGGTCGTTTTGTGACCGTCCAACTAAATATGCATTGCCTCGTGCCACGCCGCTTTATACCGGGAACGCTCTACATCTGCTACGGACTGCGGGGGCGGTTCTACGTCTTCCGGGAAACCACTCGGCATGCACACGCTCAACTCCCCTTTAATTTCCACATCAGGTCCTCCGGCCATGGAGGCCACTGCGTCCTCCGTCGTCCATGACGTACGATTCAAGATACCCCCAGACGTCGTCGACCACTCGTACACTGCCGCAAGCAGCGCGTCTGTGGTTCCTTTATCCACCGTTGGCTGGTTCACAGCAGGTTCGCCCTCCAGGTGTTGGCTCTGACCCCGTGTCCGGCCCCGTACTGTTGGAGGGAGCCGACCCCAGCTGCTGAGCTCGTGTGCTGGCCTGCCCGACAGGATCGCGGGGGGGGGCTCACCGTCCCCTTGGCCGGTGTCGGAGGCTGATGCTGCACCCGGGTCGCTTTCGGCCCTCCCCCTCGGGGCCAAGGAGGCGTCCACGGTCCCCCCTCGAGACGAAACTATGGTCTCAGCTGTTTCGGCCCTCCCCCTCGCGGCCGACGAGGCGTCCACGGCGCCCCCTTGAGACGAACCCATCGTCTCCGGTGTTGCGTCGCCGATCTCGCCGGCGGCAGGTACCTGATGTATGCGCTCCCACATAAACGCGTCCAGGTCAAAACCCCACGTCACGACGAGGTCGTTCAAGAGAGCCAGACCGTCGTCCAGCTTATCCACCAACCCCCCCACCACCTCAATCCGACGTGCTCACGTCGTCCGCCTCGGACCCCCCCTTTTCCGTAGACAGGGAGTCATTCGCCTGGGCAGGTACAGGTGGTGCAGGCGACACGCGTTGCCAGCTGACATTTCGCGTGATTTGCACAGTGCGTTGCCTCGTCAATACTCGTACTGAGCCTCGGGGGTAGTTGGGTGCAGGGCCAAGGTAGAAACACTCTTGCGCTTTTGCCTGTGCCTTGTTTTCCCTCTTCACTATGCAGTAGCCAGGCTGGAATAAAGGTAGTAGTACTACCGGGGGGGAGCTACCATGCCTCATCTCATGCGGAGACTTGCTCTCATGGTTAGCTGTCGTTGCTGTGCGGTTCAAGGCGTCACACGCCCAGTGGGACGCTTCCGCCCACCATGAGGCAGTGGCCGGGAGTTTTGCGCCGGCAAAAAGCCTTTTTAGCCTGGATTCGACCCGCCATTGCGGCCGTCTCGAGAAAACCCAGCGCGCACTCTGCTACTCCGTTGAATTGGGGGCTGTCGGCCGTCGTGAATTCCTGCTTAATCCCTCGTGATCTACACAGGTCGCCAAACTTGCCTCCGCCAAATTCGCCACCTCCATCAGATCGGATGATTACCACCGTAGAAGGGACACCGTCTGTACGGGAATTCGCAAGGAACTGCTCGAACAATTCCGTGGCGTCCGACTTATGACGCATAAAGTACACCCACATATACCGTAAAAATTCGTCGCACACTACGAGAGTATACCGCTTCTTTCCGAGAGACTCTTCCACCTAAGGTCCACTCACATCCACAAAAACCCTCCCAAGCTTCTTATCTGCTCGTATTTGTGGACTGTTTGATGCCTTTGCGGAGACCCTTCACCATGGAGCACCCTCGGCACTCCAGCAGCTCTCCCTCGAGGACAACCCTTTACTGCTCCGCGGTCTTGCGGAGTAGTACCTCGTAGGAGTGTCCAGCAATGCAGTGGAAGTCATTGATGTTAATCGCAGACTCGTGGGGCGGTTACCCCGGGGCGAGTACAGCACAGGCAGTTTTCCCACAACTGCGGTCGACCCGGTAGCCGTACAGGCTGTAAAGGGTCCCACTCAGCGGAAACACGATCGAACGCTCTGACTTGAGCCTGACTACAACCCCCGTGGGGCGCCCTTCGAAAGTATGACCGTTTTTGACGAGAGTGGGGAGGGAAAATAGGTGGCAGCGGAGATCCGGCACGTGTGCAACATTCGTAAGCAGCACTTGCACGAGACTATTTCCGGATCGAAAGGCAACGCTTATGTCACCATAACCTTCAATCGATCCAGTGGTTTCATCGGCGATTCGTAGTTTGAGGTTGCATTCTCTATAGTTGATCATGGTATCCGCTGAGGGCGTCATGTGAGTAGACGCACCACTATCACATATCCATGCCTCGTCTCCTACCTGCCAAGCAGGCTCTCCTTCCCCCGAACCATACCACCGTTCTGGCCTGTCTCCTCGGCCTTGAAAACTGAGGCCTGGGCCATACCATTTTTTTGGTCGTTGTCCCTTGCTCCAACCTCGCTTGCCACCGCCATGACAGCTTCTTCTTTCGACATGGGGCAGATATCAGCAGTGTGCTCCCGTCCGTTGCGTCCATCGCACAGCTTCACTGTGCCGTTTGCAACCCTGTGACCCTTCTTGCCACATCTGAAGCACCTCCCTGTGAAGGTACTACCTTCGGTGGTTTTTTGGCACGGTTGCCATAGCCACCGGCAGTCGCGGTCGAGTCACCACCGGACTGACCGCTGAGGTATGGACCTCTCTCTCCAGCTCTCCCAGGCTGGTCTGGCTGACCCCTTCGTGGGCCAACCTCGACAGACAACGCAGTTTCGCTGCGTCCCGTCGCCACGAAATTACGCAAAACATTATCACGCAAACTCGTATCATCTCCTGCTGTAGTGTCTCGTACAGTAGTGGGTACTGCCCCTTGTGGGCTCTCCCCTACAGCAGCGCTACCCTCAGCGCTGCCGGACTCCGATCGACCAAAGCCTTCTTCAACAGCAGCAGTAGTCTGTCGTACTTCGGAAGTGGGTACTGCCCCTCGTGGGCTTTCCCCTGCAGCAGTGGTTCCTACCTCTGCTGGCTCTCTCTTCCAGCAACGCCGCCTTCAGCGACGCCTGGCTCCGATCGACCGTTGCTTTTCATGAACTCGTTGATCATGCTCCTCATGACATACATCATCGATGCTTCGCTGTGCTCCAACGCCAGCTTGACCTCGCGTCGCAGGTGTTGAATACCAATCGAAGAATCGTGCTTCACGTGAACCGACTTCTCCGAAGACATCATTGGCTTCTGGAACCAGACCTCAAACGTTCAATTACTAGTGTGTTCGTACAGTCCAAATCTGGATGCCCTGACCACCACGTGGTCTGATGAGATTCTTTGTAGTCGTTGTATTAGAGGACAGAAGAGGAGAGAGAGAGCGGAGCCTAGCTCGCAGCTCGGAGCAAAGAATGGAGTGCTCGAACTCTCCTCATGAACACACGGCAAAATTCACAATAACGCCTGCGAAGATATACGCACCCCTCTACAGCTTGTAACGGTCGCTGCAGGAACGGTCCAAACGAACACACACGACTTGGCACTAAGGTATATTTCCCTATCCGGAGCATCGGTGCCGACAGGCAACCATGCGAAGCTCTTGTAAATAAATATATCATCCTTCTCGGCCGCTGTGAGAGAAGCCATCACTTCCGATTCTGTCTTGAACTTTGTCTGGGACTCCGGACGCCTTCTTTTCCCTGCCTTCGACCGCTTTCCTCGAGGATCGCGCTCGCCCAGCTCCGACGGGTGTTCTCCCGCTCGCGTGTCTCGGAGTTTCGCCCCACCGACGAGCACGGCGACCCCGAACTCGAAGGATATCTGCTTGGGAGAGGAGACACGGACGTTCTATTTGTTATACTTTCTTCGGTCCTGGAGATATGTTTAGTTGTTGTTGCTCCGCGAAGAGCCTCTTGTGACAGGCTTCAACCTGGGGTTTTTTTCTCGTAGGTTCGATCTCCCGGCCTTGCTGATGCTACTGATTTCTGCCGAATCCCTTGCTTGGCGGACGGCCATCGGCCTGATCGACCCCCTCGATCTTGCCATACTTGTTGGCTGCCTTTCCCTTGCCCCTATCTCTTCGCCGGACGACTTCACGCGCCTTCTCGGGGTATCGCGCCGTTGTCGGTACCAGATCGTTGCTTATCCCGGTGATTGTGTTGCTGGTGTTCGATAACTCGGCACGTATTCTGTTGCCGCGGGTGGAATGGAATGAAGGTCGTTGGGAAGTATGAATTTGGCCGGGTGTTGTGAGTTCGACAATAAAAACCAACCAATCACGTCGGAGGGTATTATATAGATGGTCGTACATGCTCGGATTCTCTACTACCTGGTACTGCTGATTCACATTGTAATAGGAGTACTAACAACTACAGCAGCAGTAGTAGCAGCAGCACAGCACAACGTACAAAGCTTTGTTTTGGCCGGTCGAATTGAATGAGTGAGGGTTGTTGGAAAGTCGGCCGATCCGAAAAAATCGCATCGGAGGATATCATACACAGCAGACGATTTTCACGTTGAGAAAAACATAATATCCGGATGCGAGGTATTTATTCACTAACGAATGGGAGATACGGAACCGTTTTAAAGATACAATCCTTCGTACCAGGTACCGTATAAGATATGATGTTTGGGTACCATTTTCTGATAAAAAAACGCATCCATTGGTTTTGGCGAGCACTACTGGAGGTAATCGAGGGTTGGAGACTGCTTGCTCCGACTGCAAAGACTCGCAATAAGTCGGAGTTTTGTGGTGCAGTACACTGCTGCGTGTGCTACACGTATATCCACAACATGAATATAATTCACACTAAGAAAACTGCCCATGTCAGCTGTACTTTGCGGTTGTTCTGTATTGCCGATCGATATCACGGATCAGGTATCAGTTCTCAGGTGTTCGATACTGCTCATACTCGCAGCATCTCGACTACTGCCTGTTCCCAGGATCGAGTGCGATAATGCGCGTACAGTTCGCGTCCTCTGTCCTCCCAGTAATTTGGGCGTGTACTGCAAGGTGTTGTCTGCTACGATGCCGTACGTACCGCTGCTGCTGTTGTTGTACTGCTGCTGGTGTTGTGGCTGGGTTTGCACAGCAGCAGCAGCAGCAGCCGCATCAACCGACCGCAGCAGCAGCGATGCCTTCTACTACTCCTGCTGCTGCTGCTGCTGCTGCTGCTGCTGCTGTTGTTGCTGTAATTTTTTTATTTGTGCTGCTGCTATCGCTTTCATGTGCGGGAGAGGCCATCTCTTCCGCACAAGCGCCGTTGGAAGTAGGTGGTACAGCTCGCTGTAGATAGGGGTGATATCGGCGTGGTTATCGGGTACTCGGCAACTGAGCCGATATAGTGCAGCAATAATATTATGGGGTTTCCCCGTAAAAAAAGAAAGTCGTGAAGATCGTCGTCTCGCCAAAAGAAAGTCGTCTCGAGGTTACGCCGCTAAATTATACGTAAAAATTCAAAAACCTACCAGGTAGAAATTTTACCACGACGAAAAAATCTGACGAGAGGTACTTCTACGGCATATTTTTTTTCGTCGTGAGGATGAACAGCTGCGAACAGACCGCAGCCAGGCCATCCCCATCTCCCAGCCTTGGCATCCCTCACCTCGTGCGCTGTAAGCAATCCACAGCAGCAGCAGTGCACCACGACGACATGTACCGCTTCAACGTGTGGCCGGCCGGCACCGCGGGAGATAGATACTGCTTTCTGTTTGTGTGAAACCCATCTACAGCTCTGCGCTGATCGCATGTTGAGTTTCTTGTCGACGAGAGGAAACATGTCCTCGGGTGCACGCAGCCAGGGGCATGCAACCACACCAACAGCGAGCGCAAAATACATTCCCTTTGCACTGGCACCCCGCCGAGCCGAGACCATCGCCAAGGCTGTGGAGAGCCGCAGCATGCTGGACTGGGGGTCGAGGGGGGTGGCGTTGGGCCTCTGAGGGCGACCGGGAGCAACAACAGCTCTCCAGTGCATCTGTACGATAGCTTTGGTTCGCTGGGACGCTCACCGGAGTTGGAATTAGTGGGTACGAGAGGTGGGGGAGCTGCTGCTGTGGTTGGAGGTCCGAGCGGGGTGGAGGAGGCAGATGAAAAGGACGAGAATGATGAGCAGGGGGGGAAATAACGCAGGCGGCGGTACCGCAGCAGGTTGTGCTTGAGGTTGTATGTAGCGGGTCATCGGAGCATATATATGGCGTTCGTACGAGTATGATGTACGAAGAAGCAGGACGGAGGATCGCTCCATATGGTTTTCCGTTTTTGAAGCTTGCTGTCCAGATACGAGTGTTTTATACCACTACAGCAGTAGTAGTAAACCAGGTTTGACATCTGATGATGGTGTGTTTGCTGTATGTACTCGTACGTCCGGCAACTGCCGCTGTATGAGTTTCAGGCATACATACAGTAATCAACACACACGTGATTGGACCCACGAATGGAAGGGGTGTACAACGGCAGTAGCGCCAGTCGATAAACCGGACGTTTTAGTTCTTGCAGGTTCATGCTTTGTATCTGGTAGGCGATGAGAGTATGAGGAATGCGCAATCGGCACAGGAAACACCAGGACCTGGTACCAGGTACCTGGTAGATGAAAAAGCGGGCCGAACGTCGAGATCTACATCATTTCCGCAGACTACTCGCCAAACTGTGGTTCAAACGTCACGGCGAACTTCGCGGCGATTTATTTTGCCGGGAAATAACTGAGACGACGTTCTTTCACGACGTTTTTTAAAATTTTACGGGGAAACCCTATATTAATACTATTAATATATATCGTAAACAAAACCAAAGTTACCTCAGCTCTGAGAAAAATACGAGAAACCTCTCAGAACTGAGCTGATTTCTGCCCCCGCCAGCAGCAACTGAGCTCTAAATTATCGACGATTTATTTGCCCATAGTGATGGACGGTTCTGAATTTTGGGAGTCGGAGTAGATGGCTGAAAACGACAGTAATTATAACGTCCTATACACAGCTACAAAAAGTTGGTCTATAATTCGAGTGATACAGATATAAAAACTGAGAACTGACACTCGGCACTGTCTTTCCCCTGCACCACTTGGTAGTGCCCTCAATGACATTCTATTCGTAGCAAGATCGAATGGTGCGTTTATATTCACTTGCTTGAAAGTAATGACACGACTTTTGGCACTGAGGTAAATTTTCCCATCTATCCGGAGCATGGGTGCCGGCAAGCACTCATGCGGAGCCCTTGTATCGATGATATAGATCCCACCCAGGCGATAAAAATACAAAATACCTGGATGATGCAAATCAAATCAATTTCCTTGCGCGTGCTACGCTTTCCGTTGAGCAGTACAGTAGTCCAAGCCTCCTTTACGCCAAGACCCGCGAGAGTATCGGAGACTAGACTGCCACTTCTCGATTTTAGCAATAAGGCAGTATCATAGCCCATGACCCATTTTACTCCGAGGTCGCTTTTACTCATGAGAGGCCCAAGGGTTTTACCTGCGCCTCCCTTTTCAACTTGCGAACACCCCCCGGATCTCATGCCACCCACATACCGAAGAGGGGCCTTGTACTAATGTACGGCATCTACGGCCGAGCTTCTCCAGCAGCAGCAAAACAGCAGCTGAGGCAGTGGCAGTAAAACATACGAGGCCAGGGTCAGCGTCGCTGCACGCTCTGCTGGTCAATTAAACCCTTCAACCCTTTGTACACGTACTCGATTTTGTCGTGTGTCTCCTGGTTCAGAACTCAAAATTCGGCAAATTTTGAATACAAAAAATCTGCACCTGACATGTTTTGTCCAACAGGGAAAGCTTATCGTGGTAGGTGCCACCACTACTAGCGATGTACGATATCTACAGCAAAGTTTTTCCAGCAGCCAACAGCAGCAGGAGCAGCAGGAGCAGTAGGAGGGTCAGCGTCGCCAGGGTCAGCGGCGCGGTACGCTCGCCTTGTGTCGGTTTAACCCTTGAAATATTTGTACGCGTAATCGATTTTGTTGTGTGTTTTCTGGATCCGCACTCATACAGTGAAAACGAAAAATCTATAATCTGACATGTGTAAGCAGGGAAAACACACACAAGGGAATACGCAGGTTTTCGAAGATGTTGAGCCCGAGGGAGTTTTGAAAAGAGACCAAAGGATATGCGGTGTTCCAACTTCTCTTTAAAACCCGACCAACTCCAACACATGGTTACGAGTATACACACGCCAACTCCGTTCCTTGGCCGTGCAATAGCAATGATAATCTAGTTGGGGCATGTTGGTCGCTTGGTACCTCGTGACGCACGATGTATAAAAAACAACAGTACAGCCTGGGCAACTATCGGGTCTCCATGTTTTTCGTTGCACAATATGTTGGTGAGCAACGATGCTATAGGATGTTCCTCTAAGCCAACGTTAAACTAGATTGCATGTTTGAGGGAAGGCACGTATTACGCGAATCGCCGAAGAAGATGTTACGGGCACCGTGTGTGTCTGCCAGGGACATTGTTCTCATGATAATTATATACTCTCCATACTTGTAGCGTTCACTTTATACAGTACCTGGTATGGCATACGTGGGATGGGGGGATATGCTGTGGTGTTTTCCGGAATTTCCACGGGCTAACATCCAAAACCTTCTGCAAAAGTGTAGTGGGTGTTCTTCGAAGAGTGCCTGTTGTGGTACAGGGGGTCGCTGGCGCTGACGAAAATGAGCAGCACCCCCCGCGAGTAGGTTCCCTCGTCCATACGATTAATGGCGTCACTGTCGGGAACAGCCTTTCTTTCTGTAGAGAACGCGAATACGATGCGCGTGCCAACGTTTCAGGGAGATCAACGCCTTCGGATCAAGGACACGTATTTCCATCAGAATAAAAAACCGTCCAGACCAGTCACTGAATGTACCCTACAACGGCAAGTTGACCAGACTACAATAATAGGGGCTGATTGAGGTACGGTAGTTTCGTGTAGGAACGTACGGAGTACGATATATGTTTCCGTCGGTGTATCGACCTCATCGTGATTACGCAAATGGTTTATGCCAAACGACGACCGACTGCAGGACTACATACGACCTTGGCGCAACACCCTCTCAACACGCGGAGTAGTACGGAGATGACATCTGGGACCATCCACGAGGTATGTCGTCCCCATCGTGTGCAAGGATATGAGTCAAGGGCCTCGCGAAAAAATGTGAACGCACCCAATTCGAATGTAGAGTGTTGCCTTTTCTTGGGGGGGGGCGATATGTTCGAGACCTTTTGAACAGTTGTGGCTCATTTCACCAACCTCGAACGAACGAAAAAATGCACGAAGACCTTGGTACGGCTTCGAGTGGAGACCGAACTGCCGCTCGACCGCTGTGGTCAATAGCTGGCTAGTCTGGTGGGCTTTGCTTGCATTTGGGTAATGGATAAAGAACACGCGCAATGAAGTCATCTCTTCATGTGGCGACGTCCGTGTGTACTTCACGACTGAAACAAATCAAAGAGACTATCCGACTTCAATTTTTGGACAAAACCAAATCGGCTCGCACCCAGACTTTTCGAGGATGGCACAAGTAACATACTTCCTTCATTGGTGTGTTGCTGCAAGTGGTGTGTACGCGACTTCAACGATCCTCTTTTCTTGGCGTTCACCACATTGGTCACTGTGCAGGTGTTGGCTCTATCTCCGGGTCTAACCCTGTACAGTGCGTTTTATCCCGGACAGGACAGCAGGAGGAACCTTTACCCCTCCCTGGATGAATCTCGGGAGTTGATGCTGCACTGGGGTCGCTTTCGGCCAATCTGCCGAGCTCGAAGGCGGACCATACCACGCGCCCTTGCGACGGGCCATTTGGTCCGTCTTTCTCGTCGCCAGCATCGCCAGCGGCAGGTTCTTGATGCATTGCCACACGCAACAGCGATCCAGATCGAAATCCCGTGTCAAGTCGAGGTGGCTCTGTTCAGGCAGGATATCGTCCGGCTCGTACACAAATCTCCCACCGCCACGTCGGGTGAAGGTCGTACCGGGAGTGTGCCCTTCAGAGCTTTTTGTGCACGTGATTCACGCAGTGCGGTGCTCAGAAAACCCGCGTACATAGACTCGAGTGTTTCTATTACTGAAGGCGCTGGGCCAAGATAAAATCCGTCTTTATGTTAGTCTTCCGACCTATTGTCCACATCTACCATACTGTATGCAGACCGAAGGAAAGATAATACTTCCGTGAGACGGGAGCCATACCTCTTTCCAAAAACTGTTTCCAAGTCGTGAGGGGGGCAATGAGTGTCACGCGCGATGGGGCGCGCCGGCCAACAACAACACCAAGGTCGGTAAATGCCCACCACGATAAAGCCATAAACCCTAGACCCAGCCCCGTGCTCTGGCAAGTTCCGCTAAACCTAGCGAGCACTCTGCTACTGCCAATACATTGGAGACCGTCCGCCGTCGGGAATTGGGCCCGGTTACCTCTCAACCTACATCCTTCTTCGAATACCCCTCGCCCCCCCCCTCTCACGACGACATCCATGCATGATATTGAGTACCCCCCCCCCCCCCCCCCCCCGATAAGGTTTCCGCCATCGTACGATTTTCGCGATGTAAGGGCAATTTCTCCAACAAGTATCCGGATCCAAATAACGTTCGAGGTTTGCGCTCGGCCGACGGGGCCGCGAGATGTGAGATTCCATGCCCCCCCCCCCTCGTGCTAGTCGGTCAGGGCATCAACCATCCAACAAACCAACCAACGAACGAACGAACGAACATAATGGTGTACAGCATTGTGGCACCACGTGGTATGGGAGGAGTACAGCGTACGAGTCTTCATGGGCCTGTTTTATACTCCCAGGCACTGTCTGGATTTTTTTGAGGCATCGGGAGATGTAAAAGATGGAGATGAGTGCCTGAGGGTCGAACCAGGAAATTTGAGCATTGCACGCTTCCATCGAAGAAGCGTAGCGATGCTGAATAATTTATAGTTCTAGCTCTTGTGAGCAGCGGACAAACTTTTCAACACCAGTGTGTAGGCATAACAAGGGGACGCGAAGCCTCGAGTATTGTCAGAAAAGGAGACCCTGAAAAAAACGAAACACAATATCTCTCGGAGGCAACTCTGTGCCCCCGTTTCAACTCGACCCGAGGTTTTGTGTGTTTTGGGGTCGGCCTAAGCGCTCATTCCGTTGTTGTATTTAACTGTTGCTACGGTAGCGAGATCACTATTTTTTGTCCGATATTGCTCAGCTGACCGAAAACACTTGGGCTGGTGGCTTTAACAAATTTGTTTTTGCAGTGGATTTCAATCCGCTCTTGTTTGGTTTTCCGATACGTTAACGCACCACCATGGTAACGTCTGTTACTTTCCGGCATTATTGGATTATTTTTTTTTTTCCGATTTGGAGTTGAGATAGGGATCCACTCACACCCCAGGGTGGAACGAAGGCCATGGTGGGAACGGGGGTAAAACACCTTGTTGCTGTTCTCTCATTAACTCTCTGACGAAGGAGTCCGTGGTTACACAAAGGTGCTGGAGCCCTAGGAAGATCCGAAAAACCACAAAAATCGAAGTTCGGCTGCCTAAAAATACAAGAGACGAAGAAAGCCCACACAAGATAAAACCAACGTGCAAACAGAACTAACATGGCCGTTGGTATATCCTCTCAACTACCAGGTATAACATAAGAGTATCCCCGTTCCCACCACTAACAAAGTAGTGGCTGTTGACTACAGCGGCTGCTGTCTGGAGTGCTGCCTGCACCGTTCGAAACGCACGGTAGTCGTGAACACGAAAGAGGAACACGCCCGCCTGCTATCTGGAGTGCTGTCAGAGTGAAGACTCGCGGATAGGCAGTGAACAAGGAGCAATCGAACCTTACTACCACACGCATATCAACGATCGCCATCTTTTCCTGGGCTGTCTGACACAAAAATGGTGCAGCATAGTTACGATACCACGTCCCTGATAATTGCGTAGGTTATTCCCCATGAAGGGTATACAACCGAGACCAGTGGCGTTAATAACAAGTACCTGGTAGATACTATTCTGCCTCGTGAAAAACAATACCAATAAAAAACAAACTATGACCGCTTCTCTCGTGGTGATAGCGTGAGCGCAGGTCATGGGTCTCCGTGCACCGCCTTCCTGCCGCTCTTCATGGGCGCCTCATCGCCTTGGCCCAATCCACCCGCTGCTTTGCACGTGCTCTCGTTGCCACTCCCTTCCACTCGGTTCCCTTTCTCCGCCATCCTGAAAAACAAAATGCTCCTCGCACTTGCGGTTCTGATCTGAAAAAAAACAATTCTCGCGCAGGAGGATGTCAACCCGTCTCTTCCCAGCACGTCGACGCCCAGTCTCCCTCCTCCCTCGTCGTCGAATCCAGCCTCCTACCGGCGCTATAGACTGTGCCGTAGTGTGGCCTGTGGTGGCGCCTGCCTCCGCGCACGGACACCCCCATTGAGCATTGATGCTCTGCCCCAGCTGCCTAAACAAAGACGCGCGAGTCGCAGGTCTCTGTGCCTGACGCACCACGTACGACCCGATTCTACTGCCGCCCGAGCCGCGCGGCCACAGGCAGCAGCATGATGGAATCACTCCTCGAGGGTGAGTCCGGCCTTACACCCGCCAGAAAGACCTACCGCACTCGCTAAAAGCCTAATAGGGCATGCCTCATAGCATCTCTTGCCGAGCCAGCCAGGGGAACTATCGAATACCAGTCAATTCGGGAAACAAACCGTGTTAGGATCCCACGTTCTTGCCGAAGTTCGTATGCGTGTAAATGCCTAGGTAGCACGTCAGTAGCGGTGGCCGCTCACTACAGCGAGAGTAATGGTTGTCATACGGTTTGTCAGGATAGAAATGCTGAAAGCACCTCGTGTCGAACGTTTGACGGCGGCAGCGACCATCCTCAGGTGCTGACCCGGGTTGCCAAACGGGACACTCTGTTTAATGTTGGTCTGACACTCAACGGCACACTCATCGTATTCCACACAATCGTAGCTATTACGAGCGTTTGGGGACAGCTGTGTTGACGGGAACTCTCGTAACCCTGTAGGACCTTTGTAAGGGACAGCTTGACGGTAACTGTGCGACGTTTTGCGGCAAAATCCACAGCTGTGTGGTTCGGCGTGATACGCTTTGATACGTGACTGGGGATGGTACCCATCGGTGTCCAAGTTTCACTGGTTGCATGCACGTAGTTGCTCACGTGGCTCGTAGACGGCTGATACGATCAAAATGTATCAACCCTTACTTTTGTTGCTCTCTCGGGGTCCCAAAGGAAGATATCTCAGGATTAGCCTTGTCTTGGAAGGCGCGGATAGGAATTTCCTTTGGATAGAACGAAACGACTTAGAAGTAGAGCAATATTTTGCTGGCAAGATCCGTGATTCAAAGTTCAACAACGGTTCGCCGAATTCGCGTAATACCTCGGCTTGGGTTAGACCTTTCTTCTCTTCTTTATACCGACAAACCCAGTTTTTACCCCGGAATTGTAGTCCCGGGCCAATGTTCACGCCGCTTTTGCGAGTCAGACCGTGAGTTTCCGCACACGCCTTGTCTGAGGTTTCACAAGCATCTGGTGGCATGGCTTTGGTTTTGGCCTATTTTTCGCCTGCTGTTTCGATTTTCGGTATTGTTGGGAAAATTCGAACCCCTTTAGACGACACTGTTTGAGAAGCTTGAAGAAAACACGCGCAGGTGGGAACTTGGGAACGACATAAAAAAACCTTGTGGAAAGTTTCAGAGTCTATCTCTCAAATACAACGTGAACATTAGGACTTTGTTTGGAAAAGGCGCAAACTTAATACACGGCCTTTCGAGTTTATAGTTTCGGCAAGTCTTTCCCGCACAAGTAGACAAACGTAGGTCAGATGAGCGTTAGCGCGAAAAACAGAACAGGCGTGCCTTGGAGAGCCTGAAACTGGACCGTTCAGCAGAAGCAAGAAACACAAACAAGTCTTCCTGCTGCCCGCTACTGGCCGTCTTCTTCATGGTCCGTGCTTGTCCAGGACTCCTTTTCGCCTTTGTTCCCGTTGAGGGCCCCAACAATACCAAGCGGCCACATCTCTCTTCCGCTGTTCGTGGCCTTCAGTACGACACGAAACATGTTCCATTCGAGAATATACTGCTACCGACAGTTCCGGTATTTTAGCTTGAACCTGGCCACAGCTTATTTTTAATCACAAACTGATCTCGAGCATCTTCTCTGACTACGCAACTCCGAGGACGGGCAACTTCAACGACCCCGCGATGAGACCGACAGACGAATGGTGAAAGCCGTTTTTTTGTCAATGATGTAGGCATTGTACAAAATCCCTGTACTTGCAGTGAGAAGTTGGGGGATTTTTGCGAGGTTTTTGGCGATGCGAAATAAATCACAACGTCGACTAAGCGAGAATGAAGTCAGGCGTAACCAAACACTCTGACACACCCCATCAAGAGCGTGGGTCAACTCTGCGGGCTGTGATTACTTGTGGGGAGCTGTTACTGTCTCCATGTATGTGACAAGCGAAATGCTTAAATCTCGGTGCTGGTTGTTTGTTCTGTCTCAATATGCCAGCACCCCACACTCCACGCATAGACCTCCGCCGAGAAGCTGACACAGCAGATTCTAGAATCTGGATAGAACCGCAAAACAGCCGTCGATCAAGCAGGTTTTGCCTCCTACTGCTGTGCTCTCTGTCAAGCCACGAACGAGCCGAAGACCCTAATTTAATTTTCTCGAACTATCGACGGCATTTATAAGCCGGAGAAGCACATTTGCAACGTTGAGGTTCCCGGAAACTCGTGGATAGGGGGCGGATAAAAATCTGACTAACTCTAATCTATTATTGTTTGCAGTAAGTATCGTTAATCCCGCCGCTGTTTGATAACGCTGCGTTTTGTACGTTCCGCTGTTTTATGTATGAGCAGACAGTGGGTGTAGTGTATGATGGCCTCATCTGCAACAACTTCTTATTCTCTCTAGATGTCCCACCCTCGCTTTATCGATGGGAGGTCACACCTTAATTTTGTGTTGTGATTGAAATATGATGAAACTCAGAAGACACAGAATGACAAAACAAAACCCAATTTCACGTTTACATTTCCTCACAAGCCCCCGCACGCCTCGATATCGAGTCACGCTTATTGTGCGGCATGTGCGTGCGTCAGGCGCCCCGGGCCGCAATCGTAGGTAACCAGAAATGACCCGCGAGGTGTGTTTGCGAAAGCAAAGTTGCCAGCCAGCACCACTCAGAGATGAAGACAAAATTGCAAATTCGACGATATTGATTATTTCCGTAAGACTAGTGCGATGAAACTGCTTCTCCAAAACGTTAGCTGTCTTATTCGCGGATATTACCCAGGAGGAACATGGCCACCGCGATAACCTTGGGACCAACAAAATTTGGTTCCCGTGTGAGACGAGGAAGTATTAGGCCGGAACAAGAGTGAAAACAGTAAACCAAACTCTGTGTGTTTCCAGATTCGCATCGGTGTTTATAAACCGAACTTGCTGAGATTTTTCTTGAAAATCTCTGAACTCAAATTTCGAAATCGTTTGTGCATGTTGGTTCAACAGAACATTCGCGTGTACCTGGCAGCATATATATTCGTCCGCGTTCTTGCGTGGCCTTAAGCGGGTTGAACGCCCAGCGTCGACGTTTCCTTATGGTGCACAATGGCATTGTCGTTGGGGTACCGTGCTATTCGTGTGCTAGAGGTACTCGTTTTGGGAATGAAACACTTCAGACCGACAGCTTCATAAGGACACCGAGGAACCACCCTATTCTATGCCGTTAGAAATGCCACGATCGTTGTGCCACAAATATTCCTTTCTACGTTCTGGTCAAGGGATAGTCTATTCAGAACTGTTGTAACTGAAACTCGTTTGCTCTGGTCTGTCTTTCTGCCCCGGTCACGTGCCCGGTTGTTGCCGATACCTCTTTGCTCACTAGAGTTCAACAGCAAATAGTAGTAGCCGGTGCACCAAGAGCTTGCTCTGACCTCGTCACCTTCGACGCACCCCGAGCTCGAAACGTCGACCTCGGCAACACTCTACGTCCTTCGGTACTTCGTGTTTGGCATGGACAGCCAATCTAGACTTGAGCATATAGGTGGCAGCCTAAGGTGGATCGTTGTAGGCTAATACCGCCGTCGAAGGAGGGGCCGGGCCGCAGGAGGTAGGGGTAGGTCGGGGAAGCTCGCCCACTACCGAACGCCAGACCTCATTGAGGGGATAACCTAGTCTCAAACCTTTAGCCCCCACCGCAGCGGGCATCCGAAAGAGCAAGAAGGTGAGGGTTTCCGGCGGCTGGTGGGGGTTTCCGGCAGGCACGCAATTGTTCGTGAAACTATTCCTGAACTACTGTATAGATATGCACGTATTTGGTTTGATGTTGGCGACGAATCTGATCGATCGAGACGTGAATGAACAAGCAGGCATCTGCGCGGCGAATTCGACAGCACATTTGAATGACTTAATCGCGAGCTTTTTCGACATATCGTCCTCCATCTCAATGCTCAAACTATATTTTAGTTTGGTCGCGCGGACGTTGCACCCCTCTCGAAAACTGAGACGGGGACGCAATAAGCACGACGTTTCCGGCTGCGTTACAAGCGGCAAGTCGCCGTCGCCAGAGGAAAGACCGCCGGAGTAGTCGCCGCGCGACCTTCAAAGACCCATATCAAAGTCTAGACTGTCTGTTGCGGCCACACAACATGCAGGCTTCAAGTTAATGACCACCCACCTTTCGCTAGGGCTTTCGCCTCTCGCGACACGCGATCAACATTCACATTATGTCATCGCGACTTCCCTCGAACTTCGATCGATGCATGGGCCGTCCCCGCTTGCAGCGTAGGGCTTTCGGCTTGCGTCAGCCCACTCAACGCAGTCCAAGAGGGATAGTCCCTTGTCGATGCCGGCAGAAAGGTTAGACGAGATCGAACGCGCTCTGGCTCGGGCACGTCCTGTCTCATATCTCATTGTTTTCTCATACATACGTGTTCATTGATAGTTTTGCTATATTCGAAGTTTTATTGCACAAGAAGTCATTCTTCCTCATTTCATGGAACGCAAATTTGTATGGTAGCTCTTACTAGCGTGCATTTCATTAAGGTTTAGATTGTTCATTTTTTAACCTTTGTATGTATATGCCGTCCAGTCAGGCGCGATTCATGCCCTTCACCTACGAGACGATAGATTCCTCGTATTTGACCCTACCGTAAAGACTACACGGAACGTTCCGGAGGTGTTTGTTTCGCTAGTGCCTTCGTATATTGGTTGTACTCGCTGTGTTCTCTCTTTCTGCGCGATGGATCAGGCATTGGTGAATCCGGTGAATTGAGAAAGGTTTATGTAGACGAGTCTGGTGTGCGGCTCCACACCAGCGACAGTAGGAATTAGTACAAACAGTAGGAACACCTATTGATAATCAAATACACCTTAATTTGATTGATAGTGTGCCTCGTGCGAGTGGCCCCCGCTGGAACCTCCTTATAGATATGTGAACAAGAAACTCGCACTTGTTTTCTTTGGATTCCACGTACGTGTGTCTTTAGCTCCTTGCACTGCCCGCACCCGCCCCTCACTCCGAATTCGACTCCAACCTAGACGCCCACAGACAACACATCGTCTTCTGCTATCAATCGTACAAGTACCCCTCTACGGCAATACAACACGAGAGCACTGCAAGGTCTCTCAGTGTCAGCCTGTCCTTCGAACTCAGGTCGGCGAGCGTACGGCATCTTCCAGTCAGTGTACAGCAGGGCACATACCTGCCCAGAGGTGAGGTGAAGACCGCAATCGAATAAAACAGCCCACCTCACCTGACATGCTCGATCATTGGCCTCGGTCGTCGTTGGTTTAGGCTTTCGATGGCAACTAACTGTTGTTCGCGCAGTTTACGCCACTCGTGACAGTCTATGGGGTACTGCTGGTGGTCGTTTAGACGAGCCCTCAAGGTTGGGGCGTTGAAGACCAATTTCCTACGATGGGCGGAAACACCACAAAGAGAGATATTTGTTTCTGAAGGAACTGTTTATAATTTTCTCCGGGCTCCCATCAACTACGATCACCCCTTGAAACTCATGGTTGTGGACGCCCCCCAACCGTTTGGCGAAGATCCTTGCTACTTTTGTTATGGCGCCGTGAAATCACGCTTGGGATTACTTCACGAAAGGTACTCTTCGTTTTCGCTCCCTGTACTCAAGACGTTCACCTAAGATACACCTGCAGTCAATAACCAGTAAGTGTGCGGTCGGGGGCGAACGTCAGCACCGACAAAACGACACAAAACCCTGAAAAAAGGTCGTTTTATAAAGCCAACTAGTAGAGGGGGGGGGGGGGGGGGTATTTTGATGATTTTAGAAAACACGAGCACTTGTAGCCAATTATTTGCTTGGTCACAGTGAGCCTCCCTGTCTGTGACGCTCAATCCCTAGAGTCATGTATGGCCTTGTGTCAAACGGATAAGGCAAGCAACAGATCGGTACGTTGTACGACCAGGGGCATGAAAAATATCCAATACCCACCCCCCCCCCTGGCCTGCCTCGCTCTATCTCCCCGTCTCGAAAAAGAACCGTGGTCAGTCATTAAACCACTGAGGGGAACAACATATTTGTACACCCCCCCGCCGCCCTGCCCCCCAAACCTTTCCCCCGAGCATTCTTTTCTGGGTCTCAAACTTCGTACAGTGGGGTCCCGGCTGTTGTTGGTTTCGCCCACCCGTGGTGCAGCCCATGTCAAGGTTGATCTAAACCTTAAGAAGGAGGTGAAGCGGTTAGTCCAGTTGGCTTTTTTTTCATTTTCAAGACAAACAAAATGTGGGAAAGCCAGAACGTCGTTGGACAGCAGTGTCGTCCCCAGGGACGTCAGACAAAACATTTCAGAAACACCGTACACATGTGATACGAGTTTCTGGAATTAGTCATGTTATGATTCACAAGTGAAGTAAAGGGCGCACGCACCTGTGTTAACTCACGTATACAATTCAAGTTCGGAGCAGCGTCGCTTGCCTGGTACTTTCATCCGTACACGTGGTGTTTGTGCAGGAGGTGCTCAACGCGTTACGTGATGAATCAATATCCCTGTGTGGTCAATGTACAAATCCGCCTAACCCGACTTTCCGACGCACCCGCCTGGTAACACCTTGCAGGCGCACCTACGAACCGTGCAGTTTCAGGGGCTTTGCTCGAACGAATAGCATTCACACATCTTCGTTGGATTATACATGAAGTAGTTTCCAATCGGGGGAGGTAGACAGCAGCCATGGCCGAACATTCTTTCAGTCCGGTTGCGGTGGTTCATCCGGTGCGCCAACGTTTTTCGTCAACCACGTTGCGCATTTGTTCGGACGTTCTATGAATAACATTTTTTTCTGCTGAGTATTTTTTTGTCCCGGGATCATTGTTATTTAAATCACAAACCGTACGTGCGTAAGTGTAGTGTCTCACAGCTGTACTGGTAGTGCGAAACGTGAGTTCGAGGTGCCGGAGGGTTCGCTGGGTTCGGCGTGTCATCTCGTAGCGGGCTTGCGAGTCTCGAGTCTCGTCTGCTACGTTCGATGCATAGTCTTCAGAATTCGGGCGTATTGTAGAATCTGGTGGCTTTGGCGGGATACACAGTCGTCTGGGGTTTGCAAAAAATCATATGTAGTGTCGCGCATCTCTGGCCGAACGGTGAGTCTGGTAGCAAACTTTGGACAGACGCTCGGTTCCTCGTAGCGTCCAGTGGCGGTACCGAGAGCGTGTGTCGTCCGTCTTCATTTCGTGCAATACTGCAATAAATAGCGGTAAATTGTGAAGGTAACACACGCAAGGTATCAGTCACAACCCCCGGGAGGTAATGTCCGAGCCCCTCGCTTCCCCACAGATAACGGGGGGCAGACACGAATTCAATCAGTAGCTTCGAGGAGGCCTCAACGAGGTATTCCAACGGACTAATCGCCCTATCCGTTTCCACTCTGCCCGTTGGCGGTATGGTACGGCTGGAACTATATCCGAGGGGTGTATGCTGTTTTAGGTGTTGTTGCAGACAAAATTGAACGACGGTGTTGCGAGAGTTGCCGATCCTCATCAGCTTGAGAATCGTGTTTCGACGAGATTTCCTCAGGCTCACACATCAAGCCTCTGCGCTTGAGCACGAAACGCCATATCGAAGTCAGTTTGCATTGGTTGACGCCTGGGTTTTCTTTCGGTGCCCATCTCACGCATGGTGGGAAAGTACTAGATTTGCTAGTGTTGCTGCAATGCCACCCTGGAGGGGTGGCGTCTACTTGGCTGTGCGCTTCGCACGCGAGGAAACGGAACATTACTTCGAAGTTGTTTGCTCACGAAATCTTAACAGGATTGCTTTCGCTAGCCCCCTATTGCGCAAACATATACGTTGTATACTGGAGTTGCTGAAGCAACGAGATCAACTGGTTGCACGGGTATATAAAACTGAGCCCAAACGTGAGGGCTCTACCGTGCCATTCTTCAGAGGTTGCCGTTTCGGTTCCGCGCTAACTAGAAATGAAACGATGTCATTGTTGTCACTAGGACTCCGCACTTCGCCTATATCTACCGGCAGCATTTTGATCTGTGTGGCACATCGCTGTTGAATGGGGGAGGTGCGGAAGGCTCCAGGTTACTGGCAAACTAAGCATGCCGAACAATCACGCCTCGAACATGTACGAAGTACTACGGCGAAAACTGGCCGAAACGCGCGCACGAGAAGAGAGGGAGGAGCACCGCAGCGTTCATTAAACGACTGTATAACCATCGGGTATGTGCGCATCTCTGATGGGTTTTCAATCAATCTACGACCCCTGACCTACACATCGCTTTTGAGGTGCGGCCCAAACTCGACGTATGTTTTTGCTCTACTGACGACGAAGAACGTATATAGGTGCGGTCGCTTCACCGAGGCCCTCCGGGGGTGTTTCCGGCTGGACCTTCTTCGGGAACGATGTCCCTTCGTTCATCTGGCTAAAGCTCACCTAGCCCTGGCGCCTACCTTCGTCATCCTTACGGAGCTTCCTTGGTAACAAAGGGTCACGATGATCAGCAGTTTCTTCCCCAGACTACAATAGATTCCCTTTAAAATTTTCACACATACATTCGGTTCAGCACTCCGACAATAGATTTACTCTTTTCCCAACATTTTCCGCTCGTCTTTTCGCCCTACCACAATTGCTTTATAAGCCATATTGCCAACTAAAGCGCCCTCCTACCTAACCAACACCGGCCGAGATTAAATGCCGCCCATTTCGGTGAAACGCCTGCAGATCGGATACGTCTGGCCGTGCCGGCGTATCTAGACTGTCGGCGATTGTGTATACCTTCCACGAATCCACACCAGGACTTAGAACATACGCCGTCTAAGCATGTATGCCGGCAAAGCACTACGGAAAAAGCGGACGCACGTGCGCTCGAAACCCTACGCAAAAAGCGAGCTGGGAACCACAACGTCACACGGAAGATACTTCAAACTCGTCAGCGCGTGAAGCGACTCCACTCTACATACTAGCGATACACAGCGATCTGTATATGCATTGATGAACCGCGTTAGTGGCTTCGCATCCCTTGCGTCGTCGGCTCGGAGGGTAATATTGGCGGAGAGCGGAAAACAAGGCCAACATCACGATTCAATGACACAGGCGCGATCTCCGTATTGCTCCATCCAGAGTACCGGTTTCCTCGGCGTTTCAGTGACGAGTCGAAGCCAGTCACGTTGGCTGACATGGGGGTCCGTGGAATACGGTAGACTCCATTGGGACTGCCATGTATCATGATGCTCGCATGTCACGTCTATGGCAGCGCGCGGCACTGCGATTGCACCTTCCTAAAACGCCCATGGGGCTGACGTGGCACTGCCATGGGACTAGTCAACAGGTACAGTAACTGCCGTGACCGTTCCACTGGGGTGTCCAGAGGTCCCAAAACGAGAATTCCTTGGGGTTTCTGTCGTAAAACTACAATGACCAACACTTAAATATTTAGGAAAACCCCCGTCCCCACGACTGACGGTGGGTTTGATTGATCGATGCAATACACAGCAGCCCCAACAAGATGCCTCGCTCAACTACTCGCGCGGGGGCCTAATGGTGGGGATCACAACGTGCTGAGTTCGCATTCCATCCGATATAAAGTGTCTCGCATATCGAGCTCCCTCCATCTCTTCAACCGGGGTCTGGGATCACATACCAAGCTCTCATCACCCATGCACACTACGGGGCATGCCTCCATGTCCATGGCCGAAACGTTTGAGGACCTTTTTCGCTGGTCGACGCCCGTCGATTTGTGCATACAATCGTTTTCAAAGGCATATTGTGCAGTCAAGCTATGCACAAGAAGACAGCCAGTCGTCCTTTATGTGGGTTCAATGCCACGATGTTGGGCTTACAGTATCTTCGTAGTAGACAGGATTGCTACTAGAGAACCACCGCAGGCTTCGAGAAAAAAAGATGTCATAATTGAAAAATCATTGTTCAGAACATGTTGATGAATGTTTGAACGCGGGCGGGTTTCAAGCAAAATGCGAATTTCTTCTCAAATGCAAGAGCAGATAACCCTGGTAGAATGCCATACCAGGTACCGTACACTCTAACGGTAAGATTTGGCCAGCGCCGACCCGAGCGTAAGGCCTAGGCTGGATCTTTGCTGACCTACTGTAGTGCCAGTGGAGAATGAAACGTATGCCTGCAGCAGTAGCCGCTCGTAATACAGGCGTGGAGGATCCGTTGCGTACAAAGCCTGACAGATTAGCACACTAATATCAACCACCTACACAACCAGTACGTCTCACTAAACGTGCAAAATCGTGCTTCGATGAGTTGTTTTTTCTTCTGAAAAATTCTCAAGGATTCTTGTTCTTCGGTTCCTATCCTGATAATATACGATCCGAATTCGTACGTATAGTGGGATGTATATTGTGGCCTAGGCACCGCTTCAGGTGAATTCGTTGCGGACAGGCAGGATCAGCCTTTTTTATGTATCTGTAAAGTCTCCACGGCCCGCACGTGGCAGACGTGATCATGGTATCACGCGCAGCTTGCAAAAAAGGTGTCACGAAAGAAATTTCGATCTCACGGATGATCTGTCATTGCTGATATTTTTTCCACGATACAAACATCATAGATCAATCCACTCGTCCTACGTTAGTCTCTTACGCAATGACCTGGCACTGTTCCACCACAACCGTAAGGAATACCCCCGTGCAAGGTTGTATGTTATTTTGGCTGCCTATGACCCGTCACTGGCATGGACATGTATTGAGGTGTCAAATATACCATGGGACAGCAAAATCGTGGTCACGATGGTCCGTACCCATGTAGTCGTTCCAGGTTATTGCGTGCAAAACCTTTCCGATGGTCCGCAACTCATTCCTTGACCTGTTGCACGAATTCGATCAGTTGTGCCTCGCACTGACAGACGGCTCAGGCTCTCGCTGTGCGTCAATACTCTTTGTGTATGGGGTGCAAGCCTTGACCCCCACGTGGGCATGCATCTGCACAGGGATTCATTCGTGGGCTGTGCTGGACCATTTCGCTCTCGCGAATACTTTTTGGGACGCACACAGCGTTCTTGCTGATGCGGTTCCTCAACTGCAAAACCCTTTTGTGATTCACTATGAGTACTTGATTCTTCCCTGTGCTTATGAATTTGATCTTGATATTTTTATACAGGTGTTTGCTCACGGTAGTCTTTAATGCTGGGTTATGGGTGAGGGGTAGGCCTCCACACTTCAGCAGACCCAACACATACAGGTGCACCGTCTTCGATGCATACAGTTCAACGCGTGATACGGGAGGTGCTGCACCGTCTTCGATGCATACAGTTCAACGCGTGATACGGGAGGTGCTTGGCTTGACCGTTGCTTAGCTTGACCGTATAAGAAATGGATGGGCGCCATGTATCCAATCTTGAGTGCCACCTGGCTGGTGTCTCACCTGGAGCGGTAGTGGTCAGAGCGTGCTCAGGGGGGACGCCATGGGACCTGTACCATGCATACCGCTCGTGTGTGACTGTAAGTGCCGTGGGGTGTTCAGAGTTACATTTAAAGGGTCGCCGTATGTCGGTGCATAGTGCTACAAGCATGGTTCACACTCTACCATGGTACGGACACAGGAGCGCTTGTAGAAGTCTGGTGTTTGCACTGGTACCGTCGTGTCAACACTGAACCCGCCATAAAATAGCATTCCTCCCCCCCTATCATCAGCGGTGCAACGCGGTTAATAGCAGACACTAAGGGCAAGGAGGTTTGCGTTCCTCCTTGGTTACCTAGACGCGAGACCTGCCGACCCCCACCACCACCGCTTCATGATCCTCGCGTTTTCGTGCTCAGGTTTGTGTAGAGAGGCAGGTGAAAAGAATCAGCCGAAGTAGGCCCGTGTGAGTCACATATTGGTCAGGAACATGAAAGGACCTGCCAACTACGTTCGTGTTGCTGCCATGATCGCCCTCGGACTCCAACCTGGAGCAAATGGGCGGGCAATGCGACTGGGGACGACGGGAAGCGACCAGAGTTCCGGCCTAGATGAGCCAGGGTCACCGGTTGGAGATACCGTAGACGCTTCTTCATCGCGAGGTCTGCGCACAGGCGACCATCAGGCTGCTATCACCGACGATGCTATTGACGTCAATGGCGGCGTGAGTTACCTTTACCAGTGTAGGGGATCTACCTCAGTAGTGTAAATTAATTTGGATAACCTGTTCGCCCGAGGCATTCTACGATAGAGGGTCACCTCAATTTTTCTGAGGCTCCTCACTTGAAGAGCTCCATACCTCACCCGAAAACCGACTTCGGCAAAAATCAAATTGCATCGCGATGGCGGATAATCAATAGTCTCAAATATGCAACCACGTCTTTTTCGAAACAAGATTGACATTGCGACGATTTTGGGTTAAGAAGCCCCGTCATCCAGAAATCAAATAACGGGAATGTGCTACCTCAGAGCTCTATCGTAGAACGCGTCGCCCCAGGAGCAACATTACCACACCCAAGCACCAGCGTTAGGTCGTACTCGGGCGAACGACGCAGTCGGGGTTTACGTAATATTTGGGCACCCTCACTATTTCTGTATCAGAAACAATACCATCGGACACTACAAAGTGTCCAATGGCCTACTGTAAGTGCGCAACCCACCATTGGTCACGCTGTGTGGCACAAATAGTTCGTACTCGGAAACTCTTGCGAGCTTTCTTAAGAGAAGGGCCTCGGTAGGGGCAGCGCTCAATGTGTGTTGGTCTCCACGTTATCTACCTTAAGGACCTCTGTACTCCACCCAACAACAATGTATGACAAAAATACAACTAAACTCACCTTGATGAACAATCCGATGGTCTAGACATCCATCGCGTGAGTGTTTACAGTCATGTTGTGAAGCAACTCGTCCAGTTGAGAAGTGGTTGATGATTGGGTACACAGGTGGCGAGGACCACTCCTTTAAAAAATGTTACCGTCAACAATATTGTGGAGACATTGAACAATGTGACCCACCTCGTAAGGTGCCGACAACCGCTCTATTTACACACGCGAATGGTGTGCACTGTTCTACGGCTCTACAAGAAGATGCTTACGCCTATGTTTTGCGATCAGGAGGGGGGGGGGCACTTGTTTGGCATCCTAGTTGAGGAGAGTTGTCGATGGGTATTGTTTCCCTCGGCATCGCAAACTCTGCATTCCACAATATCATGCTCACTCGAAGAGCCCCCGTCGCTTCAAGAAATGTTTGATATCGTATGCTACCCCCATTGAAGCATATAATAAGTGTCGAACCCCCCCCTCTTCGCCGGCCCTTCCCGAGTGCGGGCTTTGGGCAGCGGGCACGGCGGGGGGTCGGGGAGTATCCCGCCGGAGCAGGGCAAAGGCTACTTGCCGTTTTGTCCTGTGAACTCCTTCTCGTGGGGCTACACTCCGAAATGGGGGAATCGATACTTGAGAAGGGACAGTGGGGGTTATTCGCTCCTGGAGCGCACGCTATTAAAATGGACAGTCTCGGCAGAAATAAACGAAAGGAGCACGTGCTCTTTAGTTGATTTTCTTGAGACACATTTCCACTCGACGGCACTTCCTCGAAGGACAACGTCTCCCATTCATGGTACGAACATCTTCAATATTTGAGCTCTCAATACTTGTTTCCCATTTTTTATATTTAATCAAGAGTAGGGAAGAGGAATGCGCTAGCTCATTGTTGATGGCATGCAATGGCGAACGTTTCTGTTCCCCGACCGCACATCCCCGACGGAGAACGTCTCCCATTCATATCATAGTACGAACACCTCCAATATGTGGGCGCTCAATGCGTTGTTTCGCATATACTATGTTCGATCAAGTGTGGGGGAGGGGGATGTGGTTGTTTTTATATTCATGGTATTCAATGGCGGAAGTTACTGCTCCTGACAGATGACTGGGACCAGTGACTCCCACTCCATCTGACTAGACTCACCTCGGACCCTTTGTGTTTAGGCCTTAGCGAAAATGTTGGGCCTGTGCTGATTTGGGAAGAACATTCAAGCTCTAGGTGCATCAGCTTATCGATCCGAGATAAACCTTACTTAATGTATGCGACGGCCAGTATCCTCACATTCCAGCTATAACTAGCCTCACGATACCGACTCTTTGCTCTTTCTCAGACCATGATAAGCTCTCCGCAAGCAAGAACCAGCGTGCTGGGGTTGTTTATCGAGGAACTCGTTTTTTTCTGCGAAATTCATTTTCCGTCTTCCCCATCTCCTCGGAAATCCATGCGTGTGGTGCGCAGCCATTGAGCAGGGCTAAGAAGGTGCTGAAGCAGAGGCTAGACTGGGCTCAAATCGAGTACGACGCTTCGAAGGGAACGCGACACTTGAACAACGGCGACCGCTCCTCGGCGGCTTCCTTCCACAAGACGCTGCCGCACGACAAGTACGGCCAGGTAAGATCGCCCCAGTTTGTCTGCAGCCTACTTGCTATTGTCGAACTGCTTCATCCTCATAACCGCTTGTGAAGCATGCCACGATGAGGCTAGCCTCTACAGTCGCGTGTTGGGAACTCCTTGTCTGGAGCCCTCTGTTTCACCAAACAAACTGGAAACAAGAAAAGCTAGATTTTAACACCTTTGCGTCGATATGCAATACATATGTCTGCGAGCGTTTGGTGATAATGGGGAGGGGTGTCAGTACCTTCAGTCCTAATCTGCGATGCATCATGCGGGGATAACACGGATGGAACGGGAACCAATTCGAACGAAATATTTGCGTATGCGTCCCGTTAGAGTTTTTTTTTAAAATATTGAAATCGTTCTCAGCAGTACCCACCTGCAGCACATAGCAGCGGCAGCAGCAGGAGCAGCAGCAGGAGCAGCAGCACAACGACACACGAGGCCAGGGTCAGCGTCGCTGTACGGTAGGCTTGTCGGTGCAACCCTTGAACCCTTTGTGCACGTACGCACCGTCGTTTTGTGCTTCCTTGGTCACCTCGAAATTCGGCACAGTTTGAAAACGAAAAAGCTGCACCAACCTGACATGGGTCCAACCGAAATTCTCGTAGCAGGTGCCACCGCCACTACTGCTGTGAGACGGATGCAGCGGGGCTTCTCCGTCGCCTTATCAGTAGCAGGGTGGACTTGACAAAACCACCGGCAGCATGTCTTAGGAACACAGCCCGATGGCGATGTCCAACCATGATAATGCCATTTTCACGATTTTGGGCAGCACCTTATCTAACCCTTGTCGGACTGCAGTCCTTTTTTCGGTTCAAAACACTCAGAATTTGAGTAGTTTGTGCCAAGAACGGGGCTGCACTCCAACAAAGCTCAAGAATATAGGGAGCCCTGTCAGTCAAAAATGTTTCCTGAAAGAGCAACAAAAACGTACCTCTCGATAGTTGGACGGGTTTTGCCGCTTTTGACCTCTTACTATTCATTGCGAGCGTTTGGATATGGTGATACCTCGTGGAATGCGGAACATTATGAGAACCCGCGCACCAGCTTTGCGTCAAATGTAAGATGCCAGGTATGTGAGTACCGTGAAAAATCCATACATCATGCGGCCTATGAGAATCATGGAAGAACGTTCTTATTTTTATATTTAACACACCCTCCTCAAACCAGGTGGGAATCCTAAACCTCTCAGACCAGCAGAGTTATGTATAAAGGCACTGTCAGTGTCTTCGCGGAACCGTAGCTGATTAAACTGGCGACGTGGTAAGGAAGACTCATGTACTGATCCACAAAAACGTAGTGGCCGGGTTGAAGGAAATCCACACACCCTGCCACCGACCACTGGTACTGATTCTTCTCAGACCAAGTGTGAGCAGGACAAAGCCCCCAGTAGAAGATGGGGTATCGTCAGGTCGTAAATGCCTCATGTTCGGACGAAAGTCGGATGGAATCTTGCGGACGGCGTACTGCATCGGTATGGGACTCAAGCGCACGATACTACACCCCATGCTCATCTTACTCAATCGGCGGAGAACGTATGTTAAACGAACCTCTTTAACAGCTGGCTGTAAGTACTACGCATTGAGTAGGTAGAACTCGCCGCCGCAAGTTGCGTGAGGCGTCGGTTGTGGCTATTGTACTTCGGATTTACAGAAGAAGTGTGTATCGCGTTTCGTGATGTCCATCTATCTACGATGTGATGGTTGATAGTCAGTAGCATTTCCATTTTTGCCGTTGGCGTCGCCGGCTGATCGCGATTGGGGCTGCTATCCTTGTTGCCCCCTACACAAATCGACGGTTAACACGCTATGTCAGGACCACAGGAAACGCTTAGAAACACAGGAATGAGAGAATGACTCGGAGGAAAAATATCGAGCAGGCACAATAGGCGTCAGACTTGAAGCATATCGTACCCCTCTAACAAGACACCATATATACAAGTGAAAACAGCGCACGTGTGCGCCAATACATACATATTACGGAGAGGTGGCGTATAAGAAGAACAGTAAACATGACTGAAGCAAGCGCATCAGATGAAACTGGGGAAAAAAGACGAATAAAAACTGGTGAACATAGATAGGTTCTACCCAATATACACGACGACGATACGCGTACCCCACAAGCTCACGTTTTTGGTTGTGAGCTGATACTCCGAATTTTGGCAAGTACTAGGCGTAGCCAGATGGGGTGTGCACTGTGACATTCTCCTTGTTTATCGACGCGGCGCCCCCCACGCAAAAATCTCAGGTGGACGAAGAGGCCTTTAAGGCCCTCATAGCGTGCGTCGCTGAAGGCAGCGTTGCCACGTGCGAGAAGGTGCCCGCCGGCGACAAGGATGGCTTCCTGAGCCAACCCATCGGGGGAATCGCCGTCGACATGGCCGGACCCGCCAGGTACCATACCACCGCGCGATCATGCGCCACGCTTCTATGTCTGAAGGTCCCCAACCCCCGACAGGCGACGTATGGCAGGGGTAGCGCAAAATCGTCCCTGCGGTTTTTACTTCAGTGGCTTAATGCCCCACTCAAATATTGGTTGCGGGGGGCATTATTCGCCGAGTCCGAGATATACATTCCCATGGGTTACGTACCCAACGAACAACATTGTGAACCTGGTGATTGTTCCATCCGAAACATCGATGTCGGGTAGCTCTCCTGACTTCAGGAGTCCGAGAGTGGTACATGTTTGGGCTGGAACACAAGCAGCCCGTATCTTAGCACGGCTCGAAGGGTATCAGTTCGAGATGGAAACGCCAGGACTTTCCTTCCCGTATCACTTATGTCGTGAAGGTGCCGCTCACAGCATGGGGTTTCCAGCACGTTGGCTTTACGTTTCCCCACAAGTCGTTTTGAACAGGGGACGATCGACATACCTGATACGTTCCATCAAACCGCGTCTCAACCCTCCTACCCACAGAATTCGAGCTCCCCGATAAGCGTGTTGGACGACATACCAAACGGATGCATTTGCGAAACAATCGACTCAGCATCTAAATTTCCACTGCCTGAACTGGTGCGGATCTCGTGTTCTCGCTCTATGTTGAGTAGAGTTCTCGCGACCGTGTCTGGTCGCAAAATACGGCAGACAAATATCAAGTCCGTGTATTTGTATATATGAGCATGGGCATTGAGTGCGTTGGGAGAGAAACCGTTCGTACAGTCGATACCGCGTCAGGAAGGAGGATATACGATACGTTCTTCACCGTAGCTAGGCGAACCTGAATTATTGTCTCGAGTTCGTGGTGAATACCCATTATTGGTTGTTGTGAGGCGTTCCACGGTTGAAGTTCACGTGACTTTTTTTCATGAGGCTCCGTACTTCAGGAGCTCCACATCGCACCCGAAAACTGACGTCGGCCAAAATCAAATTACATCCCGATGAATAGTCCCATGGACCAAGTGTACCAAAGCGCCCTTTGTCGAAACAATATTGGCGTTCCGACGGATATTGCTTATCCCTTTTAGGACCGCAGTACCGTTTTGGGGACAAATTACATGGAATTTGAGGGGTTTGTCCCCAAACCGGGACTGCGGTTCTAAAAGGTTTAAGGGGCCCCGTAATTAAAAAACATGTCGGCGAGAATGTTCGTACCTTTATCGTAGAACGCATGCCGTGTGCTTCAGAGGTGTAGACTGTTTCGTTCACACTGACCCAACTAATCGATTGCTGTAGAGGCTTCCGTCTACCAACGGTGCAGGCTCAGACAGGTAGCTTGTTCCACGGTTCAGGATGCCTACTCGTAGATCTGTGACGAATAACAGACCAGGTATATTTTCGACACTTGTTTATTCCGAACGCGGTCAACCAGACATGTTTGGGTGAAACAAATGCTACCCCTGTCGTAAATACGCCTCCAGCGTGGTTCACACATAAGGTACCCCTCTGACAGCACGCGACCTGTACGTCTGACGCACGCCACTTTGGAGGTACACCTGATCTTGTCGAAGAACTCATGGCATAAAGAGCCCCGTACCTCACACAAAACTGCAATCTGGTTTTGGAGGAAAGCGTAGGTGATATCCGACGCTCAATCCCATGGCCTAAGCTCATAAAGTGGAAGGATTCCTGCAAAGAAAGAAAATTATTTTAAAGCCCGATGCATTTGGGTTCAGGATGACCCCGCCAACCAAAAACTGTTTCAGATAAAAGTTGCCTTTTTTTCACAGCACGAATCCTTTTGACACATCCCTCGCATACCCAGCGGTCGGCAAATCCTCCTGTCGTGCACAGCTACCACGGTCGGCGGTGAATATGCATCTTGTCAGCAAGCCATCGCATCCGTGATGACGGCCCTGTCGGTCGACTAACGTGTTTCGTGTTGTTTACGTTTTCGCCGGCATATATGGCTCTGCGCTCCTTCTTTGATTCGACGTCAGCTGCGCCTTGACAGTCCCACCCGCACCATTACTGGACTCTGAGGATCTGGTGAGTCGATTACGAATGCGAGATAATGATCTGCCGTGGATCGACGACTTATTCCCCCGTTCGTTGCCTGACACAAATATATTTTCATACATGTATCGGGCGCGTCCTGCTAAAGAGGCCGGTAGCACTTTTTTTGCCCCGCTTAATAATATTCGTTTCGGACTGACCGGGCTCCTAACCTGATAGGGGCAAACTTCTCGCAACCGATGACATGGCATTCACACCTTTACAATGTTATTCGAGGCATACCTACCCCAGGCTACTTTGACTGACAAGGCTCCGAAGCCGACGGATAACGTTCCCACCGGCCTCGACGTACCTTTCAGTTTTACGAAATGTTCTCGCGGTACACCTGTGCCTGGGGTTGAATGTATGAAACCGTATTTTGTGTCAGGTAATGGGGGAATAGGGCGTCCCGCGAGTTAAAAGTGTCCTCGCTCATCGGGGGCTAGTCGTGTCGTAGGCCAGTGACAGCATGGAACTTGTTTGATTGCGGTCCCTCTCCTGTTCCAACTACGTCGTTGGCTCGATAGTTTTTTTTGGTTTTTGTTATTTTTCATTGTTTCGGATTGTTGTGGACGGGTTTGTTGACGACCCACTTACTCGTCGATATACGTTTTATCGGCGGTTTAGCCCCTCAAAGCGAAATGGCATCTTCACATGATCATGTGGCCTGCCGACGTCTCCCTGACGATGTACTCGTCGCCCGTCATCGCGTTGACCGTGACGTTGTTTTTCAGCAGTTTCATCGGCGGTGTTCTTGCAGTGGTTGTTGACCAAAGACATTTATGTCCGTTCTTGTTTTTACTTTACGTACCGAAGGCATACATAAAAACTGTTATACTTCATAACCATTTCATCGTATGGCGAGGTCTTCGCAACGGAGCATCCAGCTACGCGCTGATCCGATAATATATAGTGCGGCTGCCTTTTCTCAGGTGTTCATATAGTGGCTTTTCAACCATCAAAGCTCGATTTCATTATTATTAGCGTCTTATTTGTGGACGTACGTAGCCCTGGCAGGTTGACGGCGGGTGGCCGGCACAAGTGCGGGTTGTTCGCATGCACTATGGGTTGTAGCAGCATGCCAGGTATTGGGCATGTTGCCACTGAACTGGAGCAGCACATACATGCTCTAACGTTCACGGTACTCCAAGTACCGCCGTGTCCAAACTACTAAGCACTCTCCGATTTTCAGCAACCCTGGTCACAGACCAGCTCTCACAGTCATACAGCCGAAAATATACTACAGCAAGTGTAGCTAAGTACTCCGAGGCATCCCGACGTGTATGAAAGATGTCATAGCACTCTCGGCGTGAAACACCGAAACTTACACAAGCATAGGCATGTACCTCCAGCACTTGCTTGATCATCCCCTATTTCGACCAACGCGTGGTATATGCGTCACAATATCAGGCAATGTCGATGTTTATCGTGCAGAAAGTACCTTCGTTTACGTCGGTCGGTTTCTGTTTGGGGTATGTGATATTTGCCAAGAAGGGTTTGGGGGAGGATATCAACGTCGCAGCGGACTTTGTTTATACATTGTTTCTCAAGTGCCTATGCCAACATTCACTCCCAGAAAACCGTATATTTCGACTCACACATGATACCACCCACACTATTGTTTATTGCTTCACCCGGCCATACCGTCTTAAGAACCGGTCGTTATTGCAGCCGATGTACTCGTGACCACGTTTATCGAACTACTACTTAGAATCGTTAGCGTAGATGACATAATTAATTGCTCTTTTTGATAATACGATGCCCAAATCCGCCACCAATATACGAATCGCGCACTCTTCGAACCGAATCAATCCAACTTGCTGAGACTCGAAGGCTGCTCAAATGGCGGAACTGTACTGGATGGCCTTGACGCGGGACGTGCATTTCTCCAAGTACGGGCAAGACGAAACCACAATCGCCGCTGCAGGTATGCCCACGCATGCTACAGGAGTACGTTGGGTATATCCTAGAGTACATGAAACCGAGGGAACCAACATGCACTTCTTCCCTACGTCAGCCTACGAACCAAACCAGAATTATCAAAAATTCCGCAAGAAAATGTAAAATGGCACGACGTACGTGTGTTTTCAACTTTGTGTTTAGTTCGGTTTTCTACCCCAGCCGGTCTCCTGTTTGGTCATACGACCACGGCCATGCAAATAAATCGAGTACCCCCGCCCCCCCCCACCCCCCCTCCCCCCCTCCCCCCCCCCGCGCTACCTGGAGAATCGGAGAGAAATAGTTTCGTGTCGCATTGGTCTCCAATTTATTTTACACTGCTGGCCGTCACACCCTGTTGTGTATGTTGCTCCTCGCTTGCGGAGCTCTGTGCATCATAAACGTAACCAACGGTTTTTGTCCAAGATACGGATACAAGTATGCTCCCTTCCGAAATCACGGGAGCATTCCTATACGTAACGAGGCCATCCAATACCTACGGACATGAGCGCAACGGCAAGGATCGTTTGAACATCAAGATGACGACTGGAAGCTCCCCTGTTTCCAGCCGGAGTGGTCCACGTAAGCCATGCTACGGCATGGGCACCGTTTTGTGGCGTGGCCCATTCTCGTTTGACCGGTGGAGCTTCCTCATGTCATCAACTACCGCGTAGAATGAGCTACCGGTGGAGATCCTGGTTGTTTACTGCTGTATGGGTATTGGATCCGTTTGAAGACTAGCGTCAATATTGTGTGCTCGCGTTGCGCGAAAAGCTTAATTATGAGTCTTGCTTCGGTTGAAACTCCGCGCTCCTCCAAGTTTATAGCTCCAAACTAAAGCTACCACTGGTTCTGGGACATTGCTCGTTGCGTGGGGTCCACCGCTAGCGTGTGGGTCTTCACCTGAGCAGCCTGGCCAGCCAACGAGGTGAACGGTCTCCAGAGTTCACCTTGGTCGAAGCGTGGGCTAAGCTATCGTCACCCTGGCGGGCAATGGGAGGCATTCTACGAAGGTTCATCTTGAATTTTCAGAGGCTCCTCACTCAGGGAGCTCCTTACCTCACCCAAAAACTGACTCTCAGCTGAATTTCAGATTGCATCCCGATGGATAATTCCTTGGCGCCAGGATACAAAAACGCAATTTCTCGAAACAAGGTTGGCGTTCCGACGACTTTGGGTTAAGGAGCCCCGTCAATAAGAAACAAATCTGCGAAAACGTGCTACCTCTATCGTAGAACGCCTCATGCGTCTAAGTGGTTCGCGGGTGTTGGCCCCTATCTGTGCGACTAGAGCCGTTATCGTGTCTAAACGGGGTCTCCATTTGTAGAACAGGGGGAACACGAGAGGCAACCGACGTGAGGGGAGAGGTCCGCCCTACGCGCAACAATCGATCTCGCCACGGGCTCAGTCTAGGATGCATCCACAAGTCAGCCGTGGAGTTAGTTATGTTACAGCCCAAGTAAGAAGCCTCAAAACCAATAAAGGATGCACCTACCAAAAAACGTGGCCGATTGTATTCCGGATCGTGTTATATACCGACAAGTATGTATTACGTGGGATCATAGCTAACAGGACCAAATATTGTTCGTAGAAAATTTAAAAAGTGAAATATATATATAGGTTTTTATGTACACGACGGGTCCTATTTCCTATTGTCCCCCGTATTAGTCGCTTGTAGACAAAACGGAAAAATGGGAACGAAACAAAAAATGAGAACTGACGCTTTTTTTTAGAAAGCAAACCAATTGTGTACAACTCCAAGAAAAAAAGTTGACAGTCCTGTGGGGCTGTACAGCAGCCTTCGAACGAGCTGTCGCTCAGGCTGGAAGTCCTCGGCATCGCCGCGGTAGCCAGCATCTAGAGAAATCACATAGAGCCAGCGTATATCGCTTTTTGCGCCCACCCGAAGGCACGACGAGATGGAGCATGACCGTTCTGACGAGCTCCTCTCACAGGGCTGGCCAAGGGGTTTCGCAGGATCATTTTGGTTCTCTGATACACCACATGGTTCTGGAGATACGGCTTGGTTCTCAGTTTAGGCTTCGTTCCCATTTTTCCGATTTGTCTGTTGTTCAGTTAGGGGTAGCTTGTTACGAAACCGTTCCAGCCTACAGGAGCTCCTTAACCATCGAACCCTTCCCAATATCCTTTGGATACCATTTGTGTTTTTGTTTGTAGCGTGTGTTTTATCCCCAACGCCACCGCCGAGTGGCACTATCTCTTTTTTCTCTAAAGCTGGTTTAGGGTGAGGTACAGATATTATTGTCAGTAGAGGAACCGTCTCAAAACATGGGTGCGCCTCCATCGTAGCATGTGCCTGTCATCCTAACTTACTTGTCTGGTTGCTAAAAAAATCAGTTTGGACGTCCTTATTGCTCAAGGCGATCCTGTCGCGCATTTCATCGACGTGGGTGGGCCATTTCAACTGATCATGTTGCGAAGCAGTTTCTCATCCGATAATCTGTTGACGAAAGCGACTGACGCGTTAGCTGCCGTACGCTTCGTCCCCCCCCCCACCCCGTTCCACACTAAGGAGTCATTCCACAGAAATAATTGCACTTTTGTGGTTGAACGCCTTCTGACGGATTGAACTCCTCGAGGTATGCTATGCCGAGAACGTAGGGAGTCTTTGACACCGTAGTATCGGTGTGAGGATGAGCGTATACCTATCTAGGTTGGATGATGGCAACAAACGCCTATTCACGTCGTGTTTCGGGTAGAGATGTGAACCTCCAGGTAAGGGGTGATCTGTGAACGAGGTATCTCGCCCAAACCGGGGGATTCCCCCACGATTATCGCCGACGTCGTCCGCCACAATACGGGATAACCTTGCTGCACTCTGAAGATTGATACGGTCAGAGGGAGCAGTGTGTTCGTCTACATGTATACGACCGACGTGCTTGGTGAGCTGAGGCTACTACTGTTGCTCGTACCCGGTACGTACCCAGTACGGTCAAGTCCCACACTTGCTTGATATCTCTTCAAGAACACCTTCTATTGACCGACGGGAATGCCTACAAAAATCGGTTTCAAAACAACTTACTAAGGGATATACAGCTGCTTACGTGAGCAAACTGAGAATATATACTAAGAAGGTGCCTGACTTAACCCTATCGTAGCTCTTCGCTCCATGTTCAACGGTCGACAAATACCTTTTCGATATCTACAACCCCTATGTTCGACGACCGACAGACAACCTGGCCTCCATGGCGGGATTCAAAAATATGAGAGGAGTGGCCGTCGATGTCGACGGTAGGGCGGATCCTCAAACCCAGCTTTTCCGGTCCACCGCGGTCGGTGTTGAAACAGGGCCCATGGTGTCACAGGTGCGCTGTTGTTGATGCCCGACCGGCGTTGGAATAAACCAGGGGATTTCCTGCCTGTGTACGTGTGCTTTCGTCTTTACTCGCTGTCCTCGTCAAAAACTGACCATGCTCTGCATGCATCATTTTGTTGTCTGGTCGAAGTTCGAACTATGGTACTGGCTAGCGTTGGGCCTTTGACAAAACATCGGACAATGGATGATACCACGTACGCGGTAGAGCGACGGAAGTGAGTGGTGATCGCAACGTGCGACCCAGGGACCATAGGTCTTCATCGCGGACCTCAAGTCTATGAAACTACTCAAGGCAGTCGCAACGTTTGGGCAACGGTTGGGTAGCACAATGCGTCTCCGAGATTCCCCACTAAACCCATTCACGATGACAACCCTTGGGTCAGTATGGGCGGAATGTTTCGGGGAATACATTTTCGGGACTGACTGCGCCCCTTAACCCAATGTTTTATATTGTATCACTTTCGTATCATAGTGGTTTTCGATGTTCATGGTGATAATATGCCTACAACGTTGGGATCAGGATTGTTAGTCAAGTTTTAATTTCATTTTTTTTCGAACTCATTTCTTCGTGGATGAGGTATGACATAGCTCTTCAAAGGGGGAACCTCATGACATTTAGGTGCTAACCATATAAGGCAACCATGCGTCGGCTGCGGTTCCGTTTGGGGACTTTTTTTCCTCGAAATTTGCGTAATATTTCTAGTTTCCTGCGTTTATGTGTAGAGGTGCAATCCTGATATGGGTAAGGAGCCGTGTTTCCCCTCGAAATACCAACTATGAGACTCCATGGAAACTGAGTCGGATACCCGAATCCGGTTGGCTAAGTATCGATTGAATATATATATATATATATATATATATATTGAAGAAACACTGTGGATTCAACCAATATTATAGGAACAGCTGACCCAGCACAGGAGATATCTCAGCAAAGCACGAAGTAATCGTGAGGCTCATAAGTAAGTGTAAACGCCCACCACAGAACGGGTTCATATCGTTTTGACTCCGATCCGTACCTCGTGGTGACGTTTCAAGTGCTGCCCGTGGGTGTTACTTTCTCTCTGCTGCTGCCAGCTCCTCGTGAGGGACGTCACGTTTGATTCAATCACGGTCACACCTAAGCAGATGACCTTCGCCCCGGGGGCAGACTACATGGCCGACTACGACGATTGGCTCTTCATACAGGTTTGACCGCCCACAGATCAGACATATATATATCATGTACCCAAAAATTCGGGAACGCTTGTAACACGTACTAGTATGTACGTGGCCCTTATCCTTCGGGACGTACATTGTTGTGAAAATGTGCAAATAGTGTAGGCCACTTCTTTTGGGGAAACGAAAAAAACGTATACAAAAGTCGAACATAATTAATTTCCAAGAGTCGCGTGGAACGATTCATTGGATGTTGGTGTATTTTTGCCACTGTTTGTACAAGTTGAGTGCTGGACGTTTAATACATGGAATAACTTGAAAATCGCTGGGAGTGGGGGGGGGGGGGTGGCGATACTGATTGTTGAACCACGCAATATTTTCCTGTTGGAGTCGATGGTTCCAGGCAAACCAGTTTAGGTGTTCTCTAAACACGATGCACACATAAATTCCGGTGTATGTTTTAACGTTTGGAGGGTCACAGCCAAGGAAAGCCCTTAGCGCACCTACACTAGAAAGTCGGACCTCTGTCAGTGTGGGCCTGAAAACAATGTCGCCCCGCGCGCGCGCCGCATGCGCTGACCTTTCGCTGCTCCGAAAGCCCCCGCGGTACCCGGGACTGAAACATTCCAGGTATCAACTATTTTACTTGCAGCAACCGGGATCGTACGTTACCAGGAGAAACAGTTAACTCTGCTTCCCAGGGCACATGTACCACTCGACAGCTGAAAAATATCACACGCATAAACGCCCCAGGGTAGCCTACCCGTGGGGTAACACGGAAACTATTACGGGGGACCATAGTTAACAGGACCAAATATTGGTTGTAAAAACGGTTGAATATATAGTTTTTTATGTACACCACAGGTCCTATTAACTATGGTCCCCCGTAATAGTTCATTGGGATATATATGTAGTGTTGAGTTTGATGCGTGAGAGATCAGCAGATATCGGCCAGAAATGTATCGATCCCCGGAAGCCGACATATATACGGATCAACCGCCCGACTTACACGAGCAAGTACAAGAGGACTTCATCCGCGGGGGTGCTCTGTTAGTCCAACCCCCTATCGTCTCGAATTCGTCGTACATCCATGGGACAGGGACTACCCCTTCCCGTATCGTTATCCCGTTTATGATTATCGCCCTGTTTTGGAGGTAAGTTTTGTAGGTCATGAGTGGGTTTTACGATAGAGATTCACCCTACATTTTCCGCGGCTCCTCGCTTAAGGAGCTCAATACCTCACCCGAAAACTGACTTCAGCAAAAATCAAAATGCATCGCGGCGAAACCTCCCATGGCCCGAACCTACTAAACGTTTTCTTTTCGAAATGAAGATTGGCATTCCGACAATTTGGGACCAAAGAACCCCGTCTTTCAGAAACAAAATAGCGGAAATGTGCTACCTCTATCGTAGAACGGGTTCCAGGACGAACCTGCAGTACTCAGGGGGTAAGTATAGGGCCGTTTTATCAAAATAGGTCCATGACTCCATGACCCACAAGGAGGATGTTGTTCGCGTGAGAGGGTTCACGTTGTCATTTTGGACAAGAAATCTCTGCAATACAAAGGTGAAAATGTGAATATTTGACCACAATATTTTGATATTTATTTGGTGAATAATGAACTCACAGTTGGAGCACGCTTTTACAAGTGAAAATATGTTATTTTTTGTAAGACTAAGTACGTACAAACGAGGATATATAACATTGCGTGTATCGGTAGGAGCGGGCCGGCATATGACAGTTGTGTGACGAGCTCGGATGATACATTCTCAAAAAATGAAAACATTGTTGGTGCCGTTTGTTTCATGAAATTATTGCGCCACATTGCCACGCACGTGAAAATATATCTCCCTACATATATATATGTACGTAGACCAAATACAGGCCGGCCCAAGGTACTCTGACGTAAAGCTTCACCAGTGGGGGTACGCAGTGACAAAAACGTTTTTTGCGTATCAGGGCTTGTACGTGAATGCACCGACATGCCCCAAAACGTTTTGGACAGACAAGACAGCGTGCACTCGCCAACGGAAACGTTTCCAATCGTCGAGTGTTGTTTTTTGTCGTCATTGCTCTGCGTACGATTGACGTAACAACAGTTAGTTGGCAGTTCCAAGCGCAGCCTTACTTAAGTCTTAGAAAATAGCAAAAAAAGAAATGTATTTCTTGGGCAGAGCTACTAAACCTATCTTTTGTAGGGATGTGGGTTGTATGACTAAAAGTCCGCAACTAAGTATGCTTCGAAACTCGAGCCTATCACAGCGGTGCCGGATACTAGGGCCTGACCTATCCATGTGGTATTTATTTTTCCTTGCTTACCTTTCAACTGATTCGGAATGGTACGGACCCCGTCCAGGGGAGTATAGTAGTAGAGTTACTAGCCCCACGGTAGGGGTTGCACGTTTTGGGTCGATGGTTTCTGACGGACTGAGTTCCATAAGTGAGGAACCAGCAGTTGGGATGAAAAATTTACTCGTCTATTCGTTTTAGGACCAGCGCATAGAAGTGCCGATCGGGGGGCGCGAACAACTTTCTTTCAAGTACTGGATCTTGTGATATATCGAGCTCCTGTTGTGAGGGGCTCAGGAACGTCTGGTACACCCCTACCGTGGGATGGAGTAGCGGGTTGAGAATTTTCCCAAAGTTTTGGCGTGGGGGGCATACTACTCATGAACCTCCTTGGGTCGGCCGTTCGCGCTTTTTTTGCAGTCGGTTTCACGCAAAGTAGCGAGCTACGCCCCGGTCGCTTGTGCCCTTGCTCCAGCATGCGTTCTATACCTACCTGTATTTTGTATAATTGAACGTTATTTAAGCACATCATCGGAGGCGTTACCACGAACTCTTGAAACGAGTAATCGTGCAGGTGTAAGTTAGCCGAGCATTGATATGCTTCCTTGGGTCCGAAGGCTAGCTGGGCGTCCTGCCCTGGTTGTCAACACCCGACACCACACGTACTCAAGGGAGGATAGACACCCTGTTACCCACGTTTGCTTGTGTTGCCACTTCACGTACCTGACCTCCCAACTGTGCGTGTCAACATACACCTTGTGGCTTTCTTCACGGCCCCCTGGAACCAATAACGTCAAGCGATTGCCCACCGAATGGGTCGGCGCCTGACAGCTGTCCCACTGCTTGGGTTTTCTTGTAAGCGGAATGTATTCGTTGCCACGGGACCCGTTCTACTATATAGAGGTAGCACGTTTCCGCTATTTTGTTTATGCAAGAGGGGTTCCTTGAGCCTAACTCGTCGGAATGGCAATCTTGATTTCGAAACAAAACGTTTTCTAGACTCGGGCCATGGGATTATTCGCCAGGATGCACTTTGTTTTTTGCTGAAGTAAGTTTTGGGGTGAGGTATGGAGCTCCTTAGGTGAGGAGCCTCACAATTTTTAGGGTGAACATATATCGCAGAACGCACCACTGGGGCCCGACTTTACGCCTGCGGTGCTCGCTCTGAGAGGAGGGAAAGGACGAGAGGTAAACCGAAATTCATTCGATATATAAACATATCGATATAGATAGCGCCGGGGCCCCGTTGGCGTGCCGAAAGCCGATGAGCTATTTGGTACATTGCTGTTGGTCGGTGAGTTCTAGAAACGTATGTCCTACCGACCAGTCAACTTTAGTTAGTTGGTTTGGGTGGTTTCGACAGCCAACTAGTATCTGACCGGGGAGTCCAGATAGCAGCCGTAACAGTTTCGGAAACATTTGCTCCTGCACCAGACCTTTGGGGGTGCTGGTACCATTGAAGTGTGGGATTTACGATGAGATATTCGTTGGCATGCCACCTATGTTCAATTCCGATACTACGGTTACCATCCGCCGCCTACTTTGTAATCAACGGCAAATCGTTTAGAAACTCCCAGGCCGGCTCCAAGTACATTTGACAATATTGTGCCAAATGTGACCCTTGTAATCCTTTCTCTCCTTCCCGGAGCACCACGCCCATGCGTAGCCTTGTATGTGCATGCCTTTGTGATTTCATCCTAGTCATTACCCCGTTTTACTGTCGTCATCATCCCCAAGACGCGTGCTGCCATAGGGGTAGTCGTTTAGGGGAGAAACAGCGCTGACAGCCGGGACTTAGTCGAACAAGGCAACTACCTATGATCGCCGGGAAAGTCATTTTTGTCCGCAATATGTTTTGTGAAATCCGGAGGGATGGGATAATGCACGGGGTTCAGCTTTCCGGATGTGCCTTGAGATCTGGTTTTGGGCAGGGTTGGGGGCTCCTCATGCGAGGACCTTCGGAATTGTCCGTGGTAGATACCCATCGTAGGATGCCTCACTGAAAGGGTCCACCATTGTACAATTGCACCTTGGCGTGAATTGAACTAGAAACGGGAGCACAGTCCAAAAGAGGTTGAGGGCCGTTTTTTCTTCGCCAACGAAGCTATCACGAATCGCGATGAAGCCAAATCCTCGGCAATATCACGAGCCGAGACATATCATAGTGTAGGTCGGTACCAAAACAAGGTTGTCGCCACGGATCATTCAGTCTTATCGTTTTAACGAATGAGCCATCGTACAGTAGGGGTGCTCCAGACGTCCTGAGCAACTCACATTAGGAGCTTGATATCTCACCCGATACAATACTTGGAAGAAGTTCGGTTGTGCCACCCGACCGGCACTTGTATGGGCTAGTTTTAAATCGAGCATACGAGTAAAAATGTTCATCCTAAATGGTAGTTCCTCACTACTTGAAGAACTCACTTGGTCAAACACCTTAGGGACAAAAGGTGTAACCCCTACCGTGGGGTGGCTTGAATCATCCCAAATGAAGTGAATTTTTGTTTCCGTTGCCGGTCAGCGACGACCCTTAGCACCGCGAGTTGGACTTGTTTCCCTATTATCTCTATTCGTTTCAAAACGATTTTGTCAGGGGCAATCATCCGACAGTTAGGGTTGCGCGATTCTGGGCAAATGTCTACAACCGGCTAAGTTTCTCATGTGGGCTACTAGAAGTATACAGGCTAAAATGATGCTTGAACTCTAGTACAAGTTTGGTTTCAAGACGACAGTACGAGTAGCGCACACCTATCAATCTATTTATCTATCTATATATCTATCTATCTATCTATCTATCTATATATCTATCTATATATCTATCTATCTATCTATTCTTTTATCTATCTATCTATCTATCTAACTATCTATCTATCCATCTATCTATCTATCTATCCATCCATCCATCTGTCTATCTATCTATCTATCTTTTTTTCTATCGCGGTTAGGTTTGTCGCCTACAACTTTATTGGAGTCATATTCTATGTGAGTAAGTGAAGTCCCTATGTGATTTGCTCAGCAAGTAGAGAAACCTCCGATACCGGGGCATTTCGCGAATACTGAGAGCGTGCCATGTCTGGATAACACGAGTCACAACATTTGAGTTGTGCTTGTGCAATGAAACAATCTCAAGCAAAAATAATCCTAAACAACTCGAGAGGGCCTTAATTTCCTCGTGGTAAGCTCTTGCCGCGTACGCGAAAGTGGCGAAAATACGACTCACTTTCTTTTTTCATAAACAAACTGCCCTCTCCCCTTCTTTAGAACGGCGGCGACCATCACACACCGGAGTTGGTTGATCCTGTGAAGAGGTACATCCGCAGCGCCCGCGACCTGGGAAGGCTGGTTACTAGCGACACCATCTACACGTAAGGGTCCTGACGTTAACGCCTTTTGTAAGTCAAAATATATCAACCACCATTTTCAGTTTCCACGTCTGTGGGCCCGCCGTGGTCATCAAAAGGTGTAGAATCCAACTCCTTCCCGGGACTTGGCCGCATTAGTATCGGCAAGAGGGCTTATCCACCATTCCCACGTCTCATCCGTCTTCATTTAGCGTTTTGATATCTCGCCCTCACGTTATAGAAAAATGCCTATTATATATATAAACACTGGATTCGTTACTACTTGGAATCTTCCCTGAATTGTGATATTTGTCTTTCTACGCATTCTCATAGTGGCATTGAGGGTGAAGCACTACATGACCGCGGCAACCGATGTGTTGCTAGTTACATGGGTGCCGCTCCTACGCCCGCGAAAGACTTACGATATTTCGTAGTGGTGTTCGGTTTTGGAGTTTCCGAGCAGTAAATATCGACGTTTGTGAGCCCCCATATCGTGTGTAGCTCCCGGGGCGTTTCGGGGGGGTAAGTCTTGTCATCGGGGCGCAATTCTTCCGTCGCACCATATTCCCGCTACCTCGACTTGAGTATATTTCGTTTGCGTTGATGACTAAGCCTAAGCTGAACGAACAACGCATTGAACTATCGATACGAACCAATTACTGCCGCATGCCACATTAACATATCAGGTGACTCGCCTTCTGGCCATACACACTCATATCATTCTGAGTTTTGACACAGCGATACCCAATTTCAGTCGCCACGGGGCCCACCGTCGTGCGTCGCAGGGAGGCGTTCCGAGGAGCCTTGGTGCTCTTGGAGGAGGGAGCCATCAGCAAGGCGGGTTTCAACGGGCCGTACGCCGACAGCTACCGCCAGAAGGGTTTCGTCTCGTTCGGTGTGTCTCACGTCATGAAGATTCTCGGAAGCGCGGAGTTGGCCCAGAGGTCCTCGTGGTACCAGAAGTGGAACGTGCACTTGTTCGCGCGCCCGGAGGTGACTAGCTCTGATCCGTTCACTGTCAATCAACAGGACGCAGATAGGGAAAGGGGGAGAGACAAAGGCCGCGCCAGAAGAGCAAGGGCATATGAACGACATCGAATTCCGTATGGTTTTTCTCGATTGTTTCGGATCTCAGTCCTTTTCATTTTTTATGTCGTATATGGGCTTGTCATGCTACCAGTTGGTTCCCGGAAAAAGCCTGCACTTTACAACTCGGGTCCTCGAAAACAACTGCAAACGTTTGACTTACGCTACACCGAAGTCGCTACATAAAAAAAACACCAGGGCAAACCACGCATCGGTTGAGAATTGTTGTCAACCATGGTTGTACGTACGGAAAGACCAGGATTGGCTTGAACACCTTAAGTCCTTGAGCGGTCGAGGGAAGAAATGAGCGAAGACCTGAAATTTGTTTGTCGTAATCGTGGTATCCTAAGCCTTCATAGAACAAAATCTATGGGGGGTAATGGTGATACTACAGTAGGAGCACACATAGTGCTGGCCTTCGTTCACTTTCAATGTGATCCAGACTGAAACTTGTTTGTTAGTATAACCATTCGGCCTACGGTCAGCACCGTTTAGGTTTAGGTTTGAGCTCAAGTTTATCCAAGATTGCTCACTTCTTCTTACACATCGTAAAAACAGTAATTGTTCGTTTTTGTTTTTGTTTTTGATCATAGGTTTACGATATTCCGCAAGCAAAACACGGCGAGGATGTTCGTCAAGGCAGCGAAAAAGAGGAGGCTAGCGTTTGGTTGGGTTCTGAGATTTCCTTGACTCCGCTTAAGTCGGCGTTGCCCGCGTACCTCAGCCCTGTCAATTTACCATGGAGAGCAACAGTGTTACAAAGTTGGTTTGGAGTCGTGAGATGTAATATTTGTCCTGTCGCTCGAACTAGCAGGTATCAACTACCCTGCTCGTCCTTGTCCAGCGCCTTCCCTCTTTGACAATCCTTTTTGGGGGCACAATGTCAGCGCTCTTGCCCTTCCACTCCCCCTCCCCCTTTCTCGCTGTCGGAGCGCCGTTCAATTTCGTCGTGGGATGAATACGGCATTCGCACCCCCCCTAGTCTAGTGTCAGGTATCTACTGCACAATGAACCCCTATAAATAATCCCGAAAACGATGTCTCATAAACCTTGCGCAATGTTCACACGGTGTACAGGCGGTGGTCTTTTGTTTCTAAACTCTAACAGTAGACTAAACGCACCCCGCGACAATACGATCCCCATGCACGCTTGTCTTTTTCTCCCCTGCTTTGCTCTTCGTTGTCCTGCCTTGCCTTGCCTTGCCTTGCCTTACCTTTCCTTGACTTACCTTTCCTTGCCTTGCCTTGCCTTGCCTTGCCTTGCCTTGCCTTGCCTTGCCTTGCCTTGCCTTGCCTTGCCTTGCCTTGCCTTGCCTTGCCTTGCCTTGCCTTGCCTTGCCTTGCCTTGCCTTGCCTTGCCTTGCCTTGCCTTGCCTTGCCTTGCCTTGCCTTGCCTTGCCTTGCCTTGTCTTGCCATGCCTTGCCTTGCCTTGCCTTGCCTTGCCTTGCCTTGCCTTGCCCTGTCTTGCCATGCCCTGCCTTGCCTTGCCTTGCCTCGCCTCGCCTTGCCTTCTCTTGTCCCGATCACGACAGGCAGTTGCAGGCACGCTGCACAACGTTCTCAACGGCGACCTCCACCAACCCTTCCACCAGTCCCTTATCAACAACTCGGAATTGTTGGAACGTGTGGCGGCACGAAACGAAGATATCAATCAAGGGAAAGATGGAAGCGGGCGCACTTACCTGCTGTCGCAGGTATCTAATGCATACACACGTTGTGCACGTTAAACTGCCGACCGTCTTTCCAACGCCGCACGTTGAGCCCGTCGTAATCATATCGTCACCTCAAGGCATCCGTTTCCTCAACGTTGACCGACGTTTGTACCTGACGCTCGTCCGTGGTTTTCCCGAGCGGGTGAGGGATCGTGCCAACCCTATGTCGTGCTGACCACCAAATCCTACCATACCTTAATACAAATGTATCGTCGAATATCGCCTGGTCGAGTGGTTTCCGCACTCTGGTACCAGTGACGATCTGGTATGCTGGCAGGGGCGGCGCGAACCTCGTTGCGTACGGAGTAGCCTATCACGAGCCAAACGTTGACGGGATAGTGAAAGAAAGCAAACTTGGCGCCGACCGCAGCATATGCCTTAGACCAACCGCTACGTGAGACGCCCCCGTCGGAAAAAGAGGGCAATGCCGCAGTTTAGAGATGCTTGTATAACCGAAAACAAAATGTTGGCATCACATACAGCGGGGTCAGACTGGCGGTAACTCCTCGATTTTGTTTCTTGACATGACGTGGGCCTGATCCGCCCAACGTTGTTGCGACCGAACCGTGCTCCATCACCGTTATTTGTTCGTGTTCCGACTTGACAGTCTACTAGGGGGGGGTCGCCAACACATCCGTCCTACCCAGCGGGGCACGCCGTGCAGAACGGTGCCTTCGCCACGGTCCTCAAGGTATTGATCCTTTCATTGCGTATAGATCATACCAGCCACCATATGCTTTCTCAGGATACCTCTTCACCGGACGAACCACCTCTTTGGTTCCGTTCTCAACAGACGTATTGTTTTTGGGGGGAAGCGTTCGGGTCCCAGTGATTGGGGCAATCCCATAAGCAACCAATATCGTGTAGCAAACGTGCACACAAAGAGAAGCACTGACGAATCCGCTCTGACATTCTTCTCTCACCGTGACGTGCTGTATTTGCTACGGTACGTCACGGCATACCTGGTTGACTGTAGAGGCTTTCTACGATAGAGTTTCACCCCGAACTTCCTGCGGCTCCTCCTTTGGTTAGCTCTTGCCCTAACCGGAAACCTGAACTCAGTAAAACCCAATGTTTTCCCGATGAATAATTCCATGGCCCGAGTACGCCAAAACCTTCGTTTTCGAAAAAAGATTGGCATTCCGACGATTCTGGGTTGAGGAACCCCGTCATTCAGAAAAAAACGTATTGGTGGAAATGTGCTATTAATACCTCTACCGTAGAACGCGTCTGTAGTCTTGATTGTTACTGCGGGTACATCTGCCGGGAAGAAACCGATACTCTGTGCGTATGTATGGCCACCGCGAGTACGTAATGACGGCGCGTGAAAAAGACGCCGGGTACGAGCGGCATTTCGACGGCGACCGGTTTGAGTGAAGAGGCTAAATTATTCAAACTTTATTTCCTCACTATCGTTTGCTTTACAATGTCCAGTAATCCTCCTAGGCGATGAGACGTCTCATCAGAATAACCGTACATGTTTGGTACGGCCATTGCGTGGGTGATATATAGAGCTCCCCGTGTGAAGAGCCTCAGAAAAAATGATGAGCTACCTCGATTGGAGCAAGCAACCTCGTCGGTCGGCACGGACGCGTTGGGCCGAATATTCAGTTAGCTAGCCACTACAATAAACAAGCTGTACATCGATGAGACGTTTCAAGAACGTGCTCTTCTTCGCGGTCTCAACATAACGCCATTGATTGGCCGTTTCTCCCGGAAGTGGAGAGACGATGTTGGAAGGTGACAGAAGGGCGTTCCGCCTAAGACGCCCAACCGCCCGGGTTTTAGGAGATATATAGTTTGTGTTGTAACGTGTACGCACGTGCTAAAAGTCGGAGACGAAGTAAGTTTTCTGCAAATGTCACCGTACGCAATCGGAACTGTTTGTCCCTGAACGTTTGATGCTTAATATGTCACACACATGTATTTATACGTATGCCCTGAAGACGAGCCGCGCGGTTACTAGTCTTAAAAAACACCATCGTTTCTGGCAAGGACATGCTTTAGTCGTTCGTGCAACGGCAACCGAGGGCCGGCGCACCACAAGGAACCAGCTCCAAACGCGTACCACGATAGAGGGGGCACGCTTCGGCGAACTATCTATTGGGTTGACGGCGCTCCTCAGGCGATGAACTACCCGATATTCCACTTGTGTTTGAGCGATTGTTGAGGCTTGGCATCGGCTATTGGACTGAACCGTTGTACTGTGTCAAAATCCACTTGGGGCAAGGAATGGATCTAGGACGCGTTCTACGATAGAGGTAACACATATCCCCTAAACTGTTTTCATAATGACAAAGCTCCTAAACCCGAAAACATAGGAATGCCAAGCATTTTCGAAAAATGACGTCAAGGTGTACTGAGGTCCTGGGATTCTTCATCGGGTTGCAATTTGATTCTTGCTGAAGTCAGTTCGGGTGAGGTGGGGAGCTCCTCAAGTGAGGAGTCTCCGAAATAATTGAGCGAACCTATGTCGTAGAACGCCTCTGAGGAAGGTCGGAAACAGTTCGATGGGTGCTGATCTCTATCGAGCAATGCCGTTAGGGGTGCATCGTCTCGAGTCCTGGTATGAGGAGCGCAATATCTCCCCCCCATCATGACGTCAGGGAACTTTGGTTCGCGCTACACGATCAACATCCACAACCACTAGGCCTAAAACAAATATCTCAGTAGATGTATTGTAGCATCCGGTATACTGAAAGACGCTCACTCGAGCCCAATCTGTCAGACATGTGTTTTTCAGAAGGAAACACAACGTGCAACCGTTACCGCGGGGAGAGAGTGGGACGCGTCGACCGGCGCACGCCTCGTGGGAATCACTTCTTTAGGACATTCCCCCTTTTCCCAAATATTGGTTCGTCCGCATACCGCCGCAACCCCATCGTCGATGTCGTCGATCACAGGCCATGGTTGGCCTGGAACGGGGGTCAGAGTGCTTCAACGACCCAGTGTTCCCTGACGGTGACGGGTTGACCCTCCTGCCCTACACCGGCAAAGACTGCCTGACGTACGAGGGAGAAATCAACAAGATGGCGTTCAACGTCGCCGTCGGCAGGTAGGGTACACTAACCCGCCGGGGACGTGGCTTTGACCGCCCCAGCGAGCCCTATCGATATCTGCACGTACATGTACGTGACGCCGTACGATCCTGCGTTTTCCCGTAGTGAACGGAGTTTTCTTCCCTTCCACTGGGTTCGGACGCTGTGGTATGATCATGGATACGTTTCTTTCGTGACGAGGTGCTTTAGAAAACCAGCAATGGACGTCAGCAACGATCGCACCAAGGACTGAAAACACTATCGTTATTGAAAGCGGAGAGCAACAACAGGATCGACCTAAACAACGGAAGAAAACAAGCGTACACACTAACCTCAAACTATCCACCTATACAGCTATTGCAGCCAGTGTACCGCTCCCACTTTTACTGTTTCTACTGCTACCGCGGCTACATCTGACCTGGGACAGGCGAGTCACTTGAGCCAATTGTAGCGTTCGTGATCACATATCCTATTTTCTGCACCCCGTGTTAAAGGCAAATGTGCGGAGCTCACTACAGGATGGACAGCGAAGAAGGTCTGATGATGGGGGAGGTCATCAGCGTGCGAATGCTGCAACAGGTACATACTCGCACATGCAACAAAACTCTCGAGTTTTTTTTCACAAAATTGAAACGCAGATCGAGCGCTTGTGGTCGATCACGCGTTCTTCGCGCTAGCCGTGGCACGAAACGCAAGCGGTTAGGTGGACTACGTGGCGAGAGTTGTACTAAGAAGTAGAGGATGCGGCATCGATGAAGTGGGTTAGCGGGTACCTTCGTGTAAACGCGACGGCTTGCGTACGCCCCCTTATGCCTTTGGAACGGACAGCGTTTTCCTTACGGCGGAGGTATTCTGTGAGGTTTGCGTTAGCAAAGTTTCGGAGAATACTGTGTTGTTGCCTTTGCTAAGGGAAGGGTGAGGGCCTAGGGGGTATCCCCAATATACCGTCGAACCGTGAAGGACGCTGCGTTCGCAGAGAGGTGCGGTCGGGTTCGAGTGCCTGATTTGTCCAGAACGGACAATTTTCTACCCCTAAAATATGTGTTATCGGATTGGGCTGATCTTAAGCCCTTCCTGAAAATCCAGCCATTTTACTTTCGCACCCTTACCGCTTTCGACGACCCCGCACTACCGCGAAAAACAACACGTTTGCGGTACTTCTAGTTTGGAGTTGCCAGGTACGTTGCTTACGGCATCCAAATAGGTGGTGCTCACTATTTTCCTTGGGTTATATGACCGTATGGTTGGATGATTTGACCTGTCAATCTGCAAATTTTCAAAATTATGAAAACTATCCATCGAGTGATTTCTACCCAACATTTGTTGAGATTTTGATACTTACTCTGAACGCTTTAAAATTTGAGAGGTCACGCGACATGCAATAGTGAAGCGCACGGTAACTTACAGATGTGAGAAGGCGTTTTGCTCGGCGGGCTAAGAGGGTGAATGTACCGGGCGGTTTCAAATTGATAGTGCGTTTTCTTTGTAGAGGGCGGCTTGTAGTAGCGTTCTTGGATTCTTACTTATTGTATGTTCGATTCCCACAACGTTCGCAGGAGGTGGCGGGTTTTCCAGAACGCAACGGATACCACTTCCGACTCTTCTCAGGCGAGACCATCAAGATCAAGCCCGACGGCTCTTTCCACATCGCTGAGCGTAAATGCAGCGGGAAAGCCTTCTTAGGGATCGCCCATTGCTAAGACATCCGTAACAATGGCAGAAACATCAAATTATGCTTTCTAAACCCCGCCTGAAGCCGCGTTTAAAATATTTTAGTGGTGAGAGAGTGCGTAGAGTTTCAACTTCGCTCTCAAAACCGTACCTCCATGGTGTTGGGGGAAAAATCACGAACTAAATTCGGCAGAACATGGTTACCGAGGGTATATGAAAAAAGTATTGTCCTCTTAGTCACTTGCGGCGAAGAGGGGGGAACACCATCGAATCAAAATCAAGATTTCGTTGTCGTTGTTGTCCCTCAATGTTTGCTGCATGAGCGGCGCCGATTGCCCGCTACGGTGCTTGTGCGGTCACTTGTCACAGCCGGGGCCAAGAAGTGTGGTAGTGCCGCTGAGCAGTGCCGGTTACCGCCATCGTGCTTACAAGTTTGGTAGGTTGACGCATACCGGTGCTACAGAGGGGTAACTGCTGTACCCGCAGCGGCGCACCAAACAACCCCCGAGCTGCTGAGCGAGAAAGGAAAAATTAGGTGTTTCGACTGGTACTAAAAATTCAGCTGCTCGGGCGACAATCTCTCGGGCAAGGGTGCATGCATTGATGAGGGTGCCTGCTACAGTTTTCAGAGTCGTGTCAATTAGAGAATGTGCTTAAACCAGTCCACGCCTGGCTGTGCGAACAAATGAGGGTGCGTCTCAATGCCCTGGGCCTAGGACGAAGGCCATGTGAAACGGGAATATGTGGTGTGGGAATATGTGGTGTGGAAATATGGTGGGTCGTGGTGTTTGACGTCCAGGAGTCCCGGCAGTAACATTGTGCTTCCCCCATCATATGGCGTACGTATCGTAGCTTGCGTCCATGGTGATGATGTACGCTCTGCCCGCTAGTTTTATCCGCCGTGCTTCCAAGACTAGTTTTCATAAGATGAGATGGTTGCATCTCGTCGCGATAGTGTTTGTAGGTAGGTGTTCTTCAACCGGCTCCTTGTAGTGCCTTGTGTACGATACTACCTATGGTATGAGGTTTGCTTCAGTTAGCTGGGCTCAGAGGGGTATATCGACGTCGAGCGTTGGTTGGAATCAAGAGGAACCAACCGGCAAGGAACAAGAATATTCACCAGAGCCGTAGCGTGACGTACATCGTTGGCCACATAGCATCAGGCGAGGTTAGGTCGTAACGAAGCTGCTCAATACTTGCCGGTACAATACCGGTGAGAACTGTTTAGAGAGCCCAATGAACAGGTGCTCGGATAATTTCTAGCTGATTCCTTTCTAGTTCGTACAATATGACACAGAGTCATCTTTTAATCCGAATATCCCGTCATTACATATGGGTAGACCTCATTCAGGCTGTTGTTGTTGTTGTTGTTGTTGCGGTTGTTTGTGTTGCTCTTAACTCTCTGACGAAGGAGTCCGTGGTCACACAAAGGTGCTGGAGCCCTAGGAAGATCCGAAAAACAGTATAACGTGCTGGGTATTTGTTTGAAGGTTCTCTCGAGGCCACAGACCACGAGACATTTGGTTGTGGTTCGTGATCACTGCGTACGTACGCTCATGCTCGCATTGAAACACGGGTAGGTCAACTACGGGTCCGGGAATGGTCTGCCACAAGAGCGATTGGGTCACCCTCGTACGCCCAAATAAGTGTATCCAAGTATTTTCATGGTATCCAGGCCACCGTAAAGGTTACGACGGTTCGGATCTTTACGGAAGTGAACGATGTCTGTTAGGGGATGCCGTCGTGTAGTATGCGTATGCATCGGTCGCCAAAGTTTTGACCTAGATGCATATAGCACGGCGTCAGGGAGTCGCCTTGGAGAACCAGGTACGTGTTTACGACAATGATGCCCTGCGAGCTTACTTACAGCGCTTTTGGACAATGGGGCGCAGGGGAGTAGGGACTTGGACGCAGTTCCCGCATGGATGTTGTATTCTTACGCCTGGGCGTGGCTAGTCTGAGTCTAAAAAGTGATTTATAAACAAATGCCATATATGTCGAGGCTAATCGGTTCCCTTTTTTTGCACTTCCGGGTTGTCGGTTCCTGTGTATTTTGTATTGAACCGCGGCGTGGTGTTATCTCTTTTGGCAGCCATGCATGTAGCGGTTGTTCACGAATCAATGTATGTTTTTTCTCAAAATCTGAATGTATTTTTTGTATCGCCCGGCTGGTGCCTGAACACATAAGCACAGGCGAGTGGCGTTCAGTCCGCCTTGCAACCATCGAAGATGGGTCGATCGATATGTTGCCTGCGATGATGCGACGTGTGGAAGTTAAAACATGTTTGCGGTACACTCGACGACAGGACCAACAAAGGAAGGAGACGACACTACTATACACATAACCAAAAGCTTGACAAACCCCAAGGCAAGAAGATGGTGGTGGGAGGAATTGCGGTCTGAATACAGAAAACAAATAATTGTTTCGATTTCGAACATACTTTGAAACATATTGCGGACCCCCCCCTCCCTCACACACCTGTCTAGGTGTCAGGTGCAATTTAGTACTTTGAAATGTGGCTCATCCGACGGTAGGGCTTCCCCTCTTGAGTTAACACCTTTATAACCGCAGTCCCGTTTTCGGGACAAAGCGCTCAAGTTTCAAGTAGTTTGTTCCCAATTGTCCCCAAAGCGGGACTGCAGTCCTAAAGGGGTAAAGGAAAAACGTTTGTGACCGTTTGAACTCCTCGAGTTAAAACTACCGTACCTGGTATCTGCTATCGCGATGCGTTTGATGGGATAGCATTGTTTGTTTGATAATATAGCGCAACTAATTGTTGATTTGCGCGAGCACACGTCTGCGGAATCCTGCTTCTGGGGGATGCGTTGTTGCGTTCGTCAGGTGTGAGAAAACCTAAACCCCAAAATAAACCATGCCTACGGTGGCATGGTTGATGTTCGGATACGACGATACAACACTCACCGCCATCACCACTCCAGTCGCACGTAAATCATGATATATGTTGTTGTGGATGCTCGTGTTCTAGTTCGTCGTAAATAAACGCCCCAGACAGTAATGAGCAGTTCCGCCGCCCACCGCGCCCACGAAACAAACAAAAGGGTCCGGATTTGAATATTTACATACAGTTACCGCTAGAGTAGAGGGTAAGACACGTCCACGATGTGGCTTCGAGACTCAACGTCTACTAGGGTTGACTATATATTGTTGTTGTTGTTGTTGTTGTTGTTGTTGTTGTTGTTGTTGTTGTTGTTGTTGTTGTTGTTGTTTTTGTTGTTGTTGTTGTTGTCACATTAATAACTCTCTGACGAAGGAGTCCGTGGTCACACAAAGGTGCTGGAGCCCTAGGAAGATCCGAAAAATATAACAAAAATCGAAAATTCGGCTGCCTCAAAATACACGAGACATAAAAAAATACTATACCGACCACAGAGGCGGGTCTGGACTACTCTACGACAGCGTTAGTGCCACATCTCGTTTCTTAGAACCAGTAGTTTCAATTCCATGCGACCGAGTTTGTGGCCCCTATTTGAGTACTACTGTCGTGTTGACATATTAATTAATTTTAGCATATTGTTAATATTAATAGTAATAAATCTGAGCTTGTTGTAAATAGCGCCTGGTCCCGCCAAGGCAGGGCAGTCGTACGGGGGTCAATCGAAATCGGATCCTTAGGGAAGAAATCGATAGAAAGAAAATGGCCTCTGAACGTAACAAGGGTCTACATTGGTTGGACCGACCAGCCCCATGAACGCCACCATGGGCGACCACGATCGGTACCAATCGCCGTCATGGCCGACCGAGGTCGTCGACGGCGCCGGCCATCGTCGACCTAGTGACGGTCATGTCTCGTCCGTGGACGGGCCCATGAACGCATCCATGGCGGTGTTGTAGGGTTCTTGGGTTGCCGCCAAGGTAGAGGCAAGGAGAAGCGCAATCGGTAGTGTTTCGGTCGGTTATAGGTTCTTCCTTTTACCCTTCCATAAGCGTAACCACGGCCGACCAAGACCCTCGAAGCGTCTATTGCGCTGTCCATGGGGTCACGGTACCGGTCGGGGTGTACGTCATCGTCAAAACATGGTCGACCATGGACTCGGCCATGGCGGCGCCCATGGCTTTTCCAACTGATGTAGGGCACCCACAAGCAGGAGCTCTTAAACAAAGATAATCCGAAATGTACGCAATCCTTCAAAACGTTGTTGTTACACCAACCTTCTGCAGGATTGACCTTATACACTAATGTTTGCGCCTGCTAGATGGAGTGCACAGTTCTTCCTGCTCAGCACGGTTGCCCCATCTCGTAATATCTGCGTCCTCCAAGGAGTAGACGTTGTGCTCATGTTTTACGGGCAATTATTTTTCGTGGCTCTTTATGCTGGTGCCAAAACCAACCCCACGGAAACTCTAGGGTTGTCGAGGTTAGATTCGGGTCTGAGCCCCGCTATCTAAGAAGGCGTGACAAAGGTATTCTGCAGCGTCGCACGCTGTGTGCCAAATATTGAGTTTGTGAATGTATCGAAAACATCAGTACGGAATGTCTGGCGACTGTACAGAGCGCGCCTTGTAGTGGACGTAGATGCACGCTGCCGTAGGGTTGTACGTTTCTTCAGGCTTTCTGAGGCGGGATTAGCGACTGAGGGTGTTAATCAACAGCACGACTCCCCTGCACCCCATATATATAGGTGTTCCACAGTCGTTATCGAAAGCGCCTATGATTTGGGATTGTTCATCCTGTAAATCCTGTGCGGAACTAACTGTCTAATATCGATGTTGGGTGGAATCTGGAGTTCTTGGAGCGAAGTGTAGCCTGAGACGATTGCAGGTGCACTTCAACCACAGGCAGCAGCGTGTTTTCGCATGCCCCGGAGACCCACCTCGCGCGAAGATTCCAGCCCTTGGCCGCTCTCATATCTCGATTTGCGAGTTCGCCCTTGTGCTGTGAGGTATAAACTCTCCGGGATGATTATTTTGATTTGTTGGTCACCGGCCGGGGCCTGTGGTGTGTTTGCGGGTATGTCTCCGTTAGAGTCGATATCGTGGTTTGATTACTCCGTGAGATGTGCTGACTTTGGAGGTCAGCAAAGGCTTTCAATCTCTATTCCGCGGCTCTAAGACATTCCCTTGTTGATATAGGAGCGTAGAAGAAGATCGGAAAAGAGAACCGCCGGATTTGACTCCGGCACTGCACAGCAGGGCGTGGTCATACACGGCCCGAGATACAGTTGTTTAGATACGTTTACGGAGCTTTTCAAAAGGCAGCCAGATGACCCTGGCGTACTGGTCGGAAGGTAGAACAAGTGGTTTCGCGTTCCTACTCAGTTTCATCATAGGATGCACCTGTTATCATGGTACGATATATTCTGGGGTTGGCCAATGAAGCCAGCGGCCCGCGAGGTTCAGCCAAACTCGACCCAGCGAGAGACGAAGATGGTGCTGGCTGGCTATACGCGTGAGTGTTGGCCTCGCTCGCGGAGCGAACGACACCGACCGTAATGGTGCACGAGACAGCGGAAACGTCTAGCGCGGCAGCGCTGCAATAAGCGCCTCGAGCTTCTCGATAGGATCCCTTCGCCAGGGAAACCACGAGAGGAAGTGACTTCTCTGTGCTACTAATAGGAGGCCGAGGAAACCATGCGGGGAAAGGGACTCATCACACGATGAGGGTTGCACTTTAGAGGTCAACGAGGTTTAATCGGCGAAACTCCTCGTAGGGCCTACAACCAGTCAGTATGATAGCGATACTGCAATATAATAGGTATTTGATCCAGGACGGGCGCGCAGGCATCTTGTGGCGAGTCTGGCGCACTAACTTCGTCGGAGGCATGTTTCGGGTGACACATCGAGCTGCTCCAATGCAAATGTCGAACAAAATGGGGCACCACCACATACGCGGCATTTTTCAAGGGTTAACAGAAATCGTTGCGAGTAGTCCAGAATGAGACCAGAGTCGTTAACCCTTTTAGAACCGCAGTACCGGTTTGGGGGCGAACCACTCAAAATTCAAGTAGTTTGCCCCCAGAACGGGACTGGGGTTCTAAATGGGTTAAACTCGACAGAGACGCATCACCATTGATGGGGACCAAGGAAGCTAACTCAAACTTACTATCTGGGTCTGACACCCAAATGCTTAGAAGCTCTCCCACCACGTCTTTGTGTGAGGGCAGGTATCTATTTATCGCCAATACACACATCACACGCAGGCGAAAGTGCCAGATACAGTACGTTTGTTTTTCCAGCTGAGTTCCGTTCGAGATATGTCGGGGTGGTCGCCAAGCCCGTATCAGAGTACTCCATCTGTAATCTGGATTTCCTGGTTATTGCTCACTTTTAACCCGACGTTTCCCTAACGTGTATTATACCCATTGTAGAAGCTTTGAAGAATGGATCCATGTGTACCTCAATGTGAGTAAGTAGTAATTCATACCGTATTTGAATACCCTTGGTCCAAACCGGGGGACGGCAAATATTCCTATTCGTTGCAGATAATACTGACAAAGCGTTTGCTTACGGGAATGAATAATATCATAGAACCCGTGATGCCCATCAATCTCGTACCAGTCCGTACAGTAGCTAAAAGGTCTAGTCATGCCTCACTCCACTCTATTCCCGATGAGTCGATGGCACCGTTCGCAAACATTTCATCAACACATCGCGAGTCAGCACGCTTTTAATCCCCCCCTGTGGGGGTTTGCAGTGAGACGGAGGGGGGAATCCGTCGCACGTACGTTTCAAATTTCCCGTGATTGAGCGAGGTGCTGACCTCAACGCGCGCCCGATCGGCACCTCAAGCTGCATCGGGCGCTGACGTGATGTGGTGATGAGATAACGTGATGAGCAAAACCAGCGACGCCACCAGCAACCTGCTACGATATGGATGCACCTAGAAATTTCTGACGTCCTTCCTCGCGTCAGGATCCCTACGTGTGCTTCACCCCAACCGTGCCTTTGAAAGTTAATGAACGTCCAACCAATTAGCCCAGGTATGCTACGAGTAACATAGGAATATCCAAAAGGTGTGCTCCGACGAAAAACGATTGTTGAAGGTTAGTTCTGGGGCTTTCCCGATTTCGACTTCAGTCTCGTTCTGGCGACACCCTTACAATGGTTTGAATGGTTTGTGACCAAACCGGGACTGCAGTCTAAATAGAGTAAAACAATAGGCAAGGCACTCAGAAATGATGTGGTTCAAAACATTCTACCGGAATAGTAGTGCGCGTCATCAAATGTATGAAAAGTGACCGCACGGTACTGTCCCGCTGGAGCGCTATCCACAGGCACTGATTTCGCACCCGTTATACCCCGGACTGCATGCATGTGTAAATAGTAGGTGTCGTAGTGGAGCGACAGAGCGTAAAGGCGTGAAACACACAAACGTTTTCACCCTCCTCCTCCAACACCACCATCACCTCACGTACTACGCCCCGACATAGACACGTGAAGCACGCGACCGAGAGCGCTCAAACCTACGTTCCCTTCAATGGCACACCTGAAGCCTAATTCAACCTGCTACGAGTATATGCCACTATCCCAAAAGGCCAACACACAGCCTAAATAACCCAAAAGGCTCACGAGGCTTTGAGTTCACTACCCTGACCACCGATTACCCCTGTCAGGGTAGATGTGGCGGCGTCATTCGTGAGATCAATACGTAAAAGCTCAATACGTGTGCCGGAACACGATTTCAAGGAACCTTGTGTGCGCAACTCGATCAACCCATACAATAGCTAGTTCCGAAGCAAATATACCAGAGAAACATTGTCATACCAACCGAGAGTGGCCCAAGTTTATACCTGAGCCGGTCAGAAATAGTTGAGGCGAAATGCGTAACCTTTGACGTAGGATGGGATGGCGTTGGTGAAAAATGAAGACGTGAGATTCCTCCCCCCACCCCATCGACCGTCTTCAAAGGATAAACAGAGCAGTACGAGAGATCGCAGACATCGCCACATCATTAACTACGGACATCCAACCGGGCGTGCGCAAAAAAGCGATAGAAGCTTCTCGGCGGGAGCCAAACTCATACAACAGGAACCCGTCTCGGTCTGCGTAACGTCATACGATTTTCGTGACGATCGATCGGCAAATGCATTCCTGGCGCAATATACGTGCAAACAGTCTCCTCTGTGCTACATCCTACACATATATCACATAACCCCGTTCCAAACGATGAGAACCGTGTGTAGAACAATATTTTAACCACGTACCCCGTCTGAATTTCTGAGGCAGAGTGGTGTCACAAATAGTCCATTGCACTTCTTATTTCGATGCTGTGGTGCGCCCACTTTGCTACTATACATCAACTGCAGTCACAACACCAAGCTTGGCGACTACACAAAATACACGTCGATGCGGCTAAGGGCTCCACAGCTTGCATTTGATGAACCGGGATTGGTTAATTTACTAAACACTTAGACCATGGTGTGCAGAGAGGCGGAAAGTAAATGATAAACAATGACTGGGCATTCAAAACAGGGATACACACATCGGCACCCCCCAACGTTGTACATATGCAGACGGATGCCTCATGGCCAGGCGGCAACAAGAAGAATCCTCTTACGCGCCTACTCGTTGCAGCTAATACTAGCAGCTTCAAGGCGTGCGATGCGAGGCAAGTTGTGCGCAGTAGTACAACTGTCAAGTGATTCAACAAGCGAGTCGTCGCATGGATCCTTTGTGGTGCCGTTTATGCCGTTGGGACAATCGACTCGCGAGTAGCACACACACCCGTCCCACACCTCCCCGGCACGGACCGCATTCCATCTATATACGCCTAAACTACACAAGCATGAGCGACATATACCGTGAACGGTAGTGCCATCACCGTTCTCAAGTCGCTAACTCGGCGCATCGACGAGCCCTTACAGTGAACCACATGCACCCAACCCCGCCACCATAAGCCCCATGAATCCACTGACTAGACGCGACGTGGGAGCAGCTGCGAGACGCACACCACCCCCCGTAGACGAAGCGGTTCCTCCGTCGGTCGAATCTTCGTCCTGGCTCTCACTCTCCGCCTCGGAGGAATCCATGTCCTCGCTGTCACTGTCCATGTCGAGGTCAACGGTCGCGGCTCCGCTGTCATCCTAGACGTGCGGGAGTGGGGTTTGTGTGACCAAGAAAAAGGATCAGATATTTGAGGAATGTATTTTCCGCTTGGGTTTCCCACCGGTGTGCTACTCGATTATCGTTCGGCGTTTTCGTTTTTCTCTACGTGTGTACATTGTGTTTGCTGTTCACGAGAACTGACGAGCGTTCTGGGGTGCAGTTCGACGCTGTTAAACAGGAGCGCTTTACGAATGCTCTTGCGTTTTAATGAATACGACGGAAACCAATGGATGAAATACAAACACGGTGAAGAGGCCGTATAAAGATGAGGGGGCCTGATTCCGTAGGCTGGCAATTTACCTGGATATACGAGTGTAGCGGCATGTGCGTGTAGCATGTTCGACTTTCGCGTTAAACACGAATAACAGAGAGTACTCAAATGCGACAGCGTACTATTAATGCGTGTGTTTTCTCAATGATCGTCGATCGCCTCAAAAACTGAAATACAAGGCGGAGTAGAGCAGTGGGAACGACAAAACGTTAAACGACGCGCTTGCAACTCGTGGTATCTGCCAACCCCGTTTTGAGCTGCGGAAAGGACGTTCAATATGCGCGAAACTAGGTTCGACCCGACGTAGGTTACGTTTTCCAAAAGAAGACATAACACCAGGAGCGTTACATACCCATAATCGCCAGTGTAAGGCGATCTCACCGTAGGGAGGAGGGTGTCGGAACCACTCGACGTGACCCCTCGCGGGTTGGCCGTGGTTTCGTCCGTAGCCGATGAAGATTCGGCGTCGGTTCCGTCCGTAGCCGACGTCGATACCGTGTCCGTACAGCTGGAGGCGGTGCCCCCGCAGCTGACCTCGAACATCCCCGGGGTGTCCTCCGTTTCGGAGGGAAAGCCCCCGATGATCGAGTCTCCATCTATGTCACCTGATGCAAAACGACACCGTGAGCACATCGGAACAATAAGAACAATGTTCGGTACCACATGGGAACTATACGAACAATGTTCAGTACTTCCAATTGAAAGGCCGCGATGCTAAATACGCAAAGGTTGATTCCATAAATAATGCTCAGGCTTTCAAACCAAGAACCCGCAATAGAATGCTTCAAAAGCTACTGTAGAGGCCGATACAATGCTGTTGGGGACGTTTATCCGACAAACTGCCGAGGACGGACCCACCTGAAAGAGATTACCTTAAGCTGCGAGCGTGCAATCCAGACGAAAAACAAAAATCAAATTGGTGCTCTACGGCAAAAGACCCGCTTACTTCGCCGACACGAAATGCTCTCGTGTTGAGGGTAGCTCTCTCCCACCACGTGATCACACCGGATCCGAACCTATTTGTCGACCTGCTGTCACCTAGTGGTGCACGCCTTCGATTAGCCGAGAGGGCGAAGCGTGAAGAGACTTCGCATGCACCGCAGTAAGTGCCACAATTTTGGGCGGTATTATGCGCCGCGGTCTACAATAATAGAGGTATCACGTTTCTAGTGAAATGTTTTCTCAATGACGGGGCCCCTTAACCCAAAGTCGTCGCAATGCGAATATTTGTTCGAAACACACGTTTGGGTATAATTGGGTCAAGGGCAGGGTTCTTCCGGATGCAAATTGACTTTGCCCGAAGTCCGTCTTCGGGTGAGATATAGAGCTCCTCACGTGAGGAGCCCCAGAAAAAATGGGGTGAGCCTCTATCGTAGAACGCCTCATGCAAGCACTTGACAACAAGTACGTCTTCTTCACGGATCGGTGAACGTACGCAGGGGATTGGATATACTCCTGTTGTAAGGTGGCGGCCGGCGTACAAACAGTATAAACAAATGCGTTGTCGATCTAGAGAAGGAGTGGCGCCAATGTGGGCTGGCAGCCACGTCGAATGAGTAATCGTCTGGCGAACACTCACATAGCTCGTCGTGCTGATCTCGATCAAGGCCACTCCCCAACCCTAACCCATTTCAAATACGAGGAGTAAAACGCTAGCCGCGGGAAAGTTACGCACAGACGGAACTCCTTAACCGTACAACTCTTGTTCCCTGTGAGAAATATCAGGTGGCGCGTGCGTGTCACGATTGCTCTCGCTGGAATCTCCGGTGGTCCAGACGGACTAGCTTATTGGGGAAAGGCCTATTTGTTTCCAAACCAAGGCCGTCTTTGATGAAGTACGGGGCTTGTTATGGTTTCAAGAATCATAAGGAACATACCGTGATCCCCTGATCGTGGCAGGCGTCTGGTGATGACTAGGAGCTCACCGCTTCGACCGCCAGGTCCGTAACGTACTCACTTCGTGATGGTTTAGATAACAGCTCTGTAAACGTTTGCACCGATAACTTCTTCTCTGAATTACCCATGACAAAGTCAACAACGCGGAGACGTCACGTTTCGTCCATCAGCATGGGAATGTTCGCGTTGGTGTATTATATATACAGCAGTGTCGCTACGATTTTTGTCGTGCAGTAGATGAAATATTGGGCAGGAGTAGGGAGTAGACAGTCTATTTTTTCAAACGTGGCCCTAGCCAAGTTGCCAGCGACACAGTTGTCGAGGACGCTTTCGACGTCATCGACAACACGCAAAATGTCACTGTGATTATTTTTTGTTCGCGGGATCTCGTAACAGGGATGCCTTCCAGAAGCGAGCGGTGCAATTACTTGTGTTGTACGGGCGGAACACCCGTAAATGCGAAACGCTTGACATCACGAGATACAGTAGCAGAAATATCATAGCGTCGTCCATTGAGACCTTCACCTGGGAAGCTCTGTATATCACGTCCGTGTAGTCAACTGCAATATTGAAACACAATCCCAGACTGGTGCCGCCTTAAGGGTAGCTACAGTCGTTTTTTGTATTCACGGTTCAAGTATAAGGGCAAGTCCTTCTGTACCGTAGTCGAAGCTGGGCTCAAACGCTATGATGTACAAGCGGGGCATTAGTGCTCCCGTAGCAGGGGGGCACGTTCAGGTATTTTGGCTCCAGCCGCTCCGTGCCAGTTATCGGAGGGGCACTATTGACTTATTGTGCAGTGGAATGCATCCCCTTCTCGCTGTGGTTTGCACTCGACGAGTATCGACGTGGTATTGCTTCACGCGCTGCGTAAAGACTATGCGTTTCGGAACTAACTTCTGCTTAAGTTCTCCAAACGCAGTAGCGGTTTTAAACGGGGGTACGCACCCGTACCCCCCTCCCCCCTGCTGTTGCTTCAGTACGCGTATATGTCCAAGCCATTCATGGTGGTGCATATATCGCGAACCCAAAGCATCCCAATAAGCATGGCTGCCGCAAAATGGGATGGTCACTCGACCAAGTGGCTTTGAGCGGCCGTGACAAAAGAAGCTTACCCTTAACAGGAATTCAGTTCCTTTTTTGAGGACGAACCGTTCCAAAATCGAGTAGTGTGTCGACAAACGGTACTGCGGCATTCCTAAGGGGTTCACGTGAGCACCAATCCTATTGGGTAGGTGCGCAACGAATGCGGATATTTGGTTTGATCGTGTGATCAGCCGTACTTCATATTCTGCTGTGCACCATACGGAAAATATTTCTGAGTCTATGTCCAAGTCCTTTCTCGCCAAACCGAGCGTGGTGTAGGACCGGGGCCACTGGTAAAACCACAACACCGACCGAAACAAAGCGTCACCCTCTCACTGTGTAGACAAACAAACGCAACCTATAAACTCAAGCAATGTGTCCAGGCATTAAAAACCCTTTTTGGGGTATATGCCGGTAAAGGCGTCACGCCATTCGAGACTGTTACACGGGCTGAATGGCAACCCGTTCCGCAGTCTGTATTCGTCACACGTTCGACCCACGGCGACGAAAGATCGTCATACGCACATGACCACAAGGCGTCGCCAGGGTGCACAACGTCCGTAGTGGGTCCAGATATGCAGGACAGGAGAGGAACTGTTGTACCATTTAACAGACCCAGATTCCAGGCGAGAGTCTTGCCGGAGGAGTCGAGTGATTGCGGAGCGAGGACAGATGGATTTGACAAAGGTAATCGTAGTTAGAGTGATGGATGCCAGGGCAGAGGGATGCCAGGGCGAAGGGCACACGTGCGCAGTTCATGAAGGTTTTCAAATACGAAAACCCACATAGCTCGATTCAGAAACTTTTTGACTTGGATATTATGTTATGTGCTTATCCCGTTGAGCACCGAAGCATGTGCCTTACGCCACATAATATGTCCTCTGAAAAAAACCGCCAACCTGGTTGTGCCCATAGTACAGCTGCACTCGTTGTCAAAGGCAGTTGCGATCAAGGCGGTTTGGTTTGCGAGGGGCGGTAGTTTTTTTTGCGCGGCAGACCGCGCATGCATCTCTCAAGCATGCCAAAGCCTTGACATAAGCACTACAGGCGATACAGGTGCGACAGCGAGGGGAGCACCTACAGCAAGGGTTATGTCGCACCTTCCACCTTCAACCCTTTTGGAACAGGAGTCCGTTTGGGTACAAACTCCTTTGAAACTGGGTAGTGTGTCCGTAAAACGGGACCGCAGTACCAACATTTTGAGGACGTGATTGTCTTACTCCAAAAACCGAGTTAAACGTGTAACACAATAAAAACCAGATGAGCAATATCAAAGCATACAGTGCATCGTTAATAGTGTTGTGTACGTAAGCCTATGGATGGTCTTACGATATCAGGTTAAGGAGCCCGTCCAGTCGAATAATGGTATGCCCAAAAGCCGCTACCTCTACTATAGCACGCCCCGAGAAACAAAGTCGTGGGCTAGACAGACGAGATCGTTGGCCTCTAATCGTGTCGCTACCACAGCCAGCTCGAATACAAATGCGTATAGAAGACGTGTATTGACACCAAACTTCAGGGGGGTTGCCAAGCACGTTACACCTACGCGTGGAATAATTGCCTCCCTGACCATTTCTAGAGCGAATTGCATTGAGCCGGGTACCTTATTCAACAGCGAACGAATCACATACGAGTACATACAGCGTTTGTTCGACAGGTTTCGCCATATTTCACCACGCCATGAGTACCTGGATTCCGGTAGGATCTGGGCGTTCACTCATGAACATCACCGGTTCTCCCTCCACCATCTGTAGAGCAAGTGTGACGCAGACACAAGTATAAAGTCCGGCCGAAAAGGCGTGTTAGCGAAGTAAAACATTGTCTCAAGCCGATTTCCAGAAATGCTACGATCGGTCCTGTGTCCTGTGTATCGTTCGTTTGATTTTATGTGCATCATTTTCGCGTCATCAACTCAAAATTTCGTTCACGTTGTTTTTCTAAGAAACCCAAGGCGCCGCCTACCGTGTCCATTTACACCGTAGCTGCTTGACGGCACAGGCTATTTGATCCTATTGGATATTTTACCCGTTTCGAACCTAGTCACACAGAGTCGAGTCCGCGTGTGATTTGCGGTCACTACGTACGTGTCGGCAGCAGTCTTAGGACACTCTAATGTATGCAGTAGAACGACGTATTTCACGTAAGGCCTGGTTCGACATCTGCATTTCGCGGAGATAAACCCCCCCCCCAGCTAAGCTCTCTCTATATCTATGAAACTATTTACATAGTGGCGGTGAAGTATTAGGCGATTGGGACTGCCACCCCTACTATAAGAAGGAGGACTCCAATCAGCCAGGCCTCCCAGAAAATATTCACCCAGTACATGCATGATGTTTGATAGAGTAACAGGTAATCGAACGCGAAAGCGTTCATGCCAAGCCGACGACTTCCACAGTCAGAAAAGGACTGCGCAATCAAGCGACGCCATTGAAGTATGGATTGCACATTAGTCTAAACGCACTGAACACCTCATCATCGAGTTTTTTACATGTTCGGCTTGGAGATCAGTTAGTAAACCACAGGCAGCCCTGGGAACTATTTTCGCCACCTTCAACAAGCTTGCTTTGCTCCTTGTCTAACGTGCCACGTGTGTTCTAAATTTATTAGCATGGTATTTCCATTCTAGAACTTGTTTCAGAGGAGAGAGGAGGCATGTCGGTAGAACGGTCGAAGCTCTCTGTGCCCCCATCTGCCGTGCGTTATAGTCCGATAATATGCTGCCCCCCTGCCACATCATTGCCCCCGACTACAATTGGCGCTAACCTGGCCCGTCCTGGAGTAGATCGGTTGCCCGACACCCTCGTCTCCTGTGGGCTGGTAACATCCCTCCATAGATGGGAAGGCCGATGAGCTTACCACGATCGTATCACTCGAACAAGTTGTCTGCTCCACTCCCGAATAGCAGGGGGTTAGCGGTAAAGACGTTAAGCGAGACCGGGAGAAGGAACATAATTATTGGAAGAGGCTGAGATCCCAGACACAAAACGAAGCGTATATGCTCCTGGTGGGATTTGTTGGGATACGAGATAAAATAGGCTTCACAGTTTTTTTGGTACAGTTCAAAATAACGTCTTATGATAAGTACACGTACGTTACGTTATGTCAACACCCGTGTACGCACTTGTTTTGACCTTAAGTTGCGCACAGCGGAGAACATCGACGCAGATTTATATATCAATCCAATAGGAACACCGTATAGCGGGAAGCGCCGAATGGCGGGATCCGAAGCAACTCAATTGAAGGGAATCATGCTAGGCCCAGGTCGTCCTTTAGTTTGAACACGGCGTCTCCGCGAGAGCGGAATATACTTTCTGAAACAAGTCACAGAGTGGTCCATAGTTCACACCAATCCGCGCACACGAAGGGCTTGAACGTTTCATTTCGTCAAGAGCCGGTGTGTATGCAATATTCGTGCTTCATCGAGAACAGGCTGCAGCCGCTCTCCCGACAACGTGGCAATCGAGCAGATTACCCACCTCGCCCGGGTCGCTGTCCTCACAGCTCCCCCCGCATTCGGAAGACACGGCGACCGCTTCGTTGCCACTGGTATCGGTGCCGCCTGGTTGTGCAACACGCACCGTAGCAGAGTGGAATCCAAACGTACCGGGGTGTAGAGCGTTGGACACCCTACGGTGAGTTGGAGAACTCGGGGGAATTTCGTTGTCCCGGTTATACAATTGACGGGCATGGACATCACGGTGACGAGGCACACACAGTCTGCAAGTTACGAAGTGAGTGAGTGCGGATTCCGCCTGTTTTTACTCCTATAGGTCATGCACATAGGCGTATGATGCAGTTGGGATTCATAGTGAATCCGTACACTACTTGAGTTCAGCACAAATCACACTTAAGTGAAAGTGCTAGAACTCACCATACTTCACCCCGAGTCTAGCCCTCAATCTTAGCAAAGGCATCCCATCCGTGGTGCATGGACCAGCAGGGATAAACACAGCACAAATCATGCGGCACTACAAGCAAGAGCAGCATGCGGACGCGTTCTACGATAAAAGCAGAACATTTCCGCGTTTCGTTTTTCTGAAAGACGAAGATCCTGATCCCAAAATCGTCGGAATGCCAAGCATGCTTCGAGAAACGACGTCATTGTATACTCGGTTCGTGGGATTCTTCATCGGGATGGAATTTAATTTCTGCTGAAGTCAGTTCGGGTGAGGTGTTGAACTCCTCAAGTGAGGAGCCTCAGAAAAGTGAGAGTGAATATCTATAGTAGAACGCCTCTGTGGCGATGCGGCGGTGAAGACAGAGTGGCTTCCGGAGAACACTGCAGGCGGAGGGGAGGGGGCGTCATCGAAGACGCAAAGTATAATCGACATTGGAGCACGATCCTACTGAGTGGGGAATGTTGCTGTGTCCTCGCTTAGGGACAAGTATACAACTGTTGGGTTTGAACTGGGGTGCCTTCGTCCCTTTTTCATAGCGCGCAGTATGAGTCGACTAGTTGACAGTCATCGTTCAAGATTCGCGTCGAACAGACTACCACAAAGCCGTCTGTCTTGTACTCGACGAACGGCATGTTACGCACGTAAGATGAAGCCAAGAAATCTCACCCGGGAAATGCTTTGATCAAACTAACGAAAGGAACTCTTCCGAACACTAGATATAGTCAAGGCCGAACGAGATGGCAACAGAGGGACCCTCGCGTTTATCCTCTTCTGCAATCGACCCTGTAGTGCACTATTACGAGGGGTCATATGAAATAGGTCCTACGGTAAAAACCAAAACCTTTCTACCTCGCATATTTGAATCACTATGGCCCCCCGAAATACGGTATATAAACTTACAAGACCAAGTGGATTCCGCAGGGTGGATGCTCTCGGCTGGCTCATTCGAGGCACATAACAGTACCCCACTCTCAAAGTCCCCCAGGAGCCACCGCGCAAATGTCTTCGGCACATGATCCCAACATCAAAGCAGGAGTTGTCAGATTGACGGCAGTGGGGGGTAGGTTGTTTAAGGCATACAGGTAGGGTGCGACGGTACCACAACATGGCAATCGAAGGAGCCGTGAGGACCGACCGAGTCCTCAACAACCGGTGAACCGATACAATTGGTCCCAGCAAAGATACATCCCCTCAATGGAAGACCCAATCTTGATAGTAAGCCACGAGAAATACGCCCAGGGTTAGAAGGCAGGAACCCAATGTCAATTCGAACATCTAGTATGTCGAGTACGCAGGTCTAAATATGGATGAAGCCAAGTACACCAGGGACGGCATACCCCATTTCTGCTGTCCGGTCTTGCGCAGTTCCGGACAAAGGATACCTTTTCGTCGAAGGGTGTCACAGATGATAAGCGTTCCTCGGTTAAACTTTATTTTAGGCTGTGAGTTAAAGTTGTTCGTTTTAAAGAGAACAGCCTATTTGTTTAGGATCATTTCGTCGGGAACGTATTGGTTAGCAAGCAAAATCAGCTGGTATATGGCAAGCACATGTTAAAGCGACAATCGATCCAGTGCAAATCCGCACCTCGCACGCGACCAATGGATTGAATATGGCGGGGGGTGTGTTCATGGCGCAGTCAAGTTCGACGTCGACCAAAGCGTCTGCTGGCACATCAGGTAAACCACGTCTTGGATGGTGCCCATTCCATGGTATACTTAAAGGGCCGTAAAACGAAAGGCACAAGCTCACACCCTAGAGAGTCTGCCGTACTGTTGGTTTCCGCAGTGCAGAATGGGACACAAGCGATTGGCACCGCGCATGGTGTTGAAGCTTCGTATATTTTTCAACAATTGCACGCTATTATTCGTGCGAGGCACATGATCACAACAAACACAAGTTCTCGGGCCCTCGTCCTTAAGGTTCGCCATCACCAATGTACTCCTCACAAATAGAACCAAAATCGCTACAACCGCGGCACGCTTCGGCTTCATTCAGGGATGCACCTGTGATTTTCTGCGTTCCGCAAAAAAAACGACTTAACGGTTTCCTGGAAGTAGTTGGTTCGCACCCTCTTCCTAGTCAGAAAGAAGGCGAATGGACAAAACATATGGTACTACCGGTACCCTGAAAGGCGTCTACGGTGCGTGTTTCGGATATAAAGGGGTGTCCTCCTGACGTTTCCGATCCTGCTCACTTCAAAATAAAGCTCCGTCCCGCACACAAAAACTGCTGCTCTAGTCGATGACAGAAGACAAAAAGAGAGTCGTCTAATGAGCAATCATGAAGCTCATTATTTATAGGTATATCACAGATTCAGTTAGTTAACGTACAGTACTGCTGTTTACACTGGTATCCCAACGATATTGGAAAATATGTATTTTTGATACCCTAGAAAACTAGGACAGTCATACTATGAATCTCCCAAAAAAAGCGTTTCTCCCATCGTAGCACTTCTCCTCCAGCAGGATATATCCCAACCCTGACCGTTTTTGTTTGTTTCTCACCGAAGCGGAGGTGTCATCGCTGGCGTCGATGTCAAAGGCGCCGAGGAACGTGTGGGGTAGGTCCAGGCCAGACGGGGTGTAGAACGGCAGCCCAGAATAAATGAGCCCGGTATCCTGGTAGCACCCAGCGAAAGTGGCCAAACTGCACAACACGGGTAGTTTTTTTGTCGCGGTTCATGTTTCTGTCTGAGGGGTCGGTTAATATGTTGGCTAACTAACACTGAAAACCCCAACGTTCGATCGCAAGCGGCACCAGCAATAAAATTGAAGAAAAATGGCCGAAATGGAAAATACGTATGAACAGTACAACACTCGTTCTGAATTTAGGTATAACTCGTCTGATCGTCGACGTTTATACCGTATAATGTACGGCCCAGAAGGGATCTCGACAAGAGAGTGACACGACCGACCGTAAAGAGGGCTACTTGGGCCCTCTGACAACTAACTTGTGCATCACTGCTGATTTCTTCTTATATGTTTATATATGTTTAACTTCTCGAGTCTGTTTTCCTGAGGTGTGAACGCTGGATCTCACGGTTTAAACACGGAATAGCTTTGCAACACCATTTTAATCGCCTAGTGCTTAAAGTTTCTGCATCAATGTTCATGGTCTATATTGTGAATTTGTGCCTGTTTTTTGGAGGCGTGTCACGTGAGTACCTCGCTGTCACAAGATGACTTGCCACTCCACTCAACTGCACCCCCCCCACCGCCTCAAACACACGGCTTCGAAACCGAAGGGTACATATCCTACGGGGCGAACCATCAGGCCCGAGGTACGATACGAAAAGTATCTTGAGAGTTGACGACGATATTCGGTATTTCCGCTGTCGAGAATCCCCTTCAGGGTGATACCCGGAGCTTGGAGGGTGTATAGATCAGACCAGGGGTGCACGACGAAAATACACGAAAACGGCACCACATTCTTGTAACAAGGTCGTAAAGAAAAACACAAACCACTGGGGTAATAATGGGTTTTCTGGACGACGGTCATGAAAAAAAAAGGCGCAAAATGTGCCAACCCTATCGCAGCACGCACCCTATGTATCTATAATCCTCCAGCAGTACCTGTTGCTGTTTGAAGCAGACGACACTTCAGAGGGGCTGGAACTTGCCGGAAAGGAAATAGTGACTGCGTCGCTTGAGCACACGCCCTGCAGACGGCGGGGCGGAATGACGCCAGCCTTGCGCGTTCTGCTTGTGGCGAGTCGCACGGCCGATGCGATGTGTGCTCCTGCGACCTGTGGAAAGGAACACACGATTTTTTGTTTCAAGAGACGACGTCAGCAAAAAACACAACCTGTCAGGGCGCAGAAGTTCTCATTATAGTGACGCGGATTCACCCAAAAGAGGTAAACGTGTTTGGAGTTCAAACCGAAATGGTATCCATATCGCCATACGACTACGTACGGTCATGCACGATATCAGGTACACCCCCCCCGCCCACCACCCGACACTTTTCCGTCTATAGACCCTGCGTCCGTAAGCCTCTCACTGGACTGGACTGCACACCAAACCTGTCCACACTCAATCCACGAATATCTAATATCGAAACGTTTGCACACCTTCTCGAGACGGGATCAAGGTGACCTTGAGCGACGAAGAACGTGCAATGTCGGCGCAGACTTTCTACAAAAGGGGGCAGGTGGTTGAGACATACATGAACAAAATTTGCAAAACGCCCCCCCCCCGCCCCCCCCCCCCCCCCCTCCCCCACCTATACCTCTCACACAATATGCGTGATATGGTAGAGGTAGCAAGGTTTGCATAAACCAGTTAACCCCTTTAAAACCGCAGTGCCGTTCTGGGGACAAACCAGTCAAATTTCAAGTAGTTTTGTCCCAAAACGGGACCGCGGTTCTAAAGGGGTTAAGACTGAGTGCCTCGAGGGGAGACTTTCCTCAAACGATGAAGTACTCCCGATACGACTGGAATACTGCAAGATGTATTTTACATGCTGGCGTTGCGTATACCTAGGCAGACCCTGGGGTTTTGCACTATTTAGTTTTGTCACGTTCGGCAGTTTAGATGAAGACTCTTGCTACGAAAATGGTGCACCTAATAATGGTTTCTGAGGTTCGTTCCTGACCTGAGGAAAACCAGAAAAAAAAACGCTGGCACACGTACGTACACGACGATAAAACACGTGAATCGCAAACGGTGCTCTTACGATACGGCGCCGATACCACGTGAATCGTTAGGGCATAAGTATGCTACCTCTATTGCAGCACGCCTCGGGGTTGTAGACCCCCGTTGGAGACGAGACAAAACCGATAGGAGTGGGTGCACCCCTACTGTGGCATGTGTCCCTGAAAGGTTTAGTAGCAAAACTATGAACCACATATTTCACCAGTTGTTCCCGTGGGTCGCTATCTTAGGGTTAGGGTGAGGGATCTCAACGGTGCTGATATCCGGACTATCGAATGCACAACACGCTCACATCATGTTGAACGAATTGGAACTTTTATAAAAGCACGCCTACAGTAGCCTGCCAAGCGACGCTCCGGTAGACGAGACTTCTATTCTGGGGCTTAGCTCAACCGTTGCACTACCACCTACCTCTAGGGATGGCCGATAGGTCGCCGGACCAGTATCGGCAGCCGCAGAGGCCGCGACGCAAGCCACCCCAAAACATCTGAAACCACTCTTCATGTCGGGGGTAGGCGTTAAACCGAGAGAGGTCACGTCTCGACGCTTGAAATATGGCGTTGGTCTCTTTCCTAACGAGGAACAGCAGGGGGAGAAATATGTACAAAGATGGGCGCTTGAAAAAGTATTGTCGAATATTTTACGTAGCATATCGGGGGGAAGGGGGGGGGTAGTTGGCAAGAAAAGGCCCGTGTTGAGTCGTCAAAGTAAGAGTTTCCCTGAATGACAAGGCACACCAGGGGGCGTGAGTGGCACGAAACACCCTTGCGCGCCGCATGAATAAATGATACGTCGCATATTTTGCGTTGTATAGACAAGCTTAAGCTACGAAGGGTTGTCTGTAGGAAGGGTAGGGGACTATACTGGAGTTCACCGTTGAGACTTCACCAGGGGACAAATAGGCCACGCAGCGCATGGCCTACTGTAGACGGGAGGTAGCCCGATTGTTTTGTGAGCCTCCTCGCTTGTGGCGGAGCGCTCAATTTGCTTCGCCGGAAGGCGACATCTGCACCAACACCCAACGATGCACACCGGTGGTCAACAAAATAAGCCGAGGAAGATTAACCTAACCACACCCCGATCAAACCTCCTGCAGGAAACGTGCTACGTACGGAAAGATAACGCCAGCTTTTAGGCGTACGCCATTTTCTTTTTGTGGCTCCTCGCTCGAACAGCTTGGTACTGGACCCAGAAACCGACTCGTGAGAGCACATGAACGCGAAACCTGGTCGGCCACGTATACGACGTCTAACCTGAGAAGCAACGGTGTTCCGACTAGCTTGGGTACTACCCCAGGACCTAGGTGCTGAACTAAAAGGTTCTACGTCTGTCATGAAATGTTTTCAGTGCAAAAACATGCTACCACTATCAAAGCCCGCGCTCACGGCTCTACAAAAACCGGTTTCTAGTATATCATAGGCGGCACGAAAAAATCTCCGGCGGCCGGTATAAAGAGCTTTGAGCTAGCACAGCGGTTATATATGCTTATGGTGTTTTTCGCTTGTTTACTCGACAACGGTAACGGTATTCAGAGTCGAAACAAAAACATTTTGGGAATGTTCGTGGGTCCCGTGTTGCCACGTTTCCCGTTCTGGGAATATCACCTCCCGTGCAACTTAATGCTCTTGTTCTTGCCGAATTTGGGACCGCTGCACGCAGCACGGTGCGGGTCGTACAGCCTGAAGTCCCCCGTTAGTGCCCTCCTTTCACCGCTTTGCCTTCGTCCAGCTGTTGCAAATGTAATTGATTGCGCCAGTAGGACCAGTCCGTGAGCACCGACACATCCGGTGTATGTGTGGCAATCCCACATTTATTTCTCGTACTACAGCTGTTTGGCCGATATAGGGCAAAATAAAAACGTTCCGGGTCTAAAGAAATGCCGCCGTCGTGATACTTCTCATTCATGCAGATATCTACCCTGTACTCTATAATATCGTTAAAACACATTCTTGTTTCTTGGTATGTACTGTTGTTCGCGAAAGACTTACCGCAAGTTATACGTAGGCGAGAACGGTAATACCGCAAGTTATACGTAGGCGAGAACGGTAATACCGCAAGTTATACGTAGGCGAGAACGGTTCTCCTCTCAGCGCCAAACAATACCACTTCAAGCGTGGCGCCTCGAAATGAATGCAGGACGCCTGCATCAACCATTGCATTGTAGTTAGTTGATTCGCCAACCATTTCTCTGAGGCTACTCACGCGAAGGAGATCTGCGACACCTCACCCCCTAACCGATTTCGAGGAAACGTTGCGACAAGTAATGTGACTATCCCGACGAACGATTGCAAAGGACAAACTACATCACGAATAACATTGAGTGATGCATCAAACTAAGGGGAAAGTCGTACAAGGGATATTTCGTGGACCCCTCACAGTCAGGCAGAAATGCATTCTGCCAAGCACGTGTTGACCCGTAGAGTAAGGTAAAGAAAGCCTGAAATGTCGTCTACTACTACTGGTGGTGCGGACGCGTGCCATTCCGTACGCATGCGTACCTGCATTTTATTTTGGGCACGCCACTAATGAGGAGCCCAGACACTAGTCTAGCTACGACAGGGGTCTCTGACTGATTTTTGCCTTGGGGATTTGAGTGTTGCGGTCCTGTTTTGGGCACAAGCTACTCCATTCCCAAGCGTGTAGTCCCCAAAACGGGACTGCGGTCCTAAAAAGGTCGAGTGAGCAACTCTACACACTTGACGGAGAAAATCACCTATAATGCTTGTATACTACATGAACGTGCCACCCAGGAACCGACGTATCGACAGACAGACATGCATGTGACGTAAGAAGGGTGTCCCGACGATGTTCGGAGTCACTGCACAGCAGTCATTTGTTTGATTCGGGCTCAAGCATGCGACCACTACTACTATCGTGTAGCGCGTCTGATTTGTGGCAATACGATCTATGAGGCGCTAGGCAAACCTCTCTATGTCCTGAAGAAGCGGGAGAAGGCGATATCGCTATTTACGTTTTCCCGACAGACACCGGGCGCGTACGCTTGCTCAATTTTTCTTGATGTTGGAAATGTGTAGGCTGGATCCCAACCTCCAAACGGGTCTGTGTTCGCGCGAGAAGTTCGATACTATTCCCCAACCAAAACCCCTCTATTGTAGTTCTTTTTGAGGGGAAAACTAAATTCCATAACGACCAGCAACGCCGAATTGACAAACGTGCTGCTGTACTTCTACGTTCCACGTATATCTACCGTGCGTTGTGGCACCTTGACGAGTGTTCGTATTGGTGAATTTTTACAAATACATCAGAACGTCTGTGATGGATGGCACGTTTCAAGTTTGTTTGAAGTAATTAAATTTGTCTGGTACAACGGTAGTCGCTGTTTTAGACGAAGATGGTATGATTGAGATAGACGCCGCGAATGGTCAGACAGATAGATGGCAAACAGAAAAAAAAACATTGTTAATATTCGTAATAACACCAATAGTACTAATCGCAACGAATACAAAAGTGATATAGGAACACATTTGCACTATTAACAATAATACCAAAAATAGTATCAGGAAGGAAAAAGACATACCAGGTATTATATTGCAACGATATATCGTCCATTCAATCTGTCGTGGTCAAATAGTTCCATCAAAACGTGCCCATCATACAATTTTGCGAACCAATACGTCTACTGTTCTGCGCGTCGTCGAATCTCGGCGGGGACACCTTGTGCTGTTTGTTAAAGATAAAAAAAAGAAGTAAAGCATGATACAACGGTACGCATGTCTTCGCGAAATTGACCGATACCAGGTAGCCTATTTATTATTTTCTCGTAAAAATTGAAGCACCCGTATGGACACGACCCTTCATGGTTTAGGTGGTCTGCGCCAAGCTACGGGGTATCGCCCTGTACGGCGGTGGAAGCCAAAAAAAAGGTCTGCGTCCGTTCGTTGTCATAATAAGCTCCTCTGCTCTATTTTTTCACCTTGGCAAGAGCACGTCGGTATAATATTACAGTTCCGACGAAAAAGTGTGTTTGGATTACACTTGGACAGCCGCATCCAGAAGCCCCAACGGGTAGGGTGGACCGTAACAGGTCCGAGTCCGGCGTGAAGGCCTCATAGCCTTGGTTTTTGTTGGTGGGTGAGCAAACGCAAGTAAGTCCCACACTACCCGGGAGAGATGACTCTCTCGGGTGTCTATCTCCACCGCACCTGCAGCAATGCTCCTCTCGGGGGTCAGGTCGGGTCAACGTGCCCAACAACTACTGGGCTAAATTGACACACGACACGAAACTGGGAACGTGGAAGTAAGTGTGGTGAGCTTAAGATTTATTTTTACCAATCCGCCGGAGGATAAAAAAAAAAAAAAAAAAAGAAAGAAGCTAAATCTCACGGAGTCAGCTTCCACGCTTTGATGGCTTACACCTATACATACGGCGACCGCATCCGGTATTTGAAGGCAGTCTTCCGTCCGAAAGGCGAAAAGGTAGGCGTGTTTCGCAACGTCCGAGGAACGCTGTAATTAATTCAGGACTGCTAAATTTATACCAGGTACCAGGTATAATATATACCAGGTATTATATATATATGTATATATATATTTTTTTTTCCCCTTATCCCATTTATTATTTTCGCACATCTTCTTCTCTCTCTCCTTCGCTCTCGTAACTCAGATCCGGGGTCACATAGCAGGCCATTCTCCCCCCTTCTCGCTACGGTACGTGCCTTCATTTTTATCGCGAGAAGATTTCAGCTTTTTCTTCCCTCGTCGACTCGCATCGAATTGTGCCTACCCACGCTGCAAGGCGCTCTCAACAAGTGAATCCTTTTTTATTTTTGCAAATAAAGTCAACGTCGGACCCACCTGGGGCTCGAACCCAGGACTCAAACAAGTAAGTAGAATTCGAGGTAAACCACTTGAACCACCGGGCGCGCGGGGCGACCGTATGTATATCTATTTTTATATGAATATATATTTATACATACATTTACTTCTATACACAGACACCACTGCCATTACGGGATCGTCTCTTCTTGTGGTGGGTTGCGGGCGTCATCAACGTGGCCCCACGTAGAGCGCTGAGTTCGCACGGGGAACCGATCGTGTTTGAGCGTTCGTTTTATCCCGAAATAGGAAGGAAGGAATGAAGGTTGTCGATGCTGAAAAAGGGTTTTTCGGAATGTCTGATAGATGGATTCCGAAAAAAAACAAAATGTTCGACTACTCTATGTCTTTCATCACTCTCAGGGATGGCGAGAAAACGAGCGCTTAACCCTTTTAGAACTCCAGTCTCGTTTTGGGGACAATTGGGGACAAATGACTTGGAATTTGAGAGCCTTGTCCCCAAAACGGGACTGGAGTTCTAAAGTCGCACCTCTCTGGGAGCTGTGTTGTTTACCGTAGCTAGCGCTGTACTCCTACTATGATGGTGTGCGGATGTTTTCAATGGTGACCCTTTACTGCCCTATGTACCGGTGAAGGCTTGTACAAAAAAAACGTCCGATATAGCACCGGAGATAGCACCCCCTCCGTCGAATTAGTTTTCGAGCTGACTTTGCGCATAGCAAAGGGAAGGGGGTGAAGTGCTGTAAAACAATAAACCCGGAAAGTAGAATAGCTCTATACGCACAGCTGGAGAAGAAGTCGACGCGGTCACATTGAGTACTATGCTGCTGAGTAGTTGGAGCCTGTCCTGTGACCGCGTGGACTGCAATGTGGGGATGAGGTTATTATGCGAAAACAGCAACAACAACAACACAACGAGTAACTATAATATAACGCCAACAACAGCAGGCCTAACAGCAATTAATTACAACAACAACGACAACGAAAACGACGTCAACAACAAAAAAACCGCAACAGCAACCACAACAACAGTACGTACGTTGAGACTCACCCCTTTATCGACTTCGTCGTGCACGGCGACGTCTTGCGTGCAACACGGTGAATCTCAACTGACGATCTCTGACGAGTTAAGTCGTGGCCGCCGGCAGGGCTGCTCGGCTAGTTGTGATGGGAGGGGCAGGAGGAGACATTGTTTCGTTGTTGTTGTTGTTCTCACATTAACTCTCCGACGAAGGAGCCCGTGGTCACACAAAAGGTTCAGGAGCCCTAGGAATATCCGAAAAACGAAAAGAAAACAAAAATACAAGACCCTAATAATAACGTTACACCCAGCACAACAAGTGAATATATACGTATTATTATTATTGAAGATTTGTATTCAAGCTAAGTAGTTGTGAAATCGAACTCACTATTTTTTTCGGAACCGGTCTTTGCGACTGGCGAGCGAGCTTGGTGTGATGAACTTAGAGTTCACGGTGTGTGTAGGGTAACAAAGGGGTAATACAAGTCAATGGAATAAAAAAACGAGCGAGGACAAGCCCAAAACATTTTCACGCGAATTTTATCCCCGTCCGTGCCGTTACTGTTATTGGATGAAGAGTGAGAAGGTAAGAACGATTGAACTCCACCACTCTCAATCGAAAACGTAATAATTACTATATTTTCACGGGTCCGCCGGAGGGTAATATAAATACTTCGAAGTCTTAGTAAGGCCTAAGCTTCTATATGCTGCGCGGGTGTTACGAGCACCACGGCCTTCGGCGTTACGCGCCGAGGGCAACTCGTGTAAACAGCAAAAGGATGGGCAAGCTGTGTAGCTCGGACAACAGGACGAGACAGACAAAAAGAGTGACGAGGGGGGTGCAAACGAGCACACCCGCCCGCCGTCTCAGTGCGTCGACATGGTGGTCCGCGGTATAGTAGGGGACACTACGCCCTAAGCGGATAAAGAGACAAGGACAAAAGCCCGTCGGGGTGTTTTAGCCCTGTCGGGGGACGCGAGTCCCTTTTGAGGGGACGGACGCCTTGGGCTCCGGTGACGTCGAACCAAGGGGTCTCCACATATATGTGTGGAATGTTGGTACAGGGGACCTGACAGTAACATCACCCCCCAGTTTTGTGGTGTCGAATACTACTCCACGAAACTTAAGTAACGTGACAGGAGGGTAGTTGCCCTGGATCTAACATTGTGTGATAAGCTCCAACAATGACAACGAGGAGGACAAGTGTAACGTATAGCATGTCCATCACACTATAACTATTGCAAGACATTCGTGTAATCATCGAATGTGACATGTACCATTGACAGAAAAATAAAATAAACCAATATAGGCTTTACGTGCTCAGGTTTTTTAGGTCACACGAGGTGGGTCAGGATGGACTGTGGACATTGACAGTTATATATGCTCACTTCGCAGGTATTGCGGCAACGAAACGCGGCAGCGCTCTGACATTGTTGGTGCGCTGCGGCCTGCAGGGCTCGAGATATATGTGACAGACAAAAATAAAAATTACGCGTACTGGTCATGGCATGAACTTCATGGTGGTAATCCTGACATTGGGAGTGCTTGGCAACTGGGGGTGGCATCGTGGCCGACATTTTGATGCTAACCGACAAAGCACGGTCATACAGGCGCGTGTGCCGGACGGCGCGGTATTTGAGACAAAAAACATGGCTGGCACTCAGACGTCGTGGACTTCAAATATACACAAGTATATTTTATCGAGGGCGAACGACGGGACAATGTGAGTGGACAGATTGTATGGTGTATATGAGTACCCCTAGTCGAGGGAGTATGCTTCCGGATGGTTGTCGAGACGAATCCGTGGTCATGCTATCTCGAGCGGGTACACGTCGCTCTATCGGAGGCTGTATAGCGTAGAGGTCTGCTCCGAGAATTTAAATGGACGACTGAAACAGTCGAAGAAAATAGGACTGAAATAGCGACGTTAATGATGATTTTGACTTGTGCGCTTCCGTGACGAGTGGTGTGGGTTACCGGGACGGTGTATTATATGTTGCGCACTTAGATACAGTGAGGTCGTTAATATCACTGGGTCAAATCATGACAGAAAACACAACGTGTGTGTGTACAACGCATACAAAAACAAGGTGATATGTGTACGAAAATAGAGGGGGAGGTGCTTGGTACTGAGCCCTCTAGCCATGTGGGTATCGGAGCCCAACGTGGAGAGACACGTCTACACGACAGAAAAAATACAGATTTTTTTTTTTTTTTTAAATATGACAACGGCGTAGGACACCACACTCGGGTCACTGCATGCTGGTAAAAGTGACGTGACTATAGATAGAACGGAACACGGGCTTAGGTCAGTGGTTGCGAAAACTGACGGGGACAGATTAAAAAAATGTGTGCACAGGACAGGCCCAATTTGATAACATAAAATCAGTGTTCGGTGACAATGTGGCTACGGACGTGGCTGTCTTTTAGGTGGGTCGAAAGCTGCTGGATTCTGAGACAAGAGTGCAGCGCGGTAAGATTGTACCATTTCCCGACATTGTGGGATTACCCTAAAATGACGCCACACACCCAGCTGAGGGGGGTAGTCTTTCAGCTTGAGGTGATATTGAAAATTTGCAAGCGAAGCGGCTCCTACTCCTCGTTTATGCCCGTCTATTTCCTCCACAGTGAACGGTCCGATAGACACTTTGGTCACTGAGCCTTCTAGATCGGGGATAGGGAGTTGTGTTCCGAGGAACATATCGTCAAGAGCATCCAGGTCCGGGACAGGGGACGAGGCAGGGACAATGTATTTTTTCATACGACCTAGATGGACAGTGGTTTCCGTGGTTGCACCATCTTGGGTGACCCGGTATATGACGGGAGAAAGCTTTGTTCTGACAGTGTAAGGGCCGTGCCAAGGGCTATATAACTTGGGATTAGGGCCGTCGGTTTCGTGATACGGGCGATGTATTAAGACTTGGTCGCCGGTGGTGAAACTCGGGAATGACAATTTCTCATTCGATGTTGCTTGCTTATCCGCTCGTTCTTTGAGATTACGGCGGGCCAACTCGTATGCCAGCTGTAAGTTTTCGACCGTGCGGCGTGAGTAATCGAGTTGGGACTGGGGAAGGGTCGTGGCTGGCACGCCCAGAATGAGATCGACAGGTAGTACGGCGGCGCGTCCGAACATGAGATAATGGGGGGTCTCTTCGAGTGTGGAAGAGTACGCCGTGTTATGGGCGAGCTGGACAAACGGTAGCAGCTCTGCCCAATTGTCACATGCTAAGGTGCTATACATAGCTACCATATTATGAACCGTACTGTGCACGCGCTCTAGGACAGAATTTCCTTGGGGACGGTAGGCGGCGGTGCGAGTTTTCTTGTATCCAAAAACCTTTTGCAACTCTTTAACAAGGCGGTTCTCGAACTCGAGGCCTTGGTCGCTATGTAACGTTTCTGGGGGACCGAATACAGAAAACACACGTTCGACAAGATTTCGTGCGATCGTGGTGGCCTCTTTATTTTTGATGGCTATCAAAATGACAAAACGGGTGAGATGATCGATCACCGAGAGGATATATCGGTTGCCTTTCGACATAGACTTGTATTCCACTAGATCAACTGCGACGCATTGGAAAGAACGTGTTACTGGCCGGGTTCCGACAGGTAATTTGGGGGGACGCCGGGACGTTTTGCGGTGTTGACAAGACAAGCAGCTATCGACATGTTTCTGCACGTCGGCGTGCATGGTGGGCCACCAGAACCGGTCACGGACCTTGTCAAAGGTGCCCTTGAAAGCTAAATGACCACCCGACGCGGGAAGGTCATGACAAGAATTTACTACCAACTTTCGGAGTGACGTAGGTACGACAAGCTGATCCCGAAAGTCACTACGTCTACGTAGGTGACCGGGAAGGTACGAACGGTAAAGTAGTTCCTCTTGGAGGAAGAAATGGCTCATGGTATGCTCCGATTGTTTTGACGGGACTGGTGCTGATTTTGGTAGTTTGAGATAATCAAAGTACGGACCAAATTCGTCTGTTTGAGCTTCCAGTAGCCGAGGGACATCGATAGTTGGGAAGACAGACATCGCACTCGCGAATAATTCGCGATCACTTTCTACGGGCGCTATTTCGTCTAGGTTGCGCGCGGACACTTCGTAATCGCGAGGGGCGGGTGGGTGGAATGGCTGGTTATCCGGCACATTCCGACAGATCGCGGCAAGTCGGGGTTCGGAAGGGATGTGTTCTCCGCCGACTTCGCTAAATACGCGAGACAGGGCGTCCGGGACGACGTTGAGTCGTCCTGGGACGTGTTGCACGGTAAAGTCGTAGTTTTGAAGGGCTATTGACCAGCGTGTTAACATATTGCTGGTGTCTTGCATTTGGTACAAGTAGACTAGCGCTTGGTGATCGGTGCAACATGTAAAGTGTCGTCCCCAGAGGTACGGACGCCAGTGGACAAACGCCCAGACAACCGCGCAGCATTCTTTCATTGTTGCGCTATAATGGCGTTGGCTTTTAGAAAACCGGTGACTGTAATACGCGATAACCTCTAAATCTTTTCCGTCGGGGGTGGGCTGTGCAAGGAAAGCGCCAGCGCCAAGTTCAGAGGCATCGGTATGGACAACAAACTCCCGCGAAAAATCGGGGAAGTGGAGGACAGGGGCTGAAGACAGAACGCGTTTGATGCGTTCGAAAGCATTATCTTGTTCAGTGCTCCAAGCTTTTTTAAATCGGCTTTTTAGGACAAAATCTTTCCCAGTGAGTAGTACTAGGGGTGCGGTGATTTCCGCATAATCTTTGATAAAACGCCGGACAAAATTGACCATGCCGAGGACTGACCGAAGGTCTTTGATGCATGTGGGCGTCGGCAACTGAGTTATTGCCTGAATGCGGTCGGTACTTACTGAAATACCTTTCGCTGAAATGACGTGGCCCAGATATTCGATTTCTTTCTGACCAAACTGAACTTTAGACGGTTTTAGTGTGAGGCCAGCTGCTTGCAATGCTGCGAACAGTTGTTCAAGAGACGCGAGGTGGGTTTCGAACGTCGAATTTAAGACAATGATATCGTCCATGTATGAGAGGATACCTGTATCGGGACCCAGATGACCTAAAGTCAGAGACATCATATGTTGAAATAGCCAAGGGGCGTTACATACTCCAAATGGCATACGAAGAAAACAGTACTTGCCGCTGGGTGTCACGAATGCCGTCCGTTCGATGTGATCTTCATCCACGGGGAGCTGCCAGAACGCGCTGAGGATGTCCGCGACAGAGATGAAAGCGGCGGTGCCTACGGCGTCCAGACAGGTTTCGAGGTTCGGCAGGGGCCAGCTCTTCCGGACGATGTGGCGGTTGAGTGTGTGGCGGTAGTCGACGCAGAAACGTGGACTGCCATTTTTCTTCGCGACTATCGTGACCGGACTTCCCCAGGGGCTGGGACGTTTTTCGATGATGCCCCACTCGAGCATGTCATGTACACATTTTTCAATGACGCCGGACGTACGAGGGTTGGAACGGTACGGGGGCCGGTCTACGGCTCGGGTATTAGTGGGGAGCGGGAAGGTTGCTTCCGCAGTGGTACAGCGGCCTAGCTCTGACATTGACAGGGAAAAGACAGGACGATATCTTGCGCACAGTGTGAGAACATCGTCTTTTTGGACAGGGGTGAGCGTTGTATTTTCGAACGCTTTTGACAACGGACCTTCCAGCTCAGATTTTGCGCTGTGGATCTCAGAGGGTGACGTGGGGGAATGCGCGACAGCGTTCACATGTAGTTGGTCGGGGGACACGATTGATACGGAAAGGACAGAGCCCAGGCACAAGTGGACTGGTAAGGCGACACCATCCGAGGATGGGTTGGCGACTTGGACTACTACTGAACCATCAGTAGCACTCCAGGTGGCCAACGTTCGCGCGACAATAATTTTTTCGAATGCGGCGAGACCTTTGTCCGCCGCGATATCTTCCGCCGACACTATTTTCGGTTCGACAACTACAGTACAATCTTGCTGTGGGGGCTGGTCAGAAAAACCGACGACAAGTGCTTCGTGTAAAGGTTTTAGGTCTACACGTTCGCGCAAACGGACAGGGGTTGCTTCGGCGTCACGGTGGACAGCAGCGACAGAAGGCTGTGCGTCATCGGACAACGAGGGGCAAGAGTCATTGGACGGGGCACGGTTGTGAGCACGGTGGACAGCTGGTATACTGGAACCAGTAGATGAGAATGACAGAGTTTGGTGGTCCCAGTCTAATACCGCCCCGAATTCTGACATGACATTATTATCTAGTAATAAAGAATCGGGGCCGAGGGACGGGACTACAAGTGCATTAACTGTGCACGTAATACCACCAAGAGTAAGGGGAAAAACAATAAATCCCAGAACATGGATGGGTAGACCGTTGGCGGCACGTAAAGACACGGCCGACGGCGGGACAGGGTTTAATGTGGTCGATCGCAAGGAAGGGTGACTTTTCAACCATGAGAGCGAGACAACTGATACATCAGTAGCTGTATCCACTGTGACATTCACAGCGTAGCCTTCGACAGAGCCGTCCACACGGACTCGTCGAGACGAAAAAGAAAGAGAAAAAGGATATTTTTTATGTGTCAACGCGGAGTTGTACCACACTTGGTCTTTATTAATTTCCACCGGGGAACCACTCTTGGGCCCCGAACGCAAACAGGAATGGGTAGGCCGCCGTGCCGTACTGGTACTCGAAACATGAGACAACGCACACGGGGCTTGGTCCATAAACGTTACTCGCTTTAGTGGAGCCTCGGTACGGCCAACATCCAAAACCGGTACGGGACAATCAGACAGACCATCACTCGAAAGACAATTTTCCTCTCTAAAAAACGCGGAAACAGGGACACCAGGTACTGCGACAAGAGGAGAAGTACCTGTAGCTACTGACGTGGAGAGGTGTTTCCTCTTCACGCCTTTTCGGGAAACCGGCATCCCAACTGACCCAGACGGTAGCTCAGCTGGGCCTCCTCACGGATCCTCCTCGTCGCTGGATTCGTGTCTCTTCTGCCCTTTTGCTCGGCTCTTGCCGTTGCGAGGGCGCTTCGCGGGGGTGGGAGGGTTGACGTGTGGCACGCTGAGCCTGCTTGGGGCGGCCGAACGTGTGCTGGGCGTACTGGGCCTGGGCGACAGCAGCACGGTTCGGGACAGGAGTGAATGACATGGCACTGACAGTGCCGCCGGCAAGGCTGGCGGCTTCGTGGCGACGTGCACGATCAATAGCTTCGCGGAGCGAAGTGACAGGTTTGTCGGACAGTTGTAGGCACTGGATAGCCGGGATAAGACCGTGTTGAAACAGGGTGACAGAGAACGCGGCCCACGGCGTACGACCGTGGGTCTGGCGTTCGACAGCTGACTCAAACCTTTGAGTGGTCGTGCGGAACCGAAGCGTATACTCGCTGACAGACTCGGTTGCGCCTTGCTTAAAACTAGCGAGTTTTAGTGCACATTCTTCGACACTGTTGGAAGGCATGAGCAGGTCGAGGAGGGCCGAGCTGAGCTCGGCCCACGTCTCTGGGGGTGTGAACGACCCGACAGTGCTAGTGGAGGCTTCACTCGAAGCCCCGGCTACACGCCAGTCGATGGCACCAGCTGATAGTTGCTGGTATTGAGCCAGGACAGGACCATCGCAAATCAGTGACAAGTACTCGAAAGCAAGTGAATCTGCGTAGAGTTCGTCGTTGGGACGGACAGTCTTCGCTTTGAACCCAGCGACCAAGCGGTACTGGGACAGGACGGCTGCGACATCGACATCAGCACTACCATCGAGACGGGGCAGCCGGCGTACATCGCTAGCTGTGAGTGCTGTGACTTTGGGGCTTGCGGCTACTTGCGCGAAGGACAGGGGGTTGGGACGAGAAGACAAACTCGACGCTTGAGTGACCGAGTTCGCACTCGACAACGAACTAGACATGCTCACCAGACGCTCCATCAGCACATTGGTCTGGGAAGACAGTACGGCGATCTCGCCACGCAGGAGCTTGTCCAGCTCCTTCTCCACCAGGCGTTGGAGCTTTACTGTCGTGGACGACAGGTCGATGACGGCAGATTCGGCCACGGAGTCGGCCACGGAGTCGGCGTAGCGACTCGCTAGCTCCATGTCGCTTTCGGCAAGGGTGTCTGGGGTGTCGTTGTTGGAGGCATCCGGGATGTCGTTGTTGTTGTTGTTTTGGGGTTCGGAGTGTTTTGACTCCTCGCCTCCGCTCGAGTTATCGTTTTGCATCTGGAAGCTTAGGGACAGGAGGTTCGATAAATCGAGACCGTCGACGCCAATCTTAGTAAGGCCTAAGCTTCTATATGCTGCGCGGGTGTTACGAGCACCACGGCCTTCGGCGTTACGCGCCGAGGGCAACTCGTGTAAACAGCAAAAGGATGGGCAAGCTGTGTAGCTCGGACAACAGGACGAGACAGACAAAAAGAGTGACGAGGGGGGTGCGAACGAGCACACCCGCCCGCCGTCTCAGTGCGTCGACATGGTGGTCCGCGGTATAGTAGGGGACACTACGCCCTAAGCGGATAAAGAGACAAGGACAAAAGCCCGTCGGGGTGTTTTAGCCCTGTCGGGGGACGCGAGTCCCTTTTGAGGGGACGGACGCCTTGGGCTCCGGTGACGTCGAACCAAGGGGTCTCCACATATATGTGTGGAATGTTGGTACAGGGGACCTGACAGTAACAGAAGTTTATATTTAAAAAAACATTCTTGTGACAGAGCCGGTGTCCCCGGTGGATTGGTAAGTGGTCCGCGTGTCGATCAAGATTAATTTCGTGGGTTCAAGTCTCACCGATTGCATGATGTGCTCGTAGGGGCTTTTTCTTGCATTCAAAAGAGGATTATTAGCGGAAAGCGCGAGGGCTTGAGCTAGCTACTTTTGATTACAATCGACGAGCAGTGGGAATGCTGAACCCTAAGCGCGACAAAAAATAAGGCACTCCACTTACCGGGGGGTGGGAGAATGGTAGACACCTGTGGTCACGGCTTGTCCAGAAAAAGGCACTTTGAGGGTAAAAACCTCCTACGAGTTAGGCTGGAAAGTAGAAAAGTGATGATAAAAAAAAAAAAAGGAAACAAAGAGCGGTATACTACACAATGAAGTGCAGAACACAACCGGTATCTCATATTGTTGTTGTTGTTGTTCTCACATTAACTCTCTGACGAAGGAGCCCGTGGTCACACAAAAAAAGGTGTTGGAGCTCTAGGAAGATCCGAAAAAAAAAACGAAAATTCGGCTGCCTCAAAATACACGAGACGATGAAAGCGCACACGAGCTAAAACCAATGTGCTAACCGAACTAACATGACCACGGTTATATCCCCTCAACTATAACATAACAGAGTATCCCTGTTCCCACCACTAACCAACTCGTGGCTGCTGACTACAGCGGATGCTGTCTGAAGTGCTGCCTGCACCGTACGAAACGCATGGTAGTCGTGAAAACGAAAGAAGAACACACCTGCCTGCTATCAGGAGTGCTGTCAGAGTGAAGACTCGCGAATATGCAGTGATAAAAGGAGCAATCGAACCTTACTACCACACGAATATCAACGATCGCTATCTCTTCCTGGATTGTCTGACACAAAAATGTGCTGCACAGCAGTTATGATACCACGTCCCTGATAATTGCGTAGGTTATTCCCCATGAAGGGTATACAACTCGTTAAACTACAAAGACAAGTGAATGCGTTAATAACAAGTGTTATGGATCGAGTACAAAGAGTTCATGATGAGGTCTAGGGTCAGGAGTGAGGCAAGCAGGTCAGGCATGATGAGCCTGTTTGAAGGATCGTCGTTTACAGTCCGCATCTGATGGGGTAGGATTACAACAACACTTACCTGTCTTCAATATGTAAATAATAGAGAACACAAGACCAACCTCAAGTCTGGCCACGATCCAACCGAGTCGATACGTGCGCCCGCACGTGTTCCAGAGAGGTGAAGCGTGCTTCTGACGCTAGGAAGAAGGTCTCCCAGGTTTGTAGATGGTAAACTGATTGTTTTGTGCCCAGGTCGATAGCGATGACCAAGGCAACATGTAGGACCACCGAGAGGAGGACCAGAAGGTACGAGGAGTAGAAGTGGCAATCCACAAATTGGGGGAGGGGCCGTAAATGACGCGGCCCCTGCTGATACACAACGCAAGTCATAGTAACTCCTGAAACGGTCCAAAACCGTAACATACCCTCTAGCATAATGCGAAGAACTGATCAATATGCTATAGCAATCTTCGACTATGACCAAGGGTAAAGAACCGCAAGATTCTATACAAAAAAAAATGATCTCGGGGATAGGCAAGAACAAACCGAAAAAGCAAGGGCCATCATCAGAGGGAAATCCCCGATAAAAAAACTCACCCTCGCCTTTTCACTGCGACTTTGACTGCCTGACCAATAATCAATGATTTATAGTCTCCCTACCACACTTGTTCAACTATGCGTTCCCTGAACGGGTCAAAAGTCAACACCCGTGTAATCTGAGTACCCCCAAATCAACAGACGATACACGAGGAGGTCACATCATCAACACATCAATTTGCCCACTACGAGGCACAGAAAAGACAACCCCCATACAGAAAAAAAAACCAACTGATCTACGCCATACTGACTCTCTGTTGCAAGCAGAAATCACTCAAACCCTCACAAAAACACATATCTTCGAACAGCAACAGAGATACCCACGTCCTCGGCGAAAGCTCATTATTACCGCTTCAGGTCCGGCACTGCCCCTCACTTAATTACGAAACTAGCACCCCATCAGGCACGGAAAAGTACGCTCCCTCTCAACCTAAACACACAAACATTTACGCAGTCACATCATACACCCAGCACCCCACAAGCACTACCAGGCACGGAAGAGTACGCCTCCCGTCGCAACCCAACAAACACATTCACACGGGCTAGTCACAACATACATCCAGCACCCCACAAGTCTATACCCAACTGTCGACGCCCAACGGACCCACGCCCTTTCATAAACCCAAAACAAGAAAAGACAGGAGCAGAAGATCTTCGTCTCCTCGGCAAACGCTCAGTATCGCTTCAGGTTTTCAACAGCTCCATATAGCGGCTGGTCGACTCCTTCAAGATCTGGTCGTTGGGCAGTACGATCAAGGCATCGGGGCGATAGAGCAGAGAACGGACACGGCTTCCGAGCGAGCAAACGACGGACGAGCAAGACGCCGGAGCGAGGGAATGCACGGCGTCGTAGCGGGGGGGCGACACAGCGGGCGGCGGGCGAACCAGACACTGGAACGGGGTAACGCACGGCATCGGAGCGAGGGAGCAGCGCAGCGAGCGGCGGACAGGCAAGACACCGGAGCGAGGGAACGCACCGCGTCGGAGCAAGGGAGCGGTGCAGCAAGCTGTGGACGAGCAAGACACCGGGATATGGGAGCTGCGCACGGGCAAGTGAGGTAGAGAGGCAACGGGGCACGGAATAGCGATGGAACGGCGTAACGGCAAAGCGAGACAAGAGAAGAAACGGCGCACGGGAAAGCGAGGGTCCACTGGGCGTGATGCTCAATAATCGCTCCACGTCCTCAACTGCTCCATCTCGCGGCGGGTCAGCTCCTCCCGATCCTGATCGCTGTAGCGTATTCGCCAGTAGCGGTCTCTGTAATCGTACACCTGATTCTACGGTCTGAGATCGCTACCAAAAGTCTTTTTATAGATGATATCTGAGCCGCTTGGTTGATCTCGGTGACTTCATGCCGTCGCAGGCTTCCGACGAACGCGTCGCCCTCCCCCCGTCAACGAGAATGGAAACGAAAAACGAAGCGAAGGGGACGAAGAGAACTGGAGATTCTAGCAGTCAAGTCCAGGCTGTAAGACACATGTCACGGCAAGATCCTCCTTGGTGTGTCCTTTTCACGGTCAAAATTAAAGAGGAAACAAAAAGCGGTAAGGAACAAAAGAACTACGATGGACACGAAGATACACAGCGAACACGGGACGCAGGTAAACTGCTGGAGACATGCGACGGAGTACGGGTGTCAGTAAAGGTCATAGCAAGCGCGGTCGGGTGCACGGGCATGCGGGTTTGCAAGAAACACACAAGCAAACCAACGACCGAACTATCCACTAAAGCGAACAGAATAAACAACAAGACAAACATGAGAGCAACCAAACGGACGAACGACAAAGAACAAAAAAAAAATAGGCAGCAAGCCCCGTGGCAAGGCTCGGACCTAGAGGGGCCTGGTTGCTGTCTCCCTTCAGCATGGGCGACAGCAACAAAGGTCCCAATAGGTAAAGACCCGACCATTCTGTTCATTCACCCCGTCTGAAGAAACAAACAAACGAGCAGACAAATAAAAGAAGGCGAATCAAAAGGAACCAAAAGAAAAGAAAACAGGTATGAGCCCCGTGGCTAAGGCACAGGCCTAGAGGTGCCTGGTTGCCGTCTCCCTTCAGCATGGGAGGCAGCAACAACGGTCCCAATAGGCGCAGACCCAACCAATCTGGGCATCGACTCTCTATCCGAGAAATGAAGAACACAACGAACACAAAACATACAACAAAAATGTGCTGCGTTCCCAGCGACGCAGAGCCAAGCGTCGCGGGTTTGACGAGTGGCGTACGGCGAGAGCAGCCGATACGCAGACAGGCAAATGATAAGCGAATGTCAAGATGAAATATAGGACGAGTACAGCAGTGAAACACGGGACGTCAGCAAAATAGCAGCTGGTAAGCACATATATACATGTACGCGATATACAGGAGTGTGCTAATCTCCTGCTGCCCGCACAGCATGCTGAGATCGGCGGTACAGATCAGCCGAACATATTAGTATTCCAGAGAGACCTTGTTGCTATCTCTTTGCCGGATGGAGACGGCAACAACGGTCCTCCCAGGCTCAGACAAACTCATATGTTATGCATGCGCCAACAAGGTGAGATAGGAAAATCAAAATGCATCCGGTCGTTCCTGTCTCCCGCTCGCCCTTCGTTGCAGAAACATGTTGCGATGGCGAAACATAGAAAATATTACAAATAAATATCAACTCCAATAAAAGCGGGAAAATCAGTACAACCAGCTGCAGAGCAGCATAATGAGATAAGCGCAGATATCAGCACCGATACAAGCGTGAAAACCAGTATAACCAGCTGAAGCAGAGTAAGATGTTAAGCGCGACTCACACCTGTAATGAATAAGCGGATCGACAACTAATTGTATTCCAGGTGGCAAGTGCATACACTGGATACGCTCAGCAGCTATACGCCCACAAAATATACGAAGTAAAATTAATTGTAGACAGCATACTAACAGACCGTGTAGGTAGGACAGGCACAGACCTCGTGGAACTTCGTCTCTGTCTCCCACGACGGGTGAAGAGACAACACCACTCCCACGAGGCAAAGACCTATCTCTTCTATACTATATTTGACAAATACAGGTAGGAGAGGCACAGACCCTGTGGAGGCTCGGATCAAAGACCGTAACCACGTCCCCACAAGGCACAGACCCATCTCCAACAAAACAGAACGCATGCTAGGTAGTAGGTAGGATAGGCGCAGACCTTGTGGAGGCTCGGTTCAAGACCATAACCATGCCCACACAAGGCTCAGACCCCTCACCAATGAAAACAAAACGCATGCCAGATAGGTAGGATATGTGCAGACCTCGTGGACGTTCATGGTTGTCTCCCACAACATAAAGTACAACACTCCCACGAGGTACAGAAATATCTCTTTCAATCGATCGCAAAACAAACGCGCTCCACGAGGCACTAACCTATCTCTCCTTTCCGATTTTTTTTTTTTTTTTTTTTTTCCATCCCATTTATTATCTTCGCACATCTTCTCTCTCTCCTTCCAACTCGTAACTCAGATCCGGGGTCACATAGCAGGCTCTTCTCCCCCCTTCCCGCTACGGTACGTGCCTTCATTTTTATCGCGAGAAGATTTCAGCCTTTTCTTCCCTCGTCGACTCGCATCGAATTGTGCCTACCCACTCTGCAAGGCGCTCTCAACAATTGAATCCCTTTTTTTATTTTTGCAAATAAAGTCAAAGTCCGACCCTCCTAGGGCTCGAACCCAGGACTCAAACAAGTAGAATTCGAGGTAAACCACTTGAACCACCGGGGCGGAAGGCATAAAAGTACAGCGCGACAACAAGAGGAAACTAAACATGACAACAACAAAAACAACAAAGTACTATTAATAGGTACCAGGTACCAGGTGTTGGGTACCCGATTATTGTAGATTTCGCGCGTATTTTCCGCCGAGTACATTATCTCAATGTAGTTTCTTGGCGTCACACCAGAAGTGAACCTCAACTTTTTTATCAGGTTTTCCTTTTTGGCCCACACTGTACTTGAGTAATAAATGACAATTAGTACTTCGTACATTGACGAAATTAAGCAAACTATCTCACACAATCACATCCGATTTACGGTAGCACCTACAACTTAGTTGATTCGAAATAAAACACCAGGTACACACCACAGCAGTGGGCTATAGGAAAAATAATAATCGACTTTACAATGCCCTGATGAATTACAAAAAAGCATTCGTCGGTCGCTTCCACCACTGGAAGGCAAAATCATATCTTTTGGATCTTTACGTCGTCGTAATTTTTCTGTCGTATTGAATGCGTCATAAACCGACTCAGAAAGGTACCAGGTACATCGTTCGAGCTGGATCTTTGGTATTGTGCTCAAGTCGATATAAACACATTCCGAGATCTGACCTGGGTCTAGTGTGAAGATATGGCCGAGGTAAGGGTAAGGGACGCAGGTGTTTCTGGCAGCTGGGAAGCAGTGCTTCGCTTCTTCTTATATAGATCTTCTTTATTGATGACTAGAGCTGAGGAGGTGCTCTGGTAGAGAAGTGAGAGGTAGGGGGGTGGGACTCGACGCTCAGATATACTCGTCCCACCCCACGCTACAAGCTCTCCTAAATTCCTCTTATCTAACGTACTCCTAAATAACTTTCCTATGGCTACCGAACGTTCTTCTGCTAATATAAGAACTTCTCACTTTACGATCCTATCTGCGTTAAGGAACATTACTCTTGTCTAACGGCCTATCCGCCTTAGAGAACATTCCTAAAAGACGGTTACTCTCAACTACCGGAATATCCGCCGGGTTAATCCATTCTTTGGATTATTCTCGTATTCCTCAGGCTACGAAACTGCCGACTATATTATCTATATCTATAGCCCATGAGCACTCGATTCATATCACATTAGCCCACCCTGAATAGTCGTATATGCAGACCACAAGATGGTCGAAGGATGATGACAAAGTTCATCCCAAAAGACCAGGAAAAGGTGGTCGAAGATGCGGCTATTCGAAACAAAAGAAATGAGGCTATAGATCCCCCCACACCTCGTCATAAGACCCAAACACTGCGAAGGGGTGTTTACTTAGAACAACCACTTAAAGGTAGAGACCGAAGGAGAGGAAGAAATAACTCAAAGCGGAAGCGAAAGCAGAGAAAGGCAAAGCGAAAACCGAAGAAAGAAGAAAGAAAACAGGAGACAGAACAAAAGCCGAAGCGAAGGCTGAAGAAGAAAACTAGTACCGAAGTGAAGGCGAAAGAAGGGCGCACAAAAAGGTGCGAACGGAGGTTGGTCGCCGAACCGGGTTGGCAAACTAGGAAACTCACGAAGGAGGCAGTGACCGCAATACAAAAAAAAAACACATATATATTTGGTAGGAGTAATGCCTTGTCTTGTGGCGGAGGTCCTAACGTGGTAGACATCACTCAAGAGAAACGGGGCACTGCGAAAGTGCAAAGGGGGCTGCGTACACTAGGGGTTATTAAAACCGGGAGACGGAGCGAACAACGCGGCGTCTGGGAGGCCTCTTCGTGGTATGAACTATACCAGCAAACGTAGCAAGGTATTTTACTCAACAAGGAAAACTCAAGAAGAACCGCAAGAAGATTGGCCTAATGCGTGCAGTTCAAGATGGTATATAGCGCAGGGCTAAAACACTAGCGTGTGCAACTCGGCCAACAGGGGCGACATCAAAGATGGTGTCGTTTGCCACAGAGCAGAGGGGCGCGCGGAATACCGAACGAAATATGAAGAAACCTAAGAAAAAGAAAACAAACCACGATCGGGACCAGGAAACTAACTGAAAGCAGAACACGAGTCAGGGAAAATCGATCTTGGTAGAACCGCCATGGTTGATAACTCTGCGGCCTTCCGGGGCGGCAATGCTATCCGGACCCTACTTGGCAAAGATAGAAGAAACACGGGCGAGCTGGAAGCTCGATAAAATCTTAGCTCGATGACCGTCTGAAACAGGGGTCGGTGAAAACCGACCGAGGCTAGGGTACAGCCCAGGCTACGACACGATTTTACCTCGGCGTAGTATTGCCAATAATTTGCGGTAGGCTAGTGAAGTACAAACAAATATGAAAATTATGGTATCGCTACGACTCGGTGGCCTGAACGTAAGAAGGCAACACGGAGGTGTAGGCGGTATGAAGAAAACAAAAGGTAGACGGAAATATATGCACCCAAGAAGCTGGCTGTTGGTGGCTATTGAAGACTAACCCTGAAGAACTACTTTAATACATTGTTGACTAACCAGAAACAAGTACCCAGAACTAAAAAAAAATGCTAAACCAAGGCTATCCAGGGGGGGGAGTGGAAACCGTGGGGGCTCCGCGGGACACATCAGAGTTCCGCAGCAGCCCACGTGCTAGGCTCCCATTCCCATGGCGTTGAAGACACCACGATCCGTACACGGCGTTCCGTGCTGTAGTGTAGCGGGCGGGTTGAAGGTCGATCTTGATCGGTCCGGGGTCATCCAAGAACCGGATGATGTAGGAGCCGCCTGGTGAAGGTTCCGGTGGAGCACCCGAAGAGACGTCCGGGAGTGAGCGGTGAGCGATCTTGCCCAGCCACCAGAGGCCGTCGCGCGCTTTGTACCATATGTGCGCTCCAGAGGGGAGGATGGTGGTGCTGAAGTTGTGGAGCCAGAGGCTGCGGGAGACCAGGGCGTAGCCGGGGGCGAGAAATATTTGTCCTTGGGATCGTGCCAGTTCGCGGTGGGCAGCGCCGATGCGCATCTGGCGGTAGAGGCGGTTCGTCTGGCGGTGTTGTGTCGGCGCTCCAGACCAATAGAGTAGGATGTTGCGCCGGAAGTGTTGAAGGTCCAGCTCGCGTTCCCAAGAGGGACTGAGAAGTCCAGCCCAGTGGGTCTCGTACAGAACGGCGATGACCCCGCCGCGGCCGCGTACGAGTTGATGGCCGGTGATCTGCTCGACCTCGAGGCGTTCCGGTGGGGGAGTGACGTCGTCGACGGTGACGTGGTAAGGTGGGGACTTGGCGGCAGAAGCTGTGAGTACGTATGTAGTGAGGTCCGCGGGCAGATGCTTGGGGATGTCGCTGGTGTCGTCGGGGTTCCGGCAAGGTTTGCATCGTTGAACGGAGACGCGTGGCTTGGAGTCCCGTCCCGGAAGGTCGGATGGAAGGTCGAGGAAAAGTAGCTTGTCGTGAAGAGGGCGGTTGTCGGGGGTGTTCGAGGCGGACGTCGGTCCAACGGCGAGGACCTTGAAGGGCCCATTCCAGTTCAGGGAAAGCTTTGTCTTGAGTACAGTTGCGTCGGTGCCCTTTTTGACGCCTTGGCGAATGGTTGAGGCGGAGTTGTAGACCCAAACCCAGCCGCCGACGGTGAAGGGGGGGGATGCTCGGAGGGCGGCCATGATGGGCGCGTTGCGGCGCTGGAGACGCGAGACGGTGAGTCGGTGTAGTTCGCGGATGAGGGAGTACGCGCGTCGTTGTCGGTCGGTGGCGAGGTTGATGTAGACAAGATGATCGCGGTCCAAGCTTTGGTGGCCGCCGATGTTGTCGGGTTCGAAGACCGAGAGCGGGAGGCGAGGAAGGCGGCCCATGTGGATTTCGTTAGGCGCAAGCCCTGTAGCGGCGTTCACGGAGTTGTTATAGGCCGACGACACGTGTGGCAGCAGCACGTCCCAGTCGGTCTGCTGTTCGTTGCCGACCATAGAGAGCATTTGGGCCAACACATGGTTGACGCGCTCGACGCCGCCGTTGGTGCAGGGGTGGTAGGAGCTGGTGTTGACCTTGCGGATACCAAGGCGCTCGTAGACGATGTTTGCAAGCTTGGAGGTAAAGTGTAGTTCGTTGTCGGAGAGAAGCGTAACCGGGCACCCCCAGAGAGGGATGTATTCGTTCAGCAAGATGTTGGCGGTGCCGGCGGCCGTGAACTGCGCCGCTGAAACGGCAAACATATCGGCGCGCCGGCTGAAGCGGTCGGTGAAGAGAAGGATGTGGACGTTGCCGCGCGGCGTGAGCGGCAGGGGTCCGAAGTAGTCGACGCTGACGGTGATGTCATGCCCGTTGGGCAAAGGAAGAGAAAGGATGGGCCAGCGAATGGTGTGCCGGGAGGTTTTCCGCGCCTGGCATTGAAGGCAGCGGCGGATCCACCAGCGGGCGGAAGCGTCCATGCCAATCCCCCAAAAGAAACGTGCCAGCATGCGGACCGTTCGGGTGACTCCTAGGTGTAGAGAGGTGGTGGCGTGGCAGGTGTTCAGCACCCAGGGGCGCATTAACATTGGCACGTAGATGCGTGGGGTAAGGGGGGCGGGTGGTGGTAGGCTGTTCCCGGGTGGGGGTGGGGGTGGTCGTTGGACCAGGAGGGTGGTTTCGTCGTCCGTACGGTGCAGCTTGCTTTTGGAGGCAAGGGTGAGGACGTCCGGAAGTTGTGGGCGCCGGGCCGAGGGGATGAAATCCAGGAGGTCGTTCGGCGGGGGGGCAGGGGAGTCCAACGACAGGAAGCGGATGGTGGCGCAGCACAGGGGCTCTGCTCGTTGTTCTCGCGCCCAGTCTTTAAAGGTGTAGTGCTCGACGCGGGCGAGGAGGTAGGGGTCGTCATCGGGTTCGACAAAGGGCTCCGGGAGGGGCAGCGACGGTGGTGCTGGTGCCGGCGGAGAAGGCGTTGTTGGGGGGGTTGGGGTTGGGTTTGCGGGCGCAAACGGGTCGGGCGGCGCGGGAGCTGTGGCTGAAGGCGCCGTAGGAGGAGGGGGTCTTGGCTGGACCCCGGCCGGGGGCGTGGGCGCACTGGTGGGTGTAGATCGTCTGCGTACGACGGGTTGTGGTCGACGGCCGAAGCGATAGACGGCTGTGGGTCGAGGGGTTCCCGCGGCAGCGGCGATGCGATGGCGGGTCCGAGAAGATATCAGGCCTGAGACGGCTGGTTCCGTGCCGCCAGTGGTGGACGGCGGAGAGATGACGGACGGCCTGGAAGCCGAGCCTGGAGGAGCTCCGCTGTTCACGGCGGCGTTCTCGGGGCCAACAAGCAGTCCAGCGGTGGAGTCAGGGGTCGCAATAGGCCCGACGAAGGTGTCGGGTGCGGGGGAAAGGGTGGGGTGCTCCATACGTGGTCCCAGTAGGCGGAAGTCGCGGAAATCGTCGGTGGTGAAGGGAAGCGGCTGGATGGTTGGGATGGGCCTCGAAGGGGGGGATACGAGCCCACCCAAGCCGATACCCGGGGCGGGAGGGTCGTTCGGCGCGAAGCCGCAGGGGCGGATGAGGTAGATGCCGACGGTGTCCGGGCCGGTAAGGCGGTTGCGTCCGGTGCGGTCGGCGTCGGTGGGGGATTGGGGGAGCCGGGAGAGGAAGTCGGCGTTGCCGTTGGCCGTGCCCTTCCGGTATTCCAGCGTGTAGGTGTACGCCGAAAGGAACTCGAGCCAGCGCCGGACGCGGACGTTGTGTTCTCCGACCTTGGCGAGGTTCTCGAGCGCCTTGTGGTCCGAGTAGATCTGGAAGCGGGTGGACCATAAATGTCCACGGAGGCGTTTGATCGCCCACACGATGCTCCCGGCCTCGAGATCGAGGGGTGTCCACGAACGTTCGGAGTCCAGGGTGGCACGGCTGATGAAAAGGATGGGTCGGACTGAGCCGTCGGGTTGTTCTTGCTCAAGTGTCGCGCCGAAGCCGTCGATGCTAGCGTCGCAGTAGAGGCGGAAGGGGCGGGAGTTGTCGGCGACCGCGTCCCAGTCGGGGTAGACGAGGATAGGCGGTTCGGCAAGTTCTTGGGGGATGGCGCGGACGGTGGTTTCCATGGCGGGGGTGAAGTCGAACGTGGCGCCTTGCTTGAGTAAAGCGTTGATGGGGCGCAGACGTCGGGAGAGATTCGGCAGGAACTTGCCGTAGTAGTTGATGCCCCCAAGGAGCGAGCGCACTTGCTTCTTGTCGGTCGGCATGGGCATTCTGGTGAGGGCGGCGACCTTGTCGGAGTTGGGGCTGTAACCGCCGGCGGAGATGGTGTGTCCCAGGAAATCGGCGGTGGTGGCACCAAGTTTGGCCTTGGCCGGGGAAAGTTTGAGGTGGTGCTTCCGGAGGCGTCCGAAGAGAGCTCTGATGTTGGCAACGTGGTCGTTGGGGTTGGGGTCGAAGACGATGATGTCGTCGAGATACGCGGCGACGCGTTCCAGGCCTTTGATGACCTCGTTGATGACCTTAACGAACCAGCCGGGGGAGGCGCTGCTGCCTTGTGGGATAACAAGCCACTCAAATAACCGGTCCGGTGTGCAGAACGCTGTCAAGGGGATGGTGTCCTCGTCGATGGTGATTTGGTGGAACGAGGAGACCAGGTCGAAGAGGGAAAAGATGCGACCTTTACCCAAGGAGTCGAGGACTTCGTCGACGCGGGGGATGGGGAGTTGTCCGAGGGAGCTGATGGCGTTGAGCTTCTTGTAGTTGATTGTGATGCGAACACCTCCGTCTTTCTTGGGGATGGCGACCATAGGGCTGGAGTATGGCGACGTGGAATGCTGGATCAGGCCGGCAGCCAGGTACTGGTCCAATACGGCGTCGGCCTTTTTGGCGAGGATGGGGTTGATCCTGTAGGGGCGGGAAGTGACCGGTGCGCTGTCCGGAGGTACCGTGATCTTGAACGGCATTAGCGAGCACGAGCCGAAGTCGGTCTTCGACGTGGAGAAGACGTCCTGGAATTCGCAGAGGACGTCGCCCAAGTTGTTGATCACCGATGGGGTCCATCCAGAACCGTGAAGGTCGAAGTTGACGTCGCGTAGGTGCAACGGCAGGCGTTCCCAGAGGTCGAGGAAGCTTTTGCGCTGGTCGGCGTCGAGGCGTGCAAGGAGCTGTGGGCACGGGGCTTTTAGTGCGGTAGAGGGGTCGGCTGTTGGTGGACTCTGGTCGGCCACCGGGATGTTGTTGTGGAGGGCATGTACGTCCGGAAATGGAGGGGGGAGCGGCGGGTTTAAGGAGGGATGCCCAAGGGTGGCGAGCGGTACCTGTACCAGTGGGGAGCAGGAGGTTCCGAGGAGGTCACCCGGCTCGAGTTCGGTAGATCCAGATAGGGGGACCGTTTGGTACCCGTCGGAGACGAAAATCGCCGTCTCGGAAAGGGGGTTCTCGCGGGGGAGCATGTTCACCATGTAATTCCCGGCCAATGCTGGAGCGCCTGACTGGCGCACCAGGTTGACCTTGGCGAGCTGTGGGGTAGAGGAAAGCGAAATAGCTTTGTTGCCGGCGAATCGGAGGTGGTAGACGTCGTCAGTGGAACGATCGTCGGGAATGAATGCTGAGGCTCCGTTGGGGTCGTGGTGACTTAAAGAGAGCTCACCACGGGTTTGCCGGGAAGGTTGGTGGGGGAGGGCGGGCTGTTGCCGGAGCGTGGTATACGAGCGGTGCTCAAAGCGCATCCAGCTGTCTCGTCCCAGGAGGATGGGGTGCTGCATGGTTCCAGCAGGAACTACGCAGGCCCATACTGCTAGGGCAGCGGTGGGGGTCTGGAGGCGCATAAACTGGATGCTTAAGCGGATAGAGACGGAGGTGGAGAGTGGGGCTGAGGTGCCGAAGCCTCCCCATGAACGGGGGGAACTGTGCCGTTCGCAGGCGTCGGTGGCTGACTGGGAGGCCTTCAGTTGTTCCATCGCGGTTGCGGTGATAAACGACTGGGGCGAGCCGGTATCGAGCAGTGCCACGAGTTCGCGGCGGGGAAGTGGCGTCGGGGCCGCTGTGCACGAGTACCTTCGTCGTGAACGACGCGTCGTCGACGGTGATGATGCCGCCTGTAAGGCATGGTCCGTGTTCCGGTATCGGCGGCCGACGGGTAGGAAGGTGGCTGTGGGCTGCGGTGTTGATGGTGGACACTTGGGCGAAGTGGCTGATGGGGTAGGCGTCGGGTGTAGACGGCGGTAGAAGCAGCCCAAGTGGGGAGTTAGGCGGTTGCCGTGGGGGGGTCGGGCTTGTCTCGTGGATGCCGTCGGCGGTGGGGAAGACCCGTGTTGAGTCGGTGGAGGCGGGTGTTTGCTCTGGGTCGTTGGGACTGGTACCAGTAGGAAGTTGGGGGAGGCGATCGGCGTCGAAGCTTTCTCGGACGTCCATCAGTACCCGGCCCAGCAGATTCCGACCACGCCAACGCGTCGGAATGCAGGCGTCCCGATGGTCGGCCTTGAGGCCTATGCCCCAGATGAGGTCGTGTGGGCTGGCCTCGGCAATGTGTTTGTCGTCCGTTGCCGCCAGCTCTCGCCGTAGCTCCGAGTGTTGGCGGAACTTGGAGAAGTTGATGTTGAGGACGATGTTGTAGCGGTGCCGTTCCCAAACCAGTTCGTCGAAGCCGAAGACGGTGCGCCCAAGTGCTTTTTGGTCGGCCGGGTCGCGGGTCGCTTTGATGCGGCGCTCAGTTGTGGTGTCCCCGAAGAGCGCAGCCTTCTGCGCCATCATCATCTGCTCGGCGCAGTTGTATGTGACGCCATCGTGTTCGATGTCGCACAGGTACCACTGCGAAAAGACGGAAGAGGAGTCCCAGAAGAAGTGAAAGGATGAGGGGGCCTCTGCGGTGGTGTGAGCTGTTGATGGCGTGTTGGTTGTTGGGGGTGGGGGGTGACGATAATTTTTTCTATCGCCACCTGGCGTCGACGGGGGTAAAGTCAGCCACGATCGAGCGGTGCTGACCGGAACCCTCGTGTTCGCGGGGGAATTGCTCGGCAAAGCCGAGGTACCGGGGGGGTCCACGCCGGGGCTTATACGCCGGGCGAGATGACCCTGAAAGGTGTTGACGATAATTTTTCTATCGCCACCTGGCGTCGACGGGGGTAGAGTCAGCCACGATCTAGCGGTGCTGATCAGAACCCTCGTGTTCGCGGGGGAATTGCTCGGCAAAGCCGAGGTACCGGGGGGGTCCACGCCGGGGCTTATACGCCGGGCGAGACGACCCTGAAGGGCCCTGTCGTCCAACTTTTGGAGGACAGGGGGATACTCGCTAGGAGATACCACACCTGGGGCCCGTGTCCACGCGTTGCACAAAGCAGGCGAGGAGGACGGGGCAGGGGGCTCAGGGCATGTCCTGGTCGACGTTGGTCGCGAGTCTTCCGTTTTTAATACGGGACTGCCCCTCGAGCTCAGGGGCAGCGGTGGTGTCAACACCGTGGCAGCGGGTGGAAGCCCGTCGTTCGCGGGTCCAACGCTGTCACAGGAAAGGCGCGCATGCTGGAACAAGCGCGTATGGAGCGGCCAATTAGAGGCAGGCTCAGGGGGCGATGGCCCGATCGACGAAACGGTAGTTTCGTGTGAACCGGAACCGCTGGTAGCCGTAATCGTCGAGACGTTCCCAGGGTAGCAATGTCTGGGGTCTCGGCAATGGTCGGCAAGTAGCGTTGCTCACCGCCGGAAGACGTCGAGTGGAGCATCCTGGTGAGGCTCGGCGTCTTGGCCTCCTCCCGCCCACACCTCAAGGCAATCACTTGAGCAAGAGGATCAGTGCTTGAGCAAGTGGCTGGGAAATGGGCTGGGGTAGGGGGGGGGCATGCGGGGGCAGGGGTCTGGGAGGCGTGGTGCACGTGATTTACGCGTGCGTCCTGAGAGCCTCGGGTGGTCGCAGTAGATGCTGTTGATGGAGATGCGGCAGGTGCTCCATCATCGGCTTGTCAGTTGGTGCGGAAGGTTCCCGGCTGCCGTTGGTTCGAGTGGGTGGTCGAGTTGTTGCTGCCCATCCGCATGTTCGCGGGGGCGGCAGGTGCGGACGTGTTGGTCGCAGGGGTATGAACCGTCAACGCGGAAGACGAGGGGGCAGGCTCGATGCGTTGTTGTCGGAACTGTTGCCCTGGCGAGTGTCGGTTGCCGTTGTCGTATGCACGGCCGTAGTTCTGGCGCCAGTTGTCGGAGCGCCCGTTGTTGCTGCGGTAGTTGCGGGAGCGGTCGTGGTTAGAGAGGCTGTTGTTGGAGTTTCCGCTACGGTTGGTGTTGTTGCCTCGACGGTTGTTGTCGTAGCGGTTGGAACTCCGCTCCAGGTTGCGCTCGTATTGCCCCCGGCGGTAAGAGAGCATCCTCTGTTGCCACTGGCGGTAGGCCTGACCGTCGTCGTTCAGCTGTCCGAGTACCGGGTTTAAGATGCCGGACGTGGTGAGGAAGCTCTTGGAGCAGGTCTTCTGGCTATGGTCCGTGCCATTGCAGTTGAGGCAAAGGTCACCGTGAGCGCGTAGGGCTTGGGCGTGGGACACCGCGACGTTCCGCCTCCGTCATGGGCTCCGTAGAGGCTCTCGTAACCAGGCTGAGCGCTCGTGTGGAGGGGGGCGCTGCCGTCGTGGGAGGTGTTGTCGAGGTGAGAAGGGGCGGTGTCGCCGGCGATGGCGTATCCGTTGTGGGGCGGGTGGTTGGGGGTGTCGGAGGGGTGGGTCGAGACTCGGTCGGGTTCCACACGTAGCCGCGGCCGGCGTTGGAGTGGAAATACCTTAGCTCGAGTAAAAGGGTGTGGGCGGCCCCGATGAACTCGGACGAGGCACCCTCGGTGGCGGCGCGGGCCAGAACGAAGGTGATCGGCGGGTCGCAGTCGGGTGTGAACAGTCGCCAGACGCGGTGTGCCGCTATAGAGACATCTGAGGCTATCGGGTCGCGTGTACTCTGCATCCAGCGGAGCTTGGCGTCCAGAAAGACCCAGTCATTTGACTCAAAGCCGAACGTCTGCGGTTGTCGGTGCCCAGTGGGTTTGGGGGCTGGCAAGGATTGGGCCGGTAGTGGTGCCTGGGACATTGTGGTCCCAGCTTGGTTCTGGGGGCGCTGGGAGGTGGTGGCCCTAGACATCGCGGCGGACGCAAAGGGTGGTCCAGGGTGCGGAGCCGACGGCTGCGGTTGGGCCGTGGTGGCCGTGGTCGCAGCTGCAGTCTCGTAGGTGTGGTCGAAGGGGTAGGAGAGGGCGGTAACACGAGTAGGAGGTCAGCGCTCTCTTTCGCAAGAAGGAGGAGCTGCTCGTGGTGGGCTTTGAGGGCCGCGCGGCGCTCACGGAGAGCCGTGGGATCGCCTTGGTAGTGCCCCGGATTGAGAGCAGGGGTGGAAGTTTCCTGTGCGGAGACTTCCGGTTTGATGGTAGGCCCGGCACTGGTCGTGCCTGCTCCCAGTGGAGAAGATCCCGGTGTGGTGGGGTGTAGAGCGAGGTCACTCAGAATGGTATCGAAGCCGGGGGTGTCGTCGTCCGTGGCGCGAGAGGGCCTTGCGGCATACCTCGCCTCGCGGGGGTTGGTGGTGTCGGTGGAAGGGGCGCCGGGCATGTCGGTGGAGGAAGTTGGAGAGGGCTGGTGGATCCAGGCTTGGATCAGGGTAGGCGGCTACAATACCAACAAACCGATCTAGGGGACAGAAAGGAGTGACGGTAAGGACGTACAGTAAGGGGTATTGAGGGGAGTGTGCCACAATTATAGTGCCCGTCGAAGGATATTTTTATAGTTGAGGACGTCTAGCTAGTTTCAGGCGCCTCGCGTGTGATTGACGGTAGTCGCGCCCGAGTCACTCAAGTGATATCAGTTGAACCGAATTGAACAGAACTCCGTCTGAAATGTCCAACGTTCGTAGTGATAACAGGGCGTGACGATTACTGGGCGTGGGCAGTGCAAGACCTTTCGTTGGGATACAATTAGAGTACCCGTAAAGGCAACGTGTAGGTCGAGTCGGGGGGAAAATTGCAGCATGCCGGCACTATTTGGTAGCTGCACAGAATATCGGGCGATTCCCTACTTGAACGGTGGGCAGTTTTTCGTTCCGTGGTAGAAACAGACAGCAACCGATACATTTCGGGGGTCGCGAGGCCCGATACGTTGTGAGATACTTAGGGTATCGTAGAGGTGGCACAAGTGGGAAAAAAATAAAAATAAAAATAAGAAATAGACCCCGGTACGTAAAAACATGGAAAAGAGTATCAATCGGCTCCTTTGGGGGAGTCGAAGACGCTAATCCGCCGCGTAGGATGTTGTGTATTATTGTGTTAGTTTGACCAGCATTTAGTTCATCACTTTCGGAAATGGTCACTGCCCGGGCCACAGTTACTATGCTCCATATTCGAGCAGCTTGCAGCAGCTGTTTTCGTGATGAGCTGGACAAACATGGGAGAAACAGTTGTCTACTAGTTTGTGTAGCCTTTGTGGTGTTACGGTTCTAGGCAGCCTGTACCCTGCTTCATTTGTAAAAGCTGGTGGGGGTGGGGTGCGTTGGAAAATAACACTTGTTACAAACTTGAACAGTGTCTACCCTGCTTTGATTTAAGGTGGGAGCTAAAAAGAAACGATTAAAAAAAAAGAAGAAGGCACACGTCGAAAACAAAAAAGAAAGGGAAAACAAACACGACCAAACTAATATTCGGGCCAGATCAGGTAGCATACATTCTGTTTTGATGTGCTACAGCTGGGGGGGGGGGTAGACGTATACAGCAGTAGGCAAGGTTGCGCGCCACAAAGCCTCGTTTCGTCGGTAACGCTGAGGAACGTGCACGTAAGAGGCTGTAGCCGGACATATTTGTGCAGCATATGTATACCTTATTTCTGGCTTAAAACTGGCAAATTTAAATGCGCCTAGGCAGCAGACGGACAAGGTTCGGCAACATAAAGCCGCTTAAAGTCGTTAATGCCGGAAAACAAACGTGCACGTAAAGAGCAGTAGAAAAAAAAAATCTAAAAATAATAGACATCGTTTGTATCCTATAGGCCGTCGGGGTGGGGCATAAATGGCATAAATCTGATTAATTTCCGCAGCATGCGTCCTGTATTTATAGTAGAGCAGCAGGAAAGTAGTGCATCATAGAGCCTGTTCTGCATGGTAGAAGCAGCGTGTGGACGGGCAATCTGAAGAGGGGTGCAGAAATATAAGCTGGTCCCAATGAGCAACATTTAAAATCCTCCTGCAGATATATTCCTAAAGAGCTACGTGCAACCATATAAGAATTGTCGACAGGTATACCTGGTATTCCCAGAGCGCTACCCGTACGTGTGTGTTCTTCGCATTGTATATATGTGCAACCAGGTAAGGTTCGCCTACGTACGAGTATAAATATATGCATTCCTATACGGTGGATGTGCTACACCATCACATCAAGAAAGGGGCACCGACCGTGCATCGTTTGTCTACCTAAATATATCGCGAGAAAGGAAGGGGGGGTTCACGGGAGATTTCGTCACTAAAATAGTGTTACGTACCCCTATTGGTACCTCGCTCGTATACCAGACTTTGTAGGCTATTATGTGTGTGTTGAAATCCTGTAACCAAGGCATTCAAATAAAATACCAGGTACATTCATGGCTATTCTCGCTGTGGGGGGGTCGCCAGTAAGGTTAATTCATACGTATACTATCGCTCGTATCAGGTACCAGGTACCAGGTATGGTCGTTCAATAACTCGCAGGCGAATATCCCACGCAATGGATACCAATGGATTCAATTCGCAATTATAGCCGAGCCGTTCGTAGGCTGCTCACATATGCATATAATAGGAATGGCGTATTTAGTCACACAACCGCTGTTCCTAAAAAAAAAATTCCACGTATCAGTATACTGCTGCGGGTGTCCTACCAGTACTACAGCAGCTTCTTTGTAGTCGTGGTAAGGGTCAAATCCCATACAACGCTTGTCTATACAGGAAGGTGCAGATAAAATGGCGGGGGGGTTAATGTGAGCAGTTCCACCTACTCTTTACGTGCCTTCCCTATGAAAGGGCGGGCATACATCGAAGCGGAGGGGGTCATTGTTGTAAAAAAACGCTTGCGTTGTTGTGCGCGATGAGCACGATGTCATTTTGGGGGGGTCTCCAGGTGCATTCAACCACATGGTGTCACGTATCGTGGAGGTGATCGATCTCGTCATTCCACGGCGGAGACGGGGTACAGGGCGCGGAAAAACATACCTCATCACACTCCCGAGAGCCGCAGTAGTACTTATATGACAAGTACCTACTAAGAAACAGCAGAGAGAACTTGTACGTACTTGTACATGTGCCTGATAAGGGGGGAAGAATGCGTCTACTCACCTATACTAAGAGGGGAGCAACGTCTACTGTCGCCACTAGGCAGCTTGCCACAGTCGTCGGCACTAAAAACACACTCAGGAACGCAGGCTCGAAAAGAAAAAAAAGAAAGAAAGAAAATAGACCGCGAGGAAAACGAAAGAAAAAACGAAACAAGGAACGAAAAGAAACAAAAATAAAAAGTTGACTTCAAAACCAGTTGCCTCCCGGGTAGGGATGGCTCACATGATCGTGAGAAGATCTAGAAGAAGCGCTGCAGTCCTCAGCTTGGCCAGAAGGTTCGTCGAATGCGAAGACGTCAGATGTGAGGGGTAGGGGGGTGGGACTCGACGCTCAGATATACTCGTCCCACCCCACGCTACAAGCTCTCCTAAATTCCTCTTATCTAACGTACTCCTAAATAACTTTCCTATGGCTACCGAACGTTCTTCTGCTAATATAAGAACTTCTCACTTTACGATCCTATCTGCGTTAAGGAACATTACTCTTGTCTAACGGCCTATCCGCCTTAGAGAACATTCCTAAAAGACGGTTACTCTCAACTACCGGAATATCCGCCGGGTTAATCCATTCTTTGGATTATTCTCGTATTCCTCAGGCTACGAAACTGCCGACTATATTATCTATATCTATAGCCCATGAGCACTCGATTCATATCACACTAGCTTGTACACTTATTTGAATACCCGGTACAGATGAACTCTGTACAAAGCATGGTACATTAGACCAAGGGGAATCCTGCTGCCGGCACTTATGGGTAGTGCCCACAGCAGAGAACGTGTAGTCAAGTGCCGCGTTCGCAGCGACGCAGAACCACGGGTCGCGATAGCGACGAGTGGGGGTACGGCGACAGCAGCGAGCGCGCAGACAGACAGATGGCAAGTGGATACCCGGCCCGGGAGTCACTAAAGCGAGCACACTCGGGCGTGCTGCACAAACCACAGGTCACATCACGTTCGGACTTTTGCTTTTCATTCATTTTTATCGCTGCCGGTGTAAAGAAAAGGGCGGGGGGCTAACGAGTGTGCTGCAAACTTTTGGACTCCCACCTGTGCCATCCCAACAAAGCCTCAAGGTGCAAAGCGGCAGAGAGAACTGGATAGGGTAGCCGTTAGAGCCAAGAGATAAGACACACGCCAGGGCAATCTATGCTCCCGAGTGTGTCCATTGCCTCCCCAGAAAAAAAAAGAGAAAACGTTGGAAGCGAAAAACGAAAAGGAAAACAAACAGCAGGGGAAAGCTACAAGTACTACAGCAGTATTCGTACAACATGTAGTGTGCGCATGCTCGTGCACAATCATTTTAATAAAAACGAGAGAATCTCAGGGTCCCGCACAAAAAAAAAAAAAAAAAAAAAACAGCATGGCATGGGATGCGTAGCACGATCCCCAGTGCGTGCAAGCGCGCGTCTCGGATAGGACAGCATGTTATGGATCGGGTACAAAGAGTTCATGATGAGGTCTAGGGTCAGGAGTGAGGCAAGCAGGTCAGGCATGATGAGCCTGTTTGAAGGATCGTCGTTTACAGTCCGCATCTGATGGAGTAGGATTACAACAACACTTACCTGTCTTCAATATGTAAATAATAGAGAACACAAGACCAACCTCAAGTCTGGCCACGATCCAACCGAGTCGATACGTGCGCCCGCACATGTTCCAGAGAGGTAAAGCGTGCTTCTGACGCTAGGACGAAGGTCTCCCAGGTTTGTAGATGGTAAACTGATTGCTTTGTGCCCAGGTCGATAGCGATGACCAAGGCAACATGTAGGACCATGTTGATTGATCTCTAAAGGTATTGACGCAGCTGGCACGGGAACGCGTGGTTGCTCCAGACAATATCACGGAACTCATTTTATATTATACATCCGAGCTGTCGAGCTAACTCGCCTCCTATGGAGCTACATCTAACGAGTGGTATTGGTGGGGTATACGTTACCCCGACATCCCAATACCCTACACCAGAATCCCTATTCAGCATGGAACTCCTTAATCTACGATGGATCTTACGGATCGTGTTCTTGAGCACAGTCAACATTCCCCCTGCTCACTATACACGACCATACTCCAATATCCCCCCAGGTCTGTAACACAGTACACGACCCTACTAATGTCCCCCTGCTCCGGTGCATGACAAGGCACGAAATTGCAGGGTTGATAGATCGCAATATCAGAATCACCTCATACCAAACTCAGAAACTCAAAAATCCAATCTGCAACTCAAAAATCAAATCCTAGAATCAACACTCAAATCCTCTAATCATTGTTCAACGATCAAATCCAAAGCCTCTCTGTTCCATTGCAAACATATAAAAATACCGAAATCCAATGCCAGGTAAAACGGCATTCTTCGCGGATTCAGCCAGGTAAAACGGCATTTTCCGCGGAATTGATTCAAATATATCAGTGTCTCTTCAGTCCTACCGACCTCTCTCAATTTCCGAATACTATCCAGACCTTCCCTCGTCGGAAAACATTTTCATGTGGACCGCACACGCCCCCAGGCGCTTCCTAGTATCACTTCAGCCTTGTCAAAAACCTAAATCACAAGTATCATCAGAAAAATACCACAGGAGTGGTCATGCCAATCAAAATAAAATCAAGTCAAGAAACTTAATGCCAGAGATCGCGAGGAACCCCGTTCCTCCGGACAAGAGTCTCCCTTTATCCCCTACTCCCGCCATAGATACACAGATCGCGACGGTAATGCGAGATAGCACATAGGTTTCCCCGCTAGAAAATTATTTGACGTTGCGACCACTCGGAAAATACCAAAAACTCTCGTGGAATCCAAATCGACCGGAAACACAATTCAAAAACAAAAAAAACAATGAAATCATTCATTCAGATTCACAGGCAATCACACTCCATTAGAAACCACCCCGATGCCCCAGACACTACTACTGCTGTTGCCTCCGCCGCGGCTGCCTCTCCGTCCGGTCTCGTGGCGTCGCCGCAGCTCGGGTCATCCAGCTTATCCTCCTGGGTGAATCAAACGTTGCCTCCGCAGTAATGACCCGACACACACAAGGGATGCGGCGTGCAATCGAGCGATTAGGTCTGCATTGGGTGTTTTGCTCTTCCCATGTGTTAACAGCTTTCCAACTCCTCTTTACCACTAAAGTTTCAAATGCGACTGTAAATAAACAGACGCTTGTCAACGATAATATCTGGTCCCACATCAAATCCATGTATTCCTCGACCACTACATATACCCGGATGTTTCTCTTTCCATTCTACTTCTGCTGCTGTACTCTTATTGGGTGTTACCCCGTTCGCATACAGGCATCTCGCCTTTTTGGCATGTATCAAGTAACATGGGTGGTCCTACACATCAACCCAAAGACTTAAAAAACGAGATGTCCGCGTATGAAGATCTAAATATGTGGAATGCCGCAAACTAACGGAGTCTCAACTAACGTGACTCTGTACGTAGTTGGGCTCAAGGGTTCAACACATACCAGGTACATAGATGCTCAGACAAAATTGTAACCCGCATCTCATGCCCATATTTGCCCAACTAGGTAACAGTGTGATCTCCGGGGCCCTCCCCTTGGCAAACGCTACTGGTGTCTAGAGGCACACTATCATAATCATTCGTATTGTCTCCAGCGCGCACGCTCGAAAAGCACAAATTATTACGAAATTCGGCGAGATTCGAACCCCCGACCCACCCTTGGGAATTATACAGCACTACCTGCTAGACCACTCATTCCGCGTAACTTAGAAGGAATGGACCACTGAGCTACTCAGTCACTGCTAGATGGGGGAAAAAAGGGTTGGATAGGGAAGAGCTGAAAGGCATACGTTTTTACCCCATATAAAATGAACGCCATGCATCGGTCGCAGGCATACAGCAGTATGAATATCATAACGAAATTCTTCATTGTTCATTCTTCAATAGTTGCATAAAATACAGACAGATGCTTGTACCAGATACAACTTGACATTGTGGTGCTCCGCAGGCCGAGCAACGCGATGGGCATGATAGTCGTGTGCTGGGCAAACAACTCAATAAAAAAAAACATCCAGCATCAGCGCGTATCGGCTTCCATGCCCAGTACATCAATGCAACTTAACTCGGCGCCAACTTTGTGCACCTGTCTTCGATACTTCATTCTCCCCCGAATTCTCAGCCACAACTCGAATTTTACGCTTTCGCATATACTTTACTTTCATCTCGTACTCGCACTCGAATCGATGCCCTACCAGAGCCCTCGACCAGTCAACTATAAAACAGACAGACGTCATTGTCCTGCAATCGTCTACATAATAACTTCAGTGAGGGAAGCTATATACGAACACGTCCGTGCATTTTATTCTAATTCCAACATTCTCAACTCTCAATCGCAATGTCCGGATATTATCTACCACTCTTAAATCGATATAAAATCAATCTAAAAACGGAAATTACCGACAGCAAACAATCAACAAAGTCAAACGTGCCTGTTGCGGACGTAAGTCCTTGCTGGTGGCGCCTCGGTCTCTTCTCTTTCACCCTCTCTCGCTTGGGGCAGTGCATCCTGTCGCGCCCGTGCGCTGATCCCGAACAGCAGATGCAGATTCCACCCCCTGCGCCCATCCTCACTCTCCTTCATCTCCTTCCTCGGGGGCAACGCCCCCCCTCCATCAACCACCTGCGGGCGCTGTGTTTCAGCAGTCCAGGAAAACGATTTTGCCCAAAACACTTTCAGCTTCCACCCGCGGTCTCCACCTTCCACCCTGCTCCTCCCGGCGATACACATACTCGTCCTTCACCCTCTCATATCTCCTTACTAATTTCTACTTCTACTTCGCCAGCGCGAAACGAACCCACAGATAGATTCAGGAAGATACCTGGCTCTCCTGGGGTGTTGCAGCATCGACGGTAACGCGGCGGTCGAGACGACGGCGGCGGCAGCGGCGGTAGCGAAGACGGCGGTTTCGGCGGCGGTGGTGACGGCGGCGGCGATGATGGTGGTTGCTGCGTGCGCTTCATCGTCGCAACAGGCGCAGCAGTCCTCTGACTGCTGCTGTTGCGACGGTGCTACTGGAGGTGCTGTTGCCCCTGCAACTGCTGCTCTCCAGAGCCTTCGCCACCAGTGCCAAGCGAATCTACCAGGTCCGGCTCAAACTTGGCCCTGCTGGGATCGCTGCTGCTTCTGGTGCGGCATCTTCTTCTTCTTCTCTTACGTCCTTTCCACCAGGACCTCGATCCTCTCCGGGATCATCCGCAGCAGCAGCTTCTCTACATGCATATACATGCATATTCTACTAATTTCCCACGTTGGCTTCCAGACTAGACACGCCATCTAAACCAGACATGCCGGAAGGTTCCCACCTCTCTAGGTTGGCCTGGGCTACGCTTGCCAATAGAAGATCACCGGTTCTTCACTAGTGTGTTGATTGATCTCTAAAGGTATAGACGCAGCTGGCACGGGAACGCGTGGTTGCTCCAGACAATATCACGGAACTAATCTTATATTTTACATCCGAGCTGTCGAGCTAACTCGCCTCCTATGGAGCTACATCTAACGAGTGGTATTGGTGGGGTACACGTTACCCCGACATCCCAATACCCTACACCAGAATCCCTATTCAGCATGGAACTCCTTAATCTACGATGGATCTTACGGATCGTGTTCTTGAGCACAGTCAACAGACCACCGAGAAGAGGACCAGAAGGTACGAGGAGTAGAAGTGGTAATCCACAAATTAGGGGAGGGGCCGTAAATGACGCGGCCCCTGCTGATACACAACACAAGTCATAGTAACCTGAAACGGTCCAAAACCGTAACACAAGTACCGGTAGATACTATTCTGCCTCGTGAAAATCAATACCAGGACAAAAAAAACTATGACCGCTTCTCTCGTGATGATGGTGTGCGCGCTGATCATGGGTCTCCGTGCACCGTCTTCCTGCCGCTCTTCATGGCCGCCTCATCGCCTTGGCCCAATCCACCCGCTCCTTTGGGCGTGCACTCGTTGACATTCCCTTCCAGTTGATTTCCTTTCTCCGTCATCTTGAAAAACAAAATGCTCCTCGCACTTGCCGTTCTGATCTGAAAAAATTACATTCTCGCGCAGGGTGAGGTCAATCCGTCTCTTCCCCGCACGTCGACGCTCAGTTTCCCTCCTCCCTCGTCGGCGAATCCAGCCTCCTACCGGAGCAATAGACTGTGCCGTAGTGTGACCTGTGGTGGCGCCTGCCTCCGCGTACGGACACCCCGATTGAGCATTGCTGCTCTGGCACAGCTGCCTAAAAAAGACGCGCGAATCGTAGGTCTCCGTGCCTGACGCATCACGTACGACCCAACTCTACTGCCGCCTGAGCCTCGCGGCTTCAGGCAGCAGAAAGAAGGTATCACACCTTGAGGGTGAGTCCGGCCTTACACCCGCCAGAAAGACCTACCCCACTCGCTATAAGCCTGATAGGGCATGCCTCGCAGCATTCCTTGCCGAGGCAGCAACTGGAACGGAGGTATATATCTACTCGAAGACATGTTCGTATGTATGTGTGCTGTGTTCGCTTTCAGTCTCCCTTTCTGCCCACCTTAATCGGTTAGTGCGTCAAGTAAGTGTCTATGTCGATAGTCTGTCCTCGTCCGTACTTAGAGATAGAGTAATAATCCTGTCGTCACAGACTGACAGGTACAGCAAAACAAAATTAAAAAGCATACCAGGTACCTGGTACATGGTATGCGCCATTGTTATTCAACATGTTTTTTACAGCGGTGCTGCGTGTGGCGGAGAAACGTTTCGCTGCTGATAAAGCCATCACGGACAGCTTGGTGCAACTCCAACAAAATCAGGATAAGAAGAAAAAGAAGAGGGGGAAGGCACGGGTCGGGCACGCCGACGGACAGGGGAATGATAAAGAGGCCCAGACACTGTGGGCTATGCTATATGCTGATGATGCAGGCATAGTATCGAGATCACCCAACGGCCTGGAGAGGATGATGACGGTGATCGTGTCTGCATGTGCCGCTTTCGGCCTGACGGTCTCGGACGCCAAGACGGAGATAATGTGTCTGCAAACGAAAGATGAGGGGAACGTGCCGTTCATCGTCACCGCCGCCGGACAAGTGTACAAACAAACGACCGAGTTTGTGTATCTGGGCGGGGCTATCAGCGCAGATTGGACGGACGGGCAGAAGTGTCGAGGTACCGCGTCGACTCCAGAGGGCATGGGCATGCTTCGGATGGTATAAGATGGAAATTTATGACCGCCCGGGTGTGCGCCTCCGTCTGAAGGTTCGAATGCTGACAGCCGAGGTGATCGAAACGTTGCTCAACGGTTGCGTTACTTGGAGCCCGAGCAAGACTGATTACGGTAGGCTACGGGAGGTCCACCACTAGGTGCTCCTCCGATGCATCGGCTGGCGAAAACGAAAGCGCGAAGACCACATTCTTTGTTGTTGTTGGTGTTGTTCTCACATTAACTCACAATTCAATGCAGCCCGTGGTCGCAGGACAGGCTCCAATAAAGCCGGATCTTATGTATTTTGTTTTTAGGTGATTATATGACTGTTTACGGAGGCTTCGGGGTATCTGGTCCCATATCTGATCAGATTTGATCAAATTCACGTCTTACGGGGCCTGTTTGGTGGAAAAAATGTTCCTCCGAGATTTTATCACTCCTGAAATTCCATGAAATGTTTTTTTTTGGGAGCCTTTTCTGATCAACTCTGAAAGTGATAAAATTTGGCTTTGCACTAGACCTCGGTGGCATTATACAATTTTGTCTAGGTTATAGACTGGGTTCATGACGGGTCACGAAGCTACATGCTTGGTTACGCTTGTACACAGATGGGCTCCAACACTTGTGCATCGGCCACCACGGAGAGGGAGGGCATCAGTACCTTGGCCACCATCGTGTCCCTTGCGGCTGCCCAACTGCAACTGCTATAGGCAAAACAACTTTGAAAACGAATAGGACGGGACTACAGCAGCAGTATCAAAACAATCAAACGGTATTTTTCTGACTACGACCGCCGCAAGCAGCTCATGCTCCGCGAAGGCGAGAGCTCCTTGCTGGTCCAGCGACTAGCAAACCCCTTACGCAGCTCCCCAGGGGGTTCCACATTCCGCTGCTCCCTTCGAGGAGCTGGTGGGGAAGGTTGATCGCCCAACCCGGCGTGAGCGACTCTCGTTCGTGTCGTGGTCCACGTGGAGTTCAAAATGTCGGTTGTGTTCTGTTTTTTTAGTTCTCCCATGAAAAAAAAACAAAATCACGATAAGACGGCACATGGCGCACCGATCTGGTTTGGCTTTTTGCCGGTGGAAAATCCGACTTCCTGCCTTTTTCAATCACTCAAACAAAATTGCATAAGACCTAGCCTAACTCTGGAGTGGAAGAAATACCTCAAGAAAAAACAGAGGCAAAAACAAAAAACAAGCATACGCACTCCACCACTGCGGACACCAGGGAAGCAAAAAGGAGACTATTAATAGCAGACAAAAAGCTAAAAAAGAAGATGAAGCTAAGCAAAAAAAAACAAACCAAACAAAAACAGACGCAGATAGCAAAACGCAAAAAAAAGGCAAAACGGACCATATGAACGAAGACACAAAGAGGTACAAACGGGAATGAAAGAAAAATGAAAAAAAGAAGGGACAAAAAAGCGATAATCACGGGCGGGGGGGAACGAAAATACGAAAGGCAGGCACTGGAGCATTTAGACACGCAACGTTGCCCAGATGGCACCATGCTAGTTGTTTGGGTCCCAAAGAAGGGATTGCATCATGACGATGATGGCCATAACCAGGCTTCAGTCTGTTGGGCAGACCGCCTCCCGCCCCCCCCCCCCCCGGCCATTCCCCCTCGTCCCCCTTTCGCCCCCCCCCTCTTCCCTGCCATTCTGCACACTCGCGTTGGCGTCAACGGCTGTGGTCGTTGTTGCAGCTATTCTATGCCGTTCTGCCGATGCCTCCTTCTCATCTGTATGCCATTTCCGCATGAAGGCCTCCGCCCCTTCCTCGATCCGTCGGAACCATCTGCCGGCTTTCTGTGCTGCCTCGCGCCACCCTTCGAGCTTGATGCCGAACTCCTTGAGGTCCTCCTGAAGGTACCGCATCCAGTCCCACTCCTGTCCTCCGGAGTAACCCTTACCCCCAACCATCTCCCCAAACATCACCCTCTTCGGCAGACGCTCCTCTCACATTTGTGTCACAAAGCCCGCAAACAAGAGCCTACGTCTGCGTACCGTCGTCTCAACGCTTTCAGATTTGGTCCTGAGAAGCGCGCTAGCATAGGATATTGAGCACCCGTATCGACCATTACAGCCGATACGGGGTTTCCATGACCTAGACAATGCCCCCCCCCAGGCGGGGACATTCCTTTCTATACCTACATCGATATGACAGTGAGCCATCCTACGGCTTTATCGCTGCCTTACACGATGCACCCTCCGTGCGTCACTGGTCAGGTCAGTCGACGTACATCACGGAATACCCTGTTGTCCACCTGGGCCACTCCTGGAGCCCGTAGTGCTGCAACACCCCCCCTGTCCGACGCAAAACTATCGTCGGTGCATAGCGGGTCTCCCGGCCCCTACCCGGTAACAGCGTGGGCAACTCCCCCTCCACCTCCCCGACGAACCCGCTGCCGCGTCCCTCCTTATCCGTTCGACGCTTAACGAGCTTCGGCCACGTACAGACATTCCCGATTGTCGTGACGCGGCTCCTACGCCTTCCGCTTCTCCTTCTGCTGGGCGCTGCTGCTGGTTCGGCTTCGGCAACGGCTGCTGTTGCTGCTGTTGCTAATGACACAGTTGCTGCGCCTGACGCTGTTTCACCTCTTCCTCCTTCTTCTCCTGCTGGGCCGGCTGTTTGCGCTCCCTCCGCGGCGGCGGAGGCGGTGGCCCTGATTGCCCCCCCGCCCTGCGGCTTCCCGTTGCCGTGCTCGGTTGCTGCTACTACGGTTGCGCTCCTGCGTGGCGCTCCTGCTACGGCGGGGGTGGCTGCTACGGCGATCACGACTGCGACTGCGGCTCCGTGCATCTAACTTGAAAACGGTGCGATGCTTTATTAGCATCCTATGCCGCTTATGCACGGGGTACACACGAACCTACCCGATCCTTTATCCGGCGTCCTCCCATAGACGCTTGATAGCTCAGCCCGGGCTGCTCGACGGAAGTGATTCGCTACGCCCCGGTTCAATGCTCGTACGCCCGATTCGCGTGGATGCCTTCCCTTCCGCATTTGCTGGTCGCCTTCTTGATCAGGACCCTGTTACCCCCCAGCGTTTGATCACCCGAAGAACTCCTCTGAGTTGCCGCGTCGTGCCGCGCTCTTCTGGGGCTCTTTTCTCCCTGCTGTCTCCTGAGTATCCCTCTCAGCGTCCAGAACATCTGCTGCCTCTCAGCCACGAAATTGGACAAATTCGCGCCTCATGTGGTTCGGCCGCTCATGGAAGATCTTGAATTCACGCCTCATGTGCTCCGGCCGCTCATGGAAGATCTTGAGTTTGTCTGCCAATACCCCAACACCAGCTGTGCAATCGAGGATTTCGTCGAAACTCATCTTTGCACGCTCTGTGTGAAACTTCGTTCAAGAACGTTTGGTGCACTCCGACTGTGGTCAATTGAAGATACTGACGTTTGACTCCAAGTAAAAAGGTAAGTCGTTTGAAGGTTCAGACGTTCACGCCACCCCCTCAAGTACTGACGTGACTCCGAGTAAACAGGTTGTTTGAAGGCTCTGACATTCACGCCACATTTGAAGGTACTGACGTGACTCCGAGTAAGTAAGTCGTTTAAAGGCACTGACGTTCACGCCACGTTTGAAGGTGCTGACGTGACTCCGAGTGAGTAAGTCGTTTGAAGGCACTGACGTTCACCCCACGTTTGAACGTACTGACGTGACGATGAGTAAGTAAGTCGTTTGAAGGCACTGCCGTTCACGCCACGATATATATATATATATATATATATATATATATATATCCTTCTGTAGATGGTTCTAAGTTTGATGTTGTACGTAGGAACCGATAACCTACCATGCCCCGAGCACTGAGTAATAGCTGCCTGGAACAAAGGCGCCTCAACTTGAAAATTACCCAGAAAAGCCGTATCCCCCGGCTACAATACCATCAGTAGTCTATACACTACGCAGTTTCACACGATGCTCAAAAAGTGAGAAGATGGTATGTTGTTTGTTGTTGGTGTTCTCACATTAACTCACAATCCAATGCAGTCCGTGGTCGCAGGACAGGCTCCAATAACTCTGGAGTGGAAGAAATACCTGAAGTGAAAACAGAGGCAAAAACAAAAAACAAGCATACGCACTCCACCACTGCGGACACCAGGGAAGCAAAAAGGAGACTATTAATAGCAGACAAAATCCTAAAAAAGAAAATGAAGCTAAGCAAAAAAAAACAAAAAAAAACAAAAACAGAAGCAGATAGCAAAACGCAAAAAAAAGGCAAAACGGATCTTATACCAGGGTACCAGTATATTATACGAAGACGACGACTTGCATAGCCGTACGTGTGTGTGTGTGTGTTCTTCACATTGAACCGTTCTTTCTACCCGTCGACATCCAGCACAACCAGTGTCCGTTCCGATTCTTCAATCCTAGAAGAGATACAAGTTCTGTGGTCGCAAAGCTACGCCACAGAGACACTACGTTGCCACGTGTGCAGTGTGAACTGCAGTGGGCAATGCAAAGCCATGTCATCATACTACATACGACAGGCACGACATACGCAATTTATGAAATAGTGAAACGAAAAGAAACAATCAAAGAGAAAACAAAAACAAGGTAGACAAATCCAAAAAGGAAAAGAAGAAAAATGAAAGCAAAATCTAAGAGAAAGAATCTGTCGTGCCCCCCCCCCCGCAGGCGAGGTGGCCAACACTTGAAAAAGAACGAGCTGGAAAAAAGAAGAAACAACAAAAAACACCACTGCTTGTAAACAGAGTAAGACAAAGAACCAAGGAGAAAGTAACAAGGAAAAATAACAAAGGGGAAATAACAGGCAGACCGAAGCCCAAAGCACCTTCCAGGTGGCGGCAGCAGCTTGTGGTACGAGTAGTATAGCCAGGTTCTCCCTGCGATTCCGCCTGGTACCTTGCTACCCAGACTGCCGTCTCCGCCCTGCGTTCGTCAACTATGCCCAGCCCCTTGGCGTCAGACAATACGAGCCGAGCAGAGCAAGTTCGTCTTCCAACCACGCCACACGGCTCATTGAGTACGGCTTATCAATCAGAAAAGGAAGAGGAAGAGAAAAAATATTATGAAAATCACGGAGAGTCAGCGCAAGAAAAAAAAAAAAAAAACTAAAAGAGAAGACAAGGGAAGACCACGTTCGAGCCAGCTGCACCAGTTGGTAGCACTAGTAGTATGGTCATATTCTACTTCCTAGTCGACTTGGTGCCTTGCTACCCTGTCTGCCATCTCCTTCCTACTTTCGTCTACCGCCGTTTCCCTTCTACCCCTCCTGTTCCCCCCCCTCTCCGCATTCCCTCGGTCGGGCTTTATGCCACTTCTCCTGTTGTTGCCCCCTCCCCCCCCGTTGCTTTGGGCACCATCCACGGCGGATGAACGGCGCTGTCTACTCATCTCAGCCTCAGCCTCGTGCCACCTCACCATGAACCGTTCGGCTGCTTCAAGGATCCCCCGGTACCACTTCCCCACCTTTTTGGCTGCAGTGGACCACAACGCGGTCTCAACTCCAAACACCAAGGGGGCAACTTCCGTTGACCCTTCGGTGGCTCGGAACTCCCTAAGGTCTTCGACTATGCATCTATGCCAAGTCTTACACTGTCCGCCTGGTCTCGGGTTCTCCCCACCAGCTATCGTCCCGAGCATTACCCGATTGGGTAATCGCTCCTTGCTTTGCCGTGCCACGCCCCCCGCAAAGAAGAGCCGCCGTTTACGAATGGTCGTTTCGATGCTCTCGCAACGTGTCATCTTGAGGGCCTTCGCGTACGAGAGGGTGGCATGGTCAGTATGAAGTCGGCGCTGGAAGCCGATGACTCGCAACAGGACTTGGTGGTGAGCCGTTCGAAGCTTCGCAAAGTGTTCCGCTCTGAGGGTCCACGTCACACACCCGTACAGCAGGGTCTCAATCACCTCGGCCTTCAGCATTCGGACTTTAAGGCTAAGGGGGGCGGTCTTCCTATCATACAACTCCGGGCCGAACCGTTTGAGGCATGCTCCGTTTGGGGCATGCTCGCATGAGGCGGATCCGTCGGTCGATTTCGAGCGAGAGGTCAGCGTTTTCGTGGATAACGCCGCCTAGGTATACGAACTGGGTCGTCTGCTTATACCTCTGACCTGCCGCTTCGATGACGAGCGGTGGTGCGAGGGTTGTCCGGTCTGTTGTTTGTAGGACCATTGTCTCAGTCTTCTTTTCCGACACCGTGAGGCCTGCTGCTTCGAAGACAGTCACGATGACTGTCATCATTTTTGCGAGCCCTTCAGCCGACTTCGAGACAATTCCTGCATCGTCGGCGTACAACATGCCCCATACAGACCTTCGCACGCACGCCAATGGCTCCTCCTTCCCTGTTCGAACTACTCCAGCTTCCCAGAGTTGGACCAAATCCCTTACAATGGCTTCGTCTTGGCTGAAGCGTACTATTAATAGTACGACGTGTAACGCAGCAGCGAAGAACACGTTGAACAGTAACGGTGATAGTACACAGCCTTGCCGCAGCCCCTGCGTGACATCAAACCATTCCGAGAGCTCGCCGTCATCAGTACGCACGCGAGCCCGCATGCCATCGTGGAAATTACGGATAGTTCTCAGCATCTTGGTTGGTACGCCAAAGCGTGTGAGTACCTTCCATAACAGCTCTCGGTCGACAGAGTCGTACGCTTTCTGCAGATCGATGAAGCACACGTAAAAGGGGATTTTCCTCTGTCGTCCGAGCTCTTGCAGCCGGCGCACGACGAACAACATGTCAATCGTTGATTGTGCGGGGCGGAAGCCGCACTGTTCCTCGGGGAGTAGTTCCTCGGTCTCGCAGTAGTTGCTGAGGCGGGACGCGACGATTTTCAACAACACTTTGCCTGCGTGGGCAACAAGCGAAATCCCACGACGAAGAATATGAAAATTAACGATATTACATTTAATGTGGAAAAAAGACAGGGAACCATACTGCTACTACTACGGCTGTACTCTGTACTTGCAGTTTTTTTTTATTATATTCCCCGGATAGGGTGAGCTCTTGATACACGGTTCAGCATACAGGGGGGGTGGCTCGCAGTATGTTTGCTTTTGACAACATCAATAAAGGGCGTTTATATGCTGTATATAATACTACACACTCCCGTAAAACTGTACAATGTACCTGGGACCTGGTAGGCCGTAAGGCAAAATCCTTAGGGACCAGTTCGTACATATCTCTTCCCATCTTTTCGAGTCATGTTAACCCCTTTAGAACCGCAGTCCCGTTTCGGGGACAAACTACTTGAAATTTGACTGGTTTGTCCCCAAAACGGGACTGCGGTTCTAAAAGGGTTAAGTCGAAAAGCGACGCATCAGGATGTACCACACACAATGTATGTACACGAGTACCAGGTATCTGGTATTCATACGGGGCATACTACGGTGATGAAGCTGGGTAAAAATGACGATTTTTAGTCGAAGGCCACATATCATACGTGGAGGATGTATCCACAGTCAATACAGTATTCATATCACAATCAATATAACCGTTCATGGGACTGAAGGTCGGACGGCAAAAGCTCTCTAGATCCTTGGGTCCATCGCTCCTCTTGCTTTCACAAGCGTGGAGACGTTTAACTTTTCTCTGATAATAGGGTGATAACACTTTTGTTTTTTCTTTGATTGTATTTTTTGTTTCACTATTTCATAGATTGCGTATGTCGTGCCTGTCGTATCTAGTACCAGGTATGATGACATGGCTTTGCATTGCCCACCGGAGTGCATACTGCACACGTGGCAACGTAGTATCTCTGTGGCGTAGCGTTGTAACCACAGGACTTATACCAGGTACGAGTATCTCTTCTAGGATTGAAGAATCGGCACGGACACTGGTTGTGCTGGATGTCGACGGGTAGAAAGAACGGTTTCATGTGAAGAAAACACACACACACTATCAGAGCAAACGAGAGTCTGAGCGGGTTGTTATGGTCTGCAACTACCCGATACGTTGGAATTCCACTCGTTTCACCCGTTCGGGTCATCTCGCCCGGTAGGTTGCCATTTCACTGGCTTTCCCTGGTCTTTTGACCCAATACGTGGCCATAGAAAACAACCATACTCAGTAGCTTCCGCATACATGATTAGTCCGTCTATTATAAGGAATAAGAACGGACAACCCAGGCGATGGGAATATTTTCAAAACTGTGATGTATATGAGGTGATCGTCCTCTTTATATAATCCCAAGTTCTATTTTGCATACTATGGTATGGGATACTGTTATGGGATACTCGTTATATGCATACATCCACATGCTTTCGGGGTTGCCTGCCTTGTAGGAGGGTGATTCGTGTGATATGCTGTTATGTATTCACGCTGCAAATGGTGCTCTGCTTGTTTGTTTCGTTAGGCTTTGAAGATACTTGTCTGGTCAATGCATGCAGGCATACCCGTTGCTCGTGCTCCGTTTGCCTGTTGCTCGTGCTCCGTTTGCCTGTTGCTCGTGCTCGTATGTTCGTTCGTTTTTCATGATCGCACACACATGCATGTTCGTTAAAAAATGTCTGCATGCGATTGACCACATAATGTCTTCAAAACCAAATGCAACCGACAGGTGTCGATACTAGCCGAAGGTGCTGTACGTACTAATACACGCATGCTCTCGTGGACCGTTCGCTCGGTCAGGTGATACCGAAAACTAACAATGTCGACCCTTACTCCGTTTGGGCGTAATGAACCCCTGGACAACAACGTTCATTGTCGGCTGGCAAACACGGAACTTTCAAGAAATCCACGTGTGTGTGTGTGTGTTCTTCACATTAAACCGTTCTTTCTACCCGTCGACATCCAGCACAACCAGTGTCCGTGCCAATTCTTCAATCCTAGAAGAGATACAAGTTCTGTGGTCACAAAGCTACGCCACAGAGATACTACGTTGTCACGTGTGCAGTGTCCACTGCAGTGGGCAATGCAAAGCCATGTCATCATACTAGATACGACAGGCACGACATCCGCAATCTATGAAATAGTGAAACAAAAAGGAACAATCAAAGAGAAAACAAAAACAAGGTGGACAAATCGAAAGAGAAAAAGAAGAAAAATGAAAGCAAAATCTAGGAGAAACAATCTGTCGTGCCCCCCCCCCGCAGGCGAGGTGGCCAACACTTGAAAAAGAGCGAGCTGGAGAAAACAAAGAAAAATAAAATAAAATATGAAAAAAACACCACTGCTTGTAAACAGAGTAAGACAAAGAACCAAGGAAAAAGTAACAAGGAAAAATAACAAAGGGGAAATAACAGGCAGACCAAAGCCCAAAGCACCTTCCAGGTGGCGGCAGCAGCGAGCTTGTGGTACGAGTAATATAGCTAGGTTCTCCCTGCTATTCCGCCTGGTACCTTGCTACCCAGACTGCCGTCTCCGCCCTGCGTTCGTGAACTATGCCCAGCCCCTTGGCGTCAGACAATACGAAACGAGCAGAGCAGGTTCGTCTTCCAACCACGCCACACGGCTCCTTCAGTACGGCTTATCAATCAGAAAAGGAAGAGGAAGAGAAAAAATAATATGAAAATCAGGGAGAGTCAGCGCAAAAAAGAAAAAAAAGAAGAAAAAAAGAAAACAAAAAAAGAAAGAAGAGAAGACAAGGGAAGACCACGTTCGAACCAGCTGCACCGGTTGGTAGCACTAGTAGTATGGTCATGTTCTACTTTCTAGTCGACTTGGTGCCTTGCTACCCTGTCTTGTGAAGATATGGCCGAGGTAAGGGTAAAGGACGCAGGTGTTTCTGGCAGCTGGGAAGCAGTGCTTCGCTTCTTCTTATATAGATCTTCTTTATTGATGACTAGAGCTGAGGAGGTGCTCTGGTAGAGAAGTGAGAGGTAGGGGGGTGAGACTCGACGCTCAGATATACTCGTCCCACCCCACGCTACAAGCTCTCCTAAATTCCTCTTACCTAACGCACTCCTAAATAACTTTCCTTTGGCTACCGAACGTTCTTCTGCTAATATAAGAACTTCTCACTTTACGACCCTATCTGCGTTAAGGAACATTACTCTTGTCTAACGGCCTATCCGCCTTAGAGAACATTCCTAAAAGACGGTTACTCTCAACTACCGGAATATCCGCCGGGTTAATCCATTCTTTGGATTATTCTCGTATTCCTCAGGCTACGAAACTGCCGACTATATTATCTATATTTATAGCCCATGAGCACTCGATTCATATCACATTAGCCCACCCTGAATAGTCGTATATGCAGACCACAAGATGGTCGAAGGATGATGACAAAGTTCATCCCAAAAGACCAGGAAAAGGTGGTCGAAGATGCGGCTATTCGAAACAAAAGAAACGAGGCTATAAATCCCCCCACACCTCGTCATAAGACCCAAACACTGCGAAGGGGTGTTTACTTAGAACAACCACTTAAAGGTAGAGACCGAAGGAGAGGAAGAAATAACTCAAAGCGGAAGCGAAAGCAGAGAAAGCCAAAGCGAAAACCGAAGAAAGAAGAAAGAAAACTGGAGACAGAACAAAAGCCGAAGCGAAGGCTGAAGAAGAAAACTAAGGCCGAAGTCCAGGCAAAAGAAGGGCGCACAGACGTATTACTGGGGCCATTGTCTGGGACACAAAAAGGTGCGAACGGGGGTTGGTCGCCGAACCGGGTTGGCAAACTAGGAAACTCGCGAAAGGAGGCAGTGCCCGCAATACAAAAAAAAAACACATATGTATCTGGTAGGAGTAATGCCTTGTCTTGTGTCGGAGGTCCTAAAGTGGTAGACATCACTCAAGAGAAACGGGGCATTGCTAAAGTGCAAAGAGGGTTGCGTACACTAGGGGCTATTAAAACCGGGAGATGTAGCGAACAACGCTGCGTCTGGGAGACCTCTTCGTGGTATGAACTATACCAGCAAACGTAGCAAGGTATTTAACTCAACAAGAAAAAACTGAAGAAGATCCGCAGGGAGATTTGCCTAATGCGTGCAGTTCAAGGTGGTAGATAGCGCAGGGCTAAAACACTAGCGTGTGCCACTCGGCCAACAGGGGCGACATCAAAGATGGTGTCGTTTGCCACAGAGCAGAGGGGCGCGCGGAATACCGAACAACATATGAAGAAACCTAAGAAAAAGAAAACAAACCACGATCGGGACCAGGAAACTAACTGAAAGCAGAACACGAGTCAGGGAAAATCGATCTTGGTAGAACCGCCATGGTTGATAACTCTGCGGCCCTCCGGGGCGGCAATGCTATCCGGACCCTACTTGGCAAACATAGAAGAAACACGGGCGAGCTGGAAGCTCGATAAAATCTTAGCTCGATGACCGTCTGAAACAGGGGTCGGTGGAAACCGACGGAGGCCAGGGTACAGCCCAGGCTACGACACGATTTTACCTCGGCGTAGTATTGCCAATAATTTGCGGTAGGCTAGTGAAGTACAAACACATATGAAAATTATGGTATCGCTACGACTCGGTGGCCTGAACGTAAGAAGGCAACACGGAGGTGTAGGCGATATGAAAAAAACAAAAGGTAGACGGAAACCAATGCACCCAAGAAGCTGGCTGCTGGTGACTACTGAAGACTAACCCTGAATAACTACTTTAATATATTGTTGACTGACCAGAAACAAGTACCCAGAACTAAAAAAAAATGCTAAACCAAGGCTATCCAGGGGGGGGAGTGGAAACCGTGGGGGCTCCGCGGGACACATCAGAGTTCCGCAGCAGCCCACGTGCTAGGCTCCCATTCCCATGACGTTGAAGACACCACGATCCGTACACGGCGTTCCGTGCTGTAGTGTAGCGGGCGGGTTGAAGGTCGATCTTGATCGGTCCGGGGTCATCCAGGAACCGGATGATGTAGGAGCCGCCTGGTGAAGGTTCCGGTGGAGCTCCCGAAGAGACGTCCGGGGGTGAACGGTGAGCGATTTTGCCCAGCCACCAGAGGCCGTCGCGCGCTTTGTACCATATGTGCGCTCCGGAGGGGAGGATGGTGGTGCTGAAGTTGTGGAGCCAGAGGCTGCGGGAGACCAGGGCGTAGCCGGGGGCGAGAAAGATTTGTCCTTGAGATCGTGCCAGTTCGCGGTGGGCAGCGCCGATGCGCATCTGGCGGTAGAGGCGGTTCGTCTGGCGGTGTTGTGTCGGCGCTCCTGACCAATAGAGTAGGATGTTGCGCCGGAAGTGTTGAAGGTCCAGCTCGCGTTCCCAAGAGGGGCTGAGAAGTCCAGCCCATTGGGTCTCGTACAGAACGGCGATGACCCCGCCGCGGCCGCGTACGAGTTGATGGCCGGTGATCTGCTCGACCTCGAGGCGTTCCGGTGGGTGAGTGACGTCGTCGTCGACGGTGACGTGGTAAGGTGGGGACTTGGCGGCAGAAGCTGTGAGTACGTATGTAGTGAGGTCCGCGGGCAGATGCTTGGGGATATCGCTGGTGTCGTCGGGGTTCCGACAAGGTTTGCATCGTTGAACGGAGACGCGTGGCTTGGAGTCCCGTCCCGGAAGTTCGGATGGAAGGTCGAGGAAAAGTAGCTTGTCGTGAAGAGGGCGGTTGTCGGGGGTGTTCGAGGCGGGCGTCGGTCCAACGGCGAGGACCTTGAAGGGCCCATTCCAGTTCAGGGAAAGCTTCGTCTTGAGTACAGTTGCGTCGGTGCCCTTTTTGACGCCTTGGCGAATGGTTGAGGCGGAGTTGTAGACCCAAACCCAGCCGCCGACGGTGAAGGGGGGGGATGCTCGGAGGGCGGCCATGATGGGCGCGTTGCGGCGCTGGAGACGCGAGACGGTGAGTCGGTGTAGTTCGCGGACGAGGGAGTACGCGCGTCGTTGTCGGTCGGTGGCGAGGTTGATGTAGACCAGATGATCGCGGTCCAAGCTTTGGTGCTGCGGTGTTGATGGTGGACACTTGGGCGAAGTGGCTGATGGGGTAGGCGTCGGGTGTAGACGGCGGTAGAAGCAGCCCAAGTGGGGAGTTAGGCGGTTGCCGTGGAGGGGTCGGGCTTGTCTCGTGGATGCCGTCGGCGGTGGGGAAGACCCGGGTTGGGTCGGTGGAGGCGGGTGTTTGCTCTGGGTCGTTGGGACTGGTACCAGTAGGAAGTTGGGGGAGGCGATCGGCGTCGAGGCTTTCTCGGACGTCCATCAGTACCCGGCCCAGCAGATTCCGACCACGCCAACGCGTCGGAATGCAGGCGTCCGGATGGTCGGCCTTGAGGCCTATGCCCCAGATGAGGTCGTGTAGGCTGGCCTCGGCAATGAGTTTGTCGTCCGTTGCCGCCAGCTCTCGCTGTAGCTCCGAGTGTTGGCGGAACTTGGAGAAGTTGAGGTTGAGGACGATGTTGTAGCGGTGTCGCTCCCAAACCAGTTCGTCGAAGCCGAAAACGGTGCGTCCAAGTGCTTTTTGGTCGGCCGGGTCGCGGGTCGCTTTGATGCGGCGCTCAGTTGTGGTGTCCCCGAAGAGCGCAGCCTTTTGCGCCATCATCATCTGCTCGGCGCAGTTGTATGTGACGCCATCGTGTTCGATGTCGCACAGGTACCACTGCGAAAAGACGGAAGAGGAGTCCCAGAACAAGTGAAAGGATGAGGGGGCCTCTGCGGTGGTGTGAGCTGTTGATGGCGTGTTGGTTGTTGGGGGTGGGGGGCGACGAAAATTTTTCCTATCGCCACCTGGCGTCGACGGGGGTAGAGTCAGCCACGATCTAGCGGTGCTGACCGGAACCCTCATGTTCGTGGGGGAATTGCTCGGCAAAGCCGAGGTACCGGGGGGGTCCACGCCGGGGCTTATACGCCGGGCGAGACGACCCTGAAAGGTTAGGGTAGACGATAATTTTTTCTATCGCCACCTGGCGTCGACGGGGGTAGAGTCCACCACGATCTAGCGGTGCTGATCGGAACCCTCGTGTTCGCGGGGGAATTGCTCGGCGAAGCCGAGGTACCGGGGGGGTCCACGCCGGGGCTTATACGCCGGGCGAGACGACCCTGAAGGGCCCTGTCGCCCAACGTTTGGAGGACAGGGGGATACTCGCTAGGAGATACCACACCTGGGGCCCGTGTCCACGCGTTGCACAAAGCAGGCGAGGAGGACGGGGCAGGGGGCTCAGGGCATGTCCTGGTCGACGTTGGTCGCGAGTCTTCCGTTTTTAATACGGGACTGCCCCTCGAGCTCAGGGGCAGCGGTGGTGTCAACACCGTGGCAGCCGGTGAAAGCCCGTCGTTCGCGGGTCCAACGCTGTCACAAGAAAGGCGCGCATGCTGGAACAAGCGCGTATGGAGCGGCCAATTAGAGGCAGGCTCAGGGGGCGATGGCCCGGTCGACGAAACGGTAGTTTCGTGTGAACCGGAACCGCTGGTAGCCGTAATCGTCGAGACGTTTCCCAGGGTAGCAATGTCTGGGGTCTCGGCAATGGTCGGCAAGTAGCGTTGCTCACCGCCGGAAGACGTCGAGTGGAGCATCCTGGTGAGGCTCGGCGTCTCGGCCTCCTCCCGCCCACACCTCAAGGCAATCACTTGAGCAAGAGGATCAGTGCTTGAGCAAGTGGCTGGGAAATGGGCTGGGGTAGGGGGGGGGCATGCGGGGGCAGGGGTCGGGGAGGCGTGGTGCACGTGATTTACGCGTGCGTCCTGAGAGCCTCGGGTGGTCGCAGTAGATGCTGTTGATGGAGATGCGGCAGGTGCTCCATCATCGGCTTGTCAGTTGGTGCGGAAGGTTCCCGGCTGCCGTTGGTTCGGGAGGTTGGTCGAGTTGTTGCTGCCCATCCGCATGTTTGCGGGGGCGGCTGGTGCGGACGTGTTGGTCGCAGGGGTATGAACCGTCAACGCGGAAGACGAGGGGGCAGGCTCGATGCGTTGTTGTCAGAACTGTTGCCCTGGCGAGTGTCGGTTGCCGTTGTCGTAGTTCCGGCCGTTGCTATGGCGCCAGTTGTTGGAGCGCCCGTTGTCGCCGCGGTAGTTGCGGGAGTGGTCATAGTTGGAGTGGCTGTTGTTGGAGTTTCCGCTACGGTTGGTGTTGTTGCCTCGACGGTTGTTGTCGTAGCGGTTGGAACTCCGCTCCAGGTTGAACTCGTATTGCCCCCGGCGGTAAGAGAGCATCCTCTGTTGCCACGGGCGGTAGGCCTGACCGTCGTCGTTTAGCTGTCCGAGTGCCGGGTTTAAGATGCCGGACGTGGTGAGGAAGCTCTTGGAGCAGGTCTTCTGGCTATGGTCCGTGCCATTGCAGTTGAGGCAAAGGTCACCGTGAGCGCGTAGGGCTTGGGCGTGGGACACCGCGACGTTCCGCCTCCGTCACGGGCTCCGTAGAGGCTCTCGTCATCAGGCTGAGCGCTCGTGTGGAGGGGGGCGCTGCCGTCGTGGGATGTGTTGTCGAGGTGAGAAGGGGCGGTGTCGCCGGCGATGGCGTATCCGTTGTGGGGCGGGTGGTTGGGGGTGTCGGAGGGGTGGGTCGAGACTCGGTCGGGTCCACACGTAGCCGCGGCCGGCGTTGGAGTGGAAATACCTTAGCTCGAGTAAAAGGGTGTGGGCGGCCCCGATTAACTCGGACGAGGCACCCTCGGTGGCGGCGCGGGCCAGAACGAAGGTGATCGACGGGTCGCAGTCGGGTGTGAACAGTCGCCAGACGCGGCGTGCCGCTATAGAGACATCTGAGGCTATCGGGTCGCGTGTACTCTGCATCCAGCGGAGCTTGGCGTCCAGAAAGACCCAGTCATTCGACTCAAAGCCGAACGTCTGCGGTTGCCGGTGCCCAGTGGATTTGGGGGCTGGCAAGGATTGGGCCGGTAGTGGTGCCTGGGACATTGTGGTCCCAGCTTGGTTCTGGGGGCGCTGGGAGGTGGTGGTCCTAGACATCGCGGCGGACGCAAAGGGTGGTCCAGGGTGCGGAGCCGACGGCTGCGGTTGGGCCGTGGTGGCCGTGGTCGCAGCTGCAGTCTCGTAGGTGTGGTCGAAGGGGTAGGAGAGGGCGGTAACACGAGTAGGAGGTCAGCGCTCTCTTTCGCAAGAAGGAGGAGCTGCTCGTGGTGGGCTTTGAGGGCCGCGCGGCGCTCACGGAGAGCCGTGGGATCGCCTTGGTAGTGCCCCGGATTGAGAGCAGGGGTGGAAGTTTCCTGTGCGGAGACTTCCGGTTTGATGGTAGGCCCGGCACTGGTCGTGCCTGCTCCCAGTGGAGAAGATCCCGGTGTGGTGGGGTGTAGAGCGAGGTCACTCAGAATGCTATCGAAGCCGGGGGTGTCGTCGTCCGTGGCGCGAGAGGGCCTTGCGGCATACCTCGCCTCGCGGGGGTTGGTGGTGTCGGTGGAAGGGGCGCCGGGCATGTCGGTGGAGGAAGTTGGAGAGGGCTGGTGGATCCAGGCTTGGATCAGGGTAGGCGGCTACAATACCAACAAACCGATCTAGGGGACAGAAAGGAGTGACGGTAAGGACGTACAATAAGGGGTATTGAGGGGGGTGTGCCACAATTATAGTGCCCGTCGAAGGATATTTTTATAGTTGAGGACGTCTAGCTAGTTTCAGGCGCCTCGCGTGTGATTGACGGTAGTCGCGCCCGAGTCACTCAAGTGATATCAGTTGAACCGAATTGAACAGAACTCCGTCTGAAATGTCCAATGTTCCTAGTGATAACAGGGCGTGACGATTACTGGGCGTGGGCAGTGCAAGACCTTTCGTTGGGATACAATTAGAGTACCCGTAAAGGCAACGTGTAGGTCGAGTCGGGGGGAAAATTGCAGCATGCCGGCACTATTTGGTAGCTGCACAGCATATCGGGCGATTCCCTACTTGAACGGTGGGCAGTTTTTCGTTCCGTGGTAGAAACAGACAGCAACCGATACGTTTCGGGGGTCGCGAGGCCCGATACGTTGTGAGATACTTAGGGTATCGTAGAGGTGGCACAAGTGAGAACAAAAAAATAAATAAAAATAAGAAATAGACCCCGGTACGTAAAAACATGGAAAAGAGTATCAATCGGCTCCTTTGGGGGAGTCGAAGACGCTAATCCGCCGCGAAGGATGTTGTGTATTGGTGTTAGTTTGACCAGCATTTAGTTCATCACTTTCGGAAATGGTCACTGCCCGGGCCACAGTTACTATGCTCCACATTCGAGCAGCTTGTAGCTGCTGTATTTGTGATGAGCTGGACAAACATGGGAGAAACAGTTGTTTACTAGTTTGTGTAGCCTTTGTGGTGTTACGGTTCTAGGCAGCCTGTACCCTGCTTTATTTGTAAAAGCTGGTGGGGGTGGGGTGCGTTGGAAAATAACACTTGTTACAAACTTGAACAGTGTCTACCCTGCTTTGATTTAAGGTGGGAGCAAAAAAGAAAAGAAGAGAAAAAAAAAGGAAGGCACACGTCGAAAACAAAAATAAAGGGAAAACAAACACGACCAAACTAATATTCGGGCCAGATCAGGTAGCATACATTCTGTTTTGATGTGCTACAGCTGGGGGAGGGTAGACGTATACAGCAGTAGACAAAGTTGCGCGCCAAAAAGCTTCGTTTCGTCGGTAACGCTGAGGAACGTGCACGTAAGAGGCTGTAGCCGGGCATATTTGTGCAGCATATATATACCTTATTTCTGTCTTAAAACTGGCAAATTTAAATGCGCCTAGGCAGCAGACGGACAAGGTTCGGCAATATAAAGCCGCTTTAAGTCGTTAAAGCCGGAAAACAAACGTGCACGTAAAGAGCAGTAGAAAAAAACAATCTAAAAATAATAGACATCGTTTGTATCCTATAGGCCGTGGGGGTGGGGCATAAATAGCAGAAATCCAGCATGCGTCCTGTATTTATAGTAGAGCAGCAGGAAAGTAGTGCATCATAGAGCCTGTTCTGCATGGTAGAAGCAGCGTGTGGACGGGCAATCTGAAGAGGGGTGCAGAAATATAAGCTGGTCCCATTGAGCAACATTTAAAATTCGCCTGCAGATATATTCCTAAAGAGCTACGTGCAACCATATAAGAATTGTCTACAGGTATACCTGGTATTCCCAGAGCGCTACCCGTACGTGTGTGTTCTTCGCATTGTATATACGTGCAACCAGGTAAGGTTCGCCTACGTACGAGTATAAATATATGCATTCCTATACGGTGGATGTGCTACACCATCACATCAAGAAAGGGGCACCGACCGTGCATCGTTTGTCTACCTAAATATATCGTGAGGAAGGAAGGGGGGGTTCACGGGAGATGTCGTCACTAAAATAGTGTTACGTACCCCTTGTTGTTGTTGTTGTTGTTCTCACATTAACTCTCTGACGAAGGAGTCCGTGGTCACACAAAGTTGGTACCTCGCTCGTACACAAGACTTTGTAGGCTACTATGTACGTGTTGAAATCCTGTAACCAAGGCATTCAAATAAAACACCACCAGGTACATTTATGGCTATTCTCGCTGTGGGGGGGTCGCCAGTAAGTTTAATTCATACGTATACTATCGCTCGTATCAGGTACCAGGTACCAGGTAGGCTCTTGTTTGCGGGCTTTGTGACACGAATGGGAGAGGAGCGTCTGCCGAGGAGGGTGATGTTTGGGGAGATGGTTGGGGGTAAGGGTTACTCCGGAGGACAGGAGTGGGACTGGATGAGGTACCTTGAGGAGGACCTCAAGGAGTTCGGCATCAAGCTCGAAGGGTGGCGCGAGACAGCACAGAAAGCCGGCAGATGGTTCCAACGGGTCGAGGAAGGGGCGGAGGCCTTCATGCGGAAATGGCATACAGATGAGAAGGAGGCATCGGCAGAACGGCATAGAATAGCTGCGACCACGACCACAGCCGTTGACGCCAACGCGAGTGTGCAGAATGGCAGGGAAGAGGGGGGGGGCGAAAGGGGGACGAGGGGGAATGGCCGGGGGGGGGGGGGGGGGGGAAGCGGTCTGCCCAACAGACTGAAGCCTGGTTATGGCCATCATCGTCATGATACACTCCTTTCTTTGGGACCCAAGTAACTAGCATGGTGCCATCTGGGCAACTTTGCGTGTCTGTATGCTCCAGTGCCTGCCGTTGGTATTTTCTTCCCCCCCTGCCGCCCGTGATTATCGCTTTTTTGTCCCTTCTTTGTTTTCATTTTTCTTTCATTCCCGTTTGTACCTCTTTGTGTCTTTGTTAGTATGGTCCATTTTGCCTTGCCTTTTTTTTCGCGTTTTGCTATCTGCGTCTGTTTTAATTTTGTTTTTGTTTTTGTTTTGCTTAGCTTCATCTTCTTTTTTTAGGTTTTTTAGGTTTTTGTCTGCTATTAATAGTCTCCTTTTTGCTTCCCTGGTGTCCGCAGTGAGTGGTGGAGTGCGTATGCCTGTTTTTTGTTTTTTTTGCCTCTGTTTTTACTTGAGGTATTTCTTCCACTCCAGAGTTATTGGAGCCTGTCCTGCGACCACGGACTGCATTGAATTGTGAGTTAATGTGAGAACAACAACAACAACATGGTCGTTCAATAACTCGCAGGCGAATATCCCACGCGATGGATACCAATGGATACAATTCGCAATTATAGCCGAGCCGTTCGTAGGCTGCTCACATATGCATATAAGAGGATGGCGTATTTAGTCACACAACCGCTGTTCCTAATTTTTTTTTACCACGTATCAGTATACTGCTGCGGGTGTCCTACCAGTACTACAGCAGCTTCTTTGTAGTCGTGGTAAGGGTCAAATCCCATACAACGCTTGTCTATACAGGAAGGTGCAGATGAAATGGCGGGGGGGGAGAATGTGAGCAGTTCCACCTAATTTTCACGTGCCTTCCCTATGAAAGGGCGGGCATACATCGAGGCGGAGGGGGTCATTGTTGTAAAAAACGCTCTCGTTGTTATGCGCGATGAGCACGATGTCATTTGGGGGGGGTCTCCAGGTGCATTCAACCACATGGTGTCACGTATCGTGGAGGTGATCGATCTCGTCATTCCACGGCGGCGACGGGGTACAGGGCGCGGAAAAACATACCTCATGACACTGCCGAGAGCAGCAGTAGTACTTATATGACAAGTACCTACTGAGAAACAGCAGAGAGAACTTGTACGTACTTGTACATGTGCCTGATAAGGGGGGAAGAATGCGTCTACTCACCTATACTAAGAGGGGAGAAACGTCTACTGTCGCCACTAGGCAGCTTGTCACAGTCGTCGGCACTAAAAACACACTCAGGAACGCAGGTTCGAAAAGAAAAAAAAGAAAGAAAGAAAATAGACCGCGAGGAAAACGAAAGAAAAAACGAAACAAGGAACGAAAAGAAACAAAAATAAAAAGTTGACTTCAAAACCAGTTGCCTCCCGGGTAGGGATGGCTCACATGATCGTGAAAAGATTTAGAAGAAGTGCTGCAGTCCTCAGCTTGGCCAGAAGGTTCGTCGAATGCGAAGACGTCAGATGTGAAGATATGGCCGAGGTAAGGGTAAAGGACGCAAGTGTTTCTGGCAGCTGGGAAGCAGTGCTTCGCTTCTTCTTATATAGATCTTCTTTATTGATGACTAGAGCTGAGGAGGTGCTCTGGTAGAGAAGTGAGAGGTAGGGGGGGTGGGACTCGACGCTCAGATATACTCGTCCCACCCCACGCTACAAGCTCTCCTAAATTCCTCTTATCTAACGTACTCCTAAAAAACTTTCCTTTGGCTACCGAACGTTCTTCTGCTAATATAGGAACTTCTCACTTTACGACCCTATCTGCGTTAAGGAACATTACTCTTGTCTAACGGCCTATCCGCCTTAGAGAACATTCCTAAAAGACGGTTACTCTCAACTACCGGAATATCCGCCGGGTTAATCCATTCTTTGGATTATTCTCGTATTCCTCAGGCTACGAAGCTGCCGACTATATTATCTATATCTATAGCCCATGAGCACTCGATTCATATCACAGTCTGCCATCTCCTTCCTACTTTCGTCTACCGCTGTTTCCCTTCTACCCCTCCTGTTCCCCCCCCTCTCCGCATTCCCTCGGTCGGGCTTTATGCCACTTCTCATGTTGCCCCCTCGCCCCCCGTCCCCTTGGGCACCATCCACGGCGGATGCGCGGCGCTGCCTACTCATCTCAGCCTCAGCCTCGTGCCACCTCACCATGAACCGTTCGGCTGCTTCAAGAATCCCCCGGTACCACTTCCCCGCCTTTTTGGCTGCAGTGGACCACAACGCGGTCTCAACTCCAAACACCAAGGGGGTAACTTCCGTTGACCCTTCGGTGGCTCGGAACTCCCTAAGGTCTTGGACTATGCATCTATGCCAAGTCTTACACTGTCCGCCTGGGCTCGGGTTCTCCCCACCAGCTATCGTCCCGAATATTACCCGACTGGGTAATCGCTCCTTGCTTTGCCGTGCCACGCCCCCCGCAAAGAAGAGCCGCCGTTTACGAATGGTCGTTTCGATGCTCTCGCAACGTGTCATCTTGAGAGCCTTCGCGTACGAGAGGATGGCATGATCAGTATGAAGTCGGCGCTGAAAGCCAATGACTCGCAGCAAGACTTGGTGGTGAGCCGTTCGAAGCTTGGCAAAGTGTTCCGCTCAGAGGGTCCACGTCACACACCCGTACAGCAGGGTCTCAATCACCTCGGCCTTCATCATTCGGACTTTAAGGCTAAGGGGGGCTGTCGTCCTATCATACAACTCCGGGCCGAACCGTTTGAGGCATGCTCGCATGAGGCGGATCCGTCGGTCGATTTCAAGCGAGAGGTCAGCGTTTTCGTGGATAACGCCGCCTAGGTATAAGAACTGGGTCGTCTGCTTATACCTCTGACCTGCCGCTTCGATGACGAGCGGTGGTGCGAGGGTTGTCCAGTCTGGTGTTTGTATGACCATCGTCTCAGTCTTCTTTTCCGACACCGTGAGGCCTGCTGCTTCGAAGACAGTCACGATGACTGTCATCATTTTTGCGAGCCCTTCAGCCGACTTCGAGACAATTCCTGCATCGTCGGCGTACAACATGCCCCATACAGACCTTCGCACGCACGCCAATGGCTTCTCCTTCCCTGTTCGAACTACTCCAGCTTCCCAGAGTTGGACCAAATCCCTTACAATGTCTTCGTCTTGGCTGAAGCGTACTAGTACGACGTGTAACGCAGCAGCGAAGAACACGTTGAGCAGTAACGGTGATAGTACACAGCCTTGCCGCAGCCCCTGCGTGACATCAAACCATTCCGAGAGCTCGCCGTCAGCAGTACGCACGCGAGCCCGCATGCCATCGTGGAAATTACGGATAATTCTCAGCATCTTGGTTGGTACGCCAAAGCGTGTGAGTACCTTCAATAACAGTTTTCTGCAGATCGATGAAGCACACGTATAAGGGGATTTTCCTCTGTCGTCCGAGCTCTTTCAGCCGGCGCACGACGAACAACATGTCAATCGTTGATCGTCCGGGGCGGAAGCCGCACTGTTCCTCGGGGAGTAGTTCCTCGGTCTCGCAGTAGTTGCTGAGGCGGGACGCGACGATCTTCAACAACACTTTGCCTGCGTGGGCAACAAGCGAAATCCATCTATAGTTGTTGCAGTCAGTTCGATCCTTCTTTTTGTGAAGGACCTTGATGATCGCATCTTTCCATTGCTGAGGGACTTCTCCTGTTAACCAAACATTGACAAGGGTGTTGTGAAAGCGCTGGGCGAATGCCGGGTGGTCGAGTTTTAGGAGTTCGACCGGGAGACCATCTGGCCCGACAGCTTTCCAATTCGACATCCCCTTAAGTGCTTCGGTTATCTCGTCTATGGATGGTTCATCTTCAAGCGACAGTTTAGGCGGTCGCGGTTGCAAGAGGTCGATGATCGTGGGATCGAGTTTTAGCGACTTCGTGTTCATTAGTTTGTGGTAAAACCCCGCCCATCGTTCACGAATTCGCACCTTATCCCGTAGGATCGTGCCATCCTTGTCCCTAATGAACTGTTCGCTCCTCGCTTTAGTCCCTTCCAATCCTACCGTACTCTTAAGGTGTTTGTAAAAGCCTCTTTGGTCGTTGTTCGCTAGGAGTCGTTCGGGTTCGGCAAGGTAAGCTTCGAAGTACGCATGCAATCCCGCGGCAATCACCTTCTGCAGGTTCGCACACGCAGATCTCAGGGTCTTCCACGCGGTTCTGTCCCAGGGGTGGGCACGCAAGAATTGTCGTGCATCCTCCCTCGCTGTCCATGCTGGCATGAATGCGGCCAAGGTTTCGGCAGACTCACACCATCCATGTCTGCGGTGGCGACGTGCAGGGGGTGGTACCTCTTTTTCGACCGCATCGATAACAGCCGTAGTGAACATCTCAACCATTTTAGACGTATTACGGGGGTGGATAGGCTGGGTGAGAGTGGAGATGACCCTGGAGACTACTCGTTCATGACACTTTCCATCGGACATAAAAAGCTGCCTGTCTAACTCTCGGCGTTTCGTCGGTCTACGTATTTGTCTGTTGGGCGCAAAACGACCACCGAGTCGGACTTTGATATACAAGATGTTGTGGTCTGAGTCAGCCTTAGCTGGGGCAGGAGGCTGTGGGACGACTTTCGCATCTTGTACTCTAGGTCGATGGACTTGACGGGTTAGGATGTAGTCAACCCGCTTACGGTCATTCGGGCCGGTGCCGTTGTGAGTATGCGATATCCCACCCTTGCACGTGCTGAAAAACGTGTTGGTGACAGCTAACTTGCAATTAATTGGTGGCGAACGACAGGAGCCGTCTGCCATTATCGTTACGAACATCACGTCCATACGCTCCCAGCACTCTGCTTTCATCATCACCGCACCCTTCCTTCCTCTGTCCAGTTCGCGCGTTGGCATCCATCAGTACAAACAGACACTCTTTCGTCGGGAATTTTTCCACCAAGTACTCCAGCTTCTGCCAGAAAATACGTTTCAGTTCGGCGTCCTTGGTACAATCAGTTGGAGCATACGCAACGACGAAATTGACTGCCTCGCATTTGCCAGCCAGCTCAAAGCGCATAGACATTAGCCGCTCGTCAACGAACTGATGAGTATACACAGACTTACTGCACAACGATTCCTTGACAGCTAGGCCTACTCCGTACAGCCCTTGCCTGGTGGCTGTTGTTCCCTGTCCTGAACAGGAAACACGATACCCTGCCGGACGGAACGTCGTGCTGCCGGACCTCCGAGTTTCTTGCAGACCAATGAAGTCACAGCCGAGTTGCCGTCCCTTCGCCAGTACACGCTCGTCATGTCCGTACCCGTTCTTCCCCTTTACAGCCAGGGTGCGCACATTGTAGGTATATTGTGATGACTATGTTGTAGTTTGTGACCACAGGGAAAATCTCTCTCTACGATCAAATAAAGGGCACGGACACTGGTTGTGCTGGATGTCGACGGGTAGAAATAATGGTTTAAAGCGAAGAACACATACACAATACGTGCAGAGTACGAGTGGAACACAGACGGCCGCTTTACCGTTTTCATCCCGACTGCTGTAAAGTATGTATAGTACCTTCAGCATACCGAACTGGTATCACATCACACTGGATACGTCAGGCACGACGCACGCATTCCGTCCAAGAGCAGAGAGAGATAGCAATGCGACACCAACGAATAAATCAAACCTATCAACCTAGTGGCACCGGGCATATTATTACTGGTAGATAGAAAACACCCGGCGCTAGATTACCGACTACCAGGATGTCAACACAGCAGTTTGTATCACAGAATCGGGGATCACACCCATAAATATAGTTGCAATCCCGTCATCACAGCGCACGAATACTGGGGGATGCGTGAACAGTTACTTGATAGTATCATACATATGCACGAATATTGTTAAACCGTGAAAACAGGCGCTTTTTTTGCATTCGTGCCGAAAGGACCTCGGAGCGCTGGCCTCTATCCGGAGCGCTTTGCCTGTAGCAAGGATGACTGCTCTTCCAGAGCAAATACATGCATCCTAAGCGGTGGATACGAGATACACAATGCAAATCGAACTGAGGAGAGAACACCTGGTAGGTTCCGATAGGAAAACAAAGCCCCTCCCCAGCGCGCATACTCATGCGCCGTCTTAGTCGCTGACGCAGTGAACGTAGAACCAACCGAGCTTGACTTTGTTCACGTATCTGACATGGTTCCCTAAGACGATGGGGCATCCTCACCGTTTGTGTGCTGCACTGCTGTACCTGATGTTGTTCTCACATTAACTCACAGTTCAATGCAGTCCGTGGTCTCAGGACAGGCTCCAATAACTCTGGAGTGGAAGAAATACCTCAAGTAAAAGCAGAGGCAAAAACAAAAACAAGCATACGCACTCCACCACTGCGGACACCAGGGAAGCAAAAAGGAGACTATTAATAGCAGACAAAAACCTAAAACAGAAGATAAAGCTAAGAAACAACAAAACAAAACAAAACAAAAACAGCAGCAGATAGCAAAACGCAAAAAAAGGCAAAACGGACCATATGAACGAAGACACAAAGAGGTACAAACGGAAATGAAAGAAAAATGAAAAAAAGAAGGGACAAAAAAGCGATAATCACGGGCGGGGGGGAACGAAAATACGAAAGGCAGGCACTGGAGCATACAGACACGTAAAGTTGCCCAGATGGCACCATGCTAGTTGTTTGGGTCCCAAAGAAGGGATTGCATCATGACGATGATGGCCATAACCAGGCTTCAGTCTGTTGGGCAGACCGCTTCCCCCCCCCCCCCCCCCCGGCCATTCCCCCTCGTCCCCCTTTCGCCCCCCCCCTCTTCCCTGCCATTCTGCACACTCGCGTTGGCGTCAACGGCTGTGGTCGTTGTTGCAGCTATTTGTTGCCGTTCTGCCGATGCCTCCTTCTCATCTGTATGTCATTTCCGCATGAAGGCCTCCGCCCCTTCCTCGACCCGTCGGAACCATCTGCCGGCTTTCTGTGCTGCCTCGCGCCACCCTTCGAGCTTGATGCCGAACTCCTTAAGGTCCTCCTCAAAGGAACCTCATCCAGTCCCACTCCTGTCCTCCGGAGTAACCCTTACCCCCAACCATCTCCCCAAACATCACCCTCTTCGACAGACGCTCCTCTCCCATGCGTGTCAGAAAGCCCGCAAACAAGAGCCTACGTCTGCGTACCGTCGTCTCAACGCTTTCAGATTTTGTCCTGAGAAGCGGGCTAGCATAGGATAGAATGTGGTCTTCGCGCTTTCGTTTTTGCCAGCCGATGCATCGGAGGAGCATCTTGTGGTGGACCTCCCGTAATCTACCGTAATCAGTCTTGCTCGGGCTCCAAGTAACGCAACCGTAGAGCAATGTTTCGATCAACTCGGCTCTCAGCATTCGCACCTTCAGGCGTAAGCGCACACCCGGGCGGTCATAAATTTCCATCTTATACCGTCCGAAGCATGCCCATGCCCTCTGGAGTCGACGCGTTACCTCGACACTTCTGCCCGTCCAAACTGCGCTGATAGCCCCGCCCAGGTACACAAACTCGGTCGTTTGTTTGTACACTTGGCCGGCGGCGGTGACGATGAACGGCACGTTCCCCCCATCTTCCGTCTGCAGACACATTGTCTCCGTCTTGGCCTCCGAGACCGTCAGGCCGAAAGCGGCACATGCAGACACGATCACCGTCATCATCCTCTCCAGGCCGTTGGGTGATCTCGATACTATGCCTGCATCGTCAGCATAGGGCATAGCCCACAGTGTCTGGGCCTCTTTATCATTCCCCTGTCCGTCGGCGTGCCCGACACGTGCCTTCCCCCTCTTCTTTTTCTTCTTATCCTGCTTTTGTTGGAGTTGCACCAAGCTGTCCATGATGGCTTTATCAGCAGCCAAACGTTTCTCCGCCACACGCAGCACCGCTGTAAAACAAATGTTACAACAATGGCGCGAGCACACACCCTTGCCGTAGGCCCTGTTTCACGTCGAACATATCTGAGCACTCGCCGTCATCCAGCCGCACGCATGCTCGCATGCCGTCGTGGAATTGGCGGATAACGGTGAGCATTCTAGGGGGTGGCACCCCAAAGCGAGCCACGACAGCCCACAGGAGGGTTCGGTCGACGGAGTCATAGGCTTTGGTGAGGTCGACAAAGCACATGAACAGCGGAGTGTCCTACCTCCTTGCCAATTCCTGCAAGCGTCGCACCACGAACATCATGTCGACCGTCGATCGTTCGGGCCTAAAGCCACACTGCTCCTCTGGCAGGATGCCTTCCCGTTCGCAATAGTCGCTGAGTCGGCGCGCGATGACTTTGAGGAGTACTTTGCCGGCATGCGCGACAAGGGAAATGCCACGATAGTTACCACACTCGTCCTGTCTTTCTTCTTGTGCAGCACCTTAGTCGTTGCATCCTTCCATTGCTGCGGTACGACCCCTCCCCTCCACAAAGCGACGATAATCTCGTAGAAGCTTCCCAAGGTGTCCTAGTCTCCCTCGTCGGCCAGGACCTTCAGAAGTTCAGCTGGGAGACCATCAGGCCCAACCGCCTTGCGGTTCGCCATCGCCCTGATCGCGTCTTCCACCTCGTATCTAGACGGGACGTCGTCCAGCGGACTGCACGAGGGCCAGACCTTGAGCTCATCGACGATAGTCAGGTCGATGACTCGGTGTTCACGAGCTTATGGAACCACCTTACCCATCGTTCCCGGATGAGGCCTATGTCTCGTAGTAATCTACCTTCCTCGTCCCTGATGTACTACGAATGGAAAGTCCTCTTTCCTTCCACATTCATCCTCTTAAAGTGCTTGTAGAACCCAAACTGATCGCCTTCTTGGATACGCCTTTCGAGTTGACGGACGTATTCCTCGAAGAACGTCTGCACTCCGTCCGTCCTCGCACGTTTGAGCTCTTTAGTGGCAATCTTCACAGTTTTTCGCAATTTTTTGTCTTCCGGGTTAGCACGTAGTTGCGTCTTCGCATTTCCCTTCTCCCTCCATCGTGAGTGCACCTCTGCTTTTACCTCTTCGGGCGTACACCAGTCCAGCGGCCCTTGTTTTCGACTGGTATGAGGTGCTAGTTTAGCAGCAGTCGACAGCACGGTCTCCACTAGAGCAATTGCCTTATCATCGACACTCCCAATTGTGCCAGGCGGTGGGGGGGTAAGTTTGGATATCTCCCTATCGAGTCTGTACATAAGGTTGACCCTAATTTCCATGTGCTTCGTCCCCGCATTAGGAGGGCACTTCTATAAAGGCGAGGCTACATATGCCCAGTGCCCAAACTAAAGGTTCCCTTCATTTGCGAACGCGATCGTGTAGTGGTTGAGCGTACCACGCACCTGTTGTATCGTCCGTTTCCAAGCACCGGGTGATCCGCCTGATCGGAGAAGAACGGTTGTAGGAATTCTAGATTGCATGACTAATGCTGGAAAACATGCTGTAGGCATGGTGCAACCGAGCAGGATACCTTCGTATGTGACCCTCCAAGATTAGCGGCCCAGTGTTGGAGACACGGATGGAAAGGTGAGGTTGGGATGCCAATAGGCAGTAGGTAGTTTCCGTGCTGGGGGGGTGTTTGTCTCCACTTACTTTCTACAACTACTTTCACGAAAACCGTTATACAAGCAAGGGGTACGATCTGGAAGTGGTGGTGGATGAATGACGTTTGAGGACTCATGAAATAGTTTTAGCACGAAAGGGTCTCACCAGTAGACACTGTTCGGGCTGGGGGGGTGGCGTGAACGTCAGCGCCTTCAAACGGCTTACTTGCGCGGAGTCACGTCAGTACTTGGGGGGGTGGCGTGGAGGTGGCGTCAACGTCAGTGCCTTCAAACGACTTACTTACTCTGAGTCATGTCAGTACCTTTAAACGTGGCGTGAACGTCAGTGCCTTCAAACGGCTTATTACTTACGCGAGGTCACGTCAGTACTTGGGGCGGTGGCGTGAAGGTGGCGTGAACGTCAGTGCCTTCAAACGACTTACTTACTCTGAGTCATGTCAGTACCTTCAAACGTGACGTGAACGTCAGTGCCTTCAAACGGTTTACTTACTCGGAGTCACGTCGGTACCTTCAAACGTGGCGTGAACGTCAGTGCCTTCGAACGACATACTTACCCGGAGGCATGTCAGGGAACGTGGGGTGAACGCTACCATCGCACTTTTCACTCGTGAGCCTAAATGAAAAAATCACGAATTGAATGCCGTGGCGTTTTTCGAGGCCAGTCTGCACAATTATTAAACAAATATTGCACATATTAATTTTCTGGAACGATCTTGTCTAGCCTAGGTGGCCATGACAGCTCCCTTCAAGTAGTGCGCACTGCACACTGCTACAAAATGTAGGCATATCGTACTGCTGTAGTACTTTATCACTAGTGTGAGAAGCTAACCCACGCTCTTCGATGAATGTCGAGCCCGCTATTTTTATCGCCAACGGGCAAGGTGCTACTTGTTACGCCGGGCGGCGGGAATCTAATTATATTTTTTTGGCGAAGATTATTTTTTCATGTGTACCACTCTTATTCAGGAGAATTTTACTCTGGGCGTTTGTTTCAGGGGTTGTGTTATCTTGAGTGTTGCACTGTGCGGGACGAAGCAGAGGACACGTACTATCTAGGAGCAAAGGCAAGAAGGAACACAAACGGTAGTGGCCCAGTTCGGACATTCCACATTTATTTGTTTGTCCGATAACCACCCAAGCTAGCGAGTGCCTTTCAAGGTGACCCCGAACCCCAAATACATTCAGCATACCCCTGGAAATGCTACGTAGCCTGGCCTTCATACGACCAACACTCTCCTCCTAAGAGTTCTGTGTTCGGATTATTTGCTTTTTCGACAAGGAACGTAAAAGTGAAAACGAAAAACTCATACCGGTGCACATTACATAAGGGTATCCTACTGTAAAGGTATCTCACTTTTTTTCTCCAAAATGGGAAAGAAAGGTGCAAACGACGAGCGACGCGTCTAAGAACACATTTTGGCGACCATTCTTTGCGCTTGGGTACCCTCCTTCTCCTGGAGAGAATCGGCTCGGGCGTTAGTTCCAGGCGTTGTGCTATCTTGATCGATATTCTGTACCGGAAGAAGCAAACAACCTACCAGGTACCGTTTATAGGAGTAAAAAAAACACTATAATAGAAACAGCAGTGTAGTGGTGAAGTTTGGGCATTCTGGATTTGCTTTTCTGGTATTTCGGCCCTTTTTTCATAGTGACACCGACCACCAAATGTATTCAGCATTTTGCTGGAAATTATAGCCTGGCCGTCATACGACCAAATCTCTCTAAGAAAATTATATTCGGCCTTTATCGCTCTTTCGCTGGATGGTGTACTGCTATAAAACGGAAACATGAAAAACTCTTACTGGTACGCATTGCGTAATAAAGCCCTATCTCCAGCAAGTGCATACCTGTTACAGCCAGTAGACAGCAGTTAGTTTGTGCATACCTTTGTTTATACAGAACGGTCACACATACATATATTATGCGCTAGATCATACCTGGTGTAAAGCTGTTTGTACTACTATTTCGGGGGACCATCATCATAGTAAATAGGGGACCAACTGTCATTATTAATTAGTAAAAATGGCGGAATATATAGTTTTTCGGGTGTACGTAGGCCCTACTGACTATGGTCCCCCGTAATACTGTACATCCCGCGAACAAACGAAAACCCCTTGTTTTTAAAGTCGCCTCTCTAAATTGGCACAACACAATATTAGTTAGGGAGAGTCCGCCAAAAAGCAGGAATCGTGTGTCTGACGAAGAAATGATTCCAGTGGATAAGGGCCTGGAGGAAAGTATGTACAGCCCAGATACGTTCGGGAAAAAACGAATGTGTCGTGTTTCCGCTCAGCATATATATATATATATGAGAAGGGTGTGTATGAGGTTTTCTGCGCCCCACGTTGACGGCTCGTCTTGACGGCTTCGCGACGAAAAATTGTGCTTGGTCGCATGTAACAACAACCACTCGTGAAGGACTTCCGCTGGAACGGGATTTTTATAGTGTTGGCGATCACTCTCATATCATGTATATTATGTGTGTTACATTTTCATCGTACCATGCCCACAAGAAAGGGTACATATAGTCCGATACCTTGAAACAAGGCAGGTAGGTGCGATGTACCTTGCCACGAAAGTTTTCAAGTACCATCATCAGCTGTGGTGATATGAAGCATTTCTTATATTATATAAGGGTATCACGAAAATCAAATACGATCTATGAAAGAGGTCGTTTTGTTTTGCTTTCGACGTACGTGCATTCAGTTGAGCATAATACAAGCCTCCAACGTGTTTTTGGCGGTAGTAGCTCGTAGCAAATAGGAAAAAGCGAGAAAGATCGCGGGATATCCAATGGCAGACCAAATTTATACATACATACATGTGAACATGATCCTAGAGTGGAAACAGCGGTGTACAGATAATCGTGCCCACAGGGTCCCGGTGGGGTGTGTGGTCTTTCACAGACGTGATACTGGTGTATACATACGCACGAGGTAGATAATACCTCTGTTCTGGAGATGTTCAACTTTTCCGCTGGCCATGTGAAGGGCATTAAAAATTTCGCAATCATACTATTAAACGTGCGTCCTCCAATCCCTAATTGAGTACAGCAGCAGCGACAGATTTTATCGAACCCTGGAATGTGCCTGTTAACCCTAGAGGCTCGTTACCTACACACAGTGGTTGAACAGCGGTGGGTTGGTAAGGCTGGTTCCATCGACAACCATCGGAATACTAGCTCGTGGAAAAACAGAGGTGGCCGCGAGAAATAAATTATTTAACCATCCATTCGGTTTGTCTCGCTCCGACCATCACGACCAAGCTGCCGGTGGGTGATTCCGCAGACGCATCCCTAGGATATATACGTCGACATCTTATGCCAGGTACGGTGCACCAGGTAATTGATTTGGGCCCTCCTTTCAGTGCTCGACCCTCACCTAGCTGGGGGCAGACCTGTTTTCCCTGCTTGTTGAAAAAGACCGAAGGAAATGGTACGCGGACTGATTGAAGAAGAGCGAATAGCAGCACGATTTGAAGGAGTCTTCCGTTCGTCACCCTCCCTTTCTTTACAGGAGGATTACTTTGTGTTAATATTTATGTATAGTAGTGCTGGGGTAGGAGCCGAATTCATTTTTTTTGTGGGTGAGCAGGTTGGAGTGGAATGCCGAGTGGGGAATGTGTGCGCGAAACGCGAGAAGGACACACGAACATACAACGACTCAGAGACAGGCGAACTTGTATGTATCTGCGCGCCGATTAAACGTGGAACGTTCCCCTGGAGGGGTGCAGGGCACACCACTACTCATTGCGGACACTCCGGTTTCCTATAAAAAATTGTTCCTATTATTGATACAAATCTACTGTGCTACTACTATACTGCCGGTGCCGTAACACCCTTCTCTACAGTACGCTCCTTCCGCCTCATCATCTAAAAGTAGAGTTATTTTCCTTTGACCGTAACCATCCAGACCGTGGTGACTGGTTCATTCCGCAGAAGTCACGTCTGGTGGCACAGCACCGGCAACATGTTACAGTATTGCAGTATCTGTCATGGGCTGGAAGACAATAATACCTGGTATGAATAGTTTGATGCCCCCCCACCACCCCAGGCATGCGTATAAAGCTCGTCTATCGAATGTGTTTTCGACGTACCGTACGTAGAGAACGTGTATCATACGTACAACCACGTACAGACTTCAGAGAGGTGTAACCTTCCAGGATAAAGACAAATGCCCCCAAGTGCATGACACCAAAGCCCCTCTTCGATGTGTTCGTCCTACTTCAGTATGTACTGCTGGATGTGTGCACAGGTAACCTGGTGGCAAAAGTATGTAACTCGCATACAGCAACAACACATGGTAGTCACGTCTGCTGATACAGCAGTATCGCAGTATCAGGCATGAGATATAGACGCTATGAATAGTTTGATGCACCCCTACCACCCACCACCTCATGCGTTAGTACCATGTACAGAGTACAGAAACGTAGAACTTTCCAGGTGAGAGATTACGCCCCCGAAGTGCATGGTACTAACGCTGCTCTTCGCTGTATCCGCCTTACTTCAGTACGCACTGCTGGATGTGTGGCGTTGACCCCGTCTCCGACCGCGTAAACCCAGTCTTTTACTGGAGCACGTCCAACCTCACGATTGGAGAAGTGCTAGTTTGAACGGCTGTCGGGGGGGGGGACCAAAGTTTTCATACGCGTACATAAATGACATGTCAGACGTGAGTCATACACGAGCTGGGTCAGCCATGAAACGGGCAATCCATCATGGAGTCGTAACTCGTGAACAATCAGGACTTTGAATTTGGAAACCACTGACCCTGTCATATCAATGAATTTGCAAAAACAAAAAGCATACGAAAATTATGTTTTTTTTTCAAAATCGACTCGAACTCGACGAGATATCGGGGAAAATTGAAAAAAACCGACTTTTGCACTAAAATCACGGCAAATTCCGAAGTATAATCGTCGTTGCCGATCATAGCGACATTTGGTGGAGACGTCAATGGGGATACAAGCTAAAAATCGATGTAGATTTGATTGTCCAATTCGGTGCCCTTACCCGAGATATGGCGAATAACCAGAGTAGTACTCCAAATTTTTAACAGACAAATAAATCGGAAAAATGGGAACGAAGCCTAAAATGAGAACCAAGCCGTATTTCCAGAACCATGTGGTGTATCAGAGAACCAAAATGATCCTGCGAAACCCCTTGGCCAGCCCTGTGAGAGGAGCTCGTCAGAACGGTCATGCTCCATCTCGTGCCTTCGGGTGGGCGCAAAAAGCGATATACGCTGGCTCTATTGTGATTTCTCTAGATGCTGGCTACCGCGGCGATGCCGAGGACTTAAATCAAGCGTGACGAGGAAAAACTACTTACCACGATGCCGCGCTCAATTTTTGCGACTTTCGATCTTAAATTTCAACACTGTATTTGGGACGCCCGTGCAAAATCAAGTCGATCATGGCTTTTCGACTATTCGTTTTTTTTAGGAGTTTCAGTCGTTCTATTATGTTTACTTTTTTTCGGTCATATCTCTTGAACGAAATGAAGAAAAACTAAACGCCCGGCACGACACGTCAAGGTTGGCGCATCCACAACAACACCGTGACCAAATTTCATGCCCAACTGCGTAAAATTGAGCGCTGTATGCCCGCTCTCCCCAATCGACGGGGTGTTGGCTGGCCCAGCTTGTATATAATATATATATACGCGATCGAATAATTTCACACAGCTCACACCTCTCAGTCTTGATCTTCAAGTTTTTTAATGCGTACGGATTTCTCCGGCGAGAACTTTCTTTAGGAAAGTCTTGCAAAAAGAAATTGGCAATGCCGTAGAGAGCTCATTTGCGGGTTACCAATTACCTGGTAACATTTTTTTTACTTGCCTTCTGACAATATGCGCCGCGAGATTCGACGTTGACCATCCCAAACTTTCCTGAAAAAATAACTGCCCGAGCACAAGGGAAACCTATGTATAAGCTATATCTACATTCTATGCATATATCCCTCTACGCTCTATCTTCTAAATATTTAGTGCTGTCGTTGCTTCCTCCTCCATCTCAATATGTTCTACAGGGCGCTTCGCTCCGCGGGCGGTCTATGTCGCCCGCTGCGCTCGCTCAGGAAGGAAAAAAGTACATCAAACTATGCGAAGCGAACAGAGGTCCACGATTAATTTAGTTTTTTTAAGGATCGTAATAATTGCAAACCGGCGACTTGACAATGCCAAGAGTCCCGCCGCCATGCTTCAGGAAAAAACAGCTCCGACGTCAGGTTGGACGCCACATACGCTTCGCGTCGCGGATGTCGTACGTACGTACATACCCCAGGTAGGGTACTACTGCTGTACTTACTTTCTTCTTTTAATACGCTCCATGTCTGTGTGTACTCGTATGCACGAAGAAAGCGAAAGCACAGCAGCACGGCGCAGCAGCAAAAACAATGAAAATGAAACCAAAAATTCGGAAAGGAACAAAAAATCCCCATCCCCTCTCGTGCAATATTGTTCTGTCTGATTGGAATACCTTACACCCGGTCGAAAAGAAGAAAATAAACAAAACGCACAGAAGAGCTTCTCTTTCAGCCTCGTACGCCGCCCGCCCCTCTCGCGACCACCTCGCTACTGATTCGGCCGGGTAAAGCTTTATTCACTCTCTGCCACAACAATCAGCCCCGTCGCCCGCCTCGCGTGAAGTCTGGTGCTCACCCTGGCCGCCGTTCGCCAGCTCGATAACGTGGGTTTCCAACTGCACACCTCCCTCTTTCAACTTCAGCGTCGTCGCAAAAATAAGCACCGCTTGAACATTATCTTGCCATCCGGAACGACCTTTATAACTCGTACATACTCTATCAAAAATCATAAATTGAAGCCAGACAAGGCCCGTTCATGCATCCCTCGTGTCTCGAGGCACACGCGACGCCTGGGAACGAAAGCGGCGACCGCGCTCCTTGCAACCCCCCCCCCTCTACCCGTCAGCACCCACAGACACCCGCGACGGTGCCGGGCTCTCCCGCGGTGCCGTATTCGGAGTACACGCACGCACACGAAACGAAAGAAGAAAAAATGAAGAAAGGACCGAGAGTGCCAAGGGAATGGAGAAAACAACGAAAGAAGCAAGAAAGAAGAAAGGACCGAGAGGACAAGAAAACGCTGGAAAGGTCCGGCAAGTAATGGAAGGAGGCGGTTTGGAAGTGGCAGCTCTGAGAGGCCAGGAATGTACCAACCGAGCACGTTCAGGGATTGTGATCCAAGTCTGTAGTTCTATATACGTTATATTCTTGAATCCGAAGCCGCTTGTGTTTAAGGTTCGTCAAAATATCAATTTCTGATTGGAAATTTCTCCGAGATCGTGCTTTTCTGGATATATATACCTTAAAACGTCAAACATGGTGTGTGGAACAAGGACCGCACAGTATTAGCTGGCAAACAATGCCATCGAAAATAATTAACGGAACAATGCTTGAAACACGTTGCTTACCAATAATACCATAGTTTGGTGTAGACATTTGGAAAGTCCAAAATGATTTGTACCAAGAAGAAGAGGGAAACGTAACTGAAAACGGCCTATGGAACCCGAGAAAATAGAAGAAGATCATCCGGCAGCTGGATCTGTTTCTGTATCGACATGCCGTACGGTAAAAAAGCGAGCTAACGGCTCCGCCGTATTCAACGCCCTGGGGGGCTTTTCTTAGGGATAATCAGCAAGATCAAAGGCAAATGGCCCCTCTAGGATTAGAACCGATAAAAATATCGCCCCCGGGCCGCAGGGTAAGGGCGTTACTCCAACTTCGTCCCGAAATATCCGCCCAGGGGACCGTTTGGGACGTCAGTAAATTGCGCGAAATGATGTTTTTTTTTAATCTATCTGGCAAAGGAGTGCCCTGAATAGGAAAGCTGGTATGCGTTAAACGCTACATGTTGGGAGTAGCAAAAGGCAAGCGAAACACGCGATATTACACGCGGACTGAGAACGAAACAAATTTTTGAACGGTCTGCTTTTGAAAAGTAAGCGTCCCGTGGCCACACGTGCCAGTATCCGTACCAGCTTCCAACAAGAAGTAGCGGCGTATTTTTGCAGCTCGCCGCGCTGATGAGAAGGAGACGATCACAGGCTTGCATTCAATCGGATTGTCTCTGCTCTGGCGTCACTGAGCACGTTTTTTTATACTCAGAGAGTGAAGGCGAAGACGTGGTGGGCGTTGTTCTACCACCTACAAAAACAGGCGAGGGTGGGGGCGCCGACGTGCCCTTCTTCGTGTGTGCCGCTTCGCCAGGATAGCCCCGCTTCCTCGTCTGTTTTATAGTTCGTCAGCTATATTATCGCTTTGTCTGTCATGCGCGAGTGAGAAGTGCGATCCTTATCAATGATCACACATTGACATGACCTCGAGAAAACACCGAGGAGCTATCGAAACAACAGAAAAACCTACGCAAAACGTTTACTCCCTGAGCGACCTACAGCGCTGTGCAGTCACTTTTTCCAACCAATGTTCCTCATTTATTTCCTTGTTCTTGTCATTTCCCGTTACATACTCACCTATATTATACTCGTGAAATATTATGTGCTCCGCTGTAACCTTAACCGTGGCACCCGATTTATGTCTTGATTACTGTTTTTTCTAGCTGTTTCGAGCGTAACGCCCCGACGTCATTGAGAACCCAATGCCCACGCCGTTAGTGACAGATCGACCGTGGAATTCGGCAGGTTGGTCTTTGTGGCACTGCCGGCCCCTTCGCGATTTGGTTTGATTGTTGTTGTAGTTTTTTTGTTTGTCGGGAATATTCAAGTCTTGAGGGATCCCAACGTTTCGACGACGGAAGAAAGATCAAAAACATCAATATTTTGGCAGGGACACAAAGTAGAAACATCCAATGATCGGGGATCATCTCCAACAAAAAACATGAATATTGTGACCTGTGTGGGTAATGTCTAATGTCTGACATCGAACTATTAATACTGACTTGTAGTAAAAATCCATTCAAGCGTGAAATAGGTGTAAGTATTATATTAGTATTTCTCTTGCCATCCGACAATGTGCAGCATGATCATCAACCTGGATCACTCATAACTTTCCCGAAAGAAGAAAACCTAGGAAATAAAAGGAAATCCATGCATCAAGTCTCCCTCCCTTCCGTTCCAACTTCCGGCTTGCCTGGTCTATTTGCTGTATTTGCTCCTTCCTTCTCATTACGTTATATTCTTAATTGTGAGCCCTGTGCTCTCAGCGCTTCTCAACGGGTCTTAGACGTATGTTAGTTGTGTTGTTCGTGCTAGCTCGAGATGAGGTTCACATCAAAGGGTAAAATTGCCTCATCGCGATCCCCGACCCCGACTGTGTCGGGAGCGGCCTCGGGCGTGCTGGCGCCGTTCTCTGCCTGCCGGCTGGCCGGGTGTGAGTGCTTCAACTGTGAGTTGAAGCAGTTGAGTGGTCAATACTTGATATATTACAGCCTCGTGGCCGAAGAGTTTTGTTGACGGCCTACCTTTGCCCCATCAGGCCTACGTTTAGCCCATCAAACCCTTTTCTAAAACGTAAACATTATCAACAAAGAACAGACAAATCGGAAAAATGGGAACGAAGCCTAAAAAAATGAGAACTGGATGTCCGTGAGAGCTGTTGCCGGATGTGATGTTCTCGTTTCTTACAGAAAATTTCTCAGAAAAACGACAGCTATCACTTGGACTAGTTGATTGGACCCTACGTGACTTATCAGAGTCTGATGGCCTAAGATTTTAGTTGACGGCCTACCTTTGTTCCGTCAAGCCTTCTTCTGGAATATCCTAGTTTTTTTTAGCATTGGAATATCCTTGAGGACTGCTCGTCAAAGGGGAAATATGCTGTCAACCGCCATCTATGCTCGCTCGTGACGATAGTTTGTTTTCGATGCCAGCACTCAGATTGGACCTCTTCACCTTTTGAGAGAGGCCGTATCCTCCGTTGCCTTCGGGAGCTCGTGGCGGCATGAGTGTGAGGAATATGGGCTGGGATGGCGGGTGTCATGCTCCGCCCTTGCTTGTTTGTGCGTTGAGGGTTGGGCGTTCCAGAAACGATTGTCGAAATTCCGACTCGGGATATCTTACGTGCGAAAGCACGAGTTTTGGGCACAACTACTGTTGATATTCGTAAGCTATAGCATATATATGGTCGCGAACCGAGCGTCGCGCGCTCCTTCGCCTGCTGTGGAGGCCGTTGGACCAGGCTCCGCAAGGAAGAGAGGACGGGGTCTTTGCTGTTGAACGAATCGAATGAGACTACGCCGCGGCAGGAGGAGCGGTACGGTAGTGTAGATACAAACGGTGTCTAGGAAAAAACCTTTGTGCACACACCACTGGCAGACAGTGGCAAAATGCATCGTGGAGTTTTGGTTGTGGTGTGGAGGCGGTTTGATTTCCGATGTAATTGCCAAGAAATAAATGGAGGAGAATATACGAACGAGTACATACATGCATGTACGTGGGCGCTACGCTCACTCTCCAACATGTTTCGTTTCTGACCCTCGAGGGTATGAATATACCTTTCCTCGTCGTGCCTACTGCTGTAAAGACATTTATTCAGAGAACACACTCGTTGGGACTCGAAACGACATATATATTGACTTTAGTGAGGACGAGATTCACCCAAGACAAGGAAACGACATCGGAGACGTCATTTTAGCGTGCATCGTCCTGCCCCTCGGTGCTTCGCTGCCTTGACTGCTGTGCCGAGAGCGTCCTCGGGCGTGCGTTATGCGTGATACTCCTGCTCGTACTGACGAAGTTCGGCCGCTGCTGCTGCCACCCTACTGCTGCTGCTTCGTGCAGCTGCTGTGTTGTTTTGCTGTTTTTCTGATGCTGCTCACGCAGTCCGCTTCACGGTGTAGGTCGTCCTGATGTATATTATTGTAACTTCCCTCCTCGTGTACCGTCGGGCTCACTTTCTTCGACTGATGTGACAGGGGCAGCCATGGGCGTGCAAGACACCCTGCTGCGGCTGTTCCTGCCGCTGAATTGCCGCTGCTCTGGTGTTGCTGCTAAGCACGTGCTAATACTGCGCTGTTCTGTTGCCGCTCCTGCTGTGTCTGCGACGTGGTTTTGCTGCTAACCCCCGTGAGAATGGTTATATTACAAGTCACTCTCTCTTGGGGGTGTGCAAAAGTGCCGTCTTGTAATTGGCACTTGTTTGTCGTCTCGGCGGAGGTCTCGTGCCAGCGTGGGTTTCGTAAGATACGAACCTGTACGTGGTGGTGCTCCTGCTGGTGCCTGCTCCTAGGTTTGCTGCACCAACGTAATCGCCGGCGATTGGCACTGTCGATAAGCTCGATCGACTGCTGCTCAATCAACTGCTCTGTGGTTATATGCACACGACTTATACAGTACAGACTCGGAGCGTCTCGTACGTAATACGATTTGAGAAATGGGGTTATTTATTCGGATGTACCAACGAGTTACGTGTTGTTGTGCCGAATGGCGGAGGGCAGTGGTCGTTTTCCTGTGTTTCCAGAGTTTGCTTTGGTTTCACGCAAAGTTGTTTAATGACATATGCATCCCTTGGTAGTGCTGTGGCACTAACAGCCTCAAGCTCCATATCGGTACGTGTATACCCATTGCGGGCATGCGCGGAGCCGCCGGCGGGGATCAGCCCGCCGCATCGAACCCCCCCTTGTATGCCCTATTGTTGACCAAACGCAGTCCAAAATGGGAGAATTCATTTCCAACTTGGTACAAACTTACCCGTGCCGCCTGACAGCGCCTCATTTCGAAGCAATCTGCCTCTGTAAGTGTAGTTTACACGTGGAATCATATCGGCAACGCCTTTTGAATAATTACAGGCCTGTGATCGGTGGGCTGAACGTTTCGTCGGTAGCGCCTGGTCTAAGCACTTGATCGAAAAAAGGCAATATCACCCTATTCCGCTGTCGGTCATCATCGTGTGGAATAGGTGGAAGTGGAGTTGCTATTACATGAGGCATTAGCGGCTGACGAGACTAGGGACGATTCACTTCAGCCAGTTCGTAGAGCAGCGATAACGAGGTGGTTCCAGGCTGTGACCGAAATGAAACCAACGTTGTCGCAAAGGATCCCATGAGTAGTAGGTATAAAAGGTGTGTAGCGATCCGCTTCACAATCAAAACGAAACAAGCCGAGCGAAATTTATCCCCAACCCTTAAAATATTTGAGGGAATTAATTGGCGAAATGTATACGGACAAGAAATACTATATATATGAATAAGTTGTCATGCAAAGTGGGAGTGAGGTTTCAAGAGCGGTAAGGAATGCTATCAACATTATTTACCGGCACTGGCAATGCCCCAAATACAACAGCAGGGTTGCTACCTTGAAGCTCGGTGCGACACGCATGCACCGTCGTCGCTCGCCCCAGTACGAAACGCTTATCTACTGCAGACTGCACAAGCGCCGCGGTGACGCACTTACTTCCGGCACAGCAACGTCCAATCGCGTACGGCGTGTTTTGTTGTATAGACCGTTGCAACCCCCCGGTAACAATCCTTCATGGCTATTTTTTACCGCGTCCTGCCTAAAAGGTTAGAGCTCTACCTGGCACCAGCTTCTAACCAAATTGACATCGCCTTGCAGTTCATGACGACAGCCACGCTATTGCACTACCTCCACTATCAAACAAATAGGTTACTGTTTAACATGCTGTAAAAACCGCAGCGTGCTACGGACAGGCCAGAAATATTGAAGGGTATAACTTAACAAGCAGGGCGGTATGTTGTCACTCAGTAATGTAGCACTACACGGCACCACTGCTAGCTTCCGATACATTGTTTCGTGTTGAAGCCCGGTGAAAGGGGCACCAGAACTTGAGGGAGTTCCCGCGCGTGACACGAAGATCGCCGGCGCACCAGAAACTGCCCAAATAACGGTATCTAATCAATCGTAGGCAAATTGCCCGATGACACGACCAATCGTCCACCCATACAACAAATTTGGATTATACCACTTAAAACGTGTGCAAGGTATATACAGGGCAGTTCTCATCGGACACACAAATATTCTGTACGTTAGATATAGTCGAAGGCGTGTCTTTCTCTAGTGGTAGTGCCTGATGATTGGTCGGCTCCTAAATATTTTACATAGTAACCGACTTGTAAGCAGATCGTATCCCAGGCTCTCGCGTGTTAACACCGTAGTTCGAATTCAGATAATCTGCCACTGTTGGCACACGTTGGACCAGCTTGGCAAGGGCATAGCCTCTTTAGACAGTAAACGACACCGATGAAAAGCATATTTGCATGTGCGGCTCGGGTACCAAAAAAAAAACGTTTCGTGCTGTTGGGTACTGTTTCCGTCTCGTGAGTGTAATAAGCTTCCTACGGGTGTCCTGTGGACAGCAGTAGTACACGATATATCGCCCCCATTGCTTCGGTCAACGTCTCAACGTCGCTGGACACGATCGCCGAAAAATAGACAACAGAGTGGCGGGGTCCCCTCTTCTCAAGTTTCTATTGTTCACGTGTTGGCCACCGTTTATCCTTTTGTGTGGAATGTGCCTCAAGATCCCGACGTGCGTGCAGCATGCCGACATCGGCGATGACCTGCTAACGCCTGATCCCTGCATCATAATTAATAGGCGAATCAGGCGCGACGCACCTGGTGGATTGCTGCCGACTAAACGTGGTCGACAAAAGGCTAAGCCAGCGAAACCTATACCACAGCTGGTTCACTCACAATACTGACACCGTGCCCTGCTTATCTCTGCATGAGTTTAGGCACATCCATGGAAACTCATATAGTCCAGAAGTACACGAACTCTCGAAAAAGCTCACATCAATAGTTTGCGAGCAATGCGTAACATACACCGGTACCTTCACGGCACTTAGTAGCGACAATATCTGGGAGTGATCAGACAAGCGGAATTTCACATTTGACAAAACACAGTAGTTGATAAAAAAAGGGCGGTGACTCAACTGACTCCTATTGCTTACACGGGTGTACTTGGAAACAACAAATACTCAAAATTGGCAATGACCGCCGACACGCCGAAGGTCGACACTCTGCCCGATATACAGGAACAACAAAAAGATGACATACCAACTATCAAACGCATCCAATGACTGCATCCCTGCTGGGAGGGAACATACAGGGCTCGTGGCTAAATCCCCAACCAGCGAACAAAGATACGTCTTCCGTCCGAGGTACTCACTAGCTAGACTTACAGAGTTCGACGGCATGTCTGGTTGTTGTTGCGTTGCCGGTGATGCCGCATACAGTAAGCATGTACAGCACTTACTTACAGATAGAGCAGCACGTCACGTGTACGAAGGCCCACGCTTGAGGAGGTCCATACGGCAGCGAACGAGTGGAGTTTGGTCGACAGGAAAGTACGACTCGATTGACGGAACTAGTGGTACCCAGTAAATACGCGAAGCATGTGGCAACCTTTCACTATTCCCACAACAAGAAGAGGATACTGTGTAGTTCATCTTCCAGAAGCACAGTCATAAGATGCTGGCTTGGATCAAAGGCACCGTCTCTACCCTAGGTATCACCTGCCAGGCACCAGTGTAACGTCATGTTTGTACACGTACCCCATCGCTACTATCCCCACGTATGGCGTTACAGGCTACCGCCCCCCTCGTATCTATCGTAACCGCGCGTACTTCGCAAAGGTCGTGTCTAGTATTCGCTGAGAAGTGACTCGCCCGTATTAGTTAACCGAAATAATATTAGGGGCATCTGTGTGACAAATTCTCCTCTTTCTACTCCTGGACCAGTAGATTTTACGCTGCTGTACCCTTGCAATTGTCGAAACACAGAAATGGGCGTGTGATATGTGTGACCAACATTATCGCCTAAGATATAACTCAGATTTTCTCCTTCTTGTCCCACCCTACCACGTGACAGGAAATCTTCCTCTCAAGGCCTTCGGCCCTGTTTCAAGCGTAAACCACAGCCACGAAGAACGCCTGCATACAGTATATCGTTTCACGCAGAACAACACATGCTTCTGCCTATGTTTGGGCGCCATTCTGTCCTACCCGGCTCTGATCAGATATTTCGCGCGTCACATGCTTCGACCAGGTGTTTTGTGCTCAGTTTGCATCTCCCCTCTGGCAAAGGCTTTCGGTATTCAAAGTACAACCTTCCCCGTAGTATTCAGGGGCAACACCCCAATAAAGCTTATATCCATACAAAATGAAATTCGGAGAATACGACCCTTTCCATGGTCTTCGTCGCAATATAGCCGAGTCGTCCTGGTCAACGACATAAATTCACCTCAGTTCCTATTCTTCATCCTGCTTATTACAACGAAATCATGCGCTGCTGATGTTTGTTTGGTGCGTCCTTGGCACTAACAACAGTGAACCCCCTTTGAAAACTTTCCCTGTTGCGCACACTATCGCGCTGGATACATGTGAGGACTAAATATTACAGTTTGCAAACACCGATATTGGCACAACCTATGAACGTCCTGCAACAATAACACAATCCTCTTTGCCACCCGCCTACGGAAACTCGCACAACCATCTCATATAGCCCTACTGTTGATGTACTCTAGCGTTTGCGAACTAGCAGACGTCGACACCTTGGAAATTCTCCGAGCGGCACTTTTTGTCGTTGATGAAAAAGGACCCGTCGCCTTCGAGCCGGATAGTTTCGCCTGCCATAAGCCGGAATTCGAACCCGGCGTTTTCTGGGAACCCCATGATTTCCTGCAAATAACACGAACAGAGAGCCGGACGTCAGAAATCGGAGAAAATTGGACTAAACTTCATTTCTACGGTAACGAGTTCTGGTCATGATGTGCCCTGAAGTCCTTGCCTGCTTTCTGGGGATGCTTATGATAGAATGGATGCGACCGCAGGCGTGCCGCCTTTTTTAGTCGTCAATCGCCTCCCCTCGGAGCTCTATACATTCACTCACAAACATACGTTCTGGAGCATCGTGCTCTAGAAGAGAAAGGAACATTTCCACACGCTGCTGTTGTCAAGACATATCGCAACGTGTTCAGGAAATTGGTATACATCCTGCGGGCCGGAACCCCGACAAACTAGGCTACACCCATCGATCTACGAGTCGGCACGGGATGGCGGCAATATCCCTTCCGGAGCAGGTACACGGACAAGACTGTTGTCCAGCCGACACGTCTACCTGTGACGCTGTGTGGAGTCTCGTATTTTTGGTGCTGCCCCTGAGATGTCAAACAGGCATGCACATGCCAAACACTGAGATATGCTGGCACCATCCGAGCTGTCGAACGGTCCGCACAGCGCCAATGGTACCTCGAACAACATATTCTTCGCACTGTTTCCTCCGCAATACCTAGCTTTGAAAACTGCAAGTGCTCACAGTGAAACTCAGAACTTTGTTTGTCTTTAACGTGGGCATACAGACGCCGACAATCGCTGCGATAGTGACAACGTTACCCATGCCTGCTTGACTCCCGCACGTCAACAAATCCGACTCCACCGGTGATGTGCTGCCGGCTGGCACAGAAGCTGTTGTGGATAATTTAGCCTTGATTGGTTGCCTGTGTTCGTGTGCTCACCTGCTGCAATATCCGAACGCCGGTTATCTCCCCCAGAAGCAGCCCTTCCACGCTGTCGGTTCGGTAGTGAACGCCACACATTTGCCTGAGAACCCGTGGAACATGTATAGAAACACGTACGTACTTGAGCAGAAACGTTCATGGTCGACAACCAGCTTGGTTGTATGCCCAATGTACCGTATTCCCGACCCAGTCGAATAGATCGTAGTACCGACTGGAGAGATTGACCGCATTTATTTCCAAACGTAGAGCGCGGGAATCACTATTGGGCGCGTCTTCGTAGCGTCAAAAGCGCAATTCTACGAGAGTCTACGAGTAAATTTATTACTGGCGTATCCTCGCAATAGGTGCTTTAGGCACGATGCGTGGCGGGGAAGAGTCAGAAAGGCCAGATAAGTGACCCTAGATGTTTGGCACTATTACGAGGGAGGAACAACACAACAAGGGAGAAAGCATGAAATTTTATAATATATATGGAGAAAAACACCGGTCAGAAAAGCATTCGTGCTGTTTAATACTGAAAAGCAACGGGTCACGCCCCTCTTTCTACAAACCTGCCGAACGCGACGTTGACGGCCAACTTGTTGATTTCTCCCTCATACGTCAGGCAGCCGTCGTAAGGGAGAAGGGTCAACCCTTCGTCGTCGGGGAAGACGGGGTCGTTGAAGCACTCAGACCCCCGTTCGAGTCCAACAAATGCCTGCCGCACATGCGAGGATTTTGGCTGACGGGTGAAACAGAAACCATTGTCGTGGAATGTCTGCACGATATGAAAAGGTTGTTTTTCCTCGGTCTCTGTTATGGCATAAGTGAAAGTCATCTAAAATCGAGAACGGCACGAGGTACTCTGCAGGAATGCATCACGTTTGATACGAAACCTCGTTTACGTTGGTGGACCCACTTTCTGTCGAAACACAAGGCGTCACGGGTGTTCCTGAGTCTTCTTGAGACTCCGTCGAATTCAAATATGAACCTTGGTAAATACGTTGGCTTACTCCGATCAAGAATCCTATTGCAAAACTGAAAACTAGGAATAACACACGAAATACCGTGTACTTCTGTAGTCCCCCCGACCGGGGAGCTCCGACCGTCAAGCAATAATTAGGCTAAAATGAGGTACGCCCACTGAAGCATGTGTCGATCTCAGAATGGTAACAATATCGGTGGATGTATATACATATATATACATATGTATATATACATATGATATATATATATATACAAACAACACGCCACTTTAACAGTATCATTGGTTATACCATGGTAGGCCTACAACGTGTACACCATGGGACCGTTCATAGGTATATTTGGGTTTTGCCGCGGTGGCCATCGGGTTGAAAACTTGCCATTTTCCTAAATCTAGAATGTAGGTGAGGTACGGAGTCCGTTTTGATGGTAGGCACTATACATCAGATATCTACGAGAGATTCAACAGCAATATTATTTCAAAGACGGCAGCGATACAGTACACGAGGGTCACTACTGGTTACCCGTGTCCGTCGTAGCTTTGATGCTTAACGTCCTTCGTGGCCAACTATACGCTGAATTACAGCGTATCGTGGTAGAAGTTGGGACACCAACGGTTCGTGAAATATTTGAAGGCCGGCTCGGATTGTCGTCTAAGTGACGTTTATACGTTACAATACTCCCATTATATGCCTGGAGTAGTGTCCGTCGTAGCTTTGATGTTTAATTCACAACGTAAACTGTACGCCAAATTTCAACGTACAGCAGTAGAGTCCGGGACAACAACGATTGGGGAAATGTTTGACGGCCTGCGAGGATTCTAGTAGAAGCGACGTTTATCCGTTACCATGCTCGTACTCTACCGTAGGGCGTCAACCAAGCTCTTACGCTATTCTGCCCCGTACCTCAGCTCTCAAATGCACACGCGTCAGGTAAGCGGATGCCTTGGCTGGTGTCCTGCCTATTTGTGGTCTGATCAGCAACTTGAACTCACCTTGAGAACGGTTGCGTAGGCTCCGTTCTGCACTGCGTGCCCAGCAGGGTACGACGGATGCGATGGGGACCCCTCGTTTACTGCCTGAAGGACAGGAGCACACGGGAAGACCACCGTCAAACATTATGGCCCAGACCTAACGTCAGCGTGCTGTGCTATGATAAACACTTAAACCCCTCAAACGTCTGACGGGGTCTGAGTTCTCGATACCATCCATACCTGCTATCCTTCTGAAGAATAGCTCCGCGTTTGCCTATCGCTCAAATGGTCCGCCGAGAAAGTAGCCGGGAGGGTTGCTGATACTGATCCGTTTGCGCAAAACGGCGATTACTGATTAGCCCGGCTAACGGAAGGCAAGGTTCACCAGGTACTAAAAGTGTACACTAGATGTCGTTGTGGCTGCTGCGCATATAAAACGCGATCGATAGGTTCTTTAAAGGGGAGGTCACGCTTGTCAAACGTATGTGCGATTCGGGCAACTCGTGTCTACAGCTGGGACAACGTAGATTTCCAGGCTTGCGCATCGAGGAATACCCACTCGGCAGCTCAACAAAACGATGCGACCCAAACTCGTCGGGTTGGTTGGTGACGGCACCAAGCTAACCACTAAACCTGACCTAGACATCCCAAGACCACCGGACGGGGGGAGGGTCTGAGGACGCGTTGCAAAAACAGAAGTGGCGTATTTCTGCTCAAACCCTTTGTGACTGAAGAGGATGCCTTAAGGCACAGAGGTACGCCACCCAATGTCGTAGGAATACCTTGACCGGACCCGTCGACGACATGACATCCTATTTTCGTTGTATGCCTAGATCATGGTTATTGCACTGTAGTTACCAACGAGGGTGCTGTAAATAGACCCCATTTGAAACAGCAAGTGCGCCTCTATCTAGTAGCATGCACACGGCAAGAAAACGCATTTCGCCGTTATACGTCATAGCAGTGGCCGTTTCCCCCGGTATACCGTTGTTTAGGTGCGCTCCCGTCTTCGATCCCATCTTTCTACGTCCACTTTACACCTCCACAACTTGTCATTCACCTGAGACAGCAGGTGAGTACGCCCGCGCCGGTTACCGCGCCCGTTCGTCCGCCAGTTTTTCTTCGCTACTCGATTCAAAAGCTCACGGTTTTCAATAAGCGAGGCATGGAATTCCACGTCGAGCTTGCCCCGCAGAACATTGTGGAGAGTTCCGGCAACGGCCTGTAGCATTCGGCCAATATTGGGGACCATCCCATCGACAACGTGGACGGCAGGATGATGGGTTACAGCGCGAAGCGAGGGCGGCTAGAAAGATATATTAGCGGGGGAGGCGGGGGTAATGAGATATCCGACCATCTAAGTGGGATGAAATTCTGAGAAACTACCTACACACGACGATTAGTCTAGACTGGTCCTCGGAACGGTGACGACAGAAACAGCGGTCGAACAGAACGAGAGGAGCACCGCCGTTGGCCGCGCGCCTCCAACACCTTCACCCAGTACATCGTTGCATCGTGACGTTTCAAGGTTAGACGAGCTATATCCCACTCACCTCCGGTCGAGCGAACAAGTGCACGTTCCACTTCTGGTACCATGAAGCCCTCTGGGACGCCTCGGCGCTGCCGAGAATTCTCATGAGGTGGGACACACCGAAGCCGACGAATCCTCTCTGGCGGCTGCTACTTGCGTAAGGACCGTTGGCCCCGCCATTGATGGCCCCTTCGTCGAGAAGGATAAGAGCGCCTCGAAAAGCCTCCCTGCGGCAGGTCAATTTTTGTCGCATTACGGTTACCATTTAGCCATTAATTTACTGAGTACGCATCGGTCAGTTGCCCTCATTGTACATGTCGCTGTATTTATTTGACAGCAGTATTTTGATGATATTTCATTTGAGAGCTGACCCCTTTATGAGACCACTTCGGTGAAGCGGAAGTGGGGAAATAGCTTGTCACGCCTCGTCTGAACGCCTCCCGTTTCCGGCGGATGTTCTCTACTACTGTAGAAATTCCGCAACTATGTCAAATATTAGGCGTCGGCTGCAACAGGCAGGCAAGCACCTATTCGGCATCTGGCCCTGATTGGTTTCTCACGTGTAGATAGTGTCGGTGACCACCAGCCTAGATAGGTCGCGGGCGTTGCGTATGTACCGTTTCTCTGAATCCTCCTTTTCAGGGGACGCAGGGCTGCCGCCGTTCTGAACAAAACGTCAAAATGGGGAGGGGGGTGTTATATGTACATATACACACATCCAAGATGAGGAGATTTACTCCAGGGTAATAGAAGCAACAACAACAACAACAAACTAAACATGATTTGGTCCAATCGTACACTTTGCATATCCCCCCTCATGCGCTTCTAAGGTATACTTCTGCTTTGGGATACCCTGACCTGTAACCGTTGTTAACCAGCAGGTAAAGTTTCAATTGGCATGTGATTCATTAGGTATATACCAGGGGCGCTTTCAGGCGAGGTAGACTGGTGGAATATGCGAGGTAAACGTGTGGCACCAAGCGACCTCACGGCGAGGATTGTGTAGCTATTGCCTCTGTATCTTCGTAACTATGGCATTTTAACGATATCCTCAAGCACCGCGCATCACGTCCTGCCTGAGACTGGTTTTGTCGATCTATTGTCAATATGTTAGTTATTTCCCGCAAAGCACATCATTATCCTCAACGTTTATCACACTCGAGGATTTTGCACCAAACTAAAAGGCGAGAGAATGTTGTTCGACAACCTGTATGAACAGCCACTCGTCGTAGTCGGTCATGTAGTCCACCCCGGTCGCGAAGGTCGTCTGCCTGGGTGTCACCGTCAAGGAGTCCAGAGTGAAGTCTTTCACGAGTAGCTGAGGATTTGCGCGAAACGAAGACCGAAATGAGCAACGTACAGCCAAAGGAGAATAAGGTGCGGTTAGAGTGCTTGAATTTCGACCAAATTGCCCACACGGTGCCGGCCGATGCGAGCATCAGCAACGACCAGCCCACAAAAACGCGGCGCAACCAGGGCTTCCTTCACGGCGACGCCAGCACGAAATGTATATGTCCACGCGTTGGGGTGGTTCAGGCCCTTAATCACCAGCTCGAAAATCTGCAATCATATTACTACACATACGAACCACTCTAATTTTAGCGTTTACAAAGTAATCGCTCGAAGGTGAGCGCGGTTGCTCCTGGTGAGTCCTTCGCGAACGAGCCAAGCCTGGGAAAAAGTCGAGTTCACGCCATATGACATAGATCAGGCTCACAGTGCAGGTCTATGCCAAAATTTATCGCTCAACGCACCTGGGAAATCATGGGCCCTGTTTCGACACCGACGGCAGTAGATCGAAACAGTTGGGACTGCGGGTCCGCTCTGCCATCAGGTCCGACGGCCACTCCGTTCATGTTGGCGAAACCGGGCATGGTGGCCAGGTTTTCTGTTCGGACAGCGGAGGTGTGAACTGGTTTGGGGTATATCGAAGCTGGGGGGAGATGCGTTGGAGATGATCGACGACTGTGTTCATACCCGCTTGGTTAGATCCCTGTCTACACGACGGAATTCAAAAGATGCTTCGAGACCGAGCTTGGACAAACTTGACGGCTATACTACTCCTAACGCTGTCGGATATGCGTGGCTACGAATGAAGAATTAAGCGTCGCAGTCTCGGTGAAGGTGCACGAAAAATGAAGTCGTACAAGGACGACACTCCGAACTTTGGTCGCCACAGCACAGTGGGAACGAGAGCATCATTTCCATGCGGTCCGTGGAAACCTCCACAACAAGGTGAAAATGTCTGACATAAACCCCGAGCAATATATAATATGCGGGCATCTACCCCCGAGGCAAGATAGATACATCATATTATCGTAAGAAAGAGAGAAAACATTGGCGCAACTTTTACAACGAGATCAGTACTCTACGTTCAGTGTGTTGAAGTCCACGTAGCAAACAAGGGATGACCCTCCAGGTTCGACTCTTTTGGATGAGTAGGTCTCGGTCACCTGAGGCTGCGATCGTGTCCTCGTCTTCTCCGTACTGAGAGAACGGCACATCCCTCGTCAAGGCCATCCAGTATAGCTCGGCTAATTGAGCAGCCTGCCGACATTAGCGGAGTGAATTGAGTGAATTGGTTCCGGGAGTGTGAGCAGAGTTTAGGGCATTAAAATGCATAAACATATCCAACGGGCTGGAGAAGGAAGACGGCCCACGTGGGAGTACAGCTCTGCATCGCACAACTATGTTACCCCGCCAAGAAGATCAATGTGTGTCGAGATACACAACTAGATCGTGAAAGCGAGGAAGGTACTCGTCCTACGAAACTAGTTTCTACTAAAAAAAATGAATATTTTTTGCACACATGAATGTGATAAAAACGAGGTACTTCAATGAAGAGTGGTATTGGATACCGTCGAAAACACTAGGGGCCGACTCGTTCTACTATACGATTGCTGCGTTACAAAGGTAGCGCCCGTTTGGTGGGGCCTCTATGACCCACACCAATCTGACTTTGACAACATATGTAAACACAGGGAAACCTCTAATATATGCCCTCTAGGTGTACACCAGAATCGACTCCTCATACGTGATACCGGTGGGTGCATCAGCGGGTTCTCGACAATAGAAAACATTTGACACCACCAACGGCCCCATTTCTACTACTGCGTAAAAAACGTGCGTTCTCACAAGATCCTCGGAGTTTAATGCTGGAGCATTCGGCACGTCCAAAGCGGAGCTGGCACATACGTCAGCAACGCATTCCCACCGATCGAACAATAGGGATGGGAGCAATGTAGTCCCGACGCCAGGTATGTTTCCGTCGCCACAAAGAGTTCGAGGTCGTTGCGATCGTTAGAATGAACCGCCAACGATGATTGGAGTAATGCAACCCGAGTCACCCCATGTGAATGAAGCACCAACCATGCGTGTACCCAGCGGGCGGGCCAAAGAACGTCCAGGAATGTGAATGTGATTTACCACCAGATGTGGGCATCGATTGATGTGTCATCAATCAAAACACGAACGCAAAGGGAAGATGACGGGCAGAAAGGAAGAAACTGTCAGAGAGAGCGAGCATAGTGAAAAACGACATTGAAAGTTACATATTCGAATATTAAAATTTAAACACGCGGTTGAGCACGTACAAGGACGCCATGCTACCGCAACTTGTATTAGGAATATTTAGCAACGACGATCCTAGCCGTACTGCAGACAATGGTTGAGAGCGTGTAAAGGTTTACAAGAATACTAAGTGCCAACGCGCCACTGATAGCGCATACCCTTGATCGGTGGAACCTAGAAACTTCGCCACGGATGGCCCGTGCTGTGCGGAACCTTGGGACTCCGCCACGGATGGGGTTGGTGTACCCATTGTGCTTATCGCGGCCTAAATTTCCGTTCCGTAATTTATTTTCTGCGACATATCGCTTCCTTATAGCTCAGTGATACATGGTAAAGGTCAAGCGTTGCTGCAACAGCAACAACAGCGTCAATACAGCCGATGGTCCAGACAATGTTGCAGTCAGTTTACCAGCCTCAAACCAACCGGAGCAAATGGCGCACTCGAAGCACACACCACTGAACACGTTGAGAGGTTGAGACACAAGAAAGATTACCTGGCGGGTCCGGCCATGTCGACTGCGATACCCCCAATGGGTTGGATCAAGAAACCGTTCTCATCCCCGGCCGGCACCTGCTCGCACTTGTCAAAGTCACCTTCCGCGATGCACTCAACGAGAGCGCCGAATGCATCGGGATCCACCTGGAATATATCATTACACGCGGCCGATTATCGAGACACCAAAGACATCTTGTACATCATGTACGTGAAATGTTTATTCCACCCGACCTAACCGTAAACAACGTTACAGAATTTTACATTTATTTGTATACATCCAGATACTACATCAGTTACTACAACTCTGACCTACGGAAGGTTGTTGACTGAGTTGTGTAGAGCGAGGAGAATATTATACCGCCAGTGGCTTCTGAGCCGCAGTTCGAATATATCTTCCCTTTCTTGGTTCTGTCACTACCATACCCCACGCTGCAAATACGCGCACCCTGACCACCACCTATTTATCGCGACCTACACGTTTCCAAGAGGAAGACACTATATCCCTAAGACCTTGCCACATGCACGGATCAAATGCACGGGTCTCGGACAGTCGCACCTGCCCCAAGTCGTCGTGCGGCAGCGTCTTGTGGAACGAAGCGGCAGATGACCGGTCTCCGTTGTTGGTGTGAAACGTATCCTCCGACGCATAGAACTCGATTTCCGCGAAGTGAGTCCTTTGGTGTAAAATGTTCTCAGCCCGTTCGCGCGGCTAGGCGCCGCGTAGAGGTCGGCAACAAATTAGATGAAAAGGCAATTAAAGTGGTGTTACTAGTCGGAAGAAGTATAACATTTGATACACAGCGGCGTCCGGTTGGTGTCAGGGTTAGTCCGTCCAGTTGTCAGCGTCTTGATTTGCAGGGCGCGCCCAACACACCATCACAACGTCACCGGTTAAACATCGGCGAACAGATGCAGGGCGAATATTGCGAGTAGTAGTCAACAACGCAACCTTCGCCTCGAACCTCCTATGTCCCGTTCACGGTTGAGTTTCCGCCATGTAACTACAGAAACTACACCTCGAGGAGCGTGGTGGCACTGCAAATATCTTTCCCCCCTCTCTCTCAGATAAAAGTTTGCCGACGACGGTGGGACATGGGGTACGTTCGACCGTGCCACAGGGCTTCGGTGTCTTTTGCTACGGTTGGATCAAATAACGGCACCCACGACCTCCCACAATCATTTCCATCTCGAACTCGCTCCATGACATACCCAATCCGAACCCGGAACCGTCTTGTGTCCGCGCCTCACGTGCAAAGAAAGGTCCGTATAGAGAACACACTGTAGTGCTGCGATTACAAGACGATTTACGACGAAAAACTGTTGAAGAACCCCACCCCCCTTCCCTGTTCAAAATCAAGAAGATTATCCTCGACCAAGGTGTCTTTTATTGAAACACACAGCGAACAAAACAAAATAAAGTAGTTTTGTAGGAAATCGTCTTGTGATCACTCAGCTCCTGATCGTTTTTGATCATACCTTCTTTTTTTGAGAGGCCTTGGAGAGGCAATGTCCCGGGCACCCCTGCTATGTATGATTATAACACATAATACTCTTGCCGATACCCTGCAACATCAAAACGGTGAAGGAGCAGAGCCTCCATTCTTTGGCTCAAAGTTGGCAGTTGGTTTATACATTGAGAGCGCTACCCTGAGGGGGTTTAGGAGGTAGATTTGAGAACGCTAATCTGCTATTGTCGCAGGTGTCGTCGGCAACTCACCGTGTCATTTACATCTAAGGCGTCGTCGCCCTCTTGACGACGCATCAACAGCCTGCTGTCGGTTCTCGTCACCCCGGGCGACCCTTCGACAACAACTGCAGTTCCACTCTGGTGATTGCCTGCATGTTCTGCTTCCGGCGACAGACCATTGACGCCCGGGTTAAGGCCCAGGGCGAAAACGGTAGCAGCGCTGAAGGATTGCACAAGTCCCTTCATGATGTGTGCGCGACCAACTGTCCACGGTTGAAATCTGACACGTCAAGGATGGGAAAACCAGGAGGACGACATTTATTTGGTCAGCAATGCGCGTCGCCCCCCCCAAATAATCGTCACGTTGTGAAGATATCAAAATATGTTTTCGGTCCGACGTTCGTTGCAGCGTGAAAATGACATAGCAACAGTTGTGACCAAACGTGAACTGAGTTTTGGTCAAAGCGTGCTGCGGCCGACACGATGGCGGTCACAACCATGTAGCTGTCGCGCATACGACGCACGGGGCCTGAGAGCCTGGGCTCGGCAACGTCAAGATTGTCTGCGGGCTGATTAGGAACATCGGGGTAACAAAAAACGGATCTATCTACTGCAGGTTGAGAAGGAAAACACGACGCTTTTTCGTGTACAGGACCTCAGGTTTGCAGACCCGACGCGTCCAATACAGGCACCCGGAACCCTCTACATGGGATACATATGCCCGAATACACAAAGGGAAGGTCTGGCGTCTTGTATGGCTGGTTTTGTTCAGGTTTCGGGCGGGATGGTTGCGTGTTTTTGGCATCCATCGAATGTGCCCCACCGGCGGTTGGTACTCGACACGTATTTTCTGGTAGATGGAAGGGGGGGGTGGGAATGGCTGAAACTCCACGAACAATTTACGAACTACCAATCGCGTGACTGCTGAACCGTACACCAGGGATGAGGGAATGCTGCTACGTAACCAGAACGTTTCGATCACATCACCGAAATCAACCTCAACCTGTGCCTGAACTACGCACTTGATCGATTTTTGAATTGTCTAATAAATGCAAGGTCCGACGTCTCTAAGGTTTCCTCGTTATATCATACTGGCGAGCGAGGGCCGTATTGCGTTCATTTATTTGTTGTTCAGGAAATAAATCTGAGAACCACAAGCCACCGTCGGTGGGCGGAGACTAGCTGAACGACTGCGCTACTACAACCACACAAACCTCGCAAACATGAGTTTCGAGGAAATCCTCGATGCCACAGCTGTTGTTCTAGGTTTTGCAGTGTATGTGTCAACAAAACCACATAACTACAGTACTGCCAATCAATGCCACTGCCACTACGGCAGTACAACTAACTACGATAGTGGTACCTCTACTGGGGATAACACTGCTGCTGTTGTATGGGTTGCTACTGCTTCTACTGTTGTATTGCTTAAAGTACGGCGAAGGTAACCAGGACCCCTCACATTATCGAGAAAAAATATATATATTCCAGTAATGTTACGCAGATCCTTTGGTCCTGATTACTATCTGTCACAGAAATTCCAAAATTGCTCCGACTATTCCCACTGTACTACTACTGTACTACCACTATGACAGGGTACTTCTACTGTTAATACCACTGCTACTACTATTACTACTACTACTACTACTGCTACTACTACTCCTACTACTACTACTACTACTACTACTACTACTACTACTACTACTACTACCACTACTACTACAACTAACTGCTACTACTCCTACTACAACTACTAATACTACTACTACTACTACTTCTACTACTACTACTACTACTACTACTACTACTACTACTACTACTACTAATACTACTACTACTACTACTACTACTACTACTACTACTACTGCTACTACTACTACTACTACTACTACTACTACTACTACTACTACTACTACTACTACTACTACCACTACTACTACAACTGCTACTACTCCTACTACTACTACTCCTACTACTACTCCTCTTCCTACTCCTACTTCAAAAAAATACTACTACTCCTATTAATACTACTCCTACTCCTACTACTGCTACTGCTACTACTACTACTACTACTACTACTACTACTACTACTACTACTACTACTACTACTACTACTACTACTACTATACTACTACTACTGCTAGTACCACGAAGGTAACCAGGACCCATCACATTATTATCTAGAAAAAAAAACTCCAGTAGTAATGTTCCGCAGATCCTTTGGCCCTGATAAATCACAGAAATTCAAAAATTGCCCCGACTATTATTCCCACTGCACTACTACTGTACTACCACTATGACAGAGTACTTCTACTAATAATACCACTCCTACTACTCTTACTACTACTACTACTACTACTAGTACTTCTACTACTACTACTAGTACTGCTAGTACTCCTACTCCTACTACTACTACTACTACTACTCCTACTACTTCTACCACTGCTACTCCTACTACTACAACCTTTAATACTACAACCTCTAACACTAGTACTGGTACTAGTACAAGTACTAGTACTACTACTACTACTACTACTACTACTCCTACTATTACTACTACTACTACTACTACTCCTACTACTCCTACTATTACTACTACTACTACTACTACAACTACTACTAATACAACTACTACTACTACTGCTACTGTTACTCCTACTACAATTATTTCTACTACTACTACTACTACTGCTACTACTACTACTGCTACTACTTCTACCACTGCTACTCCTACTACAACATTTTATACTACAACCTCTAATACTGGTACTAGTACGTAGTACTAGTACTAGGAGCACTAGTACTACTACTACTACTATTACGGGGGACCATAGTTAATAGGATTAAAGGTACACATAAAAACCTATATATTTTTAAAAATTAAGTAACAATATTTGGTCCTGTCAACTATGGATCCCGTAATACCCCCACTACTAGTACTAGTACTACTACTACAACTACTACTACTGCTACTGCTACTACGGGGCCCGTAGTAAATAGGACCAAATATTGTTTGTAAAATAGCGAAATATATAGGTTTTCGTGCTTACCGTAAGTCCCTTTTAATATCACCCCCCGTAGTACTAGTACTCCAACAACTACTATTAATACTGTTCTATCTATATAATAGGAGTAGTAGCAGAAACAGAAGTACCCTGCATCTACAGTATTCTTACAAGTAAGTAGTGAGTAACTGGAAATTCCAATTTTTGATGCATGTACAGCATGTTCCTCGAAACAACCGACCTTTTGAAAGACCGGTTGGCAGTTTATCATCATTGCAGTGAGCAGTTTTACACTGACTGGCGGAGTGTCCCATGTTCAACTCTGAGTGCTAAACAAATTTGTGCCAAGATCCTTACTTAGGTGCAGGTAGGTCCAGAAGAAATCCGCTTGAGGCTCTCACGAAACTCGGCCTGAGTAGGTTCAGGGGTGACACCAGTCGAATGAATGTGGTGGCAAAGCCGACAGTCTCACGCACGGATTACCTTCACGCACTTCCAAGTCGAGCCTGCGGAGACAAGCGCAGTAAACACGAGGTTTCGTTTCGTAACGATTGTGGGGAATCCACTTTTTCGATTTAAGGTCTCGCCTAAATTTAGGCGTGCGCCACCGCGGCAGGCGGAGGGGTTGGCGGTCGTTTTGCGGTCTGGATGCATGTTGTGCTGCGAGCCTGCGGATGTTGATAGTATACATACTGTGTAGTTTTGTCGAAGCCGGTGATATGAATGTTTTTGAGGCACGACTGCTGTTTCCTCCAGTCATCCACGCCAATCAATGCGGCCCATCTTCTTGATTTCACGATCGATACAATCGCCCCTACGTCAATGCTATAATATATATATGCCCTGTCCTTACGGGGGACCATAGTTGATAGGACCTAAGGTACACCTTTTTTTACTTTTGTAATTACATTTTTCACTCTGAATACTCGTATTTACTCCTATTTCCCCCCATCATAACCCGAATAATATCGTTTGAGTACAATTCTTACTACCTTGCTTGGTGGGAAGCCCTCCTTGATAAACGCTGCGCTTGGTGGGCTACAGAACAATACGCCGGTTGCGTACCAGCGTGCTAGGTTAATCTCGCCATAGCTCGCGCTCAACCTATACTACTTCAGTTGTGCCCCCCCCTAAAGTTGAAATGATTACTTTCCCAACGAAGCACTATCTGAATTATTATCGTATTTCTTGGGCGTATGAAAAAATAACGATTGCCGTGTCACTTTTTGAGGCCATTCTGCTCAACAAATGAAACATCTACCAGCTCATTCTGTGTAGAACGATCGTGAGCGTATATATATGGCGATAGCAGGTGATTACGAGTACTGACTAAGGGTCATTCTTATCGGAGAGTTTTTTCTCCAAATAAATGTAAACACTGCTACTGCATGCAACTTTTGCATACAGCAATCGTAGCCGCATTACGAGTGTGATAAGACAACTCACGCCCTTGGACGAACGGGAAAAAAAATGCAAACGACGAGCGACACGCGCCCATCAATACAGATCGGCGAAGCTTCTTGTTTGTGCACCTCCGCTATTAATCTTGAGGAAATCGGCTGGTGCGTTCGTTTCGGGGGTCGTGTTATATTTATAGATAGTGTAAACTGTACGGGAAGAGGCAGAAGGACACCTATCAGGTATGCCACACCAGTGAAACATTATATATATATATATATATACTGTACGGGAAGAGGCAGAAGGACACCTATCAGGTATGCCACACCAGTGAAACATTATACCTGGTATATATATATATATATTTACAGTCAGTACGAGTAGTAGTGGTCCTGTCGGGCCAGTCAGCACTTACTTACTTGTCTCTTTCAGACAGCAGTCGCGTTCGCGACAAGTTGGCTACCTGGTACATGCGAGTTCAGATTTCTCCTGAAAATGTTAGTCTGGCCGTCTTACGAACTAAATATTAATACCCAAGAATTCCAAGCTGAATCATTTGCCATTTATTTCTCTGAATGAATATCGAAAAAGTGAAATCTGGAAAACTCTTGCTCTACTGAAGCAGGGGAGTATGATTAGTCGAGTGCGGGAGTATCGAAGGACTGCCATCACGAAAAAAGGGTTGTACCGCGAACAAAGGAAAATCCTGCTGCTTTTTCAGGCGCATCCATAAATAAATGGAGAACCTTCTTCGCTGAAAGTTCACGACACAGGCAGTAGTAGTAGTAGTAGTAGTAGTAGTAGTAGTAGTAGTAGTAGTAGTAGTAGTAGTAGCTGAGAGTCCGCAAGAAAGATAGAACCACAAGTCTGACTATAAGATGTAGTCTAAGTAGTGGATAAGAGCGCGAAGAAAAATATTTACAGCAGTTCTGTTATATATATTCGGAAAAAATACATACCAGGTATATAATATACGTATCTGTGTCGTGTTTCCACCGGGCATAGACCACCTAACGAGTTGTGTATGATATCCCCTACGCTCCATGTTGACGAGTAGGTTTAGCAGTCTGGGAGAAGGGATCTTCAGGGATGTTTTAGACGCCTCTCCTCTTGACGGCTCGCCGAGGCAAATAATTTCAACTGCAGCACGACAGCCGCTCCCAAAGGGCTTAGACTTGAACGGAACATCAGAGTGAGTGGTTACAACCACTCTATCATTTAAATTTAGTCTTCGTTTCGCACCTAACATTATTCATACAGTAGACACTACATACAGTAGTTATAATCGACACAATCGGGTTCCCCCCCGCAAGAAAATATAACTACTACAGAAATATTTTCAAAAACTTGAAACATGGCAGGTGGCGTCCACGGTGGCTTGGTAAGTCCACGTGCCTATTAAGGTCAATTTCGTGGGTAAGAGCCTCAACTGTTAACAGGTGTATGCTCGTAGACACCCCTTCTTGCATGAAAAATGTTTAGCAGAAAGCGCGAGAACGTGGGCAGCAACAATCGAAAATATGGGCGAGCAGTGGGAATGCTGAACCCTATGCGCGACGAAAAATCAAAGCAAGTACCGGGGGAAAAAAGGGACGACACCCGTGAAGACGACTTGCCCAGAAGGTCGCCAAGGGTCAAACTTCCAACGATTTCGGCTGGAGAGTGAAGGTGGTGATTACAAAAAAAATAATGAAGATGGCAGGTGAGGTCTCCGTTTGGATGAAAAGTTCTCAACGCCATCAATCGGCGGTGGTGGTGACATCAAGGATCTAGCATTCCGCGCGTCACAAAAACAAACACGATGTATCAACCAAGGTCGAAGTTGTTTGCTTTCGATGTGCATTCAGTTGAGCATATAAACAGGCCTCTCACGAGTTGTTTTGGGTGGTTCTAAGCGGGTACGAAAAAGCGAAGAAAGGCGCGAAATAAATACCAAATGGTGGACCAACAGTAGTATAACGCCAACAAGGTGAAACTGACCCTGAAGTGGAAATCAGCGTTGTACAGCTACCTTGCTCCACACTGTGCATCGCCATTCGAAAACATATTACTGCTGCGTATATATATATTATACCTTCTTACACGTGGTAGGTACTACATATATTCCCTGTAGCTATACCACTCCTCATCTATCTGACCATGCATGTGGAGGTCGTTTCGCCGTTGTACCATTGAACGTGCGCTGTACAGAGAGATGCAGGAACATATATTTTGTCGTATCCGAGGCTGGAGCCTGTAATTATTCCTAGATGCCCGTCACCTACCTACTACTAGTAGAATACACTCGCTTAGCAGCGGTGGGTTCGTTCGGGAGGTCTGTATCACAAGCAGCGATCGAAGGACTGGCACACAGGCCAACAGAGGTGGCTATGAGACCCACAATTTAACCACAGCGATTCGGTTAGTCTGGGCTCGAATATCACGACAAAGCTGCCGGTGGGTGATTCCAAAAATAAATCCTTAATATGATATATCAACACAATATTCCATGACATATATATGTACGGTATGTATGACATGAGTTGTTCTTTAAGGTTCGACCCTCACCTGACCGGGAGTAGATCCGTTTCCACTACTTGTTGACACCGACCGAAGAAAGTGGTACGCTCGCGGACTCAATCAAGCTCGAAGAACTACCCGGTTTGAAGGGTTCTTGCGTGTGTTACTCTTGCCCTCTTCGCAGGAGGAGGACTACTTGATATTCTGTACTGTAGTACTGCTGCTGAAGTTGACGATTCGCGCTCTGTGTGCGGGCAGGCTCGAGTGGAATGCGGAGTGAGGAACGTGGGCGCGAATCGCCAGAAAAAGACGAAACATACAACGACCCGGAGACAGGCTTACTTACATGCATGTGTCTATGCACCGATAAAACAAGGAACGTTTCTGTGGAGGGATCGCAGGGCACACCACTACTCATTGCGGACACTCAGTTTCACCATAAAAAAATGTTCCTACAAAAATCTTATACTATATACCAGTAGTACTTATATTCCATATTATACTGCCGGTGCCGTGCACCCCCCCAAAACTCCTCATCTAAAAATATAGTTGTTCTCAATACAGCGTAGTCAACCAGACTGTGGTCATGGGGTCATCCCGCAGATTTGAAAGCAGGTGGATCCTGCACTTACTTGGTACAAGGCATAACGTTCTGGGGATATCTCCCAGAAATTAACAAGGACAATCTAGATGCTATTTTGGCCAGCAGTCCAAAATCCCTTCAACTTTGTTTTGCTATTTTGGCATGAAGCCTGTATCTCTGTGTAACCGGTCTACTACCTGAGATCGCAACAAGCGCCACACTACATATTTACGGTCAGAGGATAAACAAAAAATAAAATAAAATATGTATGCTCCAGTGAGAACGCGTTCTACGATAGAGGTAGCATATATATTTCCGATAATAATACGATTTCTGAATAACGTTGTTCCTTTACCGAAAATCGTTGGAATGCCAATCAATCTTGTTTCGAAAAAAAACATTTCTGTATCCTTTTGAGCCAAGGGACTCTTCATCGGGATGATGTTGTATTTTGTTGAAGTCTGTTGTCGGGTGAGGCATTTGGAGCTCCTCAAGTAAGTGAGGAGCCTTGTAACATTGAGAGTGAACCTCTTATCGCTAAAAAAATCTGAGATCAAGGATTTCGTCGAAGTATAGGCCCTACCCTTTTAAGGTACGCCGCAGGCGTTTTCAGGCATGCGGAGCTAGGCACGCCGCAGGCCGAAAAAGTTGAGCTAGGCGACAATGTTGGCTTAATATGCCTGGCGAGCTTTACTTTCCCTTTAACGTGCCTATCTACTGAAGGCATTATTTACCTATAAAAATGCCTGAGACGTGCCTGGAACCTTTTCGGCGACCCCAGACAAACACTACACTAATAATATAAAAATATATGTGTGAATGGGCGAAATGCCTGCAAAAATGCCTGAACCTTGTTCGGCGCCCCAACACGAATCCTATACAGTTTTCAAGTAGTTTGGTTTCAAGTAAGTGTTGAAAAGCGTGAAAACTGTTCAGCGCCGCGTGAAAAAATTCCTATCCCAAAATAAATGGAGTAGTCTGGTTACAAGGGGCGAAATACCTGAAAAAATGCAAGCAAACGTACATACATACATGGTTATGAAACAAATTTGAAAAGTGGCTCGATCGGGTTTTCGTTTTTCTCCGAAAAAGTCGGTCGGTTTCGTTTTTTTTTTTCGAAATGATTTGAAACGAAATCGAAACCAAAACAATTATCGGTCGATTTGTAGGTCGATTTCTCGTAAAAAACAGATAAATAGACAGTATTTAGAGAGGGGCTCTGTGTGCATGTGTGTTTGGCATCGGTGTGCATTCTATGTCACACAACGTGACACTATCATATGGTGTCAAGTGGGCTTCCTGCAGGCCCTGCGTCTGCTGCACCACACACGGTACAGGCCGAAATACGCCACATACATCCTGGTACGTCACAGACGTGCTTATAATCCGCATCAAATAACACTGCTGATAAAGCAGTTAGTTGCTACAACGACGAAAAACTCTTATTAATAGTAGGATAGTGCGTGGGCACTTGGCCATGTTGTCGTAACTTAGATGTCATCATAATGTATGTGTCGTTACTTGGTCACACCACGACGGGTTCGGGGCATATAATATCACGGGGGACCATAGTAAATAGGACCAAAATTGATACCAGGTAGTAAAATGGTTAAATATATACCTGGTAGTTTTTTATGTATACCACAGGTTGGTCCTATTAATTATGATCCCCCGTATTAAGAAAACAGGACCACACATTGTTGGTAAAAATTGGTAAGCGTACTGATGATGTTGTGTCTACCGTAGGTTCTATTCAATATGATCCCCCGTGATATTTTTTTGATTGAAAACACAGCTTGCAGTATTATACAGCAAACGCCATGAAGATTTTTACGTTGCTCAAAAGAGAGAATCTAGATGTGAGCACGAACAAGCGCTTTGTGGCTGCTACACCTGTGTTGCACAAAAAAAAGTACCGACAACACAAACAATGGAATCACGTCTGCCGCCACTTTGTGTCCGAGGACATCTCGTTGTTCCTGATCTAGCTCCGAACTTTTTCATGGAATTATATTATGGCAGACCGGATTTTAGCTCCTTGGTATCCTCCCGCGTGAATGTGTGTCAAAGCGACGGCACTATTCGTGCCCTCCTTCGTCGCGGATTTCGTCGCCGAAGTTTGAAAATGTGGTTGCAGGCGCTTGAAGTTTGGTTCGTGTCCTGCACGAGTAGCCAAGTATTTTTATTTTGCTGTAGAACGAGAAGGAAGAACTACTTGTGGGTTCCTCCTGCTCGTTCTACCCCAGAAGCAAAATACTTGCCTACGGTAGTACGAGAAACCGAAAACTCAAGCGCCTGGAACCCCATTTTCAAACTTCAGCGACGAGGACCGCCACGAAGGAGAACCCGAAAAGTGCTGTGGCGTTGGCGAACTCACAGGAAGGAGTACACTTGAAGGAGCTCATATATCCGGGCTGCTTTATTTTGTCTCGAATTAAACACTCGAAGAAACAGCGGAAAAAACGAAAAGTCCTCGAAAAAAACCCCCGGCAGACGTGCTTCCATAGTCTATGTTGTCGGGACTAATAAAGTCCTTTTGAAAAAAAAAGCAGATTTTCTTTGTGAGGAGTGCAACACGGGTGGCTGCGGGCTATAATACGGAATCCTCGCAAAATACATATCATATTTCCCCTGTGATTCTAAATGTTTCTAACCAACTCCTATATTGCTTAGGTCTTGCATTCCCGAAAGCATGTTTGACGAGTGCTTGGCAATAAATACCATGGTCCAGTAGGCGATACAGGCACAATAACACTAGCTCTGGCACGCCTGAAAATTGAAGTAGAACCAGTGGGGTAGGCGTTTTTAGCCTGAATCAGAACCAGTAGTGTAGGCGTTTTTTTAGGCAAGCCTGAAAGACTCGATAGGGCCGACTCCGGAGAATGTGACCGCACACTCCTTCTCTACAAGAAACACACACATGCTCCTCCCCATAATTATCACGCCTCCGTTCCACACCCCAACACACAATAATACAGGCGTGGTGGCTAGATCCTGTGCCAAAAGCGACAAATCACAGACGCACGCTTAGATCTCGTAATACGTTTCGACTACGTCGTTTCGGATATCCGTCGTTTCACGTTAAACACATACGAAGCATCATCGCCCTTTCTGTTTAACCCTGCTACGGCCTGTTGTCTTTACTAACTGCACCCAGATCGCCCGGTGCATAGTTGTTGTTTGTTGTTGTTGTTCTCACATTAACTCTCTGACGAAAGAGTCCGTGGCCACACAAAGGTGCTGGACCCCTAGGAAGATCCGAAAAACGAAAAAAAAACGAAAATTCAGCTGCCTCTAAATACACGAGACGAAGAAAGCGCACACGAGCTAAAACCAATGTGCAAACTGAACTAACATGGCCGCGGGTATATCTTCTCAACTATAACATAGAGTACCCCCGTTCCCACCACCAACCAACTCGTGGCTGCTGACTACAGCGGATGCTGTCTGAAGTGCTGCCTGCATCGTACGAAACGCAAGGTAGTCGTGAAAACGATTGTACTAGGTGGTACTGGACACAAGACGGGGATGTTGAGGGTCGGAAATATCTGATATCTTCTCCGTCGCACTTCCTCCGGCGAGTTAGAACATCCGATTCGGACGGTGACGGGGAGGAAAGGACACGCAGGAGTGCAGCGGCCGGCACGCTTAGAACCTATTCGAATGAGTTAAATTGCTGAGATAGTTTGCTACGGTGCTACCTCTTCGAGCCTTCGGAGAATCACACAAGGAGTGAGATATATGGCGTTTCTTGTATTTAATTTATGGAACATTGAGTATTATTATCAGACCTTCGCGAATGCATCAGGTTGGGTGTGGAACGATGTCAAGGTGGGGCGCCTCATCTACAGATAGAGACCTGCATGGGGGTCCCAGCATAGCAATGATTCGATGACACGGCAGACCGACATTTCACGTTAGCACGCGTAGTTTTCTTCCTTCCACCTTTATTTAGGCGATATTGTATCTTGTATCGCTCCACTACTGTTTCCGTTGTATATTGTTGGATGCGACGAAGATTTGGGAACAGCAGCCGTTGGAGCGTAATATTGTGCAAGATAACACAAGCCCTCGGACGAGTTTCTCATCATAACTCCGGGCAACGACCGCGGAGAGTCCAAACACTGATCGGTGGGCCTTCAAAACGACCCTCGTGAGGTACGTCCGGAAACGATTTTTTTTTTCATGTATGGGTATGCCCCTTGTTTGAGAGCAAAATTTACCCCACGATAATCCTACAAGGAAGGGCGTGATATATCGCGAGATTGCTAGTGTACACGACTTCTGTCGATGCCGTAATACACCGCCTATCTTGCACGTAATCATCAATATTTTCAAGGCAATATAGCCGGTGTATGTTCCAGGAACCGTGGGTGAACTACAGCAACACGTTCTAAACGTACCAAAGTGTTTTGTGGGACAACGGGGCGAGTTCAGATGCCGAGGCATGCTTGGATTTTCAGGGTTGGGCACTGACAAAGAGTGTACTAGCCCGTTGAGTAGTTTTTTGGCAGCGTATATCAAATGTCCTTAGAAACATACCCATGTTGGCCAGGCCAGGATATATCACCAAGAGTTAGTATATTACGTACGCCCCGGAAACACGCCAGATTCAAACCGAAAACCCACCACATATGTCATGAGAGTCCCGCGTAGAAGGAAAGAGGGAAGAAAAACAAAAGACGAGAGAATGAATGAAAAAGAGAGCACATTTCTTCATTTTTTTGCTTTAAGATCGCCCCATCATCGCCACACGGTGCACTCACGTTTGTTCATATTATTCGAGTTGATAACCGCGACTCCCCCCCGCCAGTACACTGCTGCAGCCCGGTATATATACCGAATGATTGTGGCGACAGTACTATCGCTATTGACTGGGTCAACCAGTGCCCAGCTCGATTGATGACAGTATAAACCTTTTTGTCGAGATAGTTCCACAGAGTGCATTTATTTATCGCATCTTCGCTCGCCTTGTTATCGAGGCAATCGGTTCGAAATTCATTCGAGGGTGTGAGTTGTTTATTGCGTCGCACACCGATATACTAGTACACCGTATTTGTCACCTCCTCGTGCTAGAACACGGTACGGTCTACGCCTTTGTTTCATACCCGATACAAGCGTAGTCTAGTCGTACTCATGCTGCTGTTGGTTCATAGACTAGTCGTAGAACTTAAACAGTAGGAGTCTACGGATTATCCTGGTGTATTAATATTATATATGTTCTACATGGAATATATGTATTTATCTAACAGGTATACTTCGAAGCATACGAGTTAAATTACTGCAGCAGTACAAGAATCAGTTGCAGCATGTTGATCTACAGCGGGTGCTGTGTCTGCTCGTACCATACTGCTGAGGTATCACATCGCCCAGTCACTGCGGTCCTATAATACATACACAAAACAAGTCTTCAGGTCTTGTTTTAATCTGCAGTCTAACATTCTGCACCACCCCCCCCCCTGCCCGGATATACAATGATCGTTTGGGCATGATATATATATACGGAAATTCCAGCGGTCTTGTCACGGTCAGACAATCGTTTCGGCCTGCCCGGACCTCGGGTTGGGTGGCAACCTATCGCAACTTACTACGATTGACCGGCGGTCATACGAGCCCCTGCCCCGGTAGAGAGGAACCAGGTGCGGTCTGGTGGTGACGTTGAGTTTACGTCTCAACCTCAACGCCGAGAAGTTCGTTCCAACAGCAGAGGAGAACGAAATGAGCACAGGTTAGGTGGCATTGCGTGGGAAAGTAAACACCCCGACAGCGAGGACGAGAGTGTCGGAGTCGTGATGGGCTGAGACGGCTGAACCCGTCCTTTTGGAGTCGAAGGCACATACCGGACTACAACACAGATAGCCTACGTCGTGATTAAAACGAAAAACACAAAGAAAAAAACATAACAACAAAAGAAGGAGCGGTCGGACCAGGCGTCGGTTTTCAAAGGTTGCAGCAGGCGAGGCTCGAACGAGACACAAACTGGCGCTTGTGTTGGTAGCGACCTACAATGCGCGTATCCTGGCTGTGAAAGAAAGGAGAGGGTACGGGCATGCGGAACGTGTGCCGGCAATGCCCCACAGCTGGTCTGCGACTTGGTGGCCCTACAAGAATCGAAGAGACCTGGGAAAACCGAGTTTTCTGGAGAAGGATACAGGGTTTTGTGCTATGGGCAACAAGGAACGAATGCCACCCAAGGACTAAACGGATTTGGTTTGGCAGTGAAGGAAACGATAAGCCGTAAGTCTCTTTATACCCACTACATGTGTGACGAACGCGTTATTATGTCTATGCGCTTCGAACAGGCTAGGGAAAGAATGATGACTATGCCCCAACGGAAGCCAACCTCAGCACCTACATGAAAAATGAGTTTCGAAAGAACATGGGGCACATGGTTGAGCAGACTCCAACGAAGGGATGCCTACTCGTGCTTTTAGACGCAAACGCACGGACAGGAAATAGTATGGAAGGGCACTGCAACGGCAAACGCTGGCATTCCCTTCAGGTAATTAGCTCGTTGTCACGAACACGTTTTTTGGCGATCGCAAGGCTGAAATACGTCATTCGTTCAACGACCCCATCGGCAGCCGTAACGATCAAAAGCGGATCGACTACATCTTAACCCGCCAAGCACACCGATCTCGTGTGCATGATGCTGAGGTCCACCGCAAGCCTCCGCCCCCAGCCAAGGCGGATCCAGACCATAATATAGTATGTGGGATGGTCCGTCTCAGCGATCGTCTCGCACCAAACCGACATGTTCGAACGAAAAACTAAATTCGGCCAGAAGTTTTGATTCGATGGAGATCACAGACAGAAGCTTGTGGCGTGGATCTCTTCCAAGTTTCCCTTCCAACCCTCGCAAACGAACAGTATATATGAGATCGATGCATCCTTTAGAGATTGTAATATTGATGCAGCAACGAGAGGGGTGCCCCCCCCCCCCCCCCCAGCCCACTCACACAAACCCCAGTGGAGCGAAACCACAGAACAATCCGCCGCCATAAACGTAGCATGGGATGCGAGCTAGGATGAGCGACGAGTCCTGTGCGTCAACAAGAATTAAACGGCGTGGAAGACACTGAGGACGGCGTGCTCGAATCTGCGAAGGGCAATTGATGCAGCCTTGTCTATCCACTTGGAAGAGGATCTTGCATAAACAGAGACACTCCTCGCCGAAAACAAGCAGCGGGGATTCTACAAAGAGGTGGGGGTCACGGTTGCGGTAGGCGGTTGGAACACAAAAAGCTAGCACTTTATCAAGGACGACGATGGCACGCTACTGAGGTGCAAGGTCCGCTTTCGTCAACGTTGGGCTGGGTGTTTCATCTCTCTCCTGACCACGGAATCGTCTTTGTTTGTCCCAACTATCAGCGCCATATTCACACAACGGCCGTTGGCACCATCTCTTGGAGAAGAACCAGCCATGGATGGCATGACGGCGGTAATTCCGGGTGTGCCAAACTGGGAAGCGGTTGGTCCAGACTCTTTTCCTGCCAAGTTAATCAAACTCGACCATCCCGAATTCATCCGGTACTGTCACAACTTACTTGTTAACGTGTGGAGAACGGGTGACGTCTACCAGCAGATGGAAAGACGCGACCATTAAGGCCATTCAAAAACGAAGGAGAGCTCTGATTGCCACAGCCACCGAGACAATGGGCTTGCTGCCTGTTCCGGCCAATGTTTGATGAAAATTACCTCGTCCCGCCTCAATAGCTACTGCAAGACGAAAACGGATACTCCCGGAGGGACAAGGCGGCTTTTGACCAGGACGACCAACGGTCGAAATTTTGTTCGTCCCCCCCCTCCCGACCGCAAGAACTCGAACGCATCTAGGGCGATCCCCTAGTACATGTCCTTCATCGACCTGCACAAAGCGTATCACTCCGTCGTCCGCGACCTGCTGTGGATGCTGCTGCCACACTTCGGATTGCCACAGAAGGTGCTCGCCGTTACCTGCCAGTTACACAAAGGCATGCAATTCGCCCGTGTGCGTACGGATGACGGCACGCAATCGGAATGTTTCGAGGTCACTCAGGGTCTGAGGCAAGAATGTTTGTTGCCACCGCTTCTGTCTGAATGTCGTCTTCGCTGCTGTTATACATGCCGTGCTGGTAGGCATCAGCGAAGACCTAGAAATTGTGAGGGACTTGGTCCTCCTCAAGGCGAACGTCGGCGAAGACGGGGGGAAGGTCACCGGACTTACCTGCGTACGGAGGGCAGTCTGGTTAATTCTGTGCTAGGACGATGAAATCATTTTGTCTTTCCTTAGTCGGCGGAAAGTCTTGCGAATATGATGACCGTCATTGTGACAATTATCGAAGTATCAGATCCCACCGTATCCGAAACGATGACTGAGATCATGCTGCTGCGGGCACCGAATCAGGCACGCCAGACCATCCCGTCCAACATCGAAACAGGGGGACAGATGTTTAGATAAGTTATGAGAGTTTTTGCCCCTGGGCGATCTTGGTGTCACGAACGCTGAAATTTTGTCACAGAGCACACGATGGATCCGACTCGTATTGCCATCCTGCAATAGGTTCGAATAGGAGCTGTATGATATGGAGGATACCCCTTTCGTTCTCTAAGAGCACATGCTGAAGGCCGGGGTGATGGAGACCCTGCTGTACGGGTGCGTGACGTAGACGCTTGGCCAGGAGCACTTCGCTAAGCTCCCCACATCCCACCCCAAACTCCCCCTACTGGCCATTGGCTTCAGGCGCTGACAATGCACTGACCACCTCATGTCTTATGCAAGGACCCTACTAAAGTAATGATGCGAGAGCGATGAACCGACCATCCGCAACCGGTGCCTTCTGGTAACGGGGGCAGTACAGCGGACGTCCAATGAGCGGCTGACCCGTCGGGTGACGTTTGGAACGATGGCTGTTGCGGAGAACCCAGGACCAGGCCGATTGGAAAAGACCCGGGCCCGATGCCTAGCAGATAGCCTCGGGGTTGTTCAAGCCACCGAGGGGTCCACGGAACGCTCCCCTTTGCCGTTGATATTAGAGACTATGTTGTGGTCGAGGGCGGCGCAGACGGGTGGGGGTTGGTTGTCCGTCGAAGAGACGAAACCGCGCCCAACGTTCGACGCGAGGCCGTTGAACGAGCGATACACGAAGGTACATCTTTCGATGGGTACCGTGTCGCGGGTGTCTGACGCACCTTCGCAGGGTTGCTCCTTTGCTGGATAACTCATCGGCCTTTCACCACAACTTGTTGCGCCCCTTCTTTCGGCTTCTATTCTTCTCCTCGGTCATCGCCAGTGATTACTGCTGGTGCTATCCGGATTCACTGCGAGGTTAACGCAGTTCACGGCGTTAGCATATCTCGACGACTCGTTGTTGAGTGACCTCCTCACCCCCCACAGTCCGACTGGGCCTGAGAAATGACTGGCCGTGGGTGAGGTGACCCACGTAGCAATTTTGGTGTAGATTATGTGCGGTCAGTTCCTGTCGGCCAACAAGTGCGACTTCCGGCCGGCTAGGCTCTAGCTATATCTCGATATGCATTGCGACTCTGACACGTTCACCTTCTGGGTTCCGCAGGATGAGCTAGATACGCTGCACCAGCTGCAGCAAGCAGCCCTAGACGCGGGATGTCTTTCCGTCCGGACGTTACAGAATATCGCGGGCATGTGCCTGCGCATGACGGTGGGTATTCGGCCGGCATCGCTGTGAACGCAAGCTATGTTTGCGGTGCTCACTGAGCTAGAACAGCTAGCTTGGTGCAATGTCGACCTTGCGCAAGACCCCATGGTCAACCATCTAGACGACTTCAAGCCGTGGAAAAACTGTGGACCACCTCGCAAAGGGAGCTGGCAGCGGGCGTGACACTTCGTGGCAGCCTTGACGGAAGGATAGTCGGAGGCGTCTTCGGTCGCATGAGGGGGCGCGGGGAACACGACCACGGTCACTTTCCCCGGAGGGCAGGTGTTCCTGCCGGACTACTTGTCAAACGATATCAACCTGCAGATGATGTATGGATTTCACCATATCCTTCGACAATTCCGCCCACGACACCTGGACGTGTTCCGGCGAGCACAAGTGCCCATATACGTGGAATACCAGTCCGTAATGGGTTATTTCAACCGTGAGCGTTCTAAGCACCGCGAGACGCACGCTTTGCCTGTGCAGTTGTTCGAGTTCCAAGTGGCGTAAGGCTTCACGTTATGGTTGAAGTGGATCCCAACTGCGGACAACGAAGTCGCAGATGCCATCTCGGGGCCGTCACGAGACGCCATAATCCGCATAGCGCCGGCATCGTTTTAAGCGGTCAGGTAGAAGATAGGGGCGTTTACCGTAGACCTCATGGCATGCACGACATCGGTGCTGCGCCCTCCATTCACCGGGGACGCACTGCCTGTTTCCTGTAAGTACGACTGTGCTGGGTCGGCGGAGGCCGAGGTACTTGCGCACGACGTCTCGATCGTTCCGGGTACCAAAGTCCCGGCGTTCGGGTTTCGTTTCTCACCCACAATCATGGCAGGACACAGTACGCAACATTTGGCGGAATGCGAGGCCAGCGCGGTTATCTGTCGGCCCGAAGGTAAGGCTCGTTAGTTGCCTTTGTTTCACCTCGACAAAACAAACGATCACTACAGATTTATATACGAGTTTCTACACAAACAAACAGATTTTCTTAGTAGCAGCATATTGCGAGGGTACTTCGCTGGGTTGTCAGAACGTAAATGACAAGTTGTTCCGTTACGTAGTTAACCTGCGAACGTATGTATACGACAAGACTTGCAGCATCCAGCTATGAATATATATATGTATCGCTTATAGGGGGGCTGTGAAAACAAATGAATGCTGGGTGCCTGCTACGGGCTACGGGGACCATATACAAATGTATCCTATTTCTCCTGCTTTTGGGAGTTTCAGACTATTTAACACTAGTTTTTAACAATCCGCACAAGCGTGCCTGACAGTGCCTGCAGAAAGATAGGCGAGACAGCCACGAACACAGTAGTGAATATACGCCTGTTTCAGAAGCAGTAGTTCAGGCATTATATAAACCTTACCTTGAAGGGCAGGGCCTGTGCACGGCGTATGATTTATTTCGTTCATAGTCATTGATGTGTACTCTATTATAGCAGTCATATTTCAGCGACATGGGCACACACGGCAGTTCGTCTGCCTCACACCGCGCCCTGGTGGTCTCAGGTTTGGTACGCGGCACAATGTCTTCATCCCATCCAGGCGGTTACACGAGAATGACCGAGACGTTGCGAAGCCCCCAAAAGAGCGGGGGCGTTAATACATACCAGGTAATGTTTTGGCGCTCCGAACTTGACGAAACAAACGAAGACTGGTGATCGTCTGCAGGTCCAAGTGGAGCCCCTGATCTGATACCTATAGCCTCCCCCTCCCCGAAAACATCAGGTTTTGGAAGGCGCACGCTCAATGTTCAGACGAAATTAAAAGTGGGTGTGATTTCCTATGGCCGAAACGACCACTCGCGGTCGTTTGCGGTTTACTTGGTTTCAGTGTGCACCTGGTTTTGGCTCAATCAAGTAAGGTGTGCCTGATGTAGGCTTTCGCCAATGAGCAAGTACTAAGACCAATTAATATGGGACACTTTTGTTGGCCCAAAGCACATACTTGTTTTTTCTGCCGAAAACCCTAGACTTACTCGACGGGACTGTGAATATCACCGTTAGACACCTCAGGATGCTCCCCTTTCTGTCCCGAGGGCTTTCCTGAATAATTGTGCGCTTCTCGAGTGCCTGTCGTTGTTGAGATGTCCTCTTCCAATCTATGAGTACATACGTTTGGGTTTGGAGGCTGCTAAGGTATAATACTTGTGCATCCTATCAATATCAGGCCCCACGCTAATTGCCAACCCAACCCCTAACCCTAACCCTGTCCCCAAACCCCATCACAAGGGAAATCCCACATGGACCGAAACTTGTCATTAACGCGGCTGCGATGCGTTTGGACCGAACGAGGGTTATTCTGATATTTCGCAAATGCCGGCGACGTTTTCGAAGTGCAGGTCCAGCTAATATTGTTTTCAAGTCAAAATCAACCTGTAGTCACACTGTTCGTCCTCGAAGATCTTTTTCTTTGTCCTCACTTCGGACAAACAACCTTAACGTTTAAGTTTGCTGGGTGCAACACTGTGTAGATAGATGGGGAATATTTTCGAGGAGTATCCCCATACTCTGTATTTGCGTGTGCGTATACGTACTGTGACTGAAACCTTCTTAAAAGTTAATGTGGAGGCGTGGAGGGTGATACAGGTCCGCGTTAGGGATATACATAAACTACTCTTCGGAGTGGATTTGATTGTTGATAAAGTTGGCAAAAATCTGGTTGATTCAATCACACGACTACTTGATTACGATCAACGAAATCAACTCGGCGATGATGTGACTTCAATAATGATCATTGGTTGGTTGTGTTGATCATTTTATACGATTTTTCACAGATCCAGGCGGCAGCTTCCCAAATGGGACCTTGCCGTGCTCATGCAAGGATTCCTTTCCTATGCCCACGACCTTTCAAGGGCATTCAGCTGTAAACATACAACTGCTTCACTGTTTCACTGCGCGCAAAGAGTGGGAAGAAACAAAGCCCCAATAGAGTCCCTAATAACCCGTACCCCCCGTTGATATGTCGGCACTATTCACGTGCTTACGATACTCCGAAAGTCGGCATGCTATCTAACGTATGCATGGTAAATTCCCTCCATCCCTCGCTGCGCTACTACCAGTGGTCGTCACACGGGACCCTGCAATTTACTGAGTAACGGGTAGAAGTCCATCCATAATACAGCAAGTCACAGAACCTTCTACCAGAGTTTGTGCTTCATGCCTTACTGAAGGCAAATTGTATCCCCCACCCTCTGCCCGCCCAGACGATTGCGCTTCTCACAACTAAACCGCCTCCGGAAAGACGCAGTTGGATGCTGCGGTGACGCTTGAAACGCAAGGTACGCGCTGACAAGCAGGTCATTAAGTGAATAGATTCGCGAGGCCTTTTGCTACCAACCAAGGTGCCTGGCTGCGGCTTCGACCGCACCCTCTGCAACCCCTTCCGACTTGTGGAGCGCCCTTTCGTTCATGATTTCGTCTCTTTTGGACGGAGAGGGCAGTCGGGAGTTCGTTGCTACCGAAGCGGGAGCTGCACCTTGCGAGTCTTCTCTTGTGTTCATAAGACGGCTCTTCTCGCACCCTCTCCCGCAACAGACCGCCGACAGACGTTTCGCCAACCTCAGCGTCGACTATCTTGCCCTTTCCTTCTCGGGTGCTTGTCTTGGTCCCTTCTTCGGTCCAAGTGATAGATTCCTTTTGGTTGCGCCGCAGCACGTTTGTTCACAAATACAATATCAAAACGAGTCTTTACTATCGTAAATTCATCAACTATATCATGATTTTAATGGTCAATCAACTAATCCTTGATCGATTGCTTTTTAATCATTAACCAACAATCCGAAATCACATCAATGATAAAAATCAATAAATTGAATATATATATAGTAATCAACACGCGATTAAGAGTTGATGTACATTCCTACTCCGCGGTCTGTCCACTATGATCTTGATGCTGGGTTCAGATTATGGGTTGTGACGACTTTTAATTTGGGGTCCGACATTTTCAGACCGTTTACGGTTCGACCTTCGCTATCGCGGCACCCTGCGGCTGCGCGAAATATAATTTGCACTTTGCTGGCAGGAGGAGCAGGGTGCCAGCAGTAGCGATCACAATCAGGGTAATACAGTATGGCGGGTGGGATCAGGATAGCCAAGCAGGGGCCTGCTTTGTTTCCCCGCTTTCCATGAAGAATCTTCCAAGGAACTTCATTATCTATCTACAGAATAAAGAACTTCGCTCCTTTTTTTCGACCCTCGAGAGCATATTGATTGGCTGCTCCAAAAATCAAACTAGGACTCCGGAGAAACGGAAGACTATTATTGCAGAAATCAAGTCCGGAGTGCGTTCCAAAGGATTCGACCGGTGATTTCTCCTCCTCACCGAGAATAACGCGTGTATTCGGCCTAACAACGCAGTTCCTGGACCCCAAAAATATATTATCATAAGATTTGAACGTATATGTTTGTTTTGAATATTATTACGTGAATTTTTAATTCTTATGAAAATATATGGGCTGGATATTATCCACTCTTTCTTAACGAAACCACGAACCCGATATGGACTGCCACAATTTCTACTGTAACACCTACCGTACTTTAACCCCCAAGGAAAGTGGGTGGCTTCTTCCTGCAACTCGATGCCGAGCTCCTACCGAACGATAAATACCTGCTCGTCCTCACCCACGAGTTAGTTGAAGTTAACCGACAATCGGGTCAAGAATACCGGTTTAGAGTTGACTCCTTCACTAAATAAATCCTATATAGGAGCCTGACGCTTAAGGTTGTTTCACAATGACGCCCCAATAAGAATCTCAGGCTTGCCCAGATTGTGTGTTCCTTGTTGGCGGGCCCATACTGTACTACGACGTACTCTAAATAAATTGTATTATTCCTTGCTTTCTCGACCATTCTTCCAAAACTACTAATCTCTAGCCCATTCTCTCTGCTGTTCCAGCTTGCCGGCGATTACAGATCTCCCCACAAAGAAAGCCCAGATTTCCTGCGTTCAATATTTCAACATCAAAATATGAAACTCGATAAACAATCCCAAAAGCTGCTATAAACCTACTGTTTGTTGTACGTGCGCATGACATAATATGTCACGAAAAGTGCTTTCGGAGCATACCTATACCGGGTACACACATCCCACGATATTGTGTCGAGAAGTGCATCCAGTCATCAATCAAGAGGTTTTACCTCACGAAGTGCTACCTCAAAACCACTTTTTTGCTAAATATCGCGTCCGTTTTGGCATTAATTAACTCAAGGTCATTCTTATCGGAATGTTTTCCCCCACCATTTTTCGATTTTTTTTCTGTTTTTATTTTTTTTCAAATATTGGAATGTTAAGACCTACCTATGCCATTGAATGACCAAGCGGAGTTTGAAAAAAAAGTTCGAATTTCAAAGATACCCGCCGAAAAAAAAACAGAACACGCTTCCTATCTATTGTCCACGTAAAAAAAACAAAAAAACAAACTTTTGGAAAAGCCCGAAAAAAGCAAATCTGGGGCCGATGTTCGCCCAAACTCGACTTGAGAAAAACTGAGGCCGATCTTTGGTTCGAAGCAGCGAGATTCCGAGTCCTCGACAGACATCGATCAACAAAACCAACGATTGCGTCATGAATTCTGAACGGAGTGCGCTCGTTAGGGGTTCCGACCCACCTAGGGTCACCGTTTTCACACCATGGCCGGTGTCATGTGGCGGGAGCTGACCAGGCGCATGATGCAAACACATTTCGCCTCTGGTTTGCACAAAATAGAAGACAACACTACTCAATCCATCTCGAACTGCAAAAAATAGATTTATTTTCAGGTTTGGGACGATACCGTAGGACGCCGCCGGCAAGCTCTCGCCCTCTAGACCATGGATCCACCTGATATCTTGGAGGCCGTCATCTATAGTCGTTGGCCTTTCCAGATACCGAGCGGTTTGGCCGTTGGCTGAGTCTATTTCGAGATCGAGCGTCGATCGTCGCACAAGCTGGTTTCGATCACCGTGTTGACAATTTGCAAGCAGAAAAAACAGATTGCGCCGCCTGCAGCCGTTCGTTGGGAAAAAAAAAACACAAAAACCAAACATTTCTCTCTTTTTTCCCCGCAGCGGCGGTACGAGAATGTTTCCGCTGTTTTTTTAGCAATATATTTGAAAAAAACTTTTGAACTTTGCGTTTCCATTGGCATATAATAGGTCTAACAAACCTGATATTTTTGGTTCTGGAGAATTTCACGAATAGTGACGGAACGCCTCCGTATATTGATACATACATATTATGTCTCCAATTATTTTCAAACTTTGGGAATTAATTATGGAGAAAACGCTCTCCGATAAGAATGAACTTTAGTACACGGAAGGTATTCATACCTACCTGGAGACGAAATGGTAGCACTCTTGAACATATTCGAATACCACACCAGTACCTGCCCTCATGGAAGAAGATGGCGCAAGAACTGGCCTAGGCTGAACCTCTGTCTTGAAAAAAGGCGTGTTGAACACTACAGATAAGTTGAGTTTAACTGCTACCAACTTTCTTATTTTCCCGAAAACTCGGGCTGAATTTTTGTTTTGTGTCTCTTTTTTGTGAGGTGGGCGGCAGTATTGCGTGTGCGTGTGGCTTGGCGATTCGTCTCGTTCGTGTGGGGTAACTTTCACCTGCTCAATTGCCGATATATATGCAGGGTAGAACCGTGTATACATACACGGTGTGTAATGCTTTCATAGGCCCTAGGTATATCGATTCGATACGGCCAATCAAAATTTCCGGTACTCCACAATGTCGCTAACGTATTTTATTGTCTTTAGATATCGCGAACTACAGGGCTAATTTTAGCGTTCGTTAGTTAGCATTAATTAGCAAACTTCACATAAGTTAGTTAGTGATATATAGGGTTAGGTTCGCCCTGACCCTAACAGACAAAACGGAAAAATGGGAACGAAACAAAAAATGGGAACGGACGTTTTTTTTTAGAAAGCAAACTAATTGTGTACAACTCCAAGAAAAAAAGTTGACAGTCCTGTGGGGCTGTACAGCAGCCTTCGAATAAGCTGTCGCTCAGGCTGGAAGTCCTCGGCATCGCCGCGGTAGCCAGCATCTAGAGAAATCACAATAGAGCCAGCGTATATCGCTTTTTGCGCCCACCCGAAGGCACGAGATGGAGCATGACCGTTCTGACGAGCTCCTCTCACAGGGCTGGCCAAGGGGTTTTGCAGGATCATTTTGGTTCTCTGATACACCACATGGTTCTTCTGGAGATACGGCTTGGTTCTCATTTTAGGCTTCGTTCCCATTTTTCCGATTTGTCTGTTCCCTAGCGTTGGCGCTATAGGACTCGGTATCGTTACGAGTACGTATCGAATATTATTGCCATCACTGTCCATAGTTTCTGTGGGCATCGTGACCAGTTGCATTCTTAGCGTTCGTGTTTGCGGTTGGTGTTGCTATCGTTATATTTTTGAGAGTTGTCCACATATATATATGGTAGCGGACGATTTGGACAATAGATACCCTAACCGTATTATTGTGTTTGATATCCATCTCAACCGGGTGATTTTTCCGTTTGGTATCCGGATATTTCAATGCGTATACAGTACAGCAGGGGGGAAAACAACGACCTGGGGCAGAGACTCGACTGATATAAAACAGCAGGCGTGTCGTTGGAGGAGAGCCACCTACACTTTAGAATGGTTCAGTTTGTCCATAAAATAGAACTACAGTCGATAACAAAAATTGAGAACCCTGCTTGACGAGTACCTTGAATTCACATTCGACGAGAAGTGTGTGATACCTCTGGCAAAACTGTCAGGACACACCTCAAGGAAGGCTAAACATGCGCTGTGAGGGGTGCAAGGCCGAGGTTCGTTCACTACAAGCTTTCAGTTTTATGCGGGTCAAGGGGTGTCCAGGCTACGTTTGCTGTGCAAGGAACCGAACTAGATGCTGTCTCCTGACATCTTTGACCTGTCTGTGCTACCCTACATTTTTTCCTTATCGTTTCAAACTAGCCACGTATGACTCCCGCCATGTATGTGCAGGAGCGTCCTACACCAAACCTTTGTGCAGAATGTGTGTCGACAAATTCAACTTTGAACGTGGGGCTAGACCAATCCAACTCAAGGCCTAACCCTAACCATAACCCCAACAACTCTAACCCGAAGACGAACACCAACTTTTTGTGGCGCTCGAGGTCGGCAGGTAGGTGCAGTCACTCGGCCCAGCTGCGTGACTTGGTGACGTTTTCCCAATGAAACGTCGGGCGGCCTGAAGACGCGCCTTGGTCAATAAGACCCGCATTTAGCACAAGGTTTTGTCTAGGACGCTCACGCACATAGATCGATTCGACTCGTATGTGAAAATTGTGTGTGGGCGCCTAGGCTATTGTATGGCACAAAACATACTAAAATATATTTTGGTGTGTATTCATCACATTTAAGCGTTCTTTTTACAGGTAGGTGGGCATCTAGCACTACCAGTGCTCCTGCCGATTCTTCAATTCTAGAAAAACACTAGGACTATGGACACAAAAGAAAGAGTGTTGTGCAGTTAGTGGAGTACGCAATGCAGTGCTAAGGCATCGTGCTGAATACGACAGGCACGAAATACACATTCTTTGATGGAAGAGAGAATATCGTATAAACCTAAAAACAAATCAAGAGAGGAAATTATAGACACAACAATCAGTGAAAAAATATTGTGCCCCCCCCGTGCTGAACTAGCTATAAAAAAAGCAATACCACTGCATGGCAATGGAGTAAGACGGAAAACCGAGCGAAATAACAGGGAAACAAGAGCACTCAAAAATGGACACTCCAGGCAGCCGCAGCAGTTTGGCGCACGAGTAAGATAGGCAGGTTTTACCTGATGATAGTCGCTATCGTTTTTTTTCTGTCATGTTTACCGTCTCCGTGTGGCTTTGGTCAACCATGCCGCACCCCCAGGGAGGATACGTCAGACAATACACTCCAAACAAGGCAGGCTCGCCATCCACCCACGCCGCGAGACTCCTCGAATAAAAACTAGAACCAAGGAAAATAATTCAGCAACAAAACGGGAATCTCGGAGGATCAATGCGAAACCAATGAACGAACACAAAACAGGATGACGTTCGAATAATTGCTGCAGAAGTTGGCGGCACGTGTAGCATAGAAACAGTTCACTCACTAAACAGTCCACCCGGTACGTTGTTACCCTGGCTGCGATGTCGTTCCCACTTTCGTCCGCCGTGGTTTCCCATATACACTTCCTGTCGCGCTCCCTGCCGCCTTTCCCCTGATCGGGTTTCCTGGCGCTCTTCCTGTTTCCCCTCCTCCACCCATTCGCTTGGGCACCTCATAATGAACCGTTGGTCTGATTCAAGGTCTTCCCGGTACCGCTTCACCGCTTCTCAGCCGTTTTTCATGTAGTTGTCCACGGCGCGGGCTCAAGTCAAAACTCCTAGTGGGAGTGTTCCGTTGATATTTCAGTGACTCGGAACTCCCTACGATCAGCGGCTATGCACCTACGATCTTCATTTATTTGTGTGTATCCCTAAGTGTCCACCGGGCCTCGGGTTCACCTAACCCGATTTCGTCCCGAACCTTTCCCGACTTCGCTACCGCTCCTTGCTTTGCGTCGCCGCGGCCTCCACCAAAAAGAGGCGCGGTTAAGGACGGATGGTCGTTTCGATGTTCTCGCATTTTGTCATTCGAGTGAGTGGTTTGTCGGGAAGAAGTCGGCGCTGGAAGTCAATGACTCACAAGAGGACTTCGTGGTGAGTCGTTCGAAGCTTCGCTAAGTTTTCTACTTTGAGTATCCACGTCACACACTCCTACATCAGGGTCTCAACGAGTCAATATTCCCCGCCTTCGTCATTCGGACTGTCAGAGAATGCGGGCCGGCCGTCTTGTCATGCAACAACTCCGGTTGGAACCGGTTGGGGCATGCTCGCATGATGATATAGATCCGCCGGTTGATTCCGAGCAAGAAGAGTGCAGCGTTTTCGTGGGTAACGCCGCCTCCACAAAAAAAACGATATTGTATGTATCGGTAGATGTGTGATGTATGACCTCACCTGCAACCCCCAACATCAGACCCAACGTAAAGGATGACCGAAAAAAAAAACTCGCGTTTGAATCGAAGACGAATCATAACGGCCCATCTTAAGTTCACTTCTGATCCAGTCGGAAACCAGGACTGGAAAAGCCGGTTTCGAATCTGAGACACAAAGTGGCCTTCTTATGCAGTTGGTAAACGCACTTTCAAACGAAGACCTTGCGATTACGATTTTCCAACAGGACCGGACAGTCGAAAATACTGAGATTTTCGGTTCAACTCGTCGGTCGGGTTCATGAATCGGAGATATTAGAAGGTCCCACCGCGTACTCGTACGGGTATCACACACCCACACAAACCATAGCACGGCATACGACACGACGTCACATCACAACATCGGCGACGCTAGCTTGTGTGCTGTCACTTCTGCTGCTGCTCGGCGCCAGTCCGCGTGATACATCGTTGTATACGCCCATCCGCAGGAACGTGACAGCACCCGATGATCGCAGTGGCGGAATCGATGATATTTTGCTAACTGCTGCTCTGGCTGTAGCTTTGGCGACTCCCGAAGAAATCCAGCGCCGCAATGGCCTCGAGGACGAGATGAAGGAGAACGCTTTCTCAACCACGCCGCTCGAGGAAGAAGTGAGACATCAGCATGTATGTACGTGTAGTAGGGTGCAGAATCTGAAATATTAAGATATCTCTGGCCCCACGAGCACTTACTTCGGCGAAGATTTTTCGAACCGACTTCCGCCTGCCCTACGTAAACGTTTTTTCTTGGAGATCATGCGTTTTGATGTTTGATTCGAACGAAAAAAAAAAACGAATTCGAGAAGAAGTATTTTGGGACTGATTTTTCTCTTTGAGTAAATCAAATCGGGGAGTTTGTCCAACTCGACGTTGAATGTTCATGAAACCGAAGAAATCCACGCAAACTTGAGCCATGTCGTCGACTGCTTCACATGTGGGATCTACCACTCCCGGGAGACAGGGCCACCGGAGCAGCTGCAGCGCGAGGTCCGACGGTTCCTAGCACAGAGTAGACCATCGGCGGCTCCTCAAAACTTTTCCAAGGCCGTCGCAAACCCAGTTTTCCATTCCTCTTTGCCTCGCGAACCACACGAGCACCGACCAGGTCACGACTTCGCTCAGAAAATCGATCGCTGTATCCCGTCGCTGTTGCCTGCGTTGGGCTGCGGGGCTGCGCCAGTCACCCAAGACATCTCAAGAGCGACAGCCCCTTCGGCGGTGCCGGTTGAAACAACCGGCCGCTGCCCGCGGCTCCCTGGGGAGGACGCGGGTCGTCGCTTGCCTCGTTGGTTTTTATCTGGTGTTCGTTGACCCTTGTGCGATATTCGATTTAATAAAATAAACGTCATTCCTCGATAGGACCCAAAAGAGATTTAGTTTTCTCGAAACTCTTACTCGAACCACATCGTTTTTATTTCCTTTTCGGCTATCATTAAAAATGTTTCTCGTTAAGAAGGGCCCTAACGTCCACGATCTCCGAATGAATATGGATATATAGACGCAAGAAATATTCACACAGCAAGCAGTGTATTTGACGGCTCGACCCGTGGCGAAAAATCGAAGAATATTTCAAACGTTGCCGGAATGTTGGTATCTATCTCCCTGCGCTCCCCAGAACATGAGATAAAAAAAATAACCCGAGTTGTGTGAAAATGTTGAAAATATGTCTGATACCTTCGATTGTGTCCCTGAACGTGAACAATGTTGATTTTTGCGTAGTAACCAAACCGGTTGCTTTATATAGATAGAGGCAAAATGTGTATGAAACCTATTTCATATACACGTCGTTTACTCTTTAGTACTGACTGGCGGATGGATCCTGGACCACAGCAGTCCGGTGGAGTATTCCGTGATATATATCACGTTGTAATATTTGATACTAAAACTCTTTGAATGGGGACAACTTTTCTTGGGCCGGTGAGTAGTTCGGTTTTACAGTAGCAGTAAAGGCCGTGGAATAAATAGTAGTACCATTAATTAGAGTGGTGGCAGGGCAGCAGCAGCAGCAGCAGCAGCAGCAACACACCTGCTTGTGGTTAAACGAAGCCCACATCGAGGGGTGGTCTACCCTGTGGATCCTGCATGAAACCTTCCTGGATATATCGCAGAAAAGTACATGCATGCATGGATTGCACGTGCGTGGGCGTGTTTCTATCCATGCGGTTCACACCCTCGCTCCTTACTCGCCAAGTCTCCCACTCGGCATTCGAGCGGAGTCCAGCAACGCCCAGGCAACGCATCGGGTAATACAGTACGTACTACTACTCCTTCCTGCAAAAAGACAACGAAAGGTCGTGGCGCAAGCGCTTCTCTATTCATGGTGGTTTTTGTACTTCATCAGCCGACGCGCTTAGGCGTACAACTTCTTCGTCTGCAGGAGTAGTAGTCGCGGCGTGCTACAGGGCGAATACCTGCCCCCGCTCGCCAGGTGAATATCGAACTTCTAGAGAACAGCCCTTTATATATGCAAGTTTTTGCGAGGGCCGATGGATAGATTGTGCTCTCGAGCTGAGAAACCACACCAAACGATTGACCTTCATCGTTAATTTCCCGGTTGGATGTACAACACTGCTGTCTGTTTGCTCGACTGTCTGTTTTCTTTTGCTTTACAGTAGTGTTGTTACTGTTTATACGGATATTGTTGGTCGTACTTGATACAGCACTACTCATCTAACTCCACACTCCTTCAATATGCCACCTCTCAAATTTATCCCTCGACCCGTAGCTATATGGCATTGAATCGAGGCTCCTATGAGAGGGAACGCTTTGCAGCCTCAATCTCGTTGTGCCCTGCTGCTGGTGCTATTTTGCGGCGCAATTATGTGTTTGCTGTCGAGCTCATTCGCGATCAGATGTAACATTTTTTCGTATGAGATATAATGATTGCTCCCCCCGCCACCACGTTCTTCTGCTGTTGTGCCTACACAGCAGGTAGTACGCGGAACTTGACACGAATCGTGCTGTCTGCCTGAATGCCATCGGTCTGCCTCTCTTCCTAGCTGTCTAGCAATTTGTTGACCATTATTTGCTGATTATTGGCATGCCCTTATTCCGCCCCTCAACAATTGTGAGAGACTGGGCTCATATCACGCTTGACCAAGTAAGTGAAGTCCAGAGTGAGGCGTTCTACGATAGTAGAGGTTCTCACCCTAAAAAATCTGAGGCTCCTCACTTGAGGAGCTCCATACCTGTTCCGAAAACTGACTTCATTCAGCAATAATAATCAAAATGAATCGCGACGAATAATTCCATGGCCCGTGTCTACAACACGTTTATTTTTCGAAATCAAGATTAACATTCCGACGATTTGGGGTCCAGAAACCCCGTCTTCAGGTAGGTACAAAATACCGGAAATGTGTTCACATTGGAAACAACCCTTAACCCTGATGGTTTGTGTCTGCTATTTATGTAAGCATTACTCATGTCTGGTTCCTCGATGTTTCCGCATGAATGGGCTTCCCCGTGAGAGGCGGCTGCAATGAAATTATCGGTGACTATCTGGACGATGAGCCGTCAACTTGGGGAATGGTTCATGTTTAATAATATGCTGATCGCAAGTACTACACATACATACGTCTTCTCGAATCCATTTTCCTTCTATTATTAGTCGCCCGGCCCCAATCACTTGTAAACATCTTTGTGTGGTGCTTACGTTTCCAGTGGGCTCTCATCGACCATACAACGAGCAATGGTTTCCACAAATCGGTAGGATCAATTTTGGTCAGGGCGGATCCGATGCTTCAGTTGTCTCAATGAAGCAGCTCGTGTGAAGCGGGATGTGAAAAGTGCAACCTACATGATCTGGCACATTTTTTTCTTGTGTTCTGACAAAGGACCTGCACTGTACGTGTACTGCATGTGATATACCAGGTTCATATCACGACTTTAGGCTGCGATCTAGGTCGTATAGTCGTGTATCCGTCCGGCACGCGGCGTCTGTTTTTCGTGCTGTAATACCGTTTATATCGAGCTTCGCTGCTTCACGCCACTGTTTGTTGTAACAGTCCTCGTCTACGGTAGAGACGTCACGAGTGGAGTTTATATTTGACATGGTTAAGTAGTAGAAGTAGATTCTCTTGTACTGGAATAGCCTCAGTTCAAACAGGAGGTCTACAGTTTAGTAAAATAGTTCTCCTGTGATTACTCCTCTTCTTGTAGCACGCGAGTGTACATCTATCTTCAGAGACGCATTGAAATGGGTGGTGTTCTGGCTTTTTCGATCACAGGGGGGGGGGGAAAGCTAAAACTGGAAAACTCTTGAAAACTTCTCCTTGCTAGAAAAAAAAGTGAGTCCTGTACCAGTTGCTACTCTAGCCCCCACTTCTGCTGTACATGTATCGTGCACTTTACAGATACTCGTCTAAATATATATATATATATATATGTTTACTAGAAGGAAACTTTATGCAGAGTTTACCCACAACAGTGCAGATTCGAGTAGCCACAGGTACCCGAATAAAGTGGAGCTCTGTTTCTAGAATGGAGGAGTTTCGAAGAGTTTTCCTGTTTAACTTAGCGTCCCATTTTTTGCTTCCTTTTTTCACAAGGCAAATTCCAGCATTTTTGTTTGCAGTGTTAACACCTTCGATACAATCATGAACACGATTCCATTCGACCTTAATATAAGGCCGGTATTGTACTAATAAAATGTTCAAGTTGTTGCAATGTAACACCATGTAATGTGCACAGGGCGTGTTGAAATATATCTGGATATATATTATGAATGGTATTGACAGGAATCCCGCAGTAACTTTAGCTTCAAACGTTCGACCAGCCATAACTAAATACTCCTACAGTCCTATTACGGGGGACCATAGTAAATAGTACATATTATATAATATATGGTAAACACAAAAAAACTACATTTTCACATTTTTTACTCACAAATATTTGGCCCTAATCACCATGGTCTCCCGTTCTACTGCTATATAGCCCCCGTTTTCAGTGAATTTCCTGGCTCCTAACCAACGTTTCACTTGCAAATTCTAAAAGGGCAACACGCTCATAATGTGGTAACAATCATATCTATCCAAGTAAGTAAGTGGCAAATTCGTGTTGCTCCGGCAGTTGTGACGAACCCACCCACGATACCCCCAATAATGGCGTCTAAAATTGACTCTATTTCTACCGGTTTCGTTTCTTGCTATGCACCGAAAGGGACACGTGGCGTTCCCTGGTTTCTCCACCCACACCCGATGCCGCTCCTCCCGACATTGCGAGGACAGCTTGGCATACATACGATACGAAGACCGAGCAGTCTATATGTTTTCGTCCTGACACAACCTTCCGAAGCGATTTTCGCCAGAACTCAGCATTGATACACTCACGAGCAGAGGCGTCCAACGATAGAGAGGTTCACTCCCATGTTTTCTAAGGCGCCTCACGTAGGGAGCTCCATACTACTGACTTGAGCAAAAAATTAAGTGCATCCCGTAAATATTTGTCATGGCCCGCGAATGCAAATTTGTCATTATTCGGAACAAGATTGGCATTCCGACGATTTTGGCTTACGGAACGCCGTCATTCAGAAAGCATTTTAGCGGGAAATAAATGTGCTACCATTATCGTAGAACGCGTCCGTAGAACGACAGTGCCGCCCACATATCCATCTTGCTGATACCTGGTCATTGACGCAACGCTCAGCGGTTGTACCCTCCCGGTTGTCGATAAGAACATCGCACCTCGGATTCCACCTCGAAGCATGTGTTATCCCGCGTGACATGCGTCACAATGGTACTTGATATCAGTGTTCATAGGTAGGTGCTGCAGTTGATACTAGAAATTTCGTTGTGATGGTTATGAAGTTTGATTTTCGCTATATTATACAGGCTTCACCTCGAAAGTGCCACATCATTATTAAAAACGTGATTTTCTTTACCCCCACGGACAATAAATATAACTCCGTATGAGCGTACAAGAATCTCTCTTTGGGCGGCCATAATATTTTGTGGGGCATGAAGTATGATAAATGAATGTTGTACGATCCATATACATACCGTGAATTACATGCTGTAGCTAGTTCCAGTTTAACCTAAACATTGGTCGAGGAGGGTGACTCTGAGGAATTCGAAGGCTTGCTTACGGTAGAGTGTGTAATATTCTTTTAGTGTGGGCACTTATCCGGCAGGCCCCAAAAACAAAATCCACGGATATAATACTGCAAGTGATTCCGTCAGTAGTAGTGCATACGTTGGAAGACGTGTGGGCAGTGGCAGTCATGCTTGAAAACTTTATGTGATACATTCGAAAGTTTTCGCTTTAAATTAGCAGTGTTGGTGCTTCAGTACAAGATAACAGAGGTGCAACAGTTGGGAGCACTTCACCAGTACTATGTCTTTAAGATTAAAAGTGGTTATAGCAGCACTTCTGTGGCATGACATGACCTAATTACTGTAAGAGTATTCGTAGTAGCAGTAGTGGGTAGTAGGAGCTGAGGTAGTTGCTGCAGGAGGAGGGTCAAGAGGATGAGGAGGGTAATAACCGTACAGTAGCAGGAGAAGTCCGAGTCGTACGAAAGGGAAAAAAATATTGCGCCGCAGGAGGAGAAGCACTGCGGTCGTACCGCAGTCGAGAAACGGTAGTATGAGTGGCCGTCCGAGTTATAGTGTCGTAAAACGCTAGTACGCAAAACATTTCTTATTCATGGATTTAAGCTCGAGTTTATTTTCCTATCAGACATCCTGCTACGCGTTTGTGGTCAGCAAAGAAAGAAGCGCCCGTACAGATTATAAACCCTACCATGAGTACTAAACAAGTATCATGAGCCTATGCCTATCGCTGACATGATAATATCCGGCAAACCCTAACCGAACTACTAGGACATCTGAGAGTTTGTTGTTAATTCTTGCCGTAGTCATGCATAGTATGAAGCATCAACACACCAAGCGAAACGTAAATATTCACAGTTCACAGGTCGAGAGGCGAGCGTTCAAAAGGTCGTGAACTCTCCGCTTAGGAAGCATCCCCTTGCTGAGGTCTATCGCTCGCCAGCAATGGCACACGGTATCCCTCTTGTAAACCTCGAAATCACATTGAACCAGGGGGTGTATGAACCTCGTTTGCTTGTTGTGCTACTTACCCTGAAAAAAACAGTAATTTTGGACTTTCTAGACAACGCCCCGAAATCGAATCGAGTGCGTGTGGTAGGTCAGACACGTGTGAAGGCTGATGTTTTGTAGTTTGAAGCAACGCGTTCGGTATAAAGTCTGATTTCATGTTTCTCGTGATGCTGAAGTATTTTGTAGATTGACAGACCACTTAGCACTCACACATCCTCGACGCCACATTTCCCAAATATCTCTGTCCTTACAACCAACGACAAGCAGAACTACGTACGAGCGCAACAAAGACGTGATGCATAAGTTTGTTAGGAAATCAGCCGTAATGTGCTGCGCAGAGCGTCCAGCTTAAATATGTCCGTGTATCACCCAAAACTGGAGTGAATGAATGGTTCTAGGGATAACCCTAATAGCGATCACATGGCGTAATTTAAATAAGAATCGCCAACCTCAAATATACTCGAAAGTTATCCGATTGAAAGGCCGAAACAGTTGAAAACAGGTTTAGAACGCTTCACGTCGTAAGCTCCCCAAATACCTCGGCACCGGAACTACCCCCCCCCGAACAGACGCCTGAATGGGCCACGTAGCGTTTGGATAAACACCACAGTGCGTGTGATGACCGGATCCATGCCTCGCACATACGTGGGTTGGGCGACGCGCTATACATGTACAAGAAGTCAGCATTCTTTGAATCGTCGTGGTTCCCACATACCTGTTTTTAGTGGTTACTCTGCCGATGTTCCCCATTGGCCTTCCAGGTATTTCAGCTCGCTGAGCCCGGGCGCTCTAGCGTCGGGCGTAGGAGGCGCGGCTATTACATCGTGTCTCTCGCACCAGCGCACCTACACGGCACATACATGCAGAACGTCCACAACAACCTCATATATATTCCTCTTCGGCCGTAATACTTCACACATTACTGTCCGACGGAGTCAACGTTTTGGTTCATCGGCCAAGTGGCGATTTCTCTGGTAAGACAGGAATCAACGCTGGCTGAACGTCGTTTTACCCGTTTCCGATATTTCGCGTTTCAGGTTCAGCCCACCACGAGCAAGAGCCACGAGTATTCCCAGGGGTCGATTCGTCTTCACCATGTAGGGGGGTGTTCAATCCGTCGGTGCTGCTTCCGTGATCGTCCTCGGAATCAACCCTGTAGTTAACGGACAATTGTTGGAAACAGAACTGGCAGCGAACAATCAGAGCGTCTCCACCAGGGTCGCTCGGGGCGATAAAAAACCGACAGCAGGATGTTAAAGTCTCCGCCGCAGAAACGACGACGCTCTCGATGTCAATGGTACCGTGGATGCAGAAACAACGTGCTGTAGCTGCTACCGTAGGTGTGAGTGAAACGGCGACATTGTCTCAATACTTTCGCCCAGCCAGCTGAGTGATAGCTCACACCACCAAACTCGAACATGACACAACACGTGTAATCTCGGCCGGACCGGTACGGCGGCGGTCTACTAGGCGAACACAGCAGTAGTTTTTCCCCCTGTAGGGGTCGTTTGAGCAGTGCCGGGCGCCCGCTTTGGTGCGTGCGATGTTGCTCAGTACATATAGAAGGAAACATCACAGTGTGGCAGTGTGCGGCGTAGAACCGGATTTTGCTAGATATCCGATGTTGTTGACCGGTGCATATCTGCACGGTGCAAGGACCGTGAATGTTTCACGCTTGGTTTGTAAATCGAGAAGTTGGGAGATTCCTTTTCATCAGGGGGTGCGGGTTGGGTTAAGCGAGAACGAGTGTGGGCGAAATGGTGCAACCGCCATCGACGAATGCCTCCGACCTGACCCACCACCCTCCCTGTTTGAACACAAGTATTCGGAGCAGACGGGTAGGGGTGTATGGAGGGGAACAGGCTGAATGGTCCGGTTGGTCTGTCGTCGTGACGGTGTTGGGGAAGGTGTATTGTCTTCTCTAACGGTCATGGTGAATCTGAACGTGGATACATCATGGGGGTTTCCATAATATATTGTTCTTCTAGAAACGAGCCTTAGTTGCTGGGTATTAATATGTCATGTTGTTTCAACCTGAGGATTCGGCGAGCCTCGCACAGCAAAACGTTGGCAACCGTACCCGCTTAGAATATCACTCACCGTTGCCGTTGTGTGGCGCTCAAATGAAAATCACCTTTTTTTGGGTATTTTCGCGTGTGTCTTGTCCTCCATTTGAGTGGCGGTCAGCCTTTCGATCTAAGCTGCTAACGCTCTGTACCTGCGGACAAACTTTGCGGAGATCGAGTTCCATTCGTCCAAGGATACATTCCACATCAACAACGGAGACCGATAGTCTGCCGACTTGGGGCAGGTGCGACCGTCCCGGGACCCGTAATACCGACGAGTGCATATCGTAAGGTCATGTGGGTTGAGCGGTTTCGATGACAAAATGCAGGCCTCGGAACACAGTTAACCTTGAAGGTGCACATGGCTGGTTCGGGATCTTTGATGGCGACGACAAACGAGGGGGTCTGTGTGAATAATTACCGGTAAGGTAGCATCTGGTGGTTGGATCCAGTTTATATCAACGAAACTCCTGCATGAAGCTTTCATGGGTCGGCCCAAATTGAGCTACTGCGGTTCGCTTTGTGATGATTTATCCTTGACGGATAAACCTTTCGCCTCTATATGTGCCTACACCACACGTACGTTTTGTCTTGGTCGTTTCCCTTCCTGTCCTCCTGAGGTACGCTATATTCCAGGTCGGCCCCGAATCGTTTGACGCCAGCGTTGAGTACATCGCCGAAGGTAATTCTGACAAGTGCGAGCAGTTGCCGGCAAGGGACGAAAACGTGTTCCTGATCCAACCCATCGGGGGTATCGCCGTTGACATGGCCGGACCAGCCAGGTACTGTGAGTGGTTTTGGATTGTAGCCCCGTTGAATGTGGGCCAGTCGCACGATCACTGCATGCCATCGATTTCAGCTGAATTTCGTTTTTGCAATTAGACACGACCCTCTCTGCTCGTGTTGACGCGATTTCCAACGGATGCGACGGCCGATCGTTGGTGTCTTCCCCGCGGTCTATTTAGCACGATATTTCGTAGGAAGCAATGTAGGCGATACGTATTTCGCGGCACATCTAGTAGACCTACCGACTCAGGCGAAGAAAGGATGATGCAGTCAAACGGTGCAGGTGGCGTGCTTAACAATGTTCCTGATACATGCTTAGAAAGGCAACAAGACTCTGTGCTACAGCCCGTATGTTTTTCAGCACTCAAGGGTGTTAATGATTGCTTGCTCGGGACAGGTGAGTTGTTTGTTCCTCAAGATGTATAAATCTGTACCTCTAACTAGGGTGTTTCCCCATCCACCACCTTTGCTCAACTCTCCGTCTTCCCTTCTCCATTCGTGCTCCTGTTTCGGCTGATTTCACGCTTGGCACATTCACTACCAAACCTCGTGGAAAACGCATGCGCGTCCTTTAACAATTTTCGTGCACACTCTGGGTCGGCATAATGTGTGATTGGTGCGCCGGGGTCCACAATGCCGATCATCGTCGTCCGAAATGGACCAGGGTTGGCCACGACCTCGGCTATGGCTGCGATGGAAACACGCTTGTCGGTGGAACAACATGCTTCGTTTTCATCCGCTGCAAACCCCTTTGCCTCTTTGCCTCCATGTTCGTCGCTGGGTTCCCGAACACCAACTCCGCTATAAACGTGGCAAGTGCACCGGCTACACATTCTGAAGACCTGGTAAGATAGCGTTCTGTGTTTGATAGGGGCACCCCGTTCTGCCAGATTTCTTCATATATATCTGATGAATCTCCTCAACGATTAAACTATGCCCTGCATCAATTGTGTGCTGCCGATCGATTTGAGACACGTACCAGCGGTAGGTGGCGAATTGCTTGTCGGGTTTAGCTTGACTTTTCATCCCAGTCGGTTTGGTGGTGTATGAAGCTCTTCACATGTGAAGTCTCAAAACAACCAGTTGCTCCTCGTAGGGAGGGACCAGTCGGAGACATGGACGGTTGCGATTTGCAAGGTAGATATAACTCTATCTCCGTTATGACGAAATTCAGGTGAAGACTTGAACATACACATTGTTGGCCAGTACGCGATGACGCAATCGTACCAGCTTCCCGCTGCAAGCCGAGAGTGTTCTCCCGCAAAATTTACTTCGGAAATGACGTTCTACTTCGATTGGCGCAGACCGACACGTTTCCTTCTCCGAACGATCCTTTCTCTGGAAATCGCCGTTTACGAACACAATTATTTCCCGCCCTCGAAACCCGTGCTAGAATCGAAACAACGAAAGGTTTGCCGGCAACGTCCGTAGGCTGCCCAACTGGCGGAGCAGTACTGGGAAGGCCGTGACGAGAAAAGTACATTTTTCCAAGTACGGAGACAACCAGACTACGTTCGCCGCAGCAGGTAACATCGTTATTCCTGCTACGCCACCCCGTTCAATCTGGGGGTTTACTGTTTGCGTACAGGACGGTTCCGATCATACATCGCGGTGTTGTGTTGATTTTGTAGGAGTAGAGCGATGAATCTTTCGGGGACTAAAGACTGGTGTAGATACTCTCTTTGGAATATATGTGCTGATATTTAGGAGCTTGAAAAAAACATTGCCACTACCCCCAACACAATTTGTTTCACATTCGATAACCCCTTCCTTGGAAATTCTCACCTGCACTGACCCCGCAGACAACTTGACCATGATGCCGGGTTCGCCTACATGGACGGGGTGGCCGTCGGGTCAGATGGCAGAGCCGACCCGCAGTCGCAACTGTTTGATATCCAAAGATGTCGGCGTCGTGCTGGGACCTGTGATTTCCCAGGTGTTGCGGTCAGGAAGTATTTCGGCGTAGGTATAAATTATGGGCCTAACTTCAGGGCTCTTGAGATCTACTACAGTATTTCGTTAGTGGTGCTTGCTTCGTCTATTTGAAGCTCACCAGGTGCAACCGCACAGAGTTCCTGTACTTGTCATTTCCGGATAAAATAATGGCTTGGCTCGTATTTGTCTCGTTCTGTGTGCTCAAGTTGTTCAGATGACCAGCAGGACAGGCCGGAATCATAATGGCGATACCATTCGTGTTAACGCCCCCGTCGATATGCTTCCTTTGCTGCAGACCAGTTTCGTTTTCTTGCCTCTGCTGACGATCTTCCTGGCCTGAAGTTTCCGATTGAAGGCTTGTCGCGAAGCTCGTCTTAGCACAAACATAATCAAAAGGAACTCCCTAGACTTACCACCCCCTCTGTTTGCTTCTTACTTTGGCCTTCGGTTTGTGCGAATCCACAGTTGCTCGTGAAGGACTTCACTCTAGACTTTTTAACGGTTTCACCATGACATAGGACCTTCGCGACTGGCGTGGATAATATGATTGACTACGACGAGTGGTTATCCATACAGGCTCGATATGAGACTAGTTCCTTGTGGGCATCCAATTGTAGAAGAATGTGTGTAAGTGGCCCACAATGAGCTGGTGCTCAGCTAGCTGCAGTTTGCCGGTCATTTCCAAACGCTAGCACTCTACCGCGACAAACAACTGGAAACCAAACGTCGATATGGGGTCGTTGACGGGAACATCCCTGTCCGAGTGTCAGGGGTACACGCCGGGTTGATTTGTTCGCCTCGGACGTTTCTTCATCCACATTATGCATGAATTGGTTGAGGCACCAGCCTACCTTAACAACGCCCACCAGGAGATCGCCTCTGTTAGCAAAGCCGAAATACAATATGTACATAACATTATACCTGGTATCAATATCTGAGTACGGCAAACGGGCACCATAGTGCCCAGAATGTTCTTGAGCTGACGCTAAGTTATCGATCATGTACCTGAGAGCTGCGCCACGACATGTATACTTTGGGATTACCCTTATTTGTCTCAGGGGCGTCTGGTGGAGGCAGCTGCTCCTCGTATTCACATCCGATATCGCAACGTCGCCACGATGAGAGCTAGACGCATAGACCATGGGATTGATGACCGGGCTTAGCTTTTAGCTTACCTCGACGTCCGTAGTGTGTTGACTATTGTTATGAGCAGCATGCATGTTTCGGCACCAACCGAATCACGTTTATGATAAGACGCGATTCATGGTGCCACAGGGGCAGAGAGACAGAGGCGGACAGTCAGACAAACATAAAGAGACGCGAAAGCGATTCTGTCCGCGTCCATTTTCCAGGTACCACACGACTCTACGTAACATGATGTCGGCATAGCCCGATCGAGTGACATGGTGAATGCGAATTGCACCGGAGAACACAGAACAAGGCAGCCCATGGCGATTGCGGCTGTTTTAATCGTACCTACGCAAGGAGGGGAGAGGCGCGCTTGGAATTGCGCGATTGGACAAGGACGCCAGTAAAAAAATGTCCTGCGAAACCTAACGGTTCAACAACGTACGAAACCTTTGGCGGACGACCAAGCCAACTACGACATAAATTTCTCAAGAAAAAACGCCTTCAACGAAGCGTAGCAGTGGGCCCGGGGCCGGCGTGAAACGCAAACAAATCGAGGCGAAGCGAGGAGCAGCAGAAACTCCCTCGCAAACGGGAATGTGACTACTATCCACGGAATCAGCACCCTGGCAAACATCCAAGGTAGATCGCAAAAAACAGAACCCTTCGCTGTCCACAGCACCCAAAGGAAATGCAGAGAAATCAGTTAGACCTTGGTACTCGCCAAGGCACTAGCTTGATGAAGGCGATGCAAAACATGACCCTCTTCTTACGTGAAGAAAACCCCGCCGACAAAGAATGAACCAGTCCGCTCCCCACGCTCGAATTCAAAGCGCCCGCTGGCAGACGTGCAAGTACACGCACAAGGGATGTTTGCTGAAAGTATTCAAATATTACAGACGCAGGCGCACGCTGGAACGAAACGCCCGCGAACACCTCTATACTCAGACCCCAGGCGCAGACCAAAGGCAATCACCTCTGTACGGTGCTCTACCGGAATTCATGATAGACACGAGAACATAATATTAAAGTGCGAAGATATATTCCGAGTTCGAACAGAGGAGATCGACCGACACAGCCTTCCCGCTTGTTGGCGCTCTTCTCCAGCTCCACACGAGCCTTTTCCCCGAACTTGGCGAGGCGTTCGCCCTAAACCTGATCCACGTGGGCGATGAAGAGCTTCCGGGAGCGCTGGAAGCACGAGAAGTGCAGTGGGGGCTTGCACAGGCCGATAAAAATGTCGTTGTCCTTGATAGTTCCTTTGCAGTAGACACAACCCTTCCTGACCTGCAAAAATAAATCATAGACAACACACCGACAGCACAAAAGAGACATGTAAGGTTCATTCTTTCGGAGAGCGTTTTTCCATTATTTCCAAATTTTTGGAAATAACTGGAGATATGTATCAATATACGGAGGCGTTCTGTCACTATTCGTGAAATTCTCAAAAAAAAACAAAAATATTGAGTTCGTCAACATTCCAATATTTGGAAAAACAAACACAGGAAAATATCGAAGATTGAAAATTTGCGCGAAACAAATAATGTCGAAAAATAATTAAAAAAAATCCCAGGTACGTGTTCAATACAAAAAATTCAGTTGGTATGAGTTTGGCTGACGAAGACTATAAAAACAGTTTAGAAAATACGCGTTGGCATGCGCCGTAGAGGCAGGAAGCACGAAACGTAAATAGGAATGGGATGCGATGAATGATCTTGGCAAAAGCTTACGTCTTTTTTCGTGGCAGAGACGGCGACGGCAGAGTCGACGGGGCCGCCCGAGACGACGCCCTTAAGACAGTTCCAAAAATGGGCGTTGGCGTGCGCTGTACAGGGAGAAAACATGCAAGGTAAATAGTAATTGGAGAGAAGGGACGACAACAAGAACAAAGGCAATGGCGGTGGCAAACGTAAGTAGTGGTAGTTATAGAGGCAGTGCTCGTATCATAAACAAATAGAACGTGCGGGTATACTCAACGCTTGTCTGTTATCATGCATCAACAACAACAGCAGCAGCGGCGGTAGACAACTGTCTCGGTGTGGAACGAAACGAAGGCTGTAAACAACAACGGTAACTGTTCGGAAAAATAAACCCGGTTATCGTGTGGAAAACAAACAACAACGGCAGCAGCAGCGCATATACAAAGGGCAGTACACGTACTACACCCCTGTTTCGGTGAGCTCGTACCAACAAAAAGAATGGCCTATAAAAAATGGTTACAGCGTGTACAAAACAAAAACGAAACTACATTATTAATTGGTACCCGGTATGTATTTGTGTCTTGTATTTGGTGATGAAGGTCGACGGCATGCGGGAACAGCAACAACGCCAACCACTACAACAAAGACAACAGCTGCAGCAGCGGCGACAGCCACTGACTCAAAGCTGCCTACAACAGCAACAACGCGAACGACGACTGCGTACACGACAAAATCATCATCAGGGATGATAGGCGCGCGGGGTCACAGCAGCAGGAAAAGGAGCAACTGCAACAGCGGCAACAGCAGCACACCAGAAGCAGCAGCAGCAGCAGTGGGCTGCGTCACCAAGTTGTGCTCTCCCGTGCGGGAACAGCAGCAGCGCCAACAACAACAGCATAAATAACAACAGTGCGGCGGCGGGAGACGCCTACTACAGCAACACGACGACGACGACGACTACATAAACAACAAGTGCAGCATCAGGGGTGGTAGACCCGCGGCGTTACAGTAGCAGGGAAAAAACCAGCAGCAGCAGCAGCAGCAGTGTGGTGCGCCACCAAGTCGTGTTTCGTATCACAAATAAAGATGTCAAGTGAGGAAAAAACTCAACAACAACAGCAAGCCGCGGGAACAGCAAGAACACCAATCACAGCAGCAGAAACAATAACAGTGGTAGCGGTTAACAACAAGAACAACGGCAATGGCGGTGGCAAACGTAAGTAGTGGTAGTTATAGAGGCAGTGCTCGTATCATAAACAAAAAGAACGTGCGGGTATACTCAACGCTTGTCTGTTGTCATGCATCAACAACAACAGCAGCAGCGGCGGTAGACAACTGTCTCGGTGTGGAATGAAACGAAGGCTGTAAAAAACAACGGCAACTGTTCGGAAAAATAAACCTGGTTATCGTGTGGAAAACGAACAACAACGGCAGCAGCAGCGCATATACAAAGGGCAGTACACGTACTACACCCCTGTTTCGGTGAGCTCGTACCAACAAAAAGAATGGCCTATAAAAAATGGTTACAGCGTGTACAAATCAAAAACGAAACTACATTATTAATTGGTACCCGGTATGTATTTGTGTCTTGTATTTGGTGATGAAGGTCGACGGCATGCGGGAACAGCAACAACGCCAACCACTAGAACAAAGACAACAGCTGCAGCAGCGGCGACAGCCACTGACTCAAAGCTGCCTACAACAGCAACAACGCGAACGACGACTGCGTACACGACAAAATCATCATCAGGGATGATAGGCGCGCGGGGTCACAGCAGCAGGAAAAGGAGCAACTGCAACAGCGGCAACAGCAGCACACCAGAAGCAGCAGCAGCAGCAGTGGGCTGCGTCACCAAGTTGTGCTCTCCCGTGCGGGAACAGTAGCAGCGCCAACAACAACAGCATAAATAACAACAGTGCGGCGGCGGGAGACGCCTACTACAGCAACACGACGACGACGACTACATAAACAACAAGTGCAGCATCAGGGGTGGTAGACCCGCGGCGTTACAATAGCAGGGAAAAAACCAGCAGCAGCAGCAGCAGCAGTGTGGTGCGCCACCAAGTCGTGTTTCGTATCACAAATAAAGATGTCAAGTGAGGAAAAAACTCAACAACAACAGCAAGCCGCGGGAACAGCAAGAACACCAATCACAGCAGCAGAAACAATAACAGTGGTAGCGGTTAACAACAAGAACAACGGCAATGGCGGTGGCAAACGTAAGTAGTGGTAGTTATAGAGGCAGTGCTCGTATCATAAACAAAAAGAACGTGCGGGTATACTCAACGCTTGTCTGTTGTCATGCATCAACAACAACAGCAGCAGCGGCGGTAGACAACTGTCTCGGTGTGGAATGAAACGAAGGCTGTAAAAAACAACGGCAACTGTTCGGAAAAATAAACCTGGTTATCGTGTGGAAAACGAACAACAACGGCAGCAGCAGCGCATATACAAAGGGCAGTACACGTACTACACCCCTGTTTCGGTGAGCTCGTACCAACAAAAAGAATGGCCTATAAAAAATGGTTACAGCGTGTACAAAACAAAAACGAAACTACATTATTAATTGGTACCCGGTATGTATTTGTGTCTTGTATTTGGTGATGAAGGTCGACGGCATGCGGGAACAGCAACAACGCCAACCACTAGAACAAAGACAACAGCTGCAGCAGCGGCGACAGCCACTGACTCAAAGCTGCCTACAACAGCAACAACGCGAACGACGACTGCGTACACGACAAAATCAACATCAGGGATGATAGGCGCGCGGGGTCACAGCAGCAGGAAAAGGAGCAACTGCAACAGCGGCAACAGCAGCAGCACCAGAAGCAGCAGCAGCAGCAGTGGGCTGCGTCACCAAGTTGTGCTCTCCCGTGCGGGAACAGCAGCAGCGCCAACAACAACAGCATAAATAACAACAGTGCGGCGGCGGGAGACGCCTACTACAGCAACACGACGACGACGACTACATAAACAACAAGTGCAGCATCAGGGGTGGTAGACCCGCGGCGTTACAGTAGCAGGAAAAAAAGCTGCAGCAGCAGCAGCAGTGTGGTGCGCCACCAAGTCGTGTTTCGTATCACAAATAAAGATGTCAAGTGAGGAAAAAACTCAACAACCACAGGAGTCGCGGGAACAGCAAGAACACCAATAATAGAAGCAGAAACAAAAATAGTGGTAGCGGCGGTAGGCACTGTTGCGGAAGCGGACGCAGGCTGTAAACAACAACGGCAGTAGCAGTGGCAGAAGCAGCCCAGAAGCAAACGGCAGTGGTCGCAGTAGCGCATAAACAAATGGAATTCATTCTGGAAGTTTCGCTTGGAAAGTACGCTTTCTGAATTGGATTTAGTTCTGAAGGTCGACTTCGTGCGGGAACAGCAATAACACCTCCACCAACAACATACCAGCTAAAAAACAGCAACAACAGCAAAAGTAGAACGCAGGCTGTACAGAACAACGGCAGCAGCAGCGCATACGCATACTATACCCCTATATCGGTGTGAGCTCGTATAAAAAACAATGGGCAAACGTCTTGAATGTAGATTCAGTGCTGGAGGTCGACAACGTGCGCGAACAACAACGTCAACAACAACAGGATACACAACAGCAGCAGCAGCGACGGTAGACACTGACCCAAAGCTTCCTACAACAGCAACAACGCGAACGACGACTACATTAACCAACCTGAAAGGAGAAAAGCAACATCAGGGACGGTAGGCGCGCGGGGTTACAACAGCAAGAAAAAGGAGCAGCGGCAGCAGTAGCTGCAAGAAAGGGCTACGCCAACAAGTGATGTTCGAACAATAATGACAAGTAGTTTCGAAAAAACTCAATAACAGCAGCCGCGACGGTAGACACGGTGGACAAACAAACAACAACGACAACAACAACAACAACAAGAACAACAAGAACAAGAACAACAACAACCACAACAACAACAACAACAACAACAACAACAACAACAACAACAACAACAACAACAACAACAACAACAACAACAACAACCACAACAACAGCAGCTGCGGCGGTAGACATAGCGAGCAAACAACAACAACACCAACAGAAAAGCACGAAGCACAACTCACCGCCACCTCCTGTCTCCAGCGTGAAGGACACGGTGCAGACGTCGATAGGCCTGTTCGAAACGGGCTTGCAATACCCGCCGGAAGAGGGAGAGGCAGAGGAGCCTTGGGGAGTTTTCGTAGGTGTACTAAAGGCAGCACCTTGAATAGCGGCAGCAGGATAAAGTGCTGCCCACTGGATGGAAGCAGCACCACCAGGAGCAGGCGATGCCGTCATCCAGGCAGTAACATCACTACTGGGAGGAGCACCCAGTACCAACAGAAGCAGCGAAAGCAAACGCAGCACCACCAGGAGCGGCACAAGCGAGAGCGGCACGAGCACGAGCAATGCCAGCAGGAGCCCCAGCGGTATTGGAAGAGGCAGCACGAGCGTGACGCGCGTCGTATGTTGTCTACATGTGTCCGCGGACGCAAACAAATCAATGATCCACGTCGTATGCCGTCTCATAGCCGGTCTTTTCACGCCAAGGCAACTGAGATCAACGTTCCATGGGCCAGAAAACTGGCAGTCCTGTTAAAACTATTCCCGAAAAAAAAAAAAAAAACGTCTTCTCGCGAAACGTTCAAAGCTCTCGCGAATCATGGTTGACACTCTTGCGAAAGGCTACTGAAACGCCCTCACAGCTACCGTTCAGAGCCAGCAAGTTTATACCTGTATTGATGTGAGTACTAGGTCGACTCTACCGTCAGAAGTATTTACTTGTCATGCAAGATCGTGCATGGACCAAAGGGGTTCGTCCGCTATCGTGGATATTGACTCTTGTACTAAAGGTGGTCACAGATCTTCGTAGATCTGATGGTAGTTGAGGCGGGGCATTTCCTGTCTCTACCACCAAGTAATTGCAGATGACTCGTGTCATGCTTCGCATGACACTTCTGCTTGGCTCCCCGTGCCAAGCATCACCTATACCTGGCGTGTCCTCAACGCTACGCCCTACACGAAAGAGGAGCTTGCTGCAGACCCAGGTCGCACCTGAGATACACCCATCTCACATTGGCGTCGACTGTGAGGCTTGAGCCTGCAGGAAGGTTTTTCTATTAGTGTTGGGGTTTGGACCATGCCCAAGAAAAAAAAAGCGGCGGGAGGACCACCTCCTGAACCGGCCTCGCCGACAACCCAGCCAACGGAGGAGGTCGACTTCGAGCCCCCGACTCCCCGTCCACGTCCGACGGAGAAGGGAGGTCCACCTCCCAACACGTCAACAGCAACAACAAGCGCGATGCGTCACCGTCGCTTCGCGCTGACCGGGAGTCGCCTCCTCGGTCCTCATCGTCCTCGTCGTCGTCGAGCGAGGAAGCCACGCAACCGGATAATTCTTTTGGACCACTGACTTCGGGTGCCCTCGCTCTTCTTCTGTGGGAGGAAGAGACCAAAGCAAACATCCGGGCCATCCGTGAGAACAGGCCGCAGGCGCCGTTGTCGGCAGCCTCGGCTGCGGTGGCGCTGACTATAAGCAGGCATGAGGCGGCGGCGGTCCACGAGGCCGCTATGGTGAGTGAAATAGGTCCCGTGTTGCCTACGCCTACCACCTCTGAGGATATGTCAATGTCGTCGAGTACCTCTCCTGCAGATGTTTCTGTTCCGGCTTCGTCGCTTGCCGTAGACAATACCTTGTCGACCGCCACTGAATCAGCAACTTGTGCTGCTGTTCAGAGCGTAAGAGGAGTGCAACCATCGTCTGCCCCTCAAACCCTGCTGCCGTCAGCAACCCAGATAAATTCATCGTTGAGTTTGTCAGCCACCCGCCCACTGCTCGTAGATGTTGCAGCTGTTGCCGTCACTGCAGCTGACTTGCGTGGGGTGCCGCGTTTGACTGGATCTAGCGACCAAAATGTCCCAGAGATCCTCAGTCACTTTCGGGTCATTGTTGGCCTGAAAGCGAAACGTGTGCGTCCGAACAATGAAGAGTTCGGAGACAGAGTGGCACTTGAGCACATTGCTTTGTTGGGGGAAGGTCATTGTCTAACCCTAATACAGCAGTTGGTCACGGGTCAGATAGACACAAGCACCGCTACCGTGTCGTCTGAGCCTGAAACACCGGGGTCATTTACCGCACCTGCCACATGGCAGGAAATGACCCGGGCGTTGCTCGATCTTCTGATGCCAGCGAATTCTATTGATGAATGCGCCAGGCAGATTGCATCTTTTTCACAGAAGAGCGCGGAAACTGTTTCCGCGTAGGCAATGAGGTTTCGCACAATTTTATCCCAGTTCCAAGCTGCCGTCGACCGCGTTGACGACAACCGTACCATTTGGAATGCGATGACTGTTGCTTTGCGGCAACAGGGGCTAGCGCCCAATATCCGTTGCCTTCAGTTTACTGACAAGCCCGCGACCTCGCTTAAAGAAGCCATTGACCGTGCTCGCCGGCACGAAGCGTCCGGCCTAGCCGGGGGGCACGTCAGCGCTCTCTACCATCAAGTGCCTCACCGTGCGCTTGATCGCCTCGCCTCGAAACCGACTGCCCAGAACCGTACGAGTGGCAACCGGGGAAAAGGCGGCGGGGGTACCGGAAGTGGGACTCCTGGGAAACGGGCCAAGGGTCGCTCACCGGCGGGTAACCGCACCCCGGCGTCCAACCAACCGGGCAGGGTATGCTTATACCCGCCGTGCCGGAGCAAGAACGGCCAAACGATGGACCAATGCTGGACCCGTATCCGTGACGGGCGTGAAGCGGGAACCGGAGCTGGAGCCGGAGCATCGAGCAGTGGAAAATCGAAGAAGAAGAAGAAGAAGAAGAAGAAGAAGAAGAAGAGGACGCCCAGCTCGGAGGAGGACGACGACTCCGAGTAGAGACGCCCAGATGTTTTGTCGTCCGTAACACTTGGGAATTGCAAGGCTGCTGTTACCGTTGAAAGCAGTCGACAGGGCGTAAAGAAATCTAAACAATTTCTTGCGTCGCCTGTATGTCCTTTAGAGAGTAGTACGAGTTTTTCCGCGCAGCACCCCGTGGTTGCTGTGAGTTCGTCTGGTACGAGTGGTACAACTGCTGTTAATAGTCCGTCGTCTGCACCTGATCGTGGGCAGAAGAGGGATATTACCGACGATGTTGTCGCGTCAGTAGATTCAAAATCGAAACGCCGTTCGGTTCAGAACAGTACAGCAGTAGATGGCAGAAGCATTCGTACTAATAATAATGAGAAAAATATTTCTTGGTTCAGCTCGTCGCTGTCCCACAAAAACCCGTCTTTGACTCTCTCTTTTTCATCACAGCGAATTCGTATTCCTGGTAGTATCAATGGTCTCTTCGTCCCAGATCTGACCATCGACACTGCAAGCGACATAACATGCGTTTCATTATTGTTTTTGAAGCGTCACCCAACGTTATATAAAGTCATACTTGAGCCGGTCCCATCGTCGTGTATGTCTCTGAGTGCAGCTAATGGCTCCCCACTCGAGATATTGGGATTCATTAAAGTGTCAGTCATGTTGGCTGACATTACTCGCAGTATTGATGCGCTAGTTATCCCGTCTCTCGGCCCGGACCAAATATTACTCGATAATGATGTGATGTCTCGGTTTGGCACTATACTAGACTGGAAAAATCAGCAATTATTTTTTTCCTCGAGTACCGTTTCCATCCCAGCTACCCATCGGTCTGCTGATCATCGTTCAGATATGACCACGTCCACTGTGTCTCACTCCGTTGCTGCAGTGCACAAAGATGCAGAATTAGATGCTGTCAAATTACGCAACCGTATCAATTTACGTCCTCGACACGGCGCCGTGATCACCGCGTTCACCGACGTAAAACCGTTCCAAGATACTGAAGTTGTTATTGAACCGCGCATACTCTCTGAAAACGAGATGTCATGCGATGATTGTCCGGTTGAATTTGAGCGAGTTGTAGTAGCTCGCACCGTAGCCACGTGGCTAGCGTCTGACGGTTCCGTAGTCGTCCAGGTCGCCAATCCGTCGTCCGAATCCCTTGCCCTACATGTAGAATTAGAGATTGGAAATTTGTCGAGTGTAGCCGTTGTGTCCCCTGCTCAATTGCACGTGCATGCCGTAGCAGCGACACCCACGACTCCGACTGAAATTACAGCCGCTCGTACGTGCCGAAATTGCTGCACCTTTGGCCAAGGCAGTTGTCGACTCTACCTTCACCGTTGAACAGCAGTCAACAAAAATAATTTTACACCTTTGTGCAAAGTACCGTCCCGTTTTATCGTTGTCCAGAGCTGAACTAGGCAAGTGTACTACCGTCGAAGCTACGTTCTCTCTCCCTGATAATACTAAGCCGGTTAGTCGCCGTCCGTACCGCGCTAACCCACGCACCGAAGCTATCATCAACAAGTGTGTTCAAGACATGCTTGCCGATGATATCATCGAAGAGCGCTCGAGTCCGTGGGCCTCTCCCGTGACGATCGTTGCCCGTAAAGATGGGCAACCTCGGTTTTGCGTAGACTATCGGAGTACTATCAACAAACATCTCATCCGTAAAACATGGCCGATGGCGAATCTAGAAGAGAACGTTGACATGGTCGGAGGCGCTTAGTTCATCAGCGTTGCTGACGTCCAAAGCGCCTATTGGCAAATTCCTGTTCACCCCGATCATGTTGAATCTACTGCATTCGTTACCAATTCCGGTAAGTATTGTTATAAACGGATGCCGTTCGGTGTTTGTAATGCTCCGTGGCTTTTAACAGAAATGGCACATAAAACGTTAGGACATATCCCCGAATTGCTCGTGTATATGGATGATCTTTGTGTATTGTCCGCAACTTGGGAGAATCATGTGAAATCGTTGGAAAGAAAGCATGTTTGTCGCGTTACAAACAGCTGGTCTCACATTGAAGCCGTCGAAATTATCGTTTGGTCCTAAATCTGTTGTATATTTAGGTCACGTAATTTCTGCTGAAGAAGGAGTAGCAGTCGGGGAAGATCGTATCAAAGCTATCCATGAGCTACCAACCCCCACGTGCATCAAAGACCCCCGTTCAGTTTTAGGTGTGTTGAATTTTGTGAGGCGGTTTGTACCGAACTTTGCAGAAATTACCGCACCACTTGTTGATCTTACTCGTAAGGATTTTGCAACTCGTCCTCGCTTTAAAAAAGCTTGGGGTAACGCACAAAATACTGCGTTCGCCCACATCAAACGTTTACTGGTGTCGGCTCCAGTGTTGAATTTTCCATATTACGAACGTGAATTTGTAGTGCATGTAGATGCTAGTGAGCTCGGAGTTGGCGCATTTCTTGCCCAACCGTCCAAAAACGACGACTCGAAGGCTGACCTTGACATTATTGCGTATTTCAGTCAACGGTTCAAGCATGGGCAACGCCATTATTCCGCCTCGATGAAAGAGTGTTGTGGAGTTGTACTCGCACTAGCTCACTGGCGGCCGTATTTATTTGGGAGGCACTTTACGGTGATTACGGACCACCAAGCTCTGACCCACCTATACTACATGCAAGACACTTACTTCGAACATGCTTACCCGTTGGGCTATTGCTCTTCAAAATTTTGACTTTACTGCCAAACATGTAGCGGGGAAATTAAACGTAGTACCCGACTCGTTGTCGCGACTGTTTGGTGAAGTAGAGGAAGAACCGCTACCGCAAGAACCAGCCCTCGCGTTCATCTGTCGCAACGTTCCAAGCGATAGACCGTACCGTGAGCCAGGCCCGCGCGACTTCCAAGTCTCTTCACAAAACCTCATAGATAGATGTCGACATCGTGCATAATGATAGCGAATTGTTTGCTAGTGCAGTGTCTGTTTTTCCGTTACTTGACCCGGCAAAGTTGCTGGAAGAACAAAGTGCCGACTTCGGTCAGTATATCGAATATCTGAAAGCACCTGTTACCGTTCCCGTCCCGGATGGTGAAAATAAAAGCAGCATGAGTCACTATTTTTTGAACGAAGACGTTTTATTCCGGTCGTATTTGCCGGGGTATTTGCGCAAACGCAGCTCGTTCCGTGACCAGCTAGTAGTGCCGACCGCCCTACGGAAATTAGTCGTTTATTCGTGTCATGACCTACCGTCGTCAGGTAGGTGGTCATTTTGCTTTTAAAGCAACGTTCGACAAAATCCGATATCGTTATTGGTTGCACACTATGTCAAACGACGTAGCCAAGCACATTAAAAGCTGCTCATCGTGCTAACACCGCAAGACGTCCCATCGTACGCCGAAGCTCCCTGTTGGTCACCGTCCCGTTTCCCGCCCGTTTCAATGCGTGGCTATTGACTTAGTAGAGTACAAATCGTCGTCGAATAACTCGAAGTATGTCATGTCCGTGATTGACCACATGACTCGTTTTCTCGCGTTGGTCGCGATTAGTGACAAACCAGCTGCCACAATCGCCCGTGTTCTTGTAGAACGCGTGTTCTCTGTTTTCTCTGCTCCGGAAACCTTGCATTCGGACCAAGGTACCGAGTTTGAGAATGAACTGGTCAAAGAGTTGCAATCCGTTTTTGGGTTCAAAAAGACGCGCACGTCAGCGTACCGCCCACAAGGCAACTCCATCTTAGAGTGTGTGCATAAAACCTTTCACAACATGTTGGCGATGTACGTAATTGATAAATACGACAATTGGGCAGAATTACTACCGTTTATTCAGCTCGCGCACAACACAGCATACAACAAGACGCTCGAAGAAACCCCAATTTTTTTAATGTTTGGCCGTAGAGCTTCGTTACCCGTTGACATTATTCTCGGCGTCCCGTGTACGTCTGGTTCTGGAACACGATTAGAATACTCCCGTCGTACCGTTGAAAACCTGCAACTCGCTTACGAAATTGCTCGACGCAATTTACAGGAACGTACCGACAAGCAGACAGAATCTAACAAGAAATTGTCCTTTCCGCAATATCAGCAGGGAGATCAGGTGTTAGTACACCGCCCCTATACCGTTGCTGATGGGCCTAACCCCAAACTTATTAGTCCCTGGCGTGGTCTCTTTACTGTACGTTCCCAACTATCACCCGTAATTTATCGTGTTGCGAGAGATGGCGAACTTGCGGAAACATCAGTTCATTTAGGTCGTATGAAGGCATACCATAATGACGCGTCTAGCTCCGTACCGGACTTGACAGCACTGACTGGACGAATTCTTTTTAGGAACTACGTTGCCGGTACCTGACCTAGACGGCTCCGTGCTCACCGTGCACATCGGCCCGTACGCTATTGAAGCGATTGAAAGCCATAAGCGCGGTCCTGGTAAAGCCTCGCTGACTAATTTCCAATACCACTCTCTTGTGAAAGATAAACCATCTAGTTTGGGTATTTGGAGACATGGCAATATTGTGCCACAATGTCATGAGATGATCAGAGCGTATCGTACGAGGATCCTAGCTGAAGATCCGCATGCATTTGATCGACCAAAACGTAAACGAGACGTTGTCGCCTCGTCACCCTGACACAAGCCCTAGTATCGGTTGTTGTCAACGTTGCTATAGCCCTGGGAGTACTTGGAGTCAGTACCGTCGCACCACACCCCACGACCATATTAATATCTGGCCAGATGTCGTTCTTTCAGTCGTGGGCCATTTAATACGTGATTCGCAACCTCACGTGCAGTTGTCTTGTGGATGCTTGGGAGATACCGTTGGTGGAGTAGTGCCCACGAACAAAGTCATGGTTAGACACCTACCTAAGTGCTGAACCCCAACAACAGCCAGTGTCCCGGTATATCGTTGAGATACCAGTGTGGGTTGTTTTTTGTTTCGTTTTTTTTTCTTCGTGTGGAAGTGCCCCACGTGAAAAGATAGCATGTTATGTGTTGTAATTTATTTGCTATTATAGAGTTTGAGACTTACGAGGGGGAGAGAAACGTTCAACCAGTGAGTATGCAGGGGTGTGCATATACCAAGAGTATACACTTCTGCATCATTGTTGGGTTATTAGACTACCGTAGCTCAGCTGCGTACAATGTTCATATACTTTAAAGTATACATTTGTGTGTGACTACGTAAACTCAAGTAATGAACGTTAAAGTCTGGTAATTGTTTGGGTGGAAGAGACACGGTGTGCTTTCCACCCGTCTCTTTGTGCGAGACACTAGAGATTCCTGGATACATTGAGAATGTATTCTCTAGTAGTGTCGGAATCGTTCCGTTGGATTTTGACCGAGGAGACGCAGCCGTGCGCGGGAACTGCTCAATCCAAAGTCACATAATATATCCTCGGGCACATTATGAGTCCCCGTTTGTTTCACGATACTTCCGTGAGTGCTCCGTCTACAGTCAATTGTCAATGACTGTCAGAATGTCTCTTATACAGACCGTTAACTGTATAGATAGTTTGTATACTATCAACTCGTTATAAGTCGATTTCAGTATTATTCACTGAATCGCGGTCACGTTCCTGCTCGTGTAGTCGAAGATGCCTTTTCTGACTGAGGAGACGTGTCGTCCTTGTATTATTGTTCACCATGCACCTGCAGTCCGTTATACTGCACCGTTATTCTTACAACCACACCGTCGTCAAGACATGCAGATTTTTCTTTACTTATTTTTTATTTTGTTTTTATTTTTTCCTTTTGAAAGAAAACGAAAAAAAAGGGGGTTGATCACCCAGAACGTTTGTATCGTTCGTTGCGCACTCTGCATGCACACCCCTTTGACGAAATTGTTGTTCAGCACATTTGTTCTCTTCACTTGTGTGTACCTAAGTTTGCAAGCAATCGTATCATATACACACAGTACAACGTCGAGAAAAGCTTGATACTGTCAAAGGCACATACATACCATTGTTCGGTATGAATGGTTTTGTATACCACTATGCCATCGTTCGGTATGAATGGTTTTGTATACCATTACTAGTGATACAAGGTGTTGTACACCATGGTTTTGTATACCATTAATCACTCTTTTTATACATGATTTCGGGAACCATAGTATAGATGGTTCTGTATATACCATCAGTATGTATGCATGGTTTCTTATACCATACTTCGAAGTATAACATACATACAAGGTTCATATACCATAAAATTTAATGAATGATTTTGTATATCATCAATAAGTACACATGGTTTTGTATACCATGGTATGAATGGTTTGTATACCATAGCAAATATACATGGTTCCGTACACCATAGTACACATGGTTTTGTATACCATGATAAATATATATGGTTCCGTACACCATAGTACACATGGTTTTGTATACCATATTAAATACATATGGTTCCGTACACCATAGTGCACATGGTTCTGTATACCATCGTAAGTATACATGGTTCCGTACACCATAGTATACATGGTTCCGTATACCATCGTTATAAAATGTTCTTGATGGATATATTTATTAAAAATACCCACCGCCACTACTAGTAGTTGACACATCGTTAGTATATGACTGATTAATTATGTAGTAAATTCTATCATAGTCACACAAGCCCGTGATTTTTACTACGCAGGGAATGACGTGGTGTGAAAATGAACCAGTTGAATCCTATACATCAAGTACAATAGTACAAACGTCTGACTAGTAGAGGACCTAGAAACCGTTCCTTCTAGAATGTTCGAAACCTTTACTGGGTTCTCCAGTAAAAGGCGTTCAAACATTCGGGGGCGATGTGAGTACTAGGTCGACTCTACCGTCAGAAGTATTTACTTGCCATGCAAGATCGTGCATGGACCAAAGGGGTTCGTCCGCTATCGTGGATATTGACTCTTGTACTAAAGGTGGTCACAGATCTTCGTAGATCTGATGGTAGTTGAGGCGGGGCATTTCCTGTCTCTACCACCAAGTAATTGCAGATGACTCGTGTCATGCTTCGCATGACACTTTTGCTTGGCTCCCTGTGCCAAGCATCACCTATATATACCTGGCGTGTCCTCCACGCTACGCCCTACACGAAAGAGGAGCTTGCTGCAGACCCAGGTCGAACCTGAGATACACCCATCTCACATTGACAAGTTTTCCCTTCTTCAGAGTGGCATGAGCGTGGGAGGAGACTCTTGCCGAAATACGTATTTGGTGGGTAGGTTTGAACTATTCCACCAATTGCAGGGTATTTGCTGCAGTTAGGGCAGTAGCTGTTGACAACCAAATATGTACTAGTATTAGTATAAGGAAAATGGTAGCAGAACATGCAGATGAGAGTGACGCAAGAAAACAGTGCTAGTGCACGAAAAAGCTGTTACGAGATATGAAGGCCACATGAGCGTGATATGCAATTACGACGGTAAGCACTTGATCGACGAACCGCAGCGCCAGTAGACACGTGTCTTACGAGACCTGACGGTTCGACAACGAACGACACCTTTGGCGGACGCCCAAACCAACTACCAGGTGCGACAATAATTCCTCAAGGGAAAACGTCTTCAAGCAGTGGGCCCGGGGCCGGCGTGGAACCCGAAAAGCTCGAAGCGGCGGGAGTAGCAGCAAACATTCCCTCGCAAACGCGGATATCACTACTAACAACAGAATCAGCACCCTGCCAAACACCCAAGGTAGAACAAAAAAAAACCTTCGCTGTCCACAGCAGCACCCAAAGAGTTTGCAAAAAAGTCAGTTCGACCTTGAAATTCACCGAGGCACTAGCTAGCGTGATGAAGGCGATGCTAAACCTGACACTCTTCTTAGGCGAAGAAACCTTCACCGAAAGAAGATGAACCAGTCTGCTCCCCACGCTTGAACTCAAAGTACCCGCTGGCAGACCCCAGGCGCAGACCAAAGGCAAATCAACTGTGTATGGTGCTCTACCGGAAGATGATAGACACCCGAACAGACTCTTAAAGTACGACTATCTAGTCCGAGTCCGAAGCGAGGAAATCGACCGACACAGCCTTCCCGCTTGGCGGAGTTTTTCTCCAGTTCTACCCTAGCATTTTCGCTGAACATTGCGTGGCGTTCGCCCTAAACTTGCTCGACGTGGGCGATGAAGAGCTTCCTGAAGCGCTTGGAGCACAACCGATGCAGGGGGGGCTTGCACCGGCCGATCAAGATCTCATTGTCTATGGTATTAATAGTCCCTTTGCAGTAGACACAATCCTACCTGACCTGCAAAAATAGATCATAGACGACAAACCGACCGACAGCACAAAAGAGACATGTATAACGTGTTGAATACAAAGATTTTAGTTGGTCCGAGATTAGTTGATGAAGACGTTAAAAACAGTTTAGAAAATAGGGGTTGGCGTGGGCTGTAGAGGCAGGAAGCACCAAAGGTAAATAGGAATGGGATGCGATGAATGATGTTGTCAAATCCTTACGTCTTTCATTGCGGCAGAGACGGCGACGGCAGAGTCGCAGGGGCAGCCCGAGACGACATCATTAGAGTCGATCTAAACGACACGGATTGTATTTCGTTTTTTCCTCAAATTTCGGCATTTCACCAAATTCAGCGAGGGTTGAATCTTATCCAGTAAGTGCCCCAGTTGACTCGGAAAATAATCGTCCATCCGGCACAGAACCGTCCCTACAGCAGCAGCTGCGCTGGCGGAACCCATGCGTGCGGTGGTCCCACAGTGATCGGCCTGGCTCGTACGCAGGTGTCGTTACCTTGGGGAGTGAAATCAATCACCAACTCGTCACGCAACAACGCCCAACTCCAGCCAAAAGCGACAAAGTCTCAGCTATTGCCTTGACTGAGCTCAGTCGGTCGGCCACTTCGGTACAGTCACCTTGTGAACTCCGCCACGAGAGCCCAAAAAAAGCTATTGCGCCTTCTGCGTTCGTCCATGACTTGTGAGTGACGTTAGGAACGACCCCTGTCAGCTCTGTGCGCTCGCGAGTGGTGGCACAGATCGAGTGGTGGGGTTGCCCGATCCTCTAAGGCCTTGTACTTAAATTTCCAGAAAAACCCAAAACACTTCGAGGCGACCTTTTGGGGGGGTGAAGTTTGTCGGCTTTTCCCGAAAATATTTGGGGAAAAGACCGGAAGTTCGGGAAAATTCCGAGACAAACTGAACAACACTCGTCGTTAAGATCGACTCTTAAGACAGTTCCAAAAATGGGCGTTGGCGTGCGCTGTGAAGAAAAAAACATGCAAGGTAAATAGGAATGGGAGGGAATGAACAACAACAGCGGCAATGGCGGCGGCAAACGTAAGTAGTACTAGTTGCAGAGGCGGTACTCGTATCATTAACAAGTAGTTGCAGTGAACTTCTATGAGCAAACAATTAAAATCATACGCAAGGAGCAGCAGGAGCAGCATAAATCATGGGAAAGTGATGGTTTACTCAACGCCTATCTGGTATCATGTCAGAACAACAACAGCAGCAGCGGCGGTAGACAACTTTCTCGGTGTGGAAAAAAACGCAGGCTGTAAACAGCAACGGCAACTAACTGTTCGAAAAAAAAGACTTGGTTATCGTGTAGAAAACAACAACAACGACAGAAGCAGCGCATATACTAATGGCAATACACGTACTATACCCCTGTCTCGGTGTGAGCTCGTATCAAGAAAAAAAAATGTCCAATTTTGTTCGGCTACGTATATTCTCTTAAAAAATCTTGAAAGTAGTACCTGGTATGTATGTGTGACTCGTATTTAGTGCTGAAGGTCGACAACGTGGGGGAACAGCGACAACAACGCCAACAACAACATAGAAAATAGCTGCAGCAGCAGCGGCGGCAAATACTGACTCAAAGCGGCCTACAACAGCAACAACGCGAACGACGTCTGCGTACACAACAAAATCAGAATCAGGGACGATAGGCCCGCGGGGTTACAGCAGGAAAAGGAGCAGCAGCTGCAGCAGCAATGGGCTGCGCCATCAAGTCGTGTTCTCGTGTGCGGGAGCACAGCAACGATGACAACGAGAACAACAGCTTAAACAACAGCAGTAGCAGCGGCGGTAGACACAGTTGCGGAAACGAACGCAGGCTGTAAACAATAACGGCAGTAGCAGCGGTAGCAGCAGCACAAAAGCACATGGCAGTAGGCGCAGTAGCGCATAATCACATGGCATTGTGGAATACCTGGTACGTGGTTTGGCTTGGATTTAGTGCTAAAGGTCGAGTACGTGCGGGAACAGCAACAGCATCACCAACAACAGCATACCATGTAAACCACACCAGAAACAGCGAAGGTAGACACCTGCCTCGGTGTCGAAAGGAACCCAGGCCGTACAGAACAACGGCAGCAGCAGCGGCAGCAGCAGTGCAGACGCGTACTATACCCATATATATTACAGCTGACCCCCTCTTGTGTGCCGCTATCGGCTCCGTCTCACCTCGATAGGCAGCTGTTGTCGTTCGTTGAGAGAGTCCTCATGGGGATTACCTCCGTGCCTCGCTCCTAAATCCTCTCTGGCCACGGGGTGGCCAGACGCCACGAGAGTTGAGTGTTGGCATTGCTCAGCGAATGCGACGTGGGATTAACTGACATGCACGTGATGGGCAACTGACATGGACGTGGTGGGCAAGACTCATGCACGGTGTTTGAACAAGATATGGTTTGACTTGTTTCTTTCGTTCTTTGGTGGGATTGACTAACCCCAGGTAAGGCCACAGAGCACCCGTATCGACCAATACAGCCGATACGGGGTTTCCATGACCTAGCCAATGCCCCCCCCCGGCGGGGACATTCCATTATATACCTGCATCGATATGACAGTGAGCCATCCTACGGCTTTATCGCTGCCTTACACGATGCACCCTCCGTGCGTCACTGGTCAGGTCAGTCGACGTACATCACAGAATACCCTGTCGTCCACCTGGGCGACTCCTGGAGCCCGTAGCGCTGCAACACCCCCCCTGTCCGACGCATAACTATCGTCGGTGCACAGCGGGTCTCCCGGCCCGTACCCGGTAACAGCGTGGGCAACTCCCCCTCCACCTCCTCGACGAACCGGCTGCCGCGTCCTTCCTTGTCCGTTCAACGCTTAACGAGCTTCGGCCACGTACAGACATTCCCGATTGTCGTGACGCGGCTCCTACACCTTCCGCTTCTCCTTCTGCTGGGCGCTGCTGCTGGTTCGGCTTCGGCAACGGCTGCCGTTGCTGCTGTTGCTAATGACACAGTTGCTGCGCCTGACGCTGTTCCCCCTCTTCCTCCTTCTTCTCCTGCGGGGCCTGCTGTTTGCGCTCCCTCCGCGGCGGCGGAGGCGGTGGCCCTGATTGCCCCCCCGCCCTGCGGCTTCCCGTTGCCATGCTCGGTTGCTGCTACTACGGTTGCGCTCCTGCGTGGCGCTCCTGCTACGGCGGGGGTGGCTGCTACGGCGATCACGACTGCGACTGCGGCTCCGTGCATCTAAATGGTGCGATGCTTTATTAGCATCCTATGCCGCTTATGCACGGGGTACACACAAACCTACCCGATCCTTTATCCGGCGTCCTCCCATAGACGCTTGATAGCTCAGCCCGGGCTGCTCGACGGAAGTGATTCGCTACGCCCCGGTCCAATGCTCGTACGCCCGATTCGCGTGGATGCCTTCCCTTCCGCATTTGCTGGTCGCCTTCTTGATCAGGACCCTGTTACCCCCCAGCGTTTGATCACCCGAGGAACTCCTCTGAGTTGCCGCGTCGTGCCGCGCTCTTCTGGGGCTCTTTTCTCCCTGCTGTCTCCTGAGTATCCCTCTCAGCGTCCAGAACATCTGCTGCCTCTCAGCCACGAAATTGGACAAATTCGCGGCTCATGTGGTTCGGCCGCTCATGGAAGATCTTGAATTCACGCCTCATGTGCTCCGGCCGGTCATGGAAGATCTTGAGTTGGCTGCCAATACCCCAACACCAGCTGTGCAATCGAGGATTTCGTCGAAACTCATCTTTGCACGCTCTGTGTGAAACTTCGTTCAAGAACGTTTGGTGCACTCCGACTGTGGTCAATTGAAGAAACTGACGTTTGACTCCAAGTAAAAAGGTAAGTCGTTTGAAGGTTGAGACGTTCACGCCACCCCCTCAAGTACTGACGTGACTCGGAGTAAACAGGTTGTTTGAATGCTCTGACATTCACGCCACATTTGAAGGTACTGACGTGACTCCGAGTCAGTAAGTCGTTTAAAGGCACTGACGTCCACGCCACGTTAGAAGGTGCTGACGTGATTCCGAGTAAGTAAGTCGTTTAAAGGCACTGACGTTCACCCCACGTTTGAAGGTGCTGGCGTGACTCCGAGTGAGTAAGTCGTTTGAAGGAACTGACGTTCACGCCACGTTTGAACGTACTGACGTGACGATGAGTAAGTAAGTAAGTCGTTTGAAGGCACTGCCGTTCACGCCACGATATATATATATATATATATATATATATATATATCCTTCTGTAGATGGTTCTAAGTTTGATGTTGTACGTAGGAACCGATAACCTACCATGCCCCGAGCACTGAGTAATAGCTGCCTGGAAAAAAGGCGCCTCAACTTGAAAATACCCAGAAAAGCCGTATCCCCGGCTACAATACCATCAGTAGTCTATACACTACGCAGTTTCACACGATGCTCAAAAAGATGAAAAGATGGTATGTTGTTTGTTGTTGTTGTTGTTCTCACATTAACTCATAATCCAATGCAGTCCGTGGTCGCAGGACAGGCTCCAATAACTCTGGGGTGGATAAATTACCTCAAGTAAAAACAGAGGCAAAAACAAAACACAAGCATACGCACTCCACCACTGCGGACACCAGGGAAGCAAAAAGCAGACTATTAATAGCAGACAAAATCCTAAAAAAGAAAACGAAGCTAAGCAAAAAAACAAAAACAACAAAAAAAACAGAAACAGATAGCAAAACGCCAAAAAAAAAGGCAAAACGGACCTTATACCAGGGTACCAGTATATTATACGACGACTTGCATTACCGTACGTACACGACGAAGAATATTAAAATTAACGACATTACATTTAATGTGGAAAAAGGACAGGGAACCGTACTGCTACTACTACGGCTGTACTCTGTACTTGCAGTTTTTTTTTTTTTTTATTCCCCGGACAGGGTGAGCTCTTGATACACGGTTCAGCATACAGGGGGGGTGGCTCGCAGTATGTGTGCTTTTGACAACATCAATAAAGGGCGTTTATATGCTATATATAATACTACACACTCCCGTAAACCTGTACCAGGTACCTGGTACCAGGTACCTGGTACCAGGTGCCTGGTAGGCCGTAAGGCAACATCCTTAGGGACCAGTTCGTACATCTCTCTTCCCATCTTTTCGAGTCATGTTAACGGGTCGAAAAGCGACGCATCAGGATGTACCACACACACCGTATGTACACGAGTACCAGGTATCTGATATTCATACGGGGCATACTACGGTGATGAAGCTGGGTAGAAATGACGATTTTTAGGCGAAGGCCACATATAATACGTGGAGGATGTATCCACAGTAAATACAGTATTCATACCACAATCAACATAACCGTTCATGGGACTGAAGGTCGCACGGCAAAAGCTCTCTAGATCCTTGGGTCCATCGCTCCTCTTGCTTTCACAAGCGTGGAGACGTTTAACTTTGGCCCCACACATCCCTACACACGTACGGGATGAGTGTCCCCTACTAAAGGAACGGGGGGGGAGGGGGCAACAGGAGAAGTGGCAGAAAGCCCGACCAAGGGAACGCGGAGAGGGGGGGGAACCGGAGCGGTAGAAGGGAAACTGCGGTAGACGAACGTAGGAAGGAGATGACAGACAGGGTAGCAAGGCACCAAGTCGACTAGGAAGTAGAACATGACCACACTACTAGTGCTACCAACTGGTGCAGCTGGTTCGGACGTGGTCTTCCCTTGTCTTCTCTTTTTGTTGTGTTGTGTTGTGTTTTTTTTTTTCTTTCTTTCATGCGCTGACTCTGCGTGATTTTCATTTTATTTTTTTCTCCTCCTTTTCTGATTGATAAGCCGTACTGAAGGAGCCGTCTGGCGTGGTTGGATGACGAACCTGCTCTGCTCGTTTCGTATTGTCTGACGCCAAGGGGTTGGGCATAGTTGACGAATGCAGGGCGGAGGCGGCAGTCTGGATAGCAAGGTACCAGGCGGATTAGCAGGGAGAACCTGGCTATACCACTCGTACCACAAACTGCTGCCGCCAGCTGGAAGGTGCTTTGGGCTTTGGTCTGCCTGTATTTCCCCTTTGTTATTTTTCCTTGTTACTTTTTTTCCTTGGTTCTTTGTCTTACTCTGTTTAAAAGCAGTGGTGTTTTTTCTTATTCTTTTTCTTCTTTTTTTCCCAGCTCGTTCTTTTTCAAGTGTTGGCCACCTCGCCTGCGGGGGGGGGGCACGACAGATTGTTTCTCCTATATTTTGCTTTCATTTTTTTCTTTTTCTCTTTTGATTTGTCTACCTTGTTTTTGTTTTCTCTTTGATTGTATATTTTCGTTTCACTATTTCATAGATTGCGTATGTCGTGCCTGTTGTATCTAGTATGATGACACACATGGCTTTCCATTGCCCACTGCAGTGCATACTGCACACGTGGCAACGTAGTATCTCTGTGGTGTAGCTTTGTGACCTCAGAAGAATCGGCACGGACACTGGTTGTGCTGGATGTCGACGGGTAGAAAGAACGGTTTAATGTGAAGAACACACACACGCTATCAGAGCAAACGAGAGTCTGAGCGGGTTGTTATGGTCTGCAACTACCCGATACTTTAGAATTCCACTTGTTTCACCCGTTCGGGTCATCTCACCCGGTAGGTTGCCGTTTCACTGGCTTTCCCTGGTCTTTTGACCCGATACGTGGCCCTAGAAAACAACCATACTCAGTAGCTTCCGCATGCATAATTAGTCCGTAAATTATACCGGTAAGGAATAAGAACGGACAACCCAGGCGATGGGAATATTTTCAAAACTGTGATATGAGGTGATCGTGCTCTTTGTATAATCCCAAGTTCTATTTTGCATACTATGTTATGGGATACTGTTATGGGATACTCGTTATATGCATACATCCACATGCTTTCGGGGTTGCCTGCCTTGTAGGAGGGTGATTTGTGTGATATGCTGTTATGTATTCACGCTGCAAATGGTGCTCTGCTTGTTTGTTTCGTTAGGCTTTGAAGATACTTGTCTGGTCAATGCATGCAGGCATACCCGTTGCTCGTGCTCCGTTTGCCTGTTGTTGCTCGTGCTCCGTTTGCCTGTTGCTCGTGCTCGTATGTTCGCTCGTTTTTCATGATCGCACACACATGCATGTTCGTTAAAAAATGTCTGCATGCGATTGACCACATAGAAAACAAAATGCAACCGACAGGTGTCGATACTAGCCAAAGGTGCTGCACGTACTAATACACGCATGCTCTCGTGGACCGTTTGCTCGGTCAGGTGATAACGGAAACTAACAATGTCGACCCTTACGCCGTTTGGGCGTACATAACCACTCTTTGGAACGATGAACCCCTGGACAACAACGTGCATTGTCGGCTGGCAAACACGGAACGTTCAAGAAATCCACCTATATTGTGATGACTATCGTGTAGTTTGTGACCACAGGGAAAATCTCTCTCTACGATCAAATAAAGGGCACGGACACTGGTTGTGCTGGATGTCGACGGGTAGAAATAATGGTTCAAGGCGAAGAACACATACACAACACGTGCAGAGTACGAGTGGAACACATACAGCCGCTTTACCGTATTCATCCCGACTGCTGTAAAGTATGTATAGTACCTTCAGCATACCGAACTGGTATCACATCACACTCGATACGGCAGGCACGACGCACGCATTCCGTCCAAGAGCAGAGAGAGATAGCGATGCGACACCAACGAATAAATAAAACCTATCAACCTAGTGGCACCGGGCATATTCTTACTGGTAGATACAAAACACCCGGCGCTAGATTACCGACTACGAGGATGTCAACACCGCAGTTTGTATCACAGAATCGGGGATCACACACATAAATATAGTTGCAATCCCGTCATCACAGCACCCGAATACTGGGGGATGCGTGAACAGTTTCTTGATAGTATCATACATATGCACGAATATTGTTAAACCGTGAAAACAGGCGCTATTTTTGCATTCGTGCCGAAAGGACCTCGGAGCGCTGGCCTCTATCCGAAGCGCTTTGCCTGTAGCAAGGATGACTGCTCTTCCAGAGCAAATACATGCATCCTAAGCGGTGGATACGAAATACACAATGCAAATCGAACTGAGGAGAGAACACTTGGTAGGTTCCGATAAGAAAACAAAGCCCCTCCCCAGCGCGCATACTAATGCGCCGTCTTAGTCGCTGACGCAGTGAACGTAGAATCAACCGAGCTTGACTTTGTTCAAGTATCTGACATGGTTCCCAAAGACGATGGGGCATCTTCACCGTTTGTGTGCTGCACTGCTGTACCTGTTGTTGTCCTCACATTAACTCACAACTCAATGCAGTCCGTGGTCGCAGGACAGGCTCCAATAACTCCGGAGTGGAAGATATACCTCAAGTAAAAACAGAGGCAAAAACAAAAAACAAGCATTCGCACTTCACCACTCACTGCGGACACCAGGGAAGCAGAAAGGAGCAAATTAATAGCAGACAAAAACCTAAAACAGAAGATGAAGCTAAGAAAAAACAAAAACAGAAGCAGATAGCAAAACGCAAAAAAAGGCAAAACGGACCATACGAACAAAGACACTAAAGGTAAAAACAGGAATAAAAGAAAAATGAAAAAAAGAAGGGACTAAAAAGCGATAATCACGGGCGGGGGGAAAAGAAAATACGAAAGGCAGGCACTGGAGCATACAGACACGCAAAGTTGCCCAGATGGCACCATGCTAGTTATTTGGGTCCCAAAGAAGGGATTGCATCGTGACGATGATGGCCATAACCAGGCTTCAGTCTGTTGGGTAGACCGCCTCCCCCCCCCCCCCCCCCCGGCCATTCCCCCTCGTCGCCCTTTCGCCCCCCCCCTCTTCCCTGCCATTCTGCACACTCGCGTTGGCGTCAACGGCTGTGGTCGTTGTTTCAGCTATTCTATGCCGTTCTGCCGATGCCTCCTTCTCATCTGTATGCCATTTCCGCATGAAGGCCTCCGCCCCTTCCTCGACCCGTCGGAACCATCTGCCGGCTTTCTGTGCTGCCTCGCGCCACCCTTCGAGCTTGATGCCGAACTCCTTGAGGTCCTCCTCAAGGTACCTCATCCAGCCCTACTCCTGTCCTCCGGAGTAACCCTTACCCCCAACCATCTCCCCAAACATCACCCTCTTCGACAGACGCTCCTCTCCCATGCGTGTCACAAAGCCCGCAAACAAGAGCCTACGTCTGCGTACCATCGTCTCAACGCTTTCAGATTTTGTCCTGAGAAGCGCGCTAGCACAGGATAGAATGTGGTCTTCGCGCTTTCGTTTTCGCCACCCGATGCATCGGAGGAGCATCTTGTGGTGGACCTCCCGTAGTCTACCGTAATCAGTCTTGCTCGGGCTCCAAGTAACGCAACCGTAGAGCAACGTTTCGGTCACTTCGGCTCTCAGCATTCGCACCTTCAGGCGTAAGCGCACACCCGGGCGGTCATAAATTTCCATCTTATACCGTCCGAAGCATGCCCATGCCCTCTGGAGTCGACGCGTTACCTCGACACGTCTGCCCGTCCGTCCAATCTGCGCTGATAGCCCCGCCCCGATACACAAACTCGGTCGTTTGTTTGTACACTTAGCCGGCGGTGGTGACGGTGAACGGCACGTTCCCCCCATCTTTTGTTTGCAGACACATTATCTCCGTCTTGGCCTATGAGACCGTCAGGCCGAAAGCGGCACATGCAGACACGATCACCGTCATCATCCTCTCCAGGCCGTTGGGTGATCTCGATACTATGCCTGCATCGTCAGCATAGAGCATAGCCCACAGTGTATGGGCTTCTTTATCATTCCCCTGTCCGTCGGCGTGCCCAACCCGTGCCTTCCCCCTCTTCTTTTTCTTCTTATCCTGCTTTTGTTGGAGTTGCACCAAGCTGTCCGTGATGGCTTTATCAGCAGCGAAACGTTTCTCCGCCACACGCAGCACCGCTGTAAAAAAAATGTTACAACAATGGCGCGAGCACACACCCTTGCCGTAGGCCCTGTTTCACGTCGAACATATCTGAGCACTCGCCGTCATCCAGCCGCACGTATGCTCGCATGCCGTCGTGGAATTGGCGGATAACGGTGAGCATTCTAGGTGGCACCCCAAAGCAAGCCAAGACAGTCCACAGGAGGGTTCGGTCGACGGAGTCATAGGCTTTGGTGAGGTCGACAAAGCACATGAACAGCGGAGTGTCCTTCCTCCTTGCCAATTCCTGCAAGCGTCGCACCACGAACATCATGTCGACCGTCGATCGTTCGGGCCTAAAGCCACACTGCTCCTCTGGCAGGATGCCTTCCCGTTCGCAATAGTCGCTGAGTCGGCGCGCGATGACTTTGAGAAGTACTTTACCGGCATGCGCGACAAGGGAAATGCCACGATAGTTACCACACTCCGTCCTGTCTTTCTTCTTGTGCAGCACCTTAGTCGGTTCATCCTTCCATTGCTGCGGCACGACCCCTCCCCTCCACACAGCGACGATAATCTCGTAGAAGCTTCCCAAGGTGTCCTAGTCTCCCTCGTCGGCCAGGACCTTCAGAAGGTCAGCTGGGAGACCATCAGGCCCAACCGCCTTGCGGTTCGCCATCGCTCTGATCGCGTCTTCCACCTCGTATCTAGACGGGACGTCGTCCAGCGGACTGCACGAGGGCCAGACCTTGAGCTCATCGACGATAGTCGGGTCGAAGGTCGATGACTTTGTGTTTACCAGCTTATGGAACCACCTTACCCATCGTTCGCGGATGAGGCCCATGTCTCGTAGTAATCTACCTTCCTCGCCCCTGATGTACTGCGAATGGAAAGTCCTCTTTCCTTCCACGTTCTTCCCCTTAAAGTGCTTGTAGAACCCAAACTGATCGCCTTCTTGGGTACGCCTTTCGAGTGGACGGACATATTCTTTGAAGAACTTCTGCACTCCGTTCGTCCTCGCATGTTTGAGCTCTTTAGTGGCAATCTTCACAGCTTATCGCAGTTTTTTTTCTTCCGGGTTAGCACGTAGTTGCGTCCTCGCATTTCCCTTCTCCTTCCATCGTGAGTGCACCTCTGCTTTTACCTCTTCGGGCGTACACCAGTCCAGCGGCCCTAGTTTTCGACTGGTCTGAGGTGCTAGTTTAGCAGCAGTCGACAGCACGGTCTCCACTAGAGCAATTGCCTTATCATCGACACTCCCAATTTTACCAGGAGGTGGGGGGAGTAAGTTTGGTTATCTCCCTATCGAGTCTGTACATAAGGTTGACCCTAATTTCCAAGTGCTTCGTCCCCGCATTAGGAAGGCACTTCTATAAAGGCGAGGCGACATACGCCCAGTGCCCAAACTAAAGGTTCCCTTCATTTGCGAACGCGATCGTGAGGTAGTTGAGGGTACCACGCACCTGTTGTGTCGTCCGTTTCCAAGCACCGGGTGATCCGCCTGATCGGAGAAGAACGGTTGTAGGAATTCTAGATTGCATGACTAATGCTGGAAAACATGCTGTAGGCATGGTGCAACCGAGCAGGATACCTTCGTATGTGACCCTCCAAGATTAGCGGCCCAGTGTTGGAGACACGAATCGAAAGGTGAGGTTGGGATGCCAATAATAGGCAGTAGGTAGTTTCCGTGCTGGGGGGGTGTTTGTCTCAACCTTTTTACAACTACTTTCACGAAAACCGTTATACAAGAGGTACGATCTGGAAGTAGTGGTGGATGGATGACGTTTTAGGACTCACGAAATAGTTTAGCACGAAAGGGTCTCACCAGTTGACACTGTTCGGGCTGGGGGGGTGGCGTGAACGTCAGCGCCTTCAAACGGCTTGCTTGCGCGGAGTCACGTCAGTACTTGGGGGGGTGGCGTGAAGGTGGCGTGAACGTCAGTGCCTTCAAACGACTTACTTACTCGGAGTCATGTCAGTACCTTCAAACGTGGCGTGAACGTCAGTGCCTTCAAACGGCTTATTACTTACGCGAGGTCACGTCAGTACTTGGGGGGGTGGCGTGAAGGTGGCGTGAACGTCAGTGCCTTCAAACGACTTACTTACTCTGAGTCATGTCAGTACCTTCAAACGTGACGTGAACGTTAGTGCCTTCAAACGGTTTACTTACTCGGAGTCACGCCGGTACCTTCAAACATGGCGTGAACGTCAGTGCCTTCAAACGACATACTTACTCGGAGGCACGTCAGGGAAGGTGGGGTGAACGCTCCTCCCGCAACGATATTCGAAAGTACTCCCTATTTCGATACCAGCAGCGAGGTACACTTCAAAAACAGCAGTTATATGTTACATGTGACCACGAAAATAATGCTGTCGCTCAGGTTTGGCTGATCATTTTTGTCGTACGCATACGTTTCGCCATGGTAGTCTAAATGAATACAGCCGACCCCCCCCATTTTATTTCTCGAGGAGTACCGCCCAGCAAGAAAAAAACCGGCCGCAACAAAAAAACACAGACGAGATGTGCGGGGCCGGAAACATAACAAATTCGAGAGTCACGCCTGAGGCGAAGAACGGCCGCAAACAAACGAGAGTTACACCTGAGGCGAAGGCCGGCCGCAAACAATCGTCAAGGCGTGCGCGGGAACGAAACACACATACATCGAGGGTCAGGACGGAGAGATTCGTGGCCTTCTTTCTTTTCTGGTTCTGCCTTATCGCGAGTCTGTGATGGTGGCTACCTGCCGTGACTTCTGTTTCCTGATACGTTATGCATGGTCACTGCTATAAACAGCAGTAATGCTACCCGAATATATGTACCCTATCGTAGTTTCTACGTGTATCCCCCGCCGCTGGTACCCATCAGACTCCATCATCCCGGACAGAACTCAGTGCTCGATACTTGGCCACCCATCAGATTCCATCCAGGAGGAGCTCGGGCAGAGACACTGATCCCACCCAGGGAAAAACTCGGGCCCCGATGCTTGGGCCTCATTCCGCCCAGGAGGACTCTCGGGCCCAGTTATTCGGGCCCTCGTTCCGCCCGGGAGAAATCTCGGGCCCAGGTGCTCGGGGCCAAACAAATTCCCTGGATACCGATCTCTCGTGTCCCCGCCAGAGCTCATGACCTTGCGCTCCAATCTCCCCCTCTCTCTGTCATCGGCCTGGGCACATCACAAAATAACCTGACGCCCACCTGGGCGACTCCTGGAGCCCGTAGCGCTTCAACACATATATTTGGGTGAAGACGTGGGACGGGAATCGACTTGTGTGTTTGGTGGAGAGGGAACATGATCCCCGTCAAGCTATGTTCTATAACTGAGTTGATTTCCATAGCAATCCAAGCTGTCTACGCGTACTATGCATAGGCTGTTTCCTATGCGGTTCGAGTTCGAGCTTCAGATTTGTGATTTTCGATCTCGAAAAGGAAGGACCCTACTTACGCAGTCCAACTGTGCAAATTCCGACCAAAACAAAAATGATTTTAGAATCTGATGATCCAAGTCGTCGGATTTGAGCCCAAATTCCGACGACCTGGGGCATCAAAAAATTTCAAATAAAAAAATGGCATGCTCTCTAAATTTCAAGATGCTATAACCAGCAGCAGCAGAACGATCGATGAGTTGAATGGTGACAGAGCGGTATAGCTACGTTGCTTCGCGCCCGACGCTCGGGCGGCGGGGCGGCCGTCCCTCCGGGGCCAGACTGCAGTTGCCTGGAGCGGGCTCGAGCCTAGAGACCCAGAGAAGCGCACTCGCCACGTCTTTTTGCCGACAGAGCAGAGGCAGTCAGCCTTGACTCTCACGCTTGGGTCCTAGGCGCAAGGCAGCGCACCCAGCACGCCTCATCGCGGCGCCAAAACACATACCAGGTAGACATATGTTGGACTCGGCGTTTGTTCCAATCTCTACACACACGATGAATCTGACTTCTCCGCGTAGGAAGACTGTTTCGATTTGCCAACTTCACATCTGAAAATGTGTTACAGCTGCCTCCTCCTGTGTACCGCTATCGGTTCGGTCTCACCTCGATAGCCAGCTGTTGTCGTTCGTTGAGAGAGTCCTTCTGGGGATTTCCTCCTTTCCTCGGTCCTGAATCCTCTCTGGCCACGGGGTGGCCAGACGCCACGCGGGTTGAGTGTTGGTATTACTCAGCAGGTGCGACGTGTGGTTAACAGACAGGCACGTGATAGGCGATAATCATGCACGGTGTGTGAACAGGATATGGTTTGACTTGTTTCTTTCGTTCTTTGGTGGGATTGACTAAACCCCAGGTAGGGCCACAGAGCACCCGTATCGACCAGCAGCCGATACGGGGTTTCCATGACCCAGACAATGGCCTCCCCCGCCGGGGACACTCCATTGTATACCTACATCGATATGACAGCGAGCCATCCTACGGCTTTACCGCTGCCTTACACGATGCACCCTCCGTGCGCCACTGGTCAGGTCAGTCGACGTACATCACAGAATACCCTGTCGCCCCCCTGGGCGACTCCTGGAGCCCGTAGCGCTGCAACACCCCCCCTGCCCGACGTATAACTATCGTCGGCGCACAGCGGGTATCCCGGCCACTACCCGGTAACAGCGTGGGCCCCTCCTCCGCCACTTCCCCGACGAACCGGCTCCCGCGCCCATCCTTGTCCGCTCGATGCCTCGCTAGCTTCTCCCCGGCCGGATGTTCGCTGCCGAAGTGGAGGGTCCGCCCTGGGAAGGGCTGCTTTGTCGTTCCAGCACCGCGGCGTCCATTTCACGACGGCTAAGCTCCTCCCAGTCCCCGTCTGGGTACCTTACCCGCCAGTATGGTACCTGGAAGTCATACACCTGACCCACGGCCACTCTGCTTACTCCGTCAGTCCCCTCAAACGGCCGCCCCACCTGCGTACCGACTGGAAAGTCCTGTAGCGCCCGTGTACGCGCCTCGGTGTCTCGCTTCCCCTTCGGTGGTGCCGGCTCCGGCCGCGGCCGGCAGCCGGGGTCCTTGTACGTCTCCCATAGGGCGTGGAAAACGTCCAGTTGCAACGGTGTGAAGCTGTCCCGGATCTCCTCTTCCTCGAGCCACTCCGACTCAGCTCCACTTTGGTACCGGCCCTTGTAGTGCCAGTCCCATGCGCCCCCTGGGTCCCCCACTGCCTTCCGATCCGTCAAGGTGTACAGCGGCACTGCCACCGTCGAGGTGCTGTCCAGTCCCAAATCCGCCCCCCAGGCAAGGTGCGCGAATTCGTCCTCGAAATCGTGCCTCATGTGCTCCGGCCGCTCATGGAAGGCCTTGATGTTAGCTGCCGATGCCACCCTTCCCCTGATCCGGCGGCCGCTCATCGTAGCTTGATAGCTCAACCCCGGCTGCTCGACGGCGGTGATTCGCCATGGCCCGGTCCAGTGCTCGTGCGCCAGCTTGGCGTGGATGCCTTCTCTTCCGAGCTTGCTAACCGCCTCTTTGATCAAGACCCTGTCTCCCACCCGCGTCTGCTGACCCGAGGAACCCCTCTTAATTGCCGCATTGTGCCGCGCCCTTCGGCGATTCTTTTCCTCCTGCCGCCTCTCGAGTATCCCCCTCAGCTCCCGGAACGTCTGCTGCCTCTCTGCCACGAAATTGTCGAGTCCCGAGCGGAAGGAGTCGTCGTCGAGTACAGGGGTGAGAGCGTCGAGGTTCGTACGCGCGTCGCGGCCGAACAGGATTCGAAACGGCGTTCCCCCCGAGGGCAGGCGCGGGTCGGGCGTCGTGCGTTGTATCCAACATGCTGCCTCGACGTATTCGTCCCACCGCCCTGGCCAGCTCTTGCACAGCTCCGCTATCACCTCGTGGATCCACCCCCCCATCCTTTCCACGGTCCCTTGACTGCGGGGGTGGTCCGCGGGTCCGTACTCGAGCGGAACTTTCAGCCACTGACACAGGTGAGCAAATTACCTTGGCCGTGAACTCCCCCCCTGCATCGCTCCTGACCGACATCGGCACCCCGAACGTAAGCATGAGCTCCAAGAGCTTCCTCGCCACGCCTACAGAATCCTTGGACCCTAACGGGTACGCGAAGAGGAACCTGCTAGCTCTATCCACCACTACCAACAAGTACCTGTTTCCGGCGCTGGAGACCTTCTTCATGTCCTGCAGGTCCATCTCGAGCACTTCCCACGGCCAGAGCAGCCGCGCTGGCATCATCGCTACTCGTTGGCTCCAGGCCCGTTTCCTCCGTCTACACCCACAGGATAGCACATATTCCCTGACATCCCGAGCCATTGACGGCCACCAGTACTTGGCTCTGGTCAACAGAAGGGTCCGTGCCACCCCCGGGTGGCCGTAGGTACTATGAACCAATGCCAGCACCCCTGGTACCAGCGCCCTCGGAATGGCCAACTTCGGCTCCCCCCCGGGGGGTGCATTCCAGAGCAGGTCGTTGTCGTCGAGTATGTAATTAGCCGTTCCTTCCGGTGTCTGCCTGTCACCATCTCCTCGCAACCTACCCCCGACCGGACCTAGTCGGGCGTCCTGCCTCTGGTGCTGGGCTAACCTGGGCGGGTTGCGGAGCGTCTCCGCTACGCGGCTTATCATGGGAGCGAGCGGCCCTGGGTGCTCTGCACTAGTCGCCTGTTTCCTCGGCCTTGGCGTCGGCCCACCCGTCGGCGAGGGCGTTGTTCCCCGAGGTGGGCTAGGCGGGAGCGTTGCCCCCCGAGGTGGGCTAAGCGGGGACGGCGGCGTCTGTCGCCAGCCCGGCGCCTCGGCCGCGGCCGGCCCCGCCGCAGTCGCTGGCGCCCGCTGTTCCGTCACCCGTAGTGCCCTGGTCCCCGCCTTTGATCGGGTTATGGCCGGCGTCACCTGCGGGTGTGTGTGGTCACCTCCAAGCAAAGCGTACAACCCCTCTAGCGGAGCCTCCCACTCACCTGGGACCTCCTCTACTACCGCCGTAACCTCCGCACGGATCGTTTCTGGCAGCTCTGCGTCCGCAGCCTCCCTCGTCTGGCCGGCCCCCCTTACAGCTCCGCCCGGCGTGAATGTCACGCTGGCCACTACCCCGGCGTCCTTTCCTGTGGGTGTGTCCACCTCCTCCACTCCCAGCTCGCTGAGCAGTATCCCGTCGAGCACGGGCCCCTGGGGACCCCTGTACGTGGTCCGGGTGGACGAGTCATCCGGAAACGAGTCGTCGACATCCGCCCCTGGCGCGTCTGCGATCGGCAGCCGCGATAGGGCGTCCGGGAGGCGGTGCTGTGCTCCCGGCCTCCACAGTAAGATCATGTCATATTCCATCAGCCTGAGCGCCCACCGATGAAGCTTCGCGGAGAGGGTCTGGCTCTTGAACAGCCAAAGTAGCGCGGAGCAGTCCGTAATAAGGAAGAATTTCCTCCCCCACAAGTACGGTCGGTGCTGTTGTATCGCCCATAACACCGCCATGACCTCTCTTTCCGTTGCCGACCTTTTGGCGTCCGCCTTCGACCATCGGTGGCTCGCGAACCCGATCACGCGCTCGGTGCCCCTGACGACTTGCGTGAGCGCAGCTCCCGCGCCGAGTTCACTGGCGTCCGTGTGCAGATGGAACGGTGCTTCCCAATTCGGCAGCGCCAGGATGGGTGGTGACGTGAGCACCTCTATCAGCGCCGCCAGAGCCTTATCCTGCTCCTCCCCCCATGGCACCAAGAGCTTCCTGGCCCTCTTCGACGCGAACCGTTTATCCCGGAGAAGATTCGAGATTGGCGCCACGATCGAGCTGTATCCCTTCACGAACTTCCTGAGGTAGCTGCCCATCCCTAAGAGCGCCCTCACCTCTTCGACCGTGTTGGCTCGGGAGAGTTTGGCCACCGCTTCGATCTTTGTTTCCGCGGGTTGAACGCCTAGCCTGCTAACCACCATGCCGACGAACTCCTGCTGAGGCGCGCACCATATCGACTTGGGCAAATTCACCGAAAGGCCAAACCGCCGGAGTCTCTCGAGCACCTTCTCCAGCAGCTCCACGTGCCCGTCCACTGATTTGGTGTGGATAAGAATATCATCCAACCAGTTCTCGACCCCCTTCCCCTTCAACGGGCCCAGGGCCTCTCCTACGTATGCTGCAAAGCCTGACGGGATGGTCTTCAGCCCGAAACCACACCGGTTGAATTCCCACAGCTCCCCGTGCGCGTCTCGAAAGGCGGTCTTGTGCTTGTCTTCCTCAGCTATCTCGAGCTGCGTGAACCCTGAAGCCAGATCGATGGACGTAAAGCACGTTGACCCCCTCATACCGTCGAAGATGCTGCCTATGTTACCTAGCCCCCCGCTGTGCGATATCGTCGAGCTGTTCAGCGCTCTAAAGTCCTGGCAAACCCTCGCCGTACCGTCCTTTTTCATCACGACGACGCAGTTGGCCGCCCATGCCGAGTGTGATCTCCGAATCGCTCCTGCCTTCTTCAGTTTCGTAATCTCGCTTTGTATCATTGCGGTTTCCTCCGGAGAGTACCTTCTTTGCTTCGCTGCGTGAGGTGTGCAGTTGCTGTTCACTAAGGGCAGCTGCATTTTGGCCCGATTGCAAGCCGGGACCACCTTTGGGTTTGCCGGGAACACCGGGCGGTACTTCTCCAGTAACCTCATGAGGGCGCCTTTCACGGCGGTGTTTGTCTGAGCTATGTTGGCCTGTGACAAGTCCACCTCGTCCGCACTTCCACTCTCCTCCCCCGGTGAAGTGCGCTGTGTCGACTGGGTTGAGCTGTCGACTCCGCCTCCCGCCCTTGTCGTGTCTGGCCCTGCCGGATAGGCGGGGTCGCACAGCATCCTCATGCGCTCTTTGTCGCTCGTGTTGACTGCGTAGATCCGGGCCACCACCCTGCCTCGTTTGAGGGTTAACGACGCTTTAGACCGGTTGACCACCTTGCATTGTAACGGTGTTCCCGGGTACCACCACTGTGCTCCCCTAGCTACGCCCATCTCCGCCCCCAATTCCATGTCGTACGACTTGTTCGGCTCCACCACTACTAGTTGCCGATCCTGCGGCTGTACCCCCTTTGTATATGCGTCTACCTGTACGCTGACGAAACCCGGTACTACCACCTCTCTGGCTAGCCTCAGCTCCCACTGCAGGGTCCCGTCGTCCTCCCATGCCACCGAACCTCCGCTGGGCAGTGTCGCCGGCTCGATTATCTCTTCCGGCTCTTCCTGCTCTCCTGACGGCTTGACGGCGCAGAACTGCTCCCACGTCGCCCCGTTCTTAATGGCCACCACCTTAACCTCTGCATTGCCAGGTCTGCTCGCCGCCCGCCACCCCGCCACCACCCCGCCTTCTTTCCTCGATGCGGGCGTTGACGAGATAAAGGGTACCCACGGCGACTCTGGCGCTGGCTTGAAGCCCCCGCCTGCTGCGAAGCTGATAACGCTTCCGTTTTTCCTCAAGAACGCCGCCCCTATGACTAGCCCGTATGGGAGGTCTTGTACCACTCGTACTAACACCTTTCGCACCCTGTCTTCCGGTCGAAACACCAGCGGAAGCTCGCACGATCCCGCGATTTTCATGGGGGGCGTTGCGCTGCTCGCGGGGTTGGCCGCTCGCAGCCACCCCTGCCCCCTCGAACTCACCATCGACTGCCCCCCCCTTCCACTGTGTTCGACCGATCGCACAAAGGCCTCCGAAGCGTAGTTTCCACCTCCCGCCCCTGTGTCGACCAGCACTTCCACCGGGATACGGCAGCTCGTCTTCGTCTGGTGCCACACGAACGCGTTGACCCATACCTGCTTGGCCCCCCTGCCCACTGCTGCCATTCGGTTTGAGTCTCTAGTGTCTATGACTGCCAACTCGGGCCCCTTGTTCCCCTTGACCTGGTCAGCTATTCCGCCGCTTCTCCGCCCTGTCCTGCTCCGTGTCTCGCGCCGGAGGTCCTGTTCACCTCCCTGCCTCTTTCCTTCCGCTGGCCCTTGCCCGCGCCCGCCTCGCTTACTGTTCCCCGGGGTGTGGCTCCCCAGGGCGTCCTTTCAGGAGCTGTTGACCCCCGCGTCGCCCTCTCCGTCTGCGGTTGTATACGCACTCAGCATCTCCAGCGCTGTGAGCATCCGGGTCTCCACCTCCGTGGTAGGCTCGTGGCCTGCCGCATACCTGCGAGGGTAGTGACCGTAGGGTACCACGGCTTCATCATGCGAAAAGCGACATCCTTTTCGTGACGAGTTTTTGTTCTCGTGGGGGCATGGCGACCCGCGCGCGTGGAAAAAGCAGATCTTTCTGCGGCGAAGGGCGTTGATGATTACGCTGTCCTCCGCTTCTTGGCTCGGCAGCTCATCATCCTCCTCGGAAGTGTCATTTTCCTCTCGGTCCCTTTTCCTCCATCGGTCATTTCTACCCCCCCTGCGACTAACGAACGGGGTCCCATGCGCCCCTGGGGTGGATGCGCGTATATTGGAAAACGCCGCGAGGGGCTGGGGCCTGTCGGTCGTTTTATCTTCCTCCTCCTCCTCGTCCTCGTCGTCGAGCCCGTAACCCGCAGCTCCTAGCGCCGCGCATGCGCTGTCTCGGATAGCCTCCAGGTTCTTCCTCCAAACCCTGGTCGACTCTCTGGCGGGAGGTCGGTCTCCTCCTCGCCGCTCCTCCCTTTTCGGAAGTTCGCTCCGCGTGCCCCTTGTCATGGGCAACCTGTGACTTTGTGAGAGAGCTGCTACACTGTCCCTCTTACGCCCACCCGGCGCCGCGGCTATGGGGTATCGGTTGCATCTGGTGAGAAGGGCTTTAACCAGGCGGTCGAATATGCCGTGGGCCACTCGCCCGCGAGCCACCATGTACGCCGATAATGGCTTGCCGGCATGCACATGCATAGGCGTAAGCTGCTGCTTGATTTCCGTGCCGATCTGGACTAGGAGAGCCTCCAACCCATTTCGGTCCGATTCGCTGGTGAAGAAAAGGTTCACCGCTCGCTCGCACAACTCCGAGACGTGTTTGCCCGCCACGTACCTCCAGAAGTACTGTTCCTCCGATGCGTGCGGCTTCGTCTCGTCTGCGGTTACCGCGCGCATGTGCAACACCAGCCGCCGAGCCGCCGCCATCCATGACTCCCCTTGTATGAGGGTCATCTCTTCTAGCGCTACCTCAGCCCTTTTTTGAGCTTGCCCGGAGGGGGCTACTTCCGCCACGAGTATCCTGCACCACTCCGTCACCGTGACCTCCTCAAATGGCACCTGGCAAAATCCTCCTTCCACGAGTGGGACTTCTATGTACGTGTGCGGGCGAATCATGTCCCGCGTCGCCAGAGTGTCGGCGATTAGCTTTGTGAAACATTCCACCCGTCTCGGCGTCAAGGTGTTGGCTCGGGGCCGTGTTGGGTTAATCTCGCCCGCCGACTCTACGTCTACTGGCATTGTCCATACCGACCCCTGAACCGATGCCATGGTCTTCGCCAGCTTGTCGGCGAACCAAACAGGATCACTTCGCCACGAGAGTTGGCCCCGCGGATCAGCGAACAGCCCCACGAAAGCATCCTGGCCCTTGGGGACCCCCATGTCCGCCATAATCTTGGTGACCACTCGTTGTTCCTCCTTCGGATTGCTGTCCGTTGCCCCTAGGTGTTGGGCGGGGAAGGGTGGTCCCCAGTGGGCCTCCCCCGAGGTCGGCGTTGTAGTGCCGAGACTTGGTTGCCAAACCCTTGGTGCCGGTCGCAAAAAGTGCCCGGCTCCGTGTTGGGCGCCGTACAGTGTGGTGGCTGCCGGCAGGTGTGACCCCTGCGTGGGTGGAGCTACCGTGCTGGCATACTCCCCCCCCCGGTTGCTCCCCTCCACGAGCCCCGGTTGTTGCTGTACCTGCATCGGCCCGGCCGGCGGCTGCTGGAACGGATGTGTGAGTGGAAGCTGCTGTGGGAATGCCTCCGGAACTCGATGCCCCACCCTCTGCTGATGGTGTTGCACTTCGATCGGGAGCGTCGGCGGTCGCTGCTGCTGTTGCGGCTGCGGATGCTGGTCCTGCTGCTGGTGCTGCTGCTGTTGCGGCAGCGGCTGCTGCTGCTGGTACTGCTGCTGCTGCTGGTACTGCTGCTGTTGTTGCTGCTGTGTCTGTTGCCGTGGCTGCTGATGCTGGTACTGCTGCTGTTGTGGCTGGTGCTGTGGCTGGTACTGCGGCGCCTGCTGCTGCGGTGGCGACTGCTGCTGTTGCTGGTACTGCGGCGCCTGCTGCTGCTGTTGTGGCTGCTGCTGTTGCTGCTGTTGCTGCTGCTGCTGCTGCTGCTGTAGCTGCCCTTGCTGCTGTTGTTGCTGGTGCTGCGGCGACTGCTGCTGTTGCGGCTGCTGCTGTTGCTGTTGCGGTTGCTGCTGCTGCTGCTGCTGTTGCTGCTGTTGCTGCTGTTGCTGTTGCTGTTGCATGGCTGGCTGATGATGATACAGCTGCTGCGCCTGACGCGGTTCCTCCTCCTCCTCCTGCTGGGGCGACTGTTGCCGCTCCCTCCGCGGCGGCGGCGATAGCCCTGATTGCCCCCGTCCCCCGGGTTCCCTGTGCCGCGCCCGGTTGCTGGTACTGCGGGTGCGCTTCCGCATGGCGCTCCGGCGGCTGTTGTCGCTACTGCGACTGCGGCTCCGCCTGCCCCTGCGACTGTGGCTCCGCCTGTGTGTGCGGGGCCCCTGGCGTTCATGGCCGCGACCGCCCTTATCCCGGTCGCTCTTGCCGTGGCGGCGTCCCCGTTCGCCCCGCGCGCGGCGGGCTGGGCTCCGGGAGCGGCTATTGCGACCATAATAGCGAATATCCATTTGTCCGCCCTTCCCCTTTTCTTCACCCTTTTGTTTGTCCCCGTTCTAATGTCTTGGTTGTTTTTGGTTTCTTTGTTGTTGTTTTTTTTTTTTTTTTTGCTTTTGCTTTCTCTCTTCTTTTCTCTTGTTTTTTTTTTTTTTTGGCTGTTTCCCTATCGCACGATCGAGTGGGCTGAGCGGAGTAGCGCGAGGGTCGTGGGGCGGAGCGGGGCAGGCGGAAACAAAAGGAACGAAAATGAAAATCGACTTCGGAACGGCTTACGTGGGGCCGCTCGACCGACCCGCGACAGACCCGTGTAACCCCCTCCTACAATACCGCGACGCCGGACGTGGCAGAATGGAGTGATGATACGTGTTGAAAATAAAACTCAAGAGCCCTGCCGGGGAAAACGGGTGTCACGTCAAGCGTCTCTCACGTGTCCGAGAGAAACCCCGAACGGTGCGCATGAGGGGGAACCGGTCGGTGTGGAGCCGTAATTAAATCCACCAAACAAAAAAAAAACCGTCGCTGCGTGGGCCAGACAGAAAATTCGGGAGTCCTGCTATTCATAGAGATACCCCCTCGCTACGCCATCGCATCGAGAGTCACACGTGAGTTGGAGAACCGCCGCCCAAGTCGTAACGAGCGTGAGGACGGGAAAAACAAAATTCGAGAGTCACGCCTGAGGTGAAGCACGGCCGCAAAGAAAAAAAAACGAACGAGATGCGCGGGGCCGACAAGAAAAATCGGGAGTCCCGCCTGGGGCGAAGAATGGTCGTGAAAAAAAAAATCGCGAGTTACGCCTGAGGCGCAGGCCGGCCGCCGAAATCGTCGAGATGTGTACGAGAAAAAAAAAAATTGAGAAGCCCGCCGGCGGTGCGGAACTGTCGCAACGAAGAATCCTAAAGGTGCGCGCGGGCGAGAAAAAAAATCGCGAGTCACGCCTGAGGGGAAACAGCCTCAAAAACAGCCGATGTGTGCGGGGCTGTAGCAAAAAAAAAAATCGAGAGTCACGCCTGAGGGGAACCGGCCGCAGAAAAAAAAACGACGAGATATGCGGGGCCGAAAACAAAAATACATCGAGGGTCGCGCCTAAGGCGAAGAACGGCCGCCAAAACGAGTTACATCTGAGGCGAAGGCCGAGAGAAGCCAAAACAAAATCGCCTGCGGGGAACCGGCCGCCAGAAAATAACAGACGAGATGTGCGGGGCCGAAGGAAAAAAAAAATCGAGGGTCAGGACGGCGAGGTTCGTGGCTATGTTTTTTCGGTTCTTCCGTATCGCGAGTCTGTGCTACCGAGGTGGTGGCTACCTGCCGTGACTACTGCTGTCTCCTGATACACTATGCATGGTCACTGCTGTAAACAGCAGTAAATGCTACAAGAATATATGTACTCTATCGTAGCTTCTACGTGTATCCCTCGCCGCTGGTACCCCTCAGACTCCATCATCCCGGACAGAACTCGGGGCTCGATACTTGGCCACCCATCAGATTCCATCCCGGAGAAGCTCGGGCAGAGACACTGATCCCACCCAGGGAAAACTCGGGCCCCGATGTTTGGGCCTCATTCCGCCCGAGAGGACTCTCGGGCCCAGTTATTCGGGCCCTCGTTCCGCCCGGGAGAAAACTCGGGCCCAAGTGCTCGGGGCCAAACAAATTCCCTGGGTACCGATCTCTCGTGTCCCCGCCAGAGCTCATGACCTTGCGCTCCAATCTCCCCCTCTCTCTGTCATCGGCCTGGGTTCATCATGTTACAGCTGCCTCCTCCTGTGTACCGCTATCGGTTCGGTCTCACCTCGATAGCCAGCTGTTGTCGTTCGTTGAGAGAGTCCTTCTGGGGATTTCCTCCTTTCCTCGGTCCTGAATCCTCTCTGGCCACGGGGTGGCCAGACGCCACGCGGGTTGAGTGTTGGTATTACTCAGCAGGTGCGACGTGTGGTTAACAGACAGGCACGTGATAGGCGATAATCATGCACGGTGTGTGAACAGGATATGGTTTGACTTGTTTCTTTCGTTCTTTGGTGGGATTGACTAAACCCCAGGTAGGGCCACAGAGCACCCGTATCGACCAGCAGCCGATACGGGGTTTCCATGACCCAGACAATGGCCTCCCCCGCCGGGGACACTCCATTGTATACCTACATCGATATGACAGCGAGCCATCCTACGGCTTTACCGCTGCCTTACACGATGCACCCTCCGTGCGCCACTGGTCAGGTCAGTCGACGTACATCACAGAATACCCTGTCGCCCCCCTGGGCGACTCCTGGAGCCCGTAGCGCTGCAACAAATGCGATCGGGGCTAAATCTGAAGCACAAAACCCGAACCGCATAGGAAGGGCCTTACATGTAATCTGGAGTTTGTTTGCGATAGCTGAAAAAACAACGAAGTAATCTATCTTGTTCGTTTCATCAGGGACGTCATTGAGGTGTACCAGGTATGTACTTTTGAAGGCGGCGAACGCAATTCAACGTCACGACCGTTGAAGTAAATTCAGGGTTACTACAAATTTATATACGTATAAACTCGTTTGCTCTGGAAGGTCGCTGTGAGGGCATTTCGGTAGCCTTTCGCAATATTATCAACCATGTTTCGCGAGAGCTTTGAACTCTTCGCGAGTAGACGGATTCTAATTATTTTGTTCCGGAATAGTTTAAACAGGACTGTCAGTTTCCTGGCCAATTGCACGTTGATCTCAGTTGCTTTGGCGTGAAGAAACCGGCTATGAGACGGCATACGACGCGGGTCATTGGATTATGTGCGTGCGTCGACACATGCAAACAGCACACGACGGGCATCACGCTGGTGGTGCCTCTTCGTACACCGCTGGGCCTCCTGCTGGCGTTGCTCCTACTTCTGCCGCTCCTGCTCGTGCTGTCTTTGCTTTCCCTGCTTCTGCTGGTACCGAGTTTTCCTCTCGCTAGTGCTGCTCGTGCATGGTAGACGGCATCGTCTGCTTCTGGTAATGCTGCTTCTACAGAGTGAACTGCAATTTCTTCTGCTGCCGCCATTAATGGTGCTGCCTTCAATACACCTACGAAAACTCCCCAAGGCTCTTCTGCCTCGTCCTCTTCTGACGGATCTTGGAGGCCCGTTTCGAACAGAACCCCCCCGGCGAAGTCAGTGCTCCATTGCGCTGTAAAGTGCAACAGCTGCATCTCCCAGCTATGGAGACAGAACGTTGGAGGCAAGGTCGAGTTTGCGACCTGCGAGCACGACACCTGCCCCGGCAGCGGGATTATCTTGAAGTGGCCCAAAGACTGTGAATTCTGCGCCAGGCCTATCGATATCTGCACCGTGTCCTTCACGCTCGAGATAGGACATGGCTCTGAGTTATGTGCTGTGCTTCTCTGTTGCTGTTGTTGGTCGCTCCCTATGTCTTCCGCCGCGACTGTCGTTGTTGAGTTTCTTTCACACTACTAGCAATTTTAATTTAGACGACTTGGTGGCGCAGCCCATTGCTGCTGCTACTGCTGCTGCGGCACTTTTTTTTCCTGCTCTTGTTACCCTGCGCACCTACCGCCCCTGATGCTGCCTATTTTCGTTTCAGGTTGGTTTGTGTAGTCGTCGTTCGCGTTTTGCTGCTGTAGGGACCTTTGAGTCAGTGTCTACCGCCGCTGCTGCTGTTGTTTGTGCTGTTGTTGTTGTTGTTGTTGTTGTTGTTGTTGTTGTTGTTGTTGTTGTTGTTGTTGTTGTTGTTGTTGTTGATGCTGTTGCTCCCGCACGTTGTCGGCCTCCAGCACTGAATCTACATCCAAGATGCTTTGCCTTTGTGTTTTTTATACGAAGTTATACCGAGATATATTGCAGCGCTACGGGCTCCAGGAGTCGCCTAGGTGGCCGACAGGGTATTCTATGATGTACGTCGACTGACCTGACCAGTGAGGCACGGAGGGTGCATCGTGTAAGGCAGCGATAGAGCCGTAGGATGGCTCGCTGTCATTTCGATGTAGGTATACAATGGAATGTCGCCAGCAGGGGAGGCCATTGTCTGGGTCACGAAAACCCCGTATCGGCTGTAATGGTCGATACGGGTGCTCTGTGGCCCTACCTGGGGTTAGTCAACCCCACCAAAGAACGAAAGAAACAAGTTAAACCATATCCTGTTCAAACACCGTGCAAGAGTCTTGCCCACCACGTCCATGTCAGTTGCCCATCACGTGCATGTCAGTTAATCCCACGTCGCATTCGCTGAGCAATGCCAAAACTCAACTCTCGTGGCGTCTGGCCACCCCGTGGCCAGAGAGGATTTAGGAGCGAGGTACGGAGGAAATCCCCAAGAGGACTCTCTCAACGAACGACAACAGCTGCCTATCGATCTGAGACGGAGCCGATAGCGGCACACAAGAGGAGGTCAGCTGTATCATGGTGAACCCAGGGAGTTGACAGAGAGAGGGGGGGGTTGGAGCGCAAGGTCATGAGCTCTGGCGGGGACACGAGAGATCGGTACCAAGGGAATTTGTTCGACCCCGAGCACCTGGGCCCGAGATTTCTCCCGGGCGGAACGAGGGCCCGAATAACTGGGCCCGAGAGTCCTCCTGGGCGGAATGAGGCCCAAGCATCGGGGCCTGAGTTTTTCCCTGGGCGGGATCAGTGGCTCTGCCCGAGCTCCTCCTGGATGGAATCTGATGGGTGGCCGGGTATCGAGCCCCGAGTTCCGTCCGGGATGATGGAGTCTGATGTGTTTCAGTAGCGAGAGATATACGTAGAAACTAAGATAGAGTACATATATTCGGGTAGCGCTACTGCTGTTTATAGCAGTGACCATGCATAACGTATCAGGAAACAGTAGTCACGCCAGGCAGCCACCATCACAGACTCTCGATAAGGCAGCACCAGAAAAGAAAAGAAGGCCACGAATATCTCCGTCCTGACCCTCGATTTGTTTTTCGTTCCCGCGCACGCCTTGACGATTGTTTGCGGCCGGCCTTCGCCTCAGGTGTAACTCTCGTTTGTTTGCGGATGTTCTTCGCCTCAGGCGTGACTCTCGAATTTGTTTTGTTTTCGGCCCCGCACATCTCGTCTGTGTTTTTTTGGGCGGCCGGTTTTTTTCTTGCTGTGTGGTACTCCTCGAGAAATAAAATAGAGGGGGGTCGGCTGTATTCATTTAGACTACCATGGCAATGCGTATGTGTACGACTCTAATATTCAGCCCAACCTGAGCGGCAGCAGTATTTTCGTGGTACCGTGTCACATGTAACTGCTGTTTTTGAAGGGTACCTCGCTGCTGGTATCGAAACAGGGAGACCTTTCGAATATCGTTGCGGGAGGAGCGCCTTCCGTAGATGGTTCTAAGTTTGTTGTGCGTAGGAACCGATAACCTACCATGCCCCGAGCACTGAGTAATAGCTTCCTGGAGCAAAGGCGCCTCACCTTGAAAATTACCCAGAAAAGCCGTATCCCCGTCTACAATACCATCAGTAGTCTATACACTACGCAGTTTCACACGATGCTCAAATAGATGAGAAGATGGTATATATTATATGACGACTTGCATTACCGTACGTACGCGACTATACCTCGGCAACTAATGCTGCGGGGCATGCTCTATCAGGCCTACAGCGAGTGGGGTAGGTCTTTCTGGCGGGTGTATGGCCGGACCCACCCTCAAGGAGTGATACCTTCTTGCTGCAGCCTGTGGCCCGGAGGCTCAGGCGGCAGTAGAGTTGGGTCGTACGTGGTGCGTCAGGCACGGAGACCTACGATTCGCGCGTCTTTTGTTAGGCAGCTGCGGCAGAGCAGCAATGCTCAATCGGGGTGGGCGTGCGCGGAGGCAGGCGCCACCACAGGCCACACTACGGCACAGTCGATTGGGCCGGTAAGAGGATGGATTCGACGACGGGGAATGAGGGAGACTGAGCGTCGACGTGCGTGGAAGAGCCGGATTGACCTCCCCCTGCGCGATTTTTTTTTTTTTTTCAGATCAGAACCGCAAGTGCGAGGAGCATTTTGTTTTTCAGGATGGGGGAGAAAGGGAACCGACTGGAAGGGAGTGACAACGAGAGCACGTGCAAAGGAGCGGGCGGATCGGGCCAAGGAGATGAGGCGGCCATGAAGAGCGGCAGGAAGACGGTGCACGGAGACCCATGACCTGCGCGCACACTATCATCACGAGAGAAGCAGTCATAGTTTGTTTTTTCCTGGTTTTGTTTTTTACGAGGCAGAATAGTATCTACCAGGTACTTGTTACTAAAGTCACTGGTCTTTTTTTTGTTTTTTGTTTTTTTTCTGCCCCGGAGAGCGAGAGGAAACCCCTGTCCACACTTATTTCTCAAGTTTTCGTGTACCGGCTCGAACCCGGTTCGTTTCTTCCACCGGTCTTTGTGTAGTTTGAGGAGTTGTATACCCTTCATGGGGAATAACCCACGCAATTGTCAGGGACGTGGTATCATACCTGCTGTGCAGCACCTTTTTTGTGTCAGACAGCCCAGGAAGAGATGGCGATGGTTGATATTCGTGTGGTAGTAAGGTTCGATTGCTCCTTTTTCACTGCATATCCACGAGTCTTCACTCTGACAGGACTCCAGATAGCAGGCAGGTGTGTTCCTATTTCGTGCTCGCGACTAACGTGCGTTTCGTGCAGTGCAGGCCGCATCCCAGACAGCAGCCGCTGTAGTCAGCAGCCACAACTTGGTTAGTGGTGGGAACGGGGATATTCTGTTACGTTATAGTTGAGAGGATATACCCGCGGCCGTGTTAGTTCAGTTTGCGCATTGGTTTTAGCTCTGTGGCGCGTTCTTCGTCTCGTATATTTTTTGGCAGCCGAATTTCGATTTTTTGTGGATTTTCGGACCTTTCTAGGGCTCCAGCATGTTCGTGTGACCACGGACTCCTTCGTCAGAGAGTTGATGTGAGAACAACAACAACAACAACAACAACAACTGCTACTACTACTGATGTACTCTGTACCTGCATTGTTTTGGTTTTTATTCCCCGAACAGGGTGAGCTCTTTATACACATTTAAGCATACAGGGGGGGTGGCTCGCAGCGTGTATGTTTTTGACAACATCAGTAAAGGGCGTTTATAGACTATATACCGGTCGCCCCGGTGGTTCAAGTGGTTAACCTCGAATTCTACTTGTTTGAGTCCTGGGTTAGAGCCACAGGAGGGTCGGACTTTGACTTTATTTGCAAAAATAAGAAAAGGGATTCAATTGTTGAGAGCGCCTTGCAGCGTGGGTAGGCACAATTCGATGCGAGTCGACGAGGGAAGAAATAGCTGAAATCTTCTCGCGATAAAAAATGAAGGAACGTACCGTAGCGGGAAGGGGGGAGAAGAGCCTGCTATGTGACCCCGGATCTGAGTTACGAGTTGGAAGGAGAGAGAGAAGATGTGCGAAGATAATGAATGGGATGAAAATATATATATATATATTATATATATATATATATATATATAATACTTCACACTCCCGTAAAACTGTAGGCCGTATGGCAAAATCCCTAGGGACCAATTCGTACATCTCTCTTCCCATCTTTTCGAGTCATGTTAACGCGTTGAAAAGCGACGCATCAGGATGTACCACACACACCGTATGTACACGAGTACCAGGTATCTGGTATTCATACGGGGCATACTACGGTGATGAAGCTGGGTGGAAACGACGACTTTTAGTCGAAGGCCACATATCATACGTGGAGGATGTATCCACAGTAAATACAGTATTCATACCACTATCAATTTAACCGTTCATGGGACTGAAGGTCGCACGGCAAAAGCTCTCTAGATCCTTGGGTCCATCGCTCCTCTTGCTTTCACAAGCGTGGAGACGTTTAACGTTTCTCTGATAATAGGGTGATAACACTTTTGTTTTTTCTTTGATTGTTTTTTTTGTTTCACTATTTCATAGATTGCGTATGTCGTGCCTGTCGAATCTAGTACCAGGTATGATGACATGGCTTTGCATTGCCCACCGGAGTGCATACTGCACACGTGGCAACGTAGTATCTCTGTGGCGTAGCTTTGTAACCACAGAACTTATACCAGGTACGAGTATCTCTTCTAGGATTGAAGAATCGGCACGGACACTGGTTGTGCTGGATGTCGACGGGTAGAAAGAACGGTTTAATGTGAAGAAAACACACACACACTATCGGAGCAAACGAGAGTCTGAGCGGGTTGTTATGGTCTGCAACTACCCGATACGTTGGAATTCCACTCGTTTCACCCGTTCGGGTCATCTCACCCGGTAGGTTGCCATTTCACCGGCTTTCCCTGGTCTTTTGACCCAATACGTGGCCATAGAAAACAACCATACTCAGTAGCTTCCGCATACATGATTAGTCCGTCTATTATAAGGAATAAGAACGGACAACCCAGGCGATGGGAATATTTTCAAAACTGTGATGTATATGAGGTGATCGTCCTCTTTATATAATCCCAAGTTCTATTTTGCATACTATGTTATGGGATACTGTTATGGGATACTCGTTATATGCATACATCCACATGCTTTCGGGGTTGCCTGCCTTGTAGGAGGGTGATTCGTGTGATATGCCGTTATGTATTCACGCTGCAAATGGTGCTCTGCTTGTTTGTTTCGTTAGGCTTTGAAGATACTTGTCTGGTCAATGCATGCAGGCATACCAGTTGCTCGTGCTCCGTTTGCCTGTTGTTCGTGCTCGTATGTTCGCTCGTTTTTCATGATCGCACACACATGCATGTTCGTTAAAAAATGTCTGCATGCGATTGACCACATAATGTCTTCAAAACCAAATGCAACCGACAGGTGTCGATACAAGCCAAAGGTGCTGTACGTACTAGTACACGCATGCCGTGGTGGACCGTTTGCTCGGTTAGGTGATAACGGAAACTAACAATGTCGACCCCTACGCCGTTTGGGCGTACATAACCACTCTTTGGAACGATGAACCCCTCGACACCAACGTGCATTGTCGGCTGGCAAACACAGAACTTTCAAGAAATCCACCTATATTGTGATGACTATCGTGTAGTTTGTGACCACAAGAAAAATCTCTCTCTAGGATCAAATAAAGGGCACGGACACTGGTTGTGCAGGATGTCGACGGGTAGAAATAATTGTTTAAGGCGAAGAACACATACACAATACGTGCAGAGTACGAGTGGAACACATACGGCCGCTTTACCGTATTCATCCCGACTGCTGTAAAGTATGTATAGTACCTTCAGCATACCGAACTGGTATCACATCACACTCGATACGGCAGGCACGACGCACGCATTCCGTCCAAGAGCAGAGAGAGATAGCGATGCGACACCAACGAATAAATAAAACCTATCAACCTAGTGGCGCTTTCAGTCGACTTACTTACTCGGAGTCACGTCAGTACCTTCAAACGTGGCGTGAATGTCAGGCCCTTCAAACGACTTACTTACTCGGAGTCACGTCAGTACTTGAGGGGGTGGCGTGAAAGTCTGAACCTTCAAACGATCTACTTACTCGGAGTCAAACGTCAGTATCTTCAATTGACCACAGTAGGGGTGCACCAAACGTTCCTCAGCGAAGTTTCACAAAGAGATCGCAAAGATTAGATTCGACGAAACCCTCGATTGCACATCTGGTGTTGGGGTATTGGCAGCCAAACTCAAGATCTTCCATGAGCGGCTGGAACACATGAGGCTTGAATTCAAGATCTTTCATGAGCGGCCGAACCACATGAGGCGCGAATTCGTCCAAATTCGTGGTGGAGAGGCAGCAGATGTTCTGGAGGCTGAGAGGGATACTCAAGAGACAGCAGGGGGAAAAGAGCCCCAGAAGAGCGCGGTACGACGCGTCAACTCAGAGGAGTTCCTCGGGTGAGCCGCTGGGGTGGAGAAGGGTCTTGATCAAGGAGGCGGCCAGCAAACGCGGACGGGAAGGCATCCACGCAAATCGAGCGCACGAGCATTGGACCGGGGCGTAGCGAATCACTTCCGTCGAGCAGCGGAAGGCGTCGGAGCATCGTCACGAGCATCGGGGATGTCCGTACGTGGCCGAAGCTCGTTAATCGAACGGAGAAGGAAGGACGCGGCAGCCGGTTCGTCGAGGAAGTGGAGGAGTTGCCTACGCTGTTACCGGATAGTGGCCGAGATACCCGCTGTGCACCGACGATAGTTATGCGTCGGACAAGGGGGGTATTGCAGCGCTACGGGCTCCAGGAGTCGCCCAGGTGGTCGACTGCGTATTCTGTGATGTACGTCGACTGACCTGACCAGTGACGCACGGAGAGTGCATCGTGTAAGGCAGCGATAAAGCCGCAGGATGGCTCGCTGTCATATCGATTTAGGTATACAACGGAGTGTCCCCGGCGGGGGAGGCCATTGTCTGGGTCGTGCAAACCGTGTATCGGCTGTAATGGTCGATACAGGTGCTCTGTGGCCCTACCTGGGGTTTTCAATCCCATAAAGAACGAAAGAAACAAGTTAAACCAATTCCTGTTCACACACCGTTCATGAGTCTTGCCCACCACGTGCATGTCAGTTCATCTCACGTCGCGTTCGCTGAGCAATACCAACACGCAACTCACGTGGCGTCTGGCCACCCCGTGGCCAGAGAGGATTAAGGAGCGAGGTACGGAGGAAATACCCATGAGCACTCTCTCAACCAACGACAACAGCTGGCTATCGAGGTGGGACCGAGCCGATCGCGGCGCACAATAGGGAGGCAGCTGTAACATATGCCTCCACAGCTTGAGGAATGTTTACATGAGACTTGGAACTGGGCACAAATATGTTTATTTTGTTGGGTACCGCCCACGGGTTCTGAAGAGCATCGTGGATAATTTATGCCTTCAACTTGCTGAAGAAGCTAGCTTTTCATATCGGCAACCTATGTTTTCGGACTAACCGCCCACCACAGGTGTTGAGACAAGATCATGTTTGTTCGGTGAAGCGCCTTGGTGGGCGACCCTCAAATATCAATTGTGGGCTTCACCCTGCGACCCTGCTTGTTTCCATAGGTTCATTCGAACGCTCGAACGCTTTCTTGGAGAGGGCCCTCATCGATCATATTTATTATTGATATTCAGCATTCTTTTGAGGACCCGTTTTTTTCCCACCACAATCCCCCAACCTCGGGTCACATGTGCCCGCACGCTAAGGCAGGAAATTACCATTCGAGTTACGCGAACAACATACATCATACGAATACAATGTCTACCCCCACCCCCCCCCCCCACTCGGTTAATATCCTGCATGTGATCTATAGAAAAATCTACGTACAGGCCGTAGCACGAATGCCAAAATCCGATACGTGCTCTTTCCCAGCAGAGCAAATACGACTTTAGACGAGACGATCCATCTCACGAACAATATATTGGCATGCTTTACGAATATATTATCGCATTGGTTGATCAAAGCCAGATACCATTGGGGGGACTTGAATGCCGCGAATTAACGCATACACGAAAGGAAAGTACCTTTACAAAGATTTACAGCTACTCGCGTCTCGAACGAAAACTGATGAGGGGAAACCCACAAACCTCATATGAGTAGTATAAGACCTCTTCCAAAATAAGGTATCGCTATCTAGTATACTTCGCATGTAGGTAGTCATCTCTTCTTTTGCAGGCAGGATATCGATATTTTGAGGCATTAACAACTCTTACGGTTGGCTGCGAAACGATAAAGACATGTACGTCACAGACTATACACTCAAAGCATTACACAATACGTCGACGCGTAATTTTCAAGAACCCTTCTATTCCTCCTAGAAAGCGCAACACACGGCGGTCATGAATGCTAATATAGACTTCCGATCAGCAACGATAGCTATGCAATAACACACATGCAATTGTCCACAAGCAGAAAACAAACGCTTTGTTTCATGAGACGGACTAGGCCTGCACGAACCAATGTGTTCAAATGTGTAATAAACATGATTGAACCCCTTTAGACCCGCCAAATCTTGCTGCACGTCTAGGCCCCACGCCACTGCGAATTCGTCCCCATGACGTGGGAATCTCCATACCAAAACAAATCACAATACGGGAACACCCCGGCTTCGGCGGATTTCGAGGAATGTAAAAGCAGTAACACGTGTGTATCCATATTCGTCACAGGGCGTCTTGAAACAGAGGATACAGTCTACACAACAGATGGTATTTGTTCCGGCGCCAGAGGCTATGTGGACCCAACGGCTTTCACGTTCAACTACGGCTATAACGAAAACGATCCTCGCGAGAGTTTCCTCTTGGTTCCAATCAATTCTCTCCGAAATATTTCGTAAATGTCCCGACTGCTGCCGAACGGCTTCGTCACCGCCAATTCTCTGACTCGTGGATTTTCCGGTGTGGGTCGAAGCAACACGTAGTCGACTCATTTCAGTCAACCTGCAGGTACAGCTACAACCCGTATCCTACGCTGATTCGGGTCCCCGCCGGCAATATCTGCATATACCACTGCCGATCTTAGTCGATACACTGTTTTGACTGCTTACTACTGCCAATAATAAATCCTAGGCCAACCCTCATCACAGTAAAAAAAGGAATAACAGAATAGGAGTGCCAACGAGCGAGGATCTTACGACGAAACGTCATCATGGATCGACAAGAACGAACGAAACAGTCAATCAACCTCCAAGATGCGTGTATGCGGGGCGGCCCCTACTCTCCGGCTCATACTCTACAAAAATATTTCCCATTCAACCTGTCTTTTCCCTCAATATATTACCATACGTTACATAATTTGCATGGCGGATAGCCCGGTACTCCCCGCGGGGTTTTACACCTCAACTGTTGAGTTAATCTACACATACTCTTACAGCAGTGTTAGTGTATCATGACGTTAGAGTTGAAAACAAAAGCGTATTTGGACATGTTTGCGTCCCCTGCAGCGACGTTTAGGACGTAGCCCATTTTAAGTTAGCACAGCGCGGCCCCTTCGAACAACACCCCGTGGCATTCGTGCCCGTCGACGAAGAACGACCCGCCCGGCTCGAGCCTGATGGTTTCGCCGCTGAAAAGGTTGAATTCGTAGCCCGCTTGTTCGGGGAAACCCTCAATTTCCTGAGACGGTTTTGAGGCAGAATGCGCGCGACCGGACGGAGGTTCACGGCAAACGTGGACACCTCAGAACGAGTGCGACTCAAAACACGCTCAAAATCGTTGCCGCACCCTCACGGCCTTGACAGCAAAACCCCACATTAAGGAAGTACCTTCACCGTTGCATGACCCATCCAGAGGGCCGCCGTAACAAATAAAACTGAGCGAGTGGTTTCATTCAGACGTTCAGACGGTTGCTATATATGCGTTGCTCGTCAACCGGTGCGTTCACTAGTTTCACATTTGTAGCCCCCGGTATTCAAGACTGGTAGTGAGCTCATGCGGTTAGCGTAAACTAGCTTGCTGTGTATCGCCACAAACAACTTCACGCGACTGCATAGAGAGAAGTGGACATGTGACTGTACACCCGGACACCTTTTGCTCACAGGTTATGCAAGGTACGAGTGTTTACCTGCTGCAGCATGCGCACGCCGACGATCTCTCCCAGACGCAGTCCTTCCTCACTGTCCATCCTGTAGTGCACTCCACACATTTGTCGCCCGAAAGCGACGTTCACTGCCATCTTGTTAATTTCCCCCTCGTACGTGAGGCAGTCAGTGCCGGTCCAGGGCAGAAGTTCCAACCCATCATCGTCAGGGAACACGGGGCTGTCGAAACACTCGGTGGCTCTCGAGATTCCAACCATAGCCTGGGACGAGAGAAGTCAAGTGATGGGAGGCGTCTGGCCGTGGTTAAAAGTATTGGCAAATTTGACGACCCAACATGGAGGTGTGTCGCGGCTGATACTCCCTGCTGTGTTTCGGTCCTCGGGTCGCGGCGTACACGGCGTCAACAAATAGTATCATTTGACAGAAAGAAGCGCTCGCTTGTTTTCGCCAACCCACCCGGTGCCGCCTCTTGACACTGGGGCATACAAGTGTATATGGCGAAGAATGAGCGGGATAAATGGATGCCCAACTGTACTTGCGCCGAGTATAGATACTCGAATTCAGCACTGGCAACGCGTAAAGGATGCCTGTATGCGTCATGCCCATACACTGGCGACCTTCTCAACTCCAACACCTCCTTTACGCTGTATCTGTAAGGAGGACCTACCTGCGTCATCGGTGATCTTTCTACACTTACGTATTCTGGCGTAAATGGCATAGAAATATTTGCCGGCAAAACATATCAAGTTTTAAAGGGTTTCTACTGTAAATCAACACAGATATGGTGCATATGATGAGACCACGGAATCGTACCTTGAGAACCGTAGCAAAGGCACCGTTCTGGACGGCGTGCCCGGCGGGGTAGGACGGGTGGTCCGGCGACCCCGAGGCGACAGCCTGCCCGAGTGGAACGAAGTTGAAAGAACAAAAATCAGAGCGGGGCGGATCGAATAAAACAAATTCCACCCCAAGCCAAGAATACAACCCCAGGATTGCACCCGAAATTTACTCAGGCTCCAACTCGGCCATCGGCCTAAGTCGTTATGCTCCCCCCGCAATTTCGACCGGAGTATTCACGTGCACTCCGATTAATCACCCAATCCCATAGACCATAGGCTTTCGAATGGGGTCCCCACGATCCGCACTATATTAGTAGAAGGCGAAAACCAGTATAGAGGCACGAAAATGAAGGTCGCCGAAGTCGAGGTATCCAGTGCCTATCCGATTCGTACGTTCCATCATCTGCAGATAATACGACGGTTCTCAGGAAGTTGTTTTTCAAGCTCCGCCGCCTCTCTCCCACACCTTATGCTCGGGCTTCTCAGGTGGGCTCGTCTACGATCAGAATCAGTTTTGAATAGCCGATCACGTCGACACGGGAGCGGCGTCACGTGATTCAGGAGGGCGACGCCTGGTAACGCGCGTCGTGTATCGAAGATGCTTGGTCCGCGTTACTGCCTTCGTTATTACCCTACTTATCGGGAATGTTTACGCCAACAAATGCCTGAGACTGGACTCATCTTGGAAATCCACATACTCTGATTGCGTCGTCAGTGAATGTTCTCCAAAACTCAAAAGTACGAGGAAAAACATTTTCGACATACTCATAAACCAAAACAAACAAGTATCGAGGACGAAAACGTTGCCGGACCAAAATACGAAAAGTACGTGGATGAAATGGCCCCCGGAAAACAAAACGATCTTGGCAGGAGGTAGCTCGCCCCGCCGCGTTTAGTAGGCGATATTATCAAGGGCCCGTCTGGGTGTCTCGAGGTCTGCATGACTTCTCGCTAACAGGGTTCTCGGTCGGACGACGCATCAAGGGTATAATCAACGCCTGTGAGCCACTTTTACATTCAAGAGGAGCGCTTCGTTCAGCACTGTTATATTGAGGGTCTACCCGTTCATTGCAGTCACGCTTCGTACGTCTCCCTCGTTACCTGCGACAGCATGAGAGTGCGTCCGAGCCCATTCGTCATTCCGTTCATCTCCTCGTTGCGATCCCTCACGCGCTCCAACAGTTCGGTGTTCTTGCGGAGAGACTTGTGGAAGTGCACGCGGATGTTGCCTTCGAGGTGGTTGTGGAGCGAACCAGCAACTGCCTGTCTCGCCCAAGGGAGTGCATACCACGTCCAGGACGCACGGCGTCAAAACATTTTTCACGGCAGCATTGCTGTTAATAGCGGGTATTTGTCTCGAAACAACTGCTATGTTAGTCTACCAAGCAGAAGGCGACAGGTTCACCATAATGTTTCGGAGGCTTGTCCCCCCGCAAGGTATATAAGTGTAAGGTTAGCGGGGACAAACAAAAGTAAATAGGGTTGATGCTACACGTATCTCGTACATGTACGCACGCAATATGCCCAACCCAGAAGAGCACCAGTTACATACTCATCCTTTAAACTTACGATACCTCTATCGTAGAACGCCTCGTAACCGAAGTCAACTCCAGGCGCAAATTATGTGTAACTTCGGCTCACGGTCCATGACAATGTATGTCATGTTTTCAAGCACGAAACAGGATGACCGCCGTCGTACCATCGGTTGTAAATACACAGCAGGCAGGGGTTTTACGAACTCAAAACACACTCAAGCCACTGCCTCACTCATTGTCGCTCGGGGGGGATTGCCGGGAGTCGACAGGCGGGGAACGAAGATACTATTCTTTAGACAACGCTTGTGGCGACGAAAAGCTGATTAGGGCGAACAAATTTGATGAAAAACCCAACGTTATTGTGTCTACTGCATGTCGAGTTCCTCAGGAGTTAAAAAGTCGGGCGTGGACGATACGTGCCGAGAAAAACAATGAAACGTTTTATGGCGTGCAGAGTGGGCACGCGTTATGGACGTTTGTTCTGCGTACCCAGTGCGCAAAGCGCGCTCCATCCATCTGTTTGGATCTCGCATTCAGGGGTTGAAAGGACAACGATCCAATACCGCACCTCCGGGCGCGCGAACATGTGGACGTTCCATTTCTGGTACCACGAGGACCTTTGAGACATCTCCGCACTTCCGAGAATCTTCATGGTGTGAGATACGCCGAACGTGACGAAACCGTTCTGACGATCGCTTTCAGCGTACGGGCCGTTGAGACCCGGACCACTGATAGCGCCTTCCGCCAAAAGCACAAGCGCTCCTCGGAATGCCTCCCTGCGATTCATGACCGGTTTGTCCAAGGTTTCGTTGAAATTGAACGGCCCACAGAATTTCAAGTGGTCTTGTCTCAGTGAAAACTAGTATGAAGGTATTTTTGAATGGGAGCAGGCAGAAGTGGACAAACCTGGTCCCGCATGTTTTGTAAATTAGCCGGTGTACTCACTGTGATAATCTATTGATTGCATGGAACAGCATGGGCACAAAGCCCGAAAAACCCGGGCATGTACTGACGCTCCCGAGCAGCCCAAGCGAAATTCGACTCGACGTTTGAAGAAGCAAACACACCCGAGGAGTAGAGAGACCGCCACCGCAATTATGTCAGGGTCGTTATGCGGCTGAGGAAGAAGCACGCGCACCACGAGTACGCACTATAGACTACCCGGTAACGATAATAATCTCACGTGTAGATGGTGTCCGTAGCAACCAGCCTGGATAGGTCGCGGGCATTGCGGACGAACCGTGGTACATCATCCAGTTCTTCTGGGCCGAGTTTGCCACCGTTCTTTGAAAAGGAAGGGAATCATGGCAAGGACACACAGAAAGTATTATAATTGAGTTGCTATATTATGGAAGACTTCGTTTGCACGCACTCCAAGCAGACGAAGGCTCTCACAATTTGCTCGGGTCGTTGCTTTCACGAAAGCAAAAAACAGCATATGAAACAGGTCCCTTGCAGTCGCCTGAAAAACAAAAACATATCAAAGGCTCACTCCTAGAGCTGTTCGGGTCGATGCTTAAACACAAACAAAACAAGGGCTCGCTCAGGTTGGTCAGGTCGTCGTTGAGGCAAAGTGGGTGAACAGTTTCACCCACGTTTTGCTACATCACCTGTACTCGTATGGGACAACCGCTTCGGCCGAAAGTCGGGCAACGTTCGTTATACAGTATCAAGCTCAAGGCCTGCTCCATTGAAAGTGACGCACGTACGTCATATGCAAGCATGCAAGTGTTTCGCAAGCAATCCGTTCGTTCTACTTGGCAATCCGAACATCCGTCGTAATAACGTGCCGGGCAAAACGCGTTCGCATCCACGTACCCTGTCGACAAAAATTAGGATTGATGCGCTTCGCGCTGAAGCATGAGTTGTGCTCGCAAACGCAATCATCCACCATACAGTAGCGCACAGTAGCGCTAGACCTAAGTATATCTCCGACGTGGCGGGATATTTTACACTTGATTTTTAGGTCAACAAATATACATAATTCGTCTTGTTTGAAGCAGTACGCACAATCGCCCTTAATTGTATTCCGATGTCGCCTATACATCCCTGTTTGCGACAAAACGAAAATCATATCGTAATCTACAAAGGATTGGTCGATTCGTACTATGGTCAGGGACAATGCCAAAAAGTAAAACGATGATGCAGTTCTTACTTAATGTAATGGGAGCAAGGAACAAATCAACCCAACCACCTCAAAAGATAGTGTTTTAAAACCTCTTTGGAATTCAGGTACGACAACGGTAAACAAAAAATGTGCTTGATACTACAGCATAAAACCAGAGATTCGCGCATTGAAGCCTTCGTTCAGCCTTGGCGTAAACTAGGCGGGGGAAACCGGGGTTTGAGCAAACCTGGACGAATAGCCAGTCCTCGACGGAGGTCATGTAGTCAACTCCAGCCTTGTAGGTAGTTTGTCGAGGCGTCACTTTAATGGAGTCGATGGTAAAGTCCCTCACGAGTAGCTGGAGTACGCGGACGACAACGTCCGAAAAAACGACGGCGGGTGTGGAGTGAACTTATAGAGGATGTGTCATCGATCGTGATGGCGTTGGACGTAACGTGTCTCCCCAGGAGCTGGGATAATGAGATACGAGACATCAACACAACTTGAAAAACATCAAGGGGCGAAAGCGGGGGAAGATGTACGTTGAGAAACATCGGAAACAGCACAGCAATCGCACGTGGTCTTGCCCGCTCCAGTTCCATGCACAATGAGCTAGGGTCGGCACAGCACAAACGCATGACGGCGTTCTCTTCTGGCATGTTTCTTTACCCAGGCTGTTTTCAATGCGGTTCAATGTCGAGCTTCGGTTTTTCGTAATAAATGTTTTCGATAACAAAACAAATGACCGTGCGCATGCCGTCCAAACATACAAAAATCTGAGCGGATTTGATGTTGATTTGAGAATGCGATGAACCAAGTCCTCGGATTTTGAGCCAAACTCCGACGACCTGGTCATTGGATTCTCAAGTCAAAGAATGGAATGCTCTCTTAAGTTCAAGATGTGATCCACGACAGGGAACAGCAGCAGAACGATCGATGATTTGGATGGTGACACAGCTGTATAGCCCTTCGGTGATTCACGCCCGATGCTCGGGCGGCGCGTCTTTCCGTGGCCAGACTACAGTCGCCTGGCGCCGGCTCGGGCCTAGATGACAAGAGAGGTAAACTCGGCACGCAACTCTCTGTGGATACGTGCGAGTACTACACTGTTGTGTAGCAGCAGAAGCAGCAGTCAAGTCACAAGATGGTACCCAAATTCGTAAGACTGGTTGGCTCTATAGCGCACTCGACACGTCCCTTCGCCGCCAGACCAGAGAAAAGTCACCCTTGGCTCGGACGTTTGAGTCCTACGCGCGCAGTGCAGCGCACCCAGCGCGTCTCTCCCCCGCGACAAACCACAAATCCAGAAGGTGGTCTCGGCGTTTGGTCGAATCTCTACGCACACATTAGTCGCTAAATTCACATCTGAAAATCCGATTGGGTCTAAAGCTAAAGCTCAATGAACCAACCGGAAAAAAAACGGCCTCAAGACAAATAAAAAGACAGGTTGTGGTAACATATTATGTACACCCGGTACAAATTTTGTCTTGCGTACTTCCATAGAAACACTCACTTGTGATTAGAGATCACCAACAACGGTGACACACCTGTACTACAGTAGTAGTGCCGTTGCTCTCCACCATATTTCAACCACGCGACATATAGTCCTAGCCGAACAGTTTTTTCAAAGAGGTTACCGTCTTTTCCTCCGTCGCTCAAAAATGACACGTGAAACTAGGTTTCCCAGAATCGCGAGGCCGATGGGAATTCGAAAGTGCAGAAAAAAATAAACACGGAGAAATGGACATTCTCCGGAGTAAATGGGAAATTTGCCCCGAGGTTACCCATGAATGATGGTGAAGATATAGGATCCAATTTGAAAGAACAAACAGAGACGACGCCCCACGCATACATGCCTGACGTTTAGAGAAGACACATTTATGTACCAGGGTATACAGGAGTGAGTACAAAAATATAATTATTTGTATCTATCCACACTGATATACATGTCCATAAACGATTATATAAACGCCATAATATATATACACGAAGATTCATGGGAAGGTTTTCCTCGGTCCATACTGCTGTAGTTGTAATTCGCAAACAAAAGCATGATCCCGTGCCCAGGCCCAATTCATCCTAATGAGAGTAATTTTACCCCTATCGTGCAGGTTTTGCCCTGTAGTCTCCACAGCTGGAGATCAGAAAAGTGTTTTCTCGCCTTTATCTCGCTTCGGATTACATGGAATTAAAAAACATTTTCCAGGAATGTGCCCCTTGAAGAGATACATCCAAATCTTGTGTAAACATATCTACACATGACAACTGTATCGACCTTCGAAACTTTCAAGTTTGGTGGTAACAGGAACAACTCCGACGCAGCCACGAAAAACAAAATATGACGCGATGGTTTCATCCATCTGGAACAAAGGTTTTCCGGCAACATGATTCAAATGCGTTCTACAATAAAGGTTTCACTCCCATTTTTCTGAGGCTCCTTACATTAGGAGCTCCACTCCTCACCCGGAAACTGACTTCCAACATATTTTTTGTCGCCTCCTGTTGAGTAATCCCATGGCTCAAGTATACAAGTACGCCATTTTTTTAAACCATATCGACCTTCCGACGATTTTGGGTGAAGGAGACCCCGTCATTCAGAAAACACATTCAGCCGAAACGTGCTGCCTCTACCGTAAAACACGTTTTCATGTATCTTGAAATAAGCCACCATGGCAAAATAATGATATATAAATGTGAACGTTGATTGTCTTAGAAAAATTGGTTTGCCTGGACCATAGCAATCGAGATCTCACCTGAGAAATCATCGGTCCCGTGGTAACACCGACCGCAGTGGACCGGAAAAGCTGGGTTTGAGGGTCAGCTCTACCGTTCTCATCCACGGCCACTCCGGGCATGTCTTCGAAACCCGACATGGTGGCCAGGTTGTCTACCGGGCGTCGAATTCAGAATGTGACAATTCATCTTAGTTATTATCCGAAAATATCGAATAAAACTACGTTTTATATATGTTTGATTTGCCGACAGTAGCAGACGATGCTCATAGTGAAACCTTGTGAAGGTATATGTCTGCCGACGAGTCTCCATAAGAGCCATCGACGTGGATCCGGAATACATGTGTGCGTGCATGGTGCATTTCACAATAAGAGAGTATAGCATACTCGCATATGCGGCGACACGCGTATTTTCTCGTATTTAATTTGAAATTCAAGCATTTTTTATACGTACTCTACCTATGGTATACCAGGTATAAACGCCCTCAGGCTTCTGTAAAAAACCCGCAAAAAACTCCAGTCAAAACAACCAGTAGCACGCAGCACAACAAGCTGAACGCATTTCTATATACGACGGGTGACGAACCTCGCGGGGATATTTAGCCTCGGCGACTCTACAAGCAGTTTTCCTCCGTTATTGTTGCGTACTTCCCGTAGAAGCCACCTAAACACTGACGTTGGGTGAATCCGCTAATTAAACGTTTTATGACAGAATCACTGTGTTCGCCGCCGCCTTGTTCGAATGTCAGATTTGCGTTTTTTGTCGCACCCGATTTTTGAGACGTCCGCACTATCCATGTGTGAATCTCAAAACAAAGTGACTGTGCCAAATCCAATGTGAAGCACAGCCCGTTCTTTAGTGGTCAAGTGCGCGACCCCAATATCTTGAAGTCGGTGTTTTCCGCAGGAGGTACTTGTCAAGCTACCTACCGCGATGCTATCCGACGTTGGCTATTACCTGCTGCGGCGATGGTGTCTGGGTTTTCCCCGTACATGGAGAAGGGAACATCCCTCACCAAGGACATCCAGTATACTTCTGCCATTTGCGCCGCCTGGGAGGGATCGGTATTCGATTATTCGTTAACAATAAAGGAGCACATAATATAGACGTTTCGTTCCTGAGGAGTGATATATTGTTTGGACGTCGGAAGGATTTCGACCACAACGGAATGCCGCAGGAATTCGTCAGTATGCACACAGTATTGCAAAGACTATCAGACGTCGGACAAGAAATTATCAAATTATCTCATCACCGAACGATCGAATGACGTCAGGGCGGATTTGAGATGAAGCTCGTTGCGTGCTCAGGCGGGGAGCATGGCACATCCATGTGGGGCATTACCTGTATATTATGGGTAGAACTTGCAGTATCTCAATCATACAGGTTTTGCACTCCACCGAAGAACGGAAACAAACTACGCATTACCTGTATTCGTAGGAAAAAACACGTTGTTGAATCCGCTGTTGTGTACGGTATGCCGTTATCCGTCGAACGTCGAACATGATCTACACCGGTGTAGATCTTAGGGAGGACCATAGTTAATCGGACCTGTGGTATACATTAAAACCTATATTTGAACCATTTCTACTAACAATATTTGGTCCTATTAATTATGGTCCGCCGTATTAGAATGTTATAGGTGGGCAAAAAAAATATACATGTGAAATGGCTGTAAGCGTGGCGCACACCAATTTTTCAACTCGTTAGTTTCGAAGAAAAACATGTCAGCGAGGGGAAATGGGGTTTGGCTCTGCATGGGTTACACAAACTTCACGGAATTTATGTCGGGTTACACCATTACCAGTAAAACACCGACACACTCTTACTACATACAGATAGTACCGTCATCGTCTCTCCCACGAAACTTTCTCCACCGGAAACACGCAGATATACTGCTGAGAATGCAGGTAGTGAAAACCACAAATTTGCAAACAAAAAATATTGGGTACTTGTTGCATGCGTCAGTCAAGGAACTCGCCGATACTTGCGAGATCACCTAGACGTTTGACCTCCCGTGGCTCACGCGCATCCAACTGCTTTCCCGGAATTTCGGAACCATCTTGAGAGATGGGCGTTTGTTAGTTGCGCAATTTTTTTCGGAAATACGATCGGCATCAAACTTACAAGGTCGGCCGTGTCCAGTGTTGGTGCTGGTGGGGCCGTCAAGGCGGAGCTGGCGTGGGACCGACCGAATAGCGCAGAAACGTGAATGGGGGGCAGGTAAATCAGTGGAATTATATTCAGTGGCGTTGTTGTCCCGATTGTTACGGGGTTGATTGTTACGGGGTTCCTGAAAATCAGTATATCACCTTGTTTGTTGATCACCTTGTTTGTGTGTACGTGTTTTACGGACTAGTCGTGAACCCTCCGATACCGCAGTGGGTCGGACAGACGACTACGACTGCACTTACACGGGAAGTGGCAAGTACCGCACCCTCTTCACGTTCCGGCATGATGCCTCTCAAACGAACCTTCACCGTGTGAGTACAACAAGGTGTGTACGACGAGGCTACCGTCATTATTAATTATTAGTGCCAGGACCGCACCAATATCAATGAGATGTCCACAGGAGACCAATTAAGTGGGCAGGACGACTTCTGAGTAGGTAGGCGCTCGTACGTACACTGAATACAGCAGAAACTACAGTTCTTCACGTTCGGAAACCCTAGTGTCAGTTGCTGAGCGATGAGATACCGACATCGTTCCCTGAAGCGCGAACAATCAACGTAATGACCACACCCACAAACGTGCCCCCTGGGCCGAATCAAAACGTCAGACCCTCGACCACACATCCCGCCCTAATGTGAAGCTCGGCTGCTAAAAACAACACTAACGTCGCTACCACTTGGATGTATTTATCGCCAGCACTAAACGTTGCTCCTTGAATCTGCAGGGTTTGCGGAACATGCGTGGTACCTGGTCCTTGGATGAAGACGCAGGTAAAACCTTGGGTGAGTGCATTCTCAAATTTGTTTACCTCATATTCCCTCTCAAGGGAAAAAATAACGAGATTCGTATCAAGACTATTTACTTACACGTCTCGGTTTTCCATCCAAACTCCATTACACCTGCATATACCACAGCGGCCCCCGTGGGATTTTTGTCGCATTTTCACAACGGCGAGAGATTCGACTGCTGTGCACGTATCATCGGTACCCGGTGTGCTGAGGGTTTGATCCTTCCGCGATAGAGGAAGGTTGACGGCAATATTACGATACGAGTTGCGAACTAATACGGAAACCGCAACCTCGCGGGACAAGATCGTCTCAAGCAATTTCTATGGCACCATAACGAGACACCGCACGTGTGCGGATCCACGACAGCTGCATTTCAAAGGAGCGATCGTGGTTTGAAAATTTCTTGCGTCAAAAATGAGACCTATCGGGCGGGGACTCGGCTGTCGCACGAGTTACAGTAGTTGCACGTAAAAAAGTTCGATATTTTTTTGTATAATGAACGGGTTATGCAGTTCGATGTTCCCCCTGTTAATCGGCGTTTCTGTTTGGCGCCAAGCATCTCTCAACGGCATGAGCCCTAGAACCACTCCAAGCCTCCCTCCCGGACTGATTCAAAGGTTTTTTCACTTTAACGAATCATGGGTATTGATTTTTTTCTCAGGGGTATGATGCATCAACGCTTAACTGGTGACGCGTCCCACGGCAAAAACGCCCCGTATTTGTAAGGTGTATTGCAATACGTTGCAGTAAGTAACAAATCAAAGGAATTCTACCTGGCGGGTCCAGCCATGTCAATAGCGGTAGCTGCAATGGGGTTGGCAAGCCGTCCACCATCAATACCGGCCGGCACAGCTTCGCACGCGTCTAAAGTGCTCGCAGAGATGCACGCGATGAGGGCCTCGAAAGCAGCTTGGTCCACCTGAAATATGACAAAGACATATCGTCCGACGACAGCATCGAGTGGCAGACATGATTGAACCGTAAACCCTTCTAGCTATTTTCAATGCAGGAACTCGACTCCCCAGCATTTGCATCGGAATAAGCTAACATGTCAAGTAAGTATCATCACAATCGAGATCAACCGGAACCTCTCTCCGTCACGCCCCAGCAGGAAATACCATCTATTTTCATACATCCGGATCGGTTCAACGTGGGGTTATCGGGCGCGCACGCAGAGCGGCCATACGTTTTTATCGGAATGTTGAAATCGATACGTTCCGAGTTCAGGGAAACACGGGTGGCTACTTTCATTGCTTGATATTCTCGGTGGCGTGATTACGTCACCCGACGTCTGCAGCAGTGGCCAAGCGGTCGAGATGGGTGGGGGGGTCACGGTCCGTTAATGTCTTGGGTTAGAGAAAATACTCAGTCTTCACTGGCCATGTCGTTTTCGTGGTTGGGCTGCCATTTTTCAATGGTAAAAAAGCGTGCCTACGCAATACCCCAGCAGGTGAAGTGAGCCAAACGTAGCTCTGCCTCTGGCCGCGTCCCTGCTAGCGTGGTTGGGCTGCCATTTGCCAATGGCAAAACAGCATGGCTACCCAATACCCCAGCAGGTCAAGTGAGCCAAACGTAACTCTCCGTTGCTGGTGGACTTGATTTATCGTCCAGAACAGGTTTTGTCGCGTTCCGCGAAACCAGAGGCCAACCTACTTCTCCCCGATATACAACTCGTACCTACGGAAAAGAGAAGAATTCTAAGCAGCAGATCGGATCCCTCCATGCTGTGTAGTCAGAGCTGACGCGAAATCATAACTTTTATGATGCTTGCCTTAACATTTGTTGACTAGTTACGTTACACATTTTTTTTGCGTGCATGCAAAGCACGTTTGACTGCCCCCGTAGTTTGTACAACGTGCGGCGAAATGTTTCGCGAGTGTTGTAAGTGTGTGTAGTGTCCCTCGAGACGATGGTACCTACCTCCCCAAATTCGTTGTGCGGGAGCGTCTTGTGGAAAGAAGCTTCCCCGGAGCGGTCCCCGTTGTTGACATGAAGTGTGCCCTTCGAAGCTTCGAACTCAAGTTCAGCCCACGCCTGTCTCGCCCTCAGGATGTTTTCAGCCCTCTCCAACGGCTGATTTATCACAGAAGGGATTGCGAAGGAGGGAATAAATATGAGCCTAAAAGTAGGGAAATCAGTACGCCTCCCGTTGCTCGCCGGCCACCGACATTCAGCTGCATCAATGAGGGCAGGATCGTCGGGGTCAAGCTTCGTCACAGAGGCGTTTACTCCAGGTTGGTGAAATTGAATTGACCATCTGCACCGAACGAACATATAATGGGTGTCGGGGGTCGCAAGGCATACGCGATTAAAGGGGGTAATGTGGGCCGATGAACAGAACACTCGAATACGTCCACCGTTTGTGGAGAGTTTGACGCCCATTTACTCCTCGGAGTTCAATCCTGCTGGGAAGTTCCGGGAAATATCTTCACCCGATGGTCAAGAGGCAGGTCCGGATACACCAATGGTGTCGCTCTCGTACAGTGCAGTAGCGGGTGGACACGTGGGCCATCGGATCATGTCTGGCATTTATCAAACCTCTCTTGCTAGGTACCGTAGGTTGAGAAAACATCTGCTGAGCGCCCCGAATGACCGATTTGTCCCCACCTGGGTGAGAACGGTTCATTGTAGAATGCTACCATTATAAGATTACCACTTAATCTTCCCTCCATCTCCAGTTGACGATCGCCCTTGTTATGTGCAACCGGTTTTATAGGGTACTCCCACAAAACGTTTGATGGCCAGTATTGTTTGCTAATCGATCCCGAACTCTGGCGTGGATGCTGTTCGCGTGAACTCCATGAATAACTTGCTTCGTGCATAACTTGCCTTGTCATCATGCCGGGCTACACAAATATCGTTGGTTACCTGCAGTATCATGCCAGTTGCGTTTGAAGTAACAACATCCCAATCTTAATATACATATTAGGACCTTGCCTCATGCAATCAGAACCCATTGTCTTCCTTCTTTTTTTCTAAAAATGGTCTCCGCCACGTATACATCTGAGGCAGGAAGGACGATGAACGTCACGTGCGAGCGAAGCCTACGGTAGCCCTTGCGAACAAAATCCACCAAACCCACTTGGGAATATAAACTCATGTTTGTTTCCCAGCAATGGCGGGTACCTTGTGTGCTAGGTCACCTACAGTATTTGGGCATCAAGATTTCCCATTGGCTCTTTCTTTGATACGGTTTCCTTCAAATTGAGCGTGTGCATGCGCGCAATTAGTAGGACTTTTAGCGACTACATCATCAAATATAATGAACCCCTACGGCCCGAGCGTTGGCGCGACGGTTCGACCCAGTATTGAGTGTCAGCAAACTTATCATACGTCAAAAACTACGGTGAGATGGACCACAAGCGCCAAGGTTGGTATGGAGAGCTTAGACGCTTGCAGCGGAGCTACTCAAGTGGGCGGCCCGGACGAAAGCAAAGTACGAGGTAAGCTCGTACCCTCCGTGGCATGGGCCATTCGCGCCACCATCGATTCAGTCAACAAAAAGAAAACCACACCATTATGGACTTGACAATTGTTGTACCGCAGGCCCGATCTGGTGACAAACCTCAATCATTCCAAGTGATGAGTCCCCAAAAAGGGACTGGGGTCATAAAGTGTGGTATATAGGGCGAGGTTTCTCGATAATGTGGACGGAAGAATTGAACTTGACGAGCGGAACTATCAGTCTATCAAACACACCCGACGACAGTCTTGGAATGCCGACAATTTTTGTGTGTTCCCCTCGTGTCGGGGGATACAAGGTAGGATCTTCATCCTAGGGCGTTTGGTCTTGCGTCATATACGGTGCAGGGGTAACTTCATGGCAAGCAAATAATTAATAAAACGCGCCCGAAATTCACACCCTCTATCAGTATCACGTGTCACTCACGCCGCCGTTAACATCAAGAGCATCGTCGCCGTCCACATTGTGTTCGGCTGTCATCAGGCGGCGAAAGGCAAGTTCTTGCAAGGTCTCCGCCGCCACGGGAAACCCTGCCTCATCTCCGCCGAGGACTGGGGCGCTGACCGTCGTCCCTTGTCGCACGGATTCTCCATTCGCCCCGGGCTGGACCCCAAGCGCGACGATAGTGGCAATACCGACGGAGTTAGCGAGTCCTTTCATGTTGCTGACCGATGTAGCGTTGGAGAGAGAACCGTGCTGGTGTTCACCTACCGTTGGCGAAAAGATGGACAACGAACACAACACGAGGGGGAAAACATGTGAGTACGGCGGTCGAATGTGGGGAGGTGCAGCAGTGGGAGCCGAAATGTGTAATGCGAACCGCCGTACCCCCGCCATGAGCAAAAGAAACGCATTTTCAACGACCGAAGTAGCAATGGAGACGTGCACGGTGATGTTTTGTTTATGGCGGCTTTTGAACGCGGAGCTACAGCAGTTAGAAAGCTTCATTTATAGAGATGTTTTGTAAGTCACATCAAGCATGCACGACAAGTTTTGATTATCTCCAGACTCGTGTTCCCGTGGTAGGAGGTACACTTCTCCAGCGACAGATGCACAGCGTGTATTGAACGAGAATAGTGCTGACGAATGCCTGCGTCGTCCTGTGTCGGGCGGCACGACTGATGAACAAACACGGTTGCTGTACACAGCAGGGTGGACCAAAGAAAGCACGTGCTTGTTTCAGAAACGTGGGATTTCCTTCGTGACAACGTCATGGGTACCCAACGTCCTGACTACCCAACGTCCTGACTACACAGTGTTGTATATAGACATGAATGTTCTTTGTCCCGTTCGTGGGAGCAGTGCTCTGTTGTACGCGAGGAGAATCGTGACAAAAGAGGCGACGTCATACTTGTAGTTGTACATTAAAGGCCACAGCAGCAGCGTGGGACCCTTCACGCAACCACACCCACTGCACATGTACAGGGCACGTAATAGGTAAAATACACTCGGGTGTCGTGTGGCAACGATTGCGTCATCTGCTCGTATTGAAACAAACATAACGATTGTGGTCCATTCCAGGTGGGTATGCAGTTGCGAATAATTTTCGGGAACGTAGCCTTCGGGAAAAAGGACCTAGCATGCGTGTTTTGGAGGACAGAGCTGCAAATACAGGAGTGCGGACTGCTTGTCCATGTACCGGAGTGAAAACGTGAGTGGTTCACAATACAAACCAGAGACGCTCGTAGTACTCTTGATTTTCAGATCTTACGTTTCAGTTCCGACAGTATTGCAGTATTGGCCATTTGTATACCCTTTGCTCGTTTCTACGTCATGGTTGCTCAAGCCTTTTGGTTTCTTTGCCTCCCATTTGGTGTTCTCGCGGCGTTTTGGACTTGGTATATAAGGTGGACATATCATAGTTCTGGTCGCCGCAGCGAACACCAACTTGGTTCTTGGAACCTGGCCTACGCTTGGAGCGCATGCTCCCCTTTTGGTCTTCTCTCTCTTTCTGTTCGCCCATAGTATATTTTATCTATATCCATTCAATGTACAGCAGTGCATCCCGAATTTTCCTGGTCTACTCACTGTAGTTGAAAAACTACATGGGGTGATCAACCTTATAGTTCGTTCGTACCTTTCCGCTCCGATAGGGGATTGTATGTTAGCGCCGTATTATTATTTTTATTTTTTATCCTGTCGATATGTGTGTTTTTCACATTAAATCGTTCTCCGCTCAGATAAGGATTTGTATGTGAGCGCCGTATTTTATTTTTTATTTTTTTATCTTGTCGATATGTGTGTTCTTCACATTAAATCGTTCTCCGCTCAGATAGGGAATTAATTATATGTTGAGGCCGCATCAATATTTGCTTTTGTTTGTCTTCTCGATATGTATGTGTTTTCACATTAAACCGTTCTTTCTACCCGTCGACATCCAGCACATCTGGTATCCGAGTCGATTATTCAATCCTAGAAGGGGTACAAGTTCTGTGATTACAACGCTATGCCAGAGATACTACGTTGCCACGCATGCAGAGAGCACAGCAGTGGCCTATGCAATACCATGTCATTCTACTAGATACAACAGGCCCGACATACATATTTTATGAAATAGAGAAAAAAAAGGAAAAAATCAAAGAGAAAACAACAAAGATCACAACTCGAAAAGAGAAAAAAAAAGTAGGAGCAAAAAACAGAAGAAACAATCTGTCGTGGCCCCCGCCCGCAGGGCAGGAGGCCGACACTTGAAAAATAACAAGCTGGAAATAAAAATAAAAAAACATAAAGACCACTGCTTGAAAAAAGATTGAGACAAAGGACCAAGGAAAAAAAAGGGGAAATTACAGGCAGACCAAAAGCCCAAAGCACTTTTGTGGTACGAGTAGTATATATAGCCAGGTTCTCCCTGCTAATTCGCCTGGTACCTTGCTACCCAGACTCCCGTCTCCGCCCTGCGTTCCTCAACTATGCACAGCCCCTTGTCATCAGACAATACGAAACGAGCAGAGCAGGTTCGTCATCCAAACACGCCACACGAAGGAACAAGTAGCGATCATCAACCAAATAAGGGAGCGAAAGAAATAAAATGAAAATCACGGGGAGAACAGGAAAAAAACAAAACAAAAAGTGAAAAAAGGGAAGACCACGTTCGAACCAGTGGCTCCAGTTGGTGGCACCAGTAGTATGGTCATGTTTTACTCCGCATTTTCGTCCCCGGCCTGATGCCTTGCTACCCTGCCTGCCGTCTCCTTCCTACTTTTGTCTACCGCAGTTTCCGTTCTCCCACCCCATTCCATTGAACACCACCCACGGCGGATGCGCAGCGCTGCGTACTCATCTCAGCCTCAGGCCACCTCATCATGAAACGTTCGGCTGCTTCAAGGATCCCCCGGTACCACTTCCCCGCCTTGTAGGCTGCAGTGGACCACAACGCGATCTCAGCTCCAAACACCAAGTGGGCAACTTCCGTGGGCCCTTCGATGGCTCAAAACGTCCTGAGGTGTTCGACTCTGCATCTATGCCAAGTCTTACACTGTCCGCCTGGTCCCAGGTTCTCCCTACCACCTATCGTCCCGAACATTACCCGACCGGGCAAACGCTCCTTGCTTTGCCGTGCCACGCCCCCCGCAACAAAGAGCCGACGTTTACGAATGGTCGTTTAGATGCTCTGGCAACGTGTCATCTGGAGGGCCTTCGCGTACGAGAGGGTGGCATGGTCAGTACGAAGTCGGCGCTGGAAGCGAATGACTCGGGACAGGACCTGGTGTTCGAACCTTGGCAAAGTGTTCCGCTCTGAGGGTTCGCGTCACACCCCCGTACAGCAGGGTCTCAATCACGTCGGCCTTTGGCATTCGGACTTTCAGGCAAAGGGGGGCCGCGCATTTCCGTTTTTATCTTGTCGATGTGAATTTTGGTTGATGCGAGTTCTATAGCCACAGACAGAATTCAAGGAAAGCGATCTACACGTCAGGATGTACATACTGCGTGTGCTGCTCTATATGAGCAGTCAGCAGTGCTGCAGGCCTTATTACAGCGAGTTTACGAACAAGCACAGAACACCGGGTCCTAGCCGATTGCGCGTCCTTTACAGAGATACTCGCACTTTTAGCATGTGCTCATATTTATTCTATCTTTTCAATAATTACTTCATCATGGTTTTAAAGAATGCGTTCAACCAAGCATCGTACGAGCATCGTCAACCTCGCGTACTCTTACGTATTTATTGTCAAATAGTTTCGACGGAGAATGTTACAGCTGATATAATATACCAGTAACTAGAATGGTGCCACCTGGGCAACTTTGCGTGTCTGTATGCTCCAGTGCCTGCCTTTCGTATTTTCTTTCCCCCCCGCCCGTGATTATTGCTTTTTTGCCCCTTCTTTTTTTCATTTTCTTTCATTCCCGTTTGTACCTCTTCGTGTCTTATTTAGTATGGTCCGTTTAGCCTTTTTTGGGGTTTTGCTATGTGCTTCTGTTTTTGTTTCGATTTGTTTTTTTTGCTTGGCTTCATCTTCTTTTTTAGGTTTTTTTCTGCTATTATTAGTCTCCTTTTTGCTTCCCTGGTGCCCGCAGTGGTGGAGTGCGTATGCTTGTTTCTTGTTTTTTGCCTTTGTTTTACTTGAGGTATTTCTCCCACTCCAGAGTTATTGGAGCCTGTCCTGCGACCACGGACTGCATTGTATTGTGAGTTAATGTGAGAACATACAAAAACCAGGTATACCACCAGGTAGATATGTGTTATTTTATTTTATTTTATTTTTTTTTTCCATCCCATGCATTATCTTCGCACATCTTCTTCTCTCTCCTTCCAACTCGTAACTCAGATCCGGGGTCACATAGCAGGCTCTTCTCCCCCCTTCCCGCTACGGTACGTGCCTTCGTTTTTATCGCGAGAAGATTTCAGCCTTTTCTTCCCTCGTCGACTCGCATCGAATTGTGCCTACCCACGCTGCAAGGCGCTCTCAACAATTTAATCCCTTTTTTATATTTTTGCAAATAAAGTCAAAGTCCGACCCTCCTGGGGCTCGAACCCAGGACTCAAACAAGTAGAATTCGAGGTCAACCACTTGAACCACCGGGGCGACCGGCTAGTTATTGAAATACCGACGTCGCAGACTTTTTTTTCAATCAAAATACTTTTCGTATCTTCCGTTTATCCCGACGTCACATACTTTTTTTTCTTTTTTTTTGTATCTTGCTTCAAAGGTATATACCACTTCTGTTTCATCATCGCGTCGGGCTGATATATTTTGAATTCGCTTTATCGCGAAGTTTGACTTCTCTCATGGGGGGTATGGTTTCGCCGAGTAATGTGCCGGCATGTACAACACTCCAGTGCGTATCTTCTGGGCATCTGGAACCAAAATATATATATTTTGAAATATTGGCCGTGGACCCGCGTGTGGAAGCCGCTAGAGCGTCCCGTGTACGAAGGATTTCACTGACCTGCGCGTTGCGTTAGTGTGGGCTGTTGACACTGCAACGCCCATTCTACTCGGCAAACGTCTGCACGCCTAACTTCCTTGCAGATTCGTCACACTCACGGATATTCCCAGAGAGGGCCATTTGCCGACACACGTTCGAGCGAAACATCTGCAACTACGCAACCCCTGCTGCTAGAGTACGGGATCCAGGACAAGCAATTTCTTGGGGAGAACTGGTCATACATACGAGCGAGGAGGACTCGTAGTCCGAATGCAGGTCTTAGTCTATATATTGTGAAATATCCTGGTCATTACGAATTTTCTCGCTCCTCATCACTCCGAAAAATGGAAAGATCCGGGGTGATTCATTTGGGGAAGGATCTCCTCACGTTCCTTGCGCTCTTCTTTGAGCTTTTACTTCGGCAATTAATCTCGGCGACTGGAGGCCAACTTCAGGATGAGCGCCCTGGACAAATGGTGGTACACTTGGCTACTAATCAACAAAACTTCGAAAGGAAAATCGGTGCCTCAACTATAACCATCGCACGTAGTATTCGAAGTTGTACAACATCCAACATATATATGCTCAGGGACAGCCGGCTAGAGAACCGACAAGCTACGGAAACGTACCATCCACAAAGGCGCTGTGGCGGGCACCAACAAATGAGTCATTAACCCGAACAACTCTCCCGATGAAAGACCCAGCTTCAGTTCAAACACCGTCACCTAATCCCCGAGGTGCAGACGCAACACGAGGGAACTATTGATACCGATTGTTTCACCGGGACAGCCACGCTTTCCCCGTCTAGCTGCATTTTTCCATGATACGGAGAGGCTTTGCTTGGATACGCACGTCCACGTACTTTTGTTAGATTAGTGTAGTTCGGGGAAGGCACCGAGTGGACGAAAGCAGGAAGGAGAAGAGAGGGCACACAGGATGACCGCAACATACCAATACAACCTTTGTAGGACGAGCCTGGAGGGCTGTCGTGGGTTCGGTTTGCCTCTTCGCGCAAGTTAGTGACAATTCATTCATATGCTGATGTGAGGTTTGTTCGCTTGTCATCTGCTGGTGGGGCCGCGACACCTTTGATACTCTGTTGTTTTTCCAGTTATAGGTTTGGGTTGCCGATGGGTGCGTGTGTGCTCTTCAACTAAACCGTTATGTCCAGCCGTTGATATCTCAGCACACCACCGGTGTCCGTGCCGATTCTTCAAAAGAGATTCTCGAGTACAACGTCTGTGGTGAGAAAACTACCCCACAGACTTGTGCCACATTATTTTGCAGTCAGCAGAGTAATCAACGCAGTTGGCATTCATTTGTCTACACTGCTCGCCGGTAAAGAACGACGTACAGAGTAGTTTCTCCGTGTCGTACCTAGGGTTCATCTATCAATGATTACGGGGGAACATAGTTAATAGGACCAAATATTGTTGGTGAAAATGGTCAAATATATAGGTTTCATATATACCATAGGTCCTTTTAACTATGCCCCCCCGTAATAATTGGATCCATTTATCGGTACGAGGACTGGTTGCGCAGGATGTGAGTTCAAGACAAACAAGTTGAAAACTTGAAGGAACACTAACGGCAGCAGGAATTGTCGCCAGTAGTCTCAACGACTCAAGAACTGACGTTAGTGTGTTGGTTCAGGTTTCACCTACTGCACCAACCGGCGCGACGAAAAAAAACGAATACCGAGCAAATAGATGGGACTATCTCGTCGTAGAATTTCGACACGTTATACTCCAACTCAATACTGCTGGATTGATACAACAGCACCGCGATGCATAATATGGATCAACACACCGGCAATGCCGCATTTTGAGAGAGGAACCACGACGTTTTTTTTTCTGCTCCTCTTTTCGCTTTCTCTATTTTCCTGTGTAGTTGGTTTGATGTTTTTCTTGTCAATTTGTGCATATATTCTGTACACCGTAACTCTCGATGGTATGGTATTGTATTGCATGGTATACTCGGTTAAATGCATGACAATACTCTCGCTGTCGAGTGGTTTTAGTGGCCCCATACCTTGCACCGGTATCTCTTCAGGGTTGAAAAATCGGCACGGACACTGGTCGTGGAGATGTAGCCGGGTAGAAGATCGTGTTTTACACACTCATCGTACAATGCCCTATTTGCATTATCCAGTCACTACGGTGGATGGTATGGCATGAATTGTCTACTCTGCGTTTCGAAAAACACTGATGTTTTTCCATGTCGAAGTTCCGTGGCCACCGACCTTTCAACTCTCTACAACACAGCATTAACCCCTTTAGCACCGCAGTCCCGTTTTGGGGACAAACTACTTGAAATTTGACTGGTTTGTCCCCAAGACGGGACTGCGGTTCTAAAGGGGTTAAGACGGAAATGGCATCCGACGCTGGGATTCCTCGAGTACAGGATGAGCCAGCCTAGTGAAAACACACAATATGGGGATGCCTGGGATCCTAACTGGGTCGCCGTCTCCAAACTACCTCAGGCACAGACAAATGTTAAGGATTCGGTTTTAAAGTGTAGCGCTGAGCCGTTTCCCTCGACCCCGTTACGTGAGAATTCTTCAAAATATGAGGATTATGTTGTTCTTGGGCACTTCTTATCGGCGGGCCTTTACTGTACTGGAGCTACTGCGCTCACCGCCGTACTGGAAGAGTTTTTCCGGAGAATCGGCTTCTTGGTTCCTTCCTTAATATGTACAATTGTGTACGTTTATGTTGTTAATTTCGTTTGTCGTTTTGAACTCAGCATGTTGTATTGATACAGGGGTAATGCCACATCCCTTACCGGGATCCAGGGATCAAAATAGAGACACTGGGATATATCTCAAAGGCAGACACAATAATTTTCCAGACTGCAACCTATAAATAGGTATGTCGCGCCTGTCGTATCGAGTATTATGGAATCACATTGCATTGTTTACCATCCTTACTGCATGAATGACAATGCACCGGCGGTAGCATCTTCTCGGTGGGAGTTCGGTAACAAAGAAACCGGCACCCCTGGCTGGGGTGGATATCGAGGGTACGAGGACGGGTTTATGTGGCCACACGCAATCAACTTTTCATGATACTTCGCCGAATTTTTTTTTGTTTTATTTCAGTTGCATCTGATTGGTCGAAATGTGAATCACCCATGAGGCACTTTGATTTTTTTTTCGAATTAAAATGAGAAATACAAATCTGACAAGAGAAGTCTTTTGGGACTTCTTTCGCTTTTCGTGTTATTCAAAATCGGGGAATTGGTCCAACTCGGCGTGGCCTGTTCCTGAAACCGAAGCAAGCCACGCAAACTAGAGCCGTGTCGTCGACTGCTTCACAGGTGAGATCTACCATTATTCCCAAGAGACAGGGCCACCGGAGCAGCCGCAGGGCCAGATCCGATGGTCCCTAGCACAGAGTAAACCACTTCAACTACAAGTCCGTCGCAAACCCAGTTTTTCATCCCCCTTTGCGTTGCAAACCCAGCGAGCACCGACCAGGTCACGCCTCCGCGCAGACAATTGATCGCTACATCTCCGTTGCTGCTGCCTGCGTGGGGCTTCGGCGCTGCGCCAGGCACCCAAGACATGGCGATATCTTCGCGATACGCGGTCCGCAACACCCAAATATATGCTTGGGGTGTTTTAACCCCAAGCCTATATTTGTGTTCTCTTTTTTTATTGGTAGAGTCGAATCTGGTGACACGAAATGGAAACGGCCTGTCCCCTTTACTCGGCTGCACTCGGTCATCCGATCACCACCTTGCCTTCGAGGGCAACAACAGCGGCAGTGGCCCCCACGACTTCTGGTTGAATGAGTACGGCAGTCGGGTACTTTCTTGGTCGGGGAGGGGCGGATGCCCGGGATCCCCGGCTCCAGCGGCACCAGCACATTATCCAGTACTCCGGCTGGGCGTCCTTCTGCCGGCACTGCCTTAAACCCAGATGTACTAAAAACACGGCATGCCCCACACTATCCGGGAAAAACAACCGGGTAGCGCCAACCAGATCTTTGGATTTTGGCGGACACGCCTTAGCACGAGCACGAGACGCGTACGCGCTGCGGCCTCGTTTATGCCTACATCAAAGCGGTGTACGCGGGCGCCGTAGCCTGTCGAGCTATCGAGAGGAGCAGCAGCAGGAGCGGATATGCCCTCCAGCCCATCCTATGCTTTATCTTTCGTGTTTGTTGGACTTGCTGAGGACTTTTCATTTCACTCATGTTTCACCTCACGTTCTACTGGCAAAGAACCAGATACCTGGTATAGAGTTTTAAAACGTTTACGCAAATCGTGATATATATGTCTATAATATTTGTAGTTGAATTTTGTTTTTGATTGGACGTTTGCCATCTGGCTTTTGACGAGAACTCAGCAGAGTCGGGTTTGACTGTAAATATATTAAAAATGAAAATAGTACCTACAGTCAGTGTGGGGGATTGGGATTGAATTGCCCTGAAAATATCGAAATCACCTCGAATGTAGAGATTGAATTATGGGTTTTAACGACCGATCTTTCAATCTAGATTGAGTAACGAAGATTGGTTGATTGAATATTTCGATCTCAATTTTTTGGATCTCGCCCAAATAACGCCTTACTATATAAACTGGAAACCCCATGAAAATGCCTCTCCCCGCCTATCTCCCATGCTTTACACCGACCCAAACCAGCTGTGCCCAGGCACAGTCATGCAGATGTATGGATATATGTTTATTTGCACCCTTGCTACAACGAGTTTGCTTGTTGTGTTTCATGTGTGTGGGATATGTGGGGAGTATAAATAATGGGATAGTGATTACCCAGCATACAATACAAAGCCGGATGGGGTACCGGCAGGAAATGGATATAATGAATACTAATGTGCACCAGATATTATGCAAGAAACTGCGCGTTGGGTGTGGTGTTCTTGTACGTGTGCGCCTTGCGCGCACCTGCGGGGTGCATATTTTGATACTGATGACTGATACCTTGTTATAACAAAAATTCTTCATCAGATGAGGTGCTACACCCTGCTGTACACCTTCCGTGACACACTTCTGAGTATACATGCTGCGACTCGTGCACTCCTAACTGCTACTACTATTTGTACTATTTGTACTATTTATACTATTAGTACTATACTAATAGTACTAATATTAATAGTACTAATAGTATTAATAATAATATACTAATAGTACTAGTAGTTAGTAGTAGTAGTTAGTAGTAGTAGTAGTAGTAGTAGTAGTAGTAGTAGTAGTAGTAGTAGTAGTATTAATAGTAGTAGTAGTAGTAGTAGTAGTAGTAGTAGTAGTAGTAGTAGTAGTAGTAGTAGTAGTAGTAGTAGTAGTAGTAGTAGTAGTAGTAGTAGTAGTAGTAGTAGTAGTAGTAGTAGTAGTAGTAGTAGTAGTAAGTAGTGAACCACTGGAGTGTAAACCATCAAAATACCTTGAAATTTGGCGCGCTGAAGATCAACATTGAGATCGAAATTGAGATTGTCTCTTATCGCAAAGATTGCCGAAAATATTAGGATTGCCCTTTTTCGGGCAATCTTCAAGAAATGATCGGCACTGTTCTCGGAGGCAATCCCCAACCCTGATTACAGTAGTACCGTTGAAAAGATCTGCAGAACACCAGGGATATCAATTCGCCATCTGCAATGGAGATGCCCGGGTTGTCCAAACCCGTTAACTCCGCTATTTGGCATTCCAAAACTTCGTCTCACCGTCAAAAGTGCTCATTCTACGCGTCAGATTTAGGCGCCTCTCAAATACACGTACATACGTCGTATACTCGATTTCGTTCTATGTATTCCGTCGCATAGTTCTCTGATGTCCATGATACGTGTGCAAAAATATTTGGAATCCCCACGACTATAATACCAAAACTATCAATGTAAAAGTCTCCAATAATGCCGGTCGGCCCGGTGGTTCAAGTGGTTAACCTCGAATTCTACTTGTTTGAGTCCTGGGTTCGAGCCCCAGGTGGGTCGGACTTCGACTTTTTTCTCAAAAAAGAAAAAAAAAACTTTTTTTCAAAAAAGAAAAAAAAAAAAAAAAAAAGCGGTTTGAATTGTTGAGAGCGCCTTGCAGCGTGGGTAGGCACAATTCGATGCGAGTCGACGAGGGAAGAAAAGGCTGAAATCTTGTCGCGATAAAAATGAAGGCACGTACCGTAGCGGGAAGGGGGTAGAAAAAAGAGCCTGCTCTGTGACCCCGGATCTGAGTTACGAGTTGGAAGGAGAGAGGGAGAGAAGAAGATGTGCGAAGATAATAAATGGGATGAGCGAAAAAAGGAAAAAAAAAATGGTATATTGATTTTGTTAGCCTACTCGTATAAATATACCTATTGTCGCTTGGCTCTATCTTGACGATTGCAGTCGGGAGTTGAGATTCCGTCACGGGTATTCAAAAGTGGTGGATGTGTCCACAAGGTCTACGACTCTAAGAGGATATTTTCCCTTCTTTTGTAGACTGGTGTAGCAACGTGCCTACCCACGCTATACGTCATGTGTGACAGCTTTGAGATGAAAACCAGAAACAATCAAACGTTTCGTGTATGATGAAACCAGGTAAGAGTAAACACGAAACGTCGAATTGTTTCTGTCGCAAATGAAGTACGGCATGGGTAGGCACGATGCCGAGCTGCACAGCGGTAGCACCTGTAGGGTACATGAATTTGACCACTCGATAAATTATAATTCGTCCGAGTGTATCATGTGTGCAAAAATGTATGTCAGACGGATATTTGTGTGCCATCTGTACGGAGAGGTACTGCTCCACATATCTATGAGATGTGGATCTATGTACAGGAGTCGAGTATCAAGGGGTTGCCGGATCCAATACCCTCGCACGTGGAGGCGCCCTGCATGAAACGTGACTTGGTCAGGATGTCCGCAATACGCCGCGTCGTGCCCTCTACCGAAACGTCGGAAGGTCAACGACAAGAAAGCCGACCGCGTCAGAAGGGCACCGCAGTAAGGTACAGGTCAACAGTAGTGGGGCTGTCTTCTCTCATGCCTTACTTCCCGATTTTTTTTCAAAACCGAGAAAAACATAAATCTTCAGGATCCCCGAGATGTATTTGACTAGGCTCGATATTGTATAAATTGTTTGCATGGTGCGAAAAAGGTGTAGAAAAAAAACGTACTCGACTCGTGGGGGAGAACAAATAAAAAGGCAAACTGGCCCACTTTCCAACCACGGAAACGGGTTACGAGTCGAAAGGACTAAAACGAGAGGGGCGAACATGATGGCGATTGGAGGGAAATGAACGATTGCTGTTCTTTCGAGTGGTACACGGCGGGATAACTGACTTCGATAACGACCTATCAGGCTCAAACAATAGCCCAGAGAACTTCGTGCCATCCTGCAGTTTTTTTATGTACTTTGGTGGTAGTGAAGGGACGTTCTGTGGGTGTGTTCTTTACCGTTCGTTCTACCCGTGGACATCCAGCACACCAACTGTCCGTGCCGATTCTTCAATCTTAGAAGAAATACAAGTTATGTGGTCATAAAGCTGCGCCACAAAGATACCACGTTGTCACGTACCAGGTATGCAGAAATCACAGCAGTCTGGACTACCGTCGAGTAGTGTCTTAAACCGGATGTCCCTGTGTGGTTTCTCAACTGGTTGATATGGCCTGGAGAGGCATGGCCTTTTTTTCTGGTCACCGGTACGCTATCCCTCAATGCAGCAGCACGGATGCACGAGTTTCATGAAGGATAACTAGGCTAACGAACTTTCAGAATAGGGACGATTGCTCGTAAACCAGCCGAGTTTCCCGTGTGACTGTGATGTCTGCTGTCACCACGCAGGTGGAATATATTATGTACCGGTGTCAACGTTACTATTAATAATACATATCACGAACACATTTATATTCAACATGATAATAGGTTAGGAACCGACACCCTGGGAATCCCTTGATATGGTATACTCGACCGAGTCTGGCGGGAAGGCATCATAGCCTCCGTCTTTGTAGTGAATCCGCTCGCGCGAATCCCACACAACACGGGGTAGATGACCCTCCAGGGTAGCTGTCTCCACCGGACCTGCCTCTCTCGCGGGTTATGTCGGGTGAAGGTGCCCACGCGCCAGTACCAATATCAGCATGTTATAATGTTGCGACTGGACATGTGGAATTGGAACCTGAAAGTGTGGTGAGCCCAAGCTATGATATACTTTTCCTTTCATGGGGGACCTTGGTTAATCGGACTAAATATTGTTCGCCTTTTTTTTTTTTTTTTTTTTCTATCCCATTCATCATCTTCGCACATCTTCTTCTCTCTCTCCTTCCAACTCGTAACTCAGATCCGGGGTCACATAGCAGGCTCTTCTCCCCCCTTCCCGCTACGGTACGTGCCTTCATTTTTTTATCGCGAGAAGATTTCAGCCTTTTCTTCCCTCGTCGACCCGCATCGAATTGTGCCTACCCATAGGTCCTGTGGATTATGGTCCCCCGCAATGTTGATAACACAACAAAAATATGTTCGTGAGGTTTAACGTCAAGGGTACCATCGCTCGGAGACGACAGCGGGTCTATCAAGAGTATTTAAACGGGTGTTCCGGGGATTAACATATATACGTGCGTACAACAGAGTTTTTTTTGGCACGTTTAAGTAACAAAGGCCATCAAGCGAATGATGGTTTGTCTCTGGTTGAACGGTTGGTGCTGTACATGTTTAACCACCGAACGAACTAGATGACCTGCCGAGACGATTCCAACAAAAACTGTACATGTCGAGTAAACGGGACGAGCCACCCTTAACCTGTGTGGCACGATCAATTATAAACTAGAGTAATTTTCTTTCCGGCCCTGGAGCCTTTCAGGGGCAAAGTCGTTCGTCTGCGTGGGCTCGAACCCGCATTCGTCGGTCGTCTGGGTGGATCGCGTCATGTTTGCCCATTGTAAATGGGAGTTTGCGTAGACTTCAGCACACAAGGATATGAACACCCAATTGAGAGCTGCGCCCGCCGGGGGCGTTGGTGTGCTTGAAACAAAACAGCCAAATGCATCCGGAGGCATGGCATTTGAAAAATTCGATCCCCATCGCAACGTGGGTGAAGAAAAAAAAAGTTGGCATATCAAATATCGCGCTTGAGCCATGCATCCATGCATTAGCCAGTGTTTGCGGTATTTGGTGTCATCCTCCTCACGTACCCAACGCTAGCCGCACTTTGGACCCTTCAGGGGTCTGCTACAAGGACCACTGCGGTACGGTTAGTGATCCTGACTATTAACAGGTGCTCATCCTGTGGTCGTCCACGGTTGGTTTGAGCCTAGCGAGATGGGTCAAAACAAATAGTGACAAAAACTAGAGCGACATTATAGTACGGTTATGCTGTAGGAGTTGCGCGCGGGATGGCTGGGTGAAGTAGCCTTGGGTTATTTACACTACCTGTAATTATTTATGATATATTGTGAGGCTCACTACAACAGCAATTTGTTGTCGCATGGTAAACCGAAATGAAAACAGCGAAGGATGTGCACGGGCCGAAATATACTCGTCTTCGATGTGTGTGTGGTCTTCATATTAAACCGAACTTTACACCTGTCGGCATCAAGCACAACCAGTGTCCGTGGCGATTCTCCAATCATTATGCTAGAAGAGATACAAGTTTTGTGGTCACGAAGCTACGCCACAGAGATACTACGTTGCCACGTGTGCAGTGGGCACTGCAGTGGGGAATGCAAAGCCATGTCATCATACTAGATACGACAGGCACGTACACTGATGTTGCTGCTGTCTCACGTACCAGGTACCTGGTACCTGGTATGCTTTAGCTGGAAAAAAATCCTAACTATTACCAGGTATGTGTTGATAATATAAATACAGCGATCAACAAGCACCACTCGATCTCATGAAATTATCCGGCCTTCAGCTCTTCCGCATTGGGTGTTCTTCACATCAAGTCGTTCGAGCTGCCCGGTGACATCTATAACAACTAGTCTCCATGTTCTTTCAAGTCTAAAGAGTTACAAATTATGTCGCCACAAAACTACGCCGCAGAGATATATACGAGGTTGAGACTTGTGCAGCACGCGCACGCTCGTAGACGATGCTACGCTACACATTATCATACTGAAGATAGAACAGGCACGACATACACATTATTTAAAAACGAACTGACGCAGCAGCCGGAGGTTTGCGTTTGTCGAGCCGCCCGCCCAACCTTCCAGTCGCCTCCCGTTCGAATTCGGTAAGCCGACCATTTTTCAGCGAAAGGATTCTCTGGCACCCCTCGTCATCATTGCCCGGCAGGTGAACTACGGAACAAGCGACAAAAATAGCGAATTGCGTTCTTTTTATGGCCCCACGTGTGTGTTCTTTACATTACCATGTATGTCTATGCGGCAGTATCAATGTGATCGTGTATTTTTCTTCGTGGATATATTCCACTGCTGCACACCAGCGAACACGCCCTGTAGACAAGGGGTGGTACAAGAGGCACATTCGTGTGCCGACCTAATACGAAGCCACTCTGTGGCATACTCTTGCAGGCAAACTAAAACGGAATCAAACGGTCTATTATTCCACCTGCATGCCAACCATCACCTCATTCGATACGTGTAGGGCCTGAAAACGTTTTGAGTTGACAGGTATTAATAGTTCAGGTGCAACGCCTTTAAAGTGCCTTCAAGACATGAACCACTTGGTTATGCCCGTCGACACCGCACACACACCCTCCACGGGAAAGATAACCCACACGAATAAAAGAACGCACGAGTCAACAGGCGGACTCCGTTTATGAATGATCTACCATTAACGGCAGTGATTGTTAATATCGCTATAAAATACTACGTACAGGTTGTGATGGACGTACAGAACGCTGATATTCGGACTTGACAAGTTAAGAAACGGCACGTCCGACATACCGGTAGATAGTATATCCCGGTCGCCCCGGTGGTTCAAGTGGTCAACCTCGAATTCTACTTGTTTTGAGTCCTGGGTTGAAGACCCAGGTGGGTCGGACTTTAACTTTATTTGCAAAAATAAAAAAGGATTCAATTGTTGAGAGCGCTTTGCAGCGTGGGTTGGCACAATTCGATGCGAGTCGACGAGGGAAGAAAATGCTGAAATATTCTCGCGATAAAAATGAAGGCACGTACCGTAGCGGGAAGGGGGGAGAAGAGCCTGCTATGTCACCCCGGATCTGAGTTACTAGTTGGAAGGAGAGAGAGAAGATGTGCGAAAATAATGAATGGGATGAGAAAACAAATATATACCTGGTATATATATATAGTGTCTTCCTCTGCTTACATGTGTTTTTTTTTGTTTTTGGAGCTTTTTTTATTGTCATCTTTCGATTTGTCTTCGTTTCTTGTCTGATTGTTTCCTTTCGTTTTGAAATTTCATAGAATGTGTATGTCGTGCCTGTCGTATCTAGTACGTATGATGACATGACATTGCAGTGCATTGCCCACTGTTGTTGTGCTTATTGCATACCATCGTACCTGGTAGGTGGCATCCGCGTCGAGGCTTTGTAACCACCAAACTTGTGTCTCTTCTAGGATTGAAGAATCGGCACGGACACTGGTTGTGCTGGTTGTCCACCGGTAGAAAGAACGCATCAAATGTGAAGAACACAGAACATATTTCCTTCGATGCGTTCGCAGTGGTTCGAAGGGTTACCTCGACAAAGCCACTGTATACAGCGGTTTGCGCACGCGCCGGACCTCTCACATTGCCTCCACTTGTTGACGGTGAAACAAGCTCATGCTCAAGTCGGAAGATAAAAATTGTCGCAAATCGCTCCATAGCTTTGGGTCGGACGTTCCAAGTAGTATTTACCACTCGGGGTGGCCGTGAGTCTCATCCGGCTTTTTTCTTTCAAGTATTATCATCAGCATTTCCCCTTCCTGGCCTCATCCGCCCCTTTTGTTACATGTATCATGTATTATTATCAGCATTTCCCCTTCCTGCCCTGACCAGTAGGAGGTCTTACCCTCAGCCATCGTCTGGCCAAGGCTTGGCCACAGGTGTTTTCCCTCCTCCCGCCACAGAAACACTACGTTGCCACGTATGAAGTAAGCTCATCAGTGGGCATTGCGATGCCGTGTCGTCACACTCGATACAACAGGCACGACATACGCATTCTATGAGGAAGAGAAACGGAATGAAACAAACGATGAGAAAACAAATACAGGGAAAACCAATAATGAGAGAAGAAAAAAAGAATGAAGCAAAAAAAAAGAAACAACCTGTCGTGCCCACCCACGCAGGCGAGGTGGCCAACACTTGAAAAAGAATAAGCGGTAGATGGCTACGACTCGTACCAGAAACTGCTGCCGGCACCTAGAAGGTACTTTGGGCGTTGGCCTGCCTCTTATTTCCCCTATTTTTTTTTTTGTTGGTTCTGTCTTATTCTGTGTTTTTTTTCTTTGTTTTTTTCTCCAGCTCCTTCTTCAGGTGTTGGCCACCTCGCATGCAGGGGGGGGGGACGACGACCGATAAATTCTCCTAGATTTGGATTTTTTTTTCTTCATCTCTTTCGATTTGTTTACTTTGTTTTTGTGTTCTCTTGGACTGTTTCTTTTCGGTTCTCTATTTGATAGATTGTGTATGACGTGCCTGTCGCATGTAGTATGATGACATGGCTTCGCATTGCCCACTGCAGTGATTACTGCACACGTGACGTGTATCCCTGTCGCGTAGGTTCGTGACCACAGGACTTGTATCTCTTGTAGGATTGGAGAATCGGCACGGACACGGGTTGTGCTGGATGTCGACGGGTACAAAGAACGGTTTAATGTGAAGAACACACACACTAGACGGAATGGTTATATTATGTAAAAATACACACGACAGACGTGATGTGGAGGCCCGAAGACTTTGGCTTTGTATCGGTTTTGATTTCACCATCGTTCCGACTCGCTGGATAGCATGATAGCACGCTAAAAGCCCGACCAGAGTCGTATTTTCCCCCATCGAACAAATATGTCACAGTTCTAGGAAAGTACGACGTATTTGGTTGGCACCTCGCGCGTGCAACAAAGAACACCATACGAAACGTATCCAACCTATTAATGGTGAATTCTCGTCGAATAATACGCGGTGCTGCAAACTTTCCTATATAGACTCTCTATAAGGGCGACCGCTGGTGTGTGTGTGTGTGTGTGTGTGTGTGTGTGTTCTTCACATTAAACCGTTCTATCTACCCGTCGACCTGCAGCACAAAACCAGTGTCCGTGCCGATTCTTCAATCCTAGAAGAGATACAAGTTATGTGGTAATGCTGTGGATCGGTTTAGACATGAGGTAAGTGTTTCTTTCTGGAGGTTTAGCGACCACGATGTTTGTCCATCTCGTCAAGACGTATGGCACGGAAACCGGGTGTGTTCGGATGTCCACGACTTATTAGCGGTCTAGGGACGGTGCAATCAATCCCGTTTCAGGGACTACCGAGTTCAATTCAAAGTGGAGCATTCTCAAAACTGGACTGTAGTCCTACTTTTGTACGCGGAAGGGTCGGCGTCAACGATACACATACGCACACATATAGATAGTCTCCCGATCGGATTTCCATTGCTCCCCATCACAAACGGTCCTCAAATGGTCGAAATGAAACACTCTCATGAATTGATCAGCCCTTTTCGTGCCGCAGTCCCGTTCTGGGGACAAAGCACTCGGATCATCAGGATTTTGTTTTTCAGGACCGCAGCACTAAAGGGGTTAATGCGTACCAGTGCCTTTCATTCCCTTGTTTCTACATTACCTCGCGTATAGTACACTCTACAATGTATACGTTCGATACCTACTGGTACACGTTGCCATGTACCTGGTACCAGGTACCAGGTACCTGGTACCTGGTATATATTACACAAACCGCTGTCGAACCCGTTCGCTTCTCGCAAGGTCGTACGTCCACATGTCGGATGAACTGTGAAACGTGTTCTCACTCCCGACATACACTGGGACGCTGAATTCTACATCTTAATAGCCTTGTCCGGTGGCGAAAGACACGTTGGTGGGTACCGGGCCGGGATCATGCACAATTTGCATATCGTGTGCAAAACCTATACTACAACTAGGTTTTATGTGTGTCAACAGTATACTGTAGTTGTTATGCCAAGCACAGAACGGATGAAAAACAACAGGGTTTGTACCAAATACGACGGAGACTTGACTCATGTACGGCTGGTCGACGAGCAGGATAAGTCTACAAACCGCAAAACAAACAACGGAACACAAGTCCTGGGACGATGTTCATCTCTGTTGTTTCCAAGAGCCGAGAGCGGCGCACACAAACAAAAATGGGACGCTTGCAGTACGTCGACGTCTTCCTATCAACGACGCGCTGCACGATGATTGGTTTCTGTCCACATCGTTCAGAAATACAATTGGGAACCCGTAGGACAAAGGTGTGTTAGACCTTGCTCTTTACCAGGGAACCCACCAGCACACAGCCATTCGACCCTTTCAAGCAGAACTTTCTACGGGTCTGGATTAGCAGCTTTCTACGAAGTCTTGGAATCATCATCATCTGGACTACACATGTGAATGCGACGGGGCGTGGTGGCGCTTCAACAGCGCCCGTTACGTACTGCAAGAGCCCTCGCTATCATTTGTCCCGTGACCCCTACACATACATCGGATCAGCATCACTCTGTGCGGTACCTACAGACACAAAATGTACCCATGGTGTTTTTTCCAGACCATATAACACCTACACGCTCCCTCAGTGCTTTTCGCACTGCCGAACTCAGATGTTCACCTGACTGCGGGCCGACCAATGAAAGATACGGCGTCTTGGCTGAACCCACGGCCCAAGAGATGGGAGTTGGTGTTGATGCAGAACAAGTTGAGCAAATCCGGAGAGACCCCAAGTTGTGTTGGTGCGTTCCCCTCTCGCAAGCAGTTGAGCGGGTGTGGTGTCTGGTGTGTGAGTCCAGGTTCAAATTGGTTGCCGCGGCCTTTTTGGACTGGGGAGTTGGAGAGTGACATTGGGGGGGTTGCGTTGCAACTACCGATAGGCAGTTCCCGTCCACTCCCGCATTTCGAAATTACGGTGTGAATTTATCCGTAAAAAACACGCCCGAGACAAAATCATAGAGACGAACCCACCTGGCGGGTATCCGAAAGGAGATTCATTCGCTGACTATGTGGAAGAATTTCATCTGCCTCTATAATTGTACAGACGCTTTGTGCCTGCGCTTAGTGTGCAGGTGTGTTGATCTACGTTTTCTATCCCGGCGGAGAAGTTGATTATATTCTTAAACAAATCTCAAAAAGGTTACCTGGTATGTGTCATGACCACTTTATTCAGTATCAAAATACTTTTCTAGTACTCCTATTTCTCCTTCATTCATCCGATTCGTGAATCTAAATCTCTAAAAACCACGGTGGTTCAAGTGGTTAACCTCGAATTCTATATGTTTGAGTCCTGGGTTCGAGCCCCAGGTGGGTCGGACTTTGACTTTATTTGCAAAAATAAAAAAAAGGATTCAATTGTAGAGAGCGCCTTGCAGCGTAGGTAGGCACAATTCGATGCGAGTCGACGAGGGAAGAAAAGGCTGAAATCTTCTCGCGATAAAAATGAAGGCACGTACCGTAGCGGGAAGGGGGGAGAAGAGCCTGCTATGTGACCCCAGATCTGAGTTACGAGTTGGAAGGAGAGAGAGAAGAAGATGTGCGAAGATAATAAATGGGATGAATTGTTTTTGAAATAAAACGTTAATACAAAAACAAATAAGCTCGCTACTAACGACATCCCATTGGAATCTGTGACTTCAGACCTTGACGTTGGTAGTCGATTCAGATACGTTGGTTACTAACCCTTGGCATCAACGTACGGGCGCAGACCAAAACCAAACCGTAACCCTATCCGTATCCCTAGCCTCAACTCTGGCCCCAAACCGCGGACGAAACGGGCCACAACTGCCCATACAGGCGGCGATGTCAACCTGCAAAAAATTACTGAGTTGCGGACGACTGTTGTTGCGAAACACAGACCGCGTCCAGCAATGTTCAAGTCGAAAACACTACTGAAGATCCTAGTTCGCGGGTTGTTATGGTTGCCCCGCCCCGGTGGTTCAAGTGGTTAACCTCGAATTCTACATGTTTGAGTCCTGGGTTCGAGCCCCAGGTGGGTCGGACTTTGACTCTTTTTGCAAAAATAAATAAGAATTCAATTGTTGAGGGCGCCTTGCAGCGTGGGTAGGCACAATTCGATGCGAGTCGACGAGGGAAGAAAAGGCTGAAATCTTCTCGGGATAAAAATGTAGGCACGTACCGTAGCGGGAAGGGGGGAGAAAAGAGCCGCTGTGTGACCCCGGATCTGAGTTACGAGTGGGAAGGAGAGAGACAACAAGATGTGCGAAGATAATGAATGGGATGAGAAGAGAAGAGCAAAAACAAGGAAAAAAAACTCTAACCCTTCCACGGTGAAATTAGGTGTTGTTATTGAGTGTGTGTAACTCAGTGAAGCTGGAGTAGTTCGAACAGGGAGAGAGGAGCCATTGGCGTGCGTGCGAAGGTCTGTATGGGGCATGTTGTACGCCGATGATGCGGGAATTGTCTCCAAGTCGGCTGAAGGGCTCGCAAAAATGATGACAGTCATCGTGACTGTCTTCGAAGCAGCAGGCCTCACGGTGTCGGAAAAGAAGACTGAGACAATGGCCCTGTTACGGTTCGGTTGACCGTTTCAGGAGTTATGATGACATAGAGGCGTTTTCATATTGTAGCTCCGTTCCGGACGGAAGGTTTCATCCCCCTTCCGTCTCACTCAGTTCCCGCGACCATCACCTCGGTCACGGAACAAGCAATCACTTACCATCTAGCCATCTCCAGTTGGAGCCTCTTCACAGAAGAACCACAAGCTCGCCCTACTCTCCTGGAGACCTAGGAGCGCACCTCTCGACTCGGTCGGACTCAAGCTCTGCTCTGTCACTGAGGTCGGTCATTCATGTCTCGTCTTTGTGTGCCCCTTTTGGGTTATGCACCTCTGAGTGGTAACCTGGGGTCCACAGCTGCCACTCCTACCAACTATGGCAGAACCCTACATGTGTTGCCTTGTGACAATGACTTAAGACCTCAGCCCAGGCTGCCAGCATTCCGTTTCAGCCCTACAAACACCAGACCGGACAACCCTCGCACAACCGCTCGTCATCGAAGCGGCAGGTCAGAGGTATAAGCAGACGACCCAGTTCTTATACCTAGGCGGCGTAAACCACGAAAACGCTGCGCTCTCGCTCGAAATCGACCGACGGATCCGCCTCATGCGAGCATGCCTCACACGGTTCGGCCCGGAGTTGTATGTTAGGACGACCGCCCCCCTTAGCCTTAAATTCCGAATGCTGAAGGCCGAGGTGATTGAGACCCTGCTGTCCGGGTGTGTGACGTGGACCCTCAGAGCGGAACACTTTGCCAAGCTTCGAACGGCTCACCACCAAGTCCTGCTGCGAGTCATTGGCTTCCAGCGCCGACTTCATACTGACCATGCCACCCTCTCGTACGCGAAGGCCCTCAAGATGACACGTTGCGAGAGCATCGAAACGACCATTCGTAAACGGCGGCTCTTCTTTGTGGGGGGCGTGGCACGGCAAAGCAAGGAGCGATTACCCAGTCGGGTAATGTTCGGGACGATAACTGGTGGGGTGAACCCGAGACCAGGCGGACAGTGTAAGACTTCGCATAGATGCATAGTCGAAGACCTTAGGGAGTTCCGAGCCACCGAAGGGTCAACGGAAGTTGCCCCCTTTGTGTTTGTAGTTGAGACCGCGTTGTGGTCCTCTGCAGCCAAAAAGGCGGGGAAGTGGTACCGGGGGATCCTTGAAGCAGCCGAACGGTTCATGGTGAGGTGGCACGAGGCTGAGGCTGAGTTGAGTAGGCAGCGCCGCGCATTCGCCGTGGATGGTGCCCAAGGAACCGGGGGGGGAAGGGGCAACAGGAGAAGTGACAGAAAGCCCGACCGAGGGAATGCGGAGAGGGGGGGGGACCGGAGCGGTAGAAGGGAAACGGCGGTAGATGAAAGTAGGAAGGGGGTGTCAGACAGGGTAGCAAGGCACCAAGTCGACTAGAATGTAAAACATGACCGTACTCCTAGTGCTACGAACCGGTGCAGTTGGTTCGAACGTGGTCTTCCCTTGGCTTCTCTTTTTTTTTTTTTTTTTTTTTTTTTTTTGCGCTGACTCTCCGTGAATTCCATATCATTTTTTCTCTTCCTCTTCCTTTTCTGATTAATAAGCCGTACTGAAGAAGCCGTGTCGCGTGGTTGGAAGACGAACCTGCTCTGCTCGTTTTGTATTGTATGACGCCACGGGGCTGGGCATAGTTGACGAACGCAGGGCGGAGACGGCAGTCTGGGTAGCAAGGTACCAGGCGGATTAGCAGGGAGAACCTGGCTATACTACTCGTACCACAATCTGCTGCCGCCACCTGGAAGGTGCTTTGGCCTTTGGTCTGCCTGTTATTTCCCCTTTCTTATTTTTCCTTGTTACTTTTTTCCTTGATTTCCCCTTTCTTATTTTTCCTTGTTACTTTTTTCCTTGGTTTTTTGTCTTACTCTGTTTACAAGCAGTGGTGTTTTTCTTATTTGATTTTATTTTCTTTCTTTTCTCCAGCTCGTTCTTTTTCAAGTGTTGGCCACCTCGCCTGCGGGGGGGGGGGACGACAGATTGTTTCTCCTAGATTTTGCTTTTATTTTTCTTCTTCTTCTCTTTCGATTTGTCTACCTTGTTTTTGTTTTTTTCCATTCTTTCTTTTCGTTTCACTATTTCATAGATTGCGTATGTCGTGCCTGTCGTATCTAGTATGATGACATGCTTTTCCATTGCCACTGCAGTGAACACTGCAAACGTGGCAACGTAGTATCTCTGTGGCGTAGCTTTGTGACCACAGAACTTGTATCTCTTCTAGGATTGAAGAATCGGCACGGACACTGATTGTGCTGGGTGTCGACGGGTAGAAAGAACGGTTTAATGTGAAGAACACACACACCTATCTATGTGTCTTCTTCACATTAAACCGTTCTTTCTACCGGTCGACATCCACCGCAACCAGTGTCCTTGCCAATTCTTCAATCCTACAATAAATACCAGGTACAAGTTATGTGGTCACAAAGCTACACCACAGAGCTACGACGTTGCCACGTACGTGGTACCTGGTACCAGGTATGCAGTAAGCACAGCAGTTGGCAATGCAATCTGCGATGCCATGTCATGATACTAGATTCAACAGGCATGACATGCACATTCTATGAAAAAGAGAAACGTACGAAAGCAATCACAGAGAAAACAAAAACAAAGTACACAGATCGAAAGACAAGAAGAAAAGAAATGAAAGTCAAAACTAAAAGAAAAAAATTACCGTGCCCCCCCCCGCAGGCGAGGTGGCCAACACTTAAAAAAGAATGAGCTGGAAAATATGAAAAATAAAGTAAGAACAAAAACACCATCACTGCTTGTAAACAGAGTAAAAACAAAGAATAAAAACGAGGAGAACATAACATGCAGACTAAAGACCAAAGCACCCTCCAGGTGGCGGCAGCAAATTGTGGCACGAGTAGTAGTAGCCAGGTCCTCCCTGCTAATCCGCCTGAAACCTTGCTACCCAGACTGCCGTCTCCGCCCTTGGTTCGTCAACTGTGCCCAGCCCCTTGGCGTCAGACAATACGAAACGAGCAGAGCAGGTTCGTCATCCAACCACGCCACACGGCTCCTTTAGTACGGCTTATCAATCAGAAAAGGAAGAGAAATATATAAATTGAAAATCACGGAGAGTCAGCGCAAGAAAGGAAAAACATAAAAAGAGACGACAAGGGAAGACCGCGTTCGAACCAGCTGCACCAGTTGGTGGCACTAGTAGTATGGTTATCAGGTTGTACCTCCTAGTCGGCCTGGTGCCTGGCTACCCCGTCTGCCATCTCCTTCCAAATTTCGTCTACCCAAATTTCCCTTTACTCCTCCCGTCCCCCCCCCTCTTCGCATTCCTTTGATCGGCTGTTCTGCCACTTCTCCTGGCGCCCCCTCCACCCTCATTCATCTCGCGCTTTCCGCAAACCAATTTTTGTACTTGAAAAAGTCATTGCGAATTTTGTTCGAGTATGCACTCCCGGTCAAATTGATCCTATTGATAGGAGGCACGCGAGCCACCTACAAACCCTAGGCGGTCGCGGCGGTGGTTCAAGTGGTTAACCTCAAATTCACCTTGTGCGTTTGAGTCCTCCGTTCGAGCCCCAGGTGGGTCGGACATTTGACTTTATTTGCAAAAATATAATTCAAAAGGATTCAATTGTTGAGAGCGCCTTGCAGAGTGGGTAGGCACAATTCGATGCGAGTCGACGAGGGAAGAAAAGGCTGAAATCTTCTTGCGATAAAAACGAAGGCACGTACCGTAGCGGGAAGGGGGAAGAAGAGCCTGTTATGTGACCCCGGATCTGAGCTACGAGTTGGAAGGAGGGAAGAAGATAGATGTGCGAAGATAATGAATGGGATGAGCAAAAAAAAAAAAAAGGGGGGCGCCGATACAACATGCACCACAATTATTTGGTCCAGGTTATATTTCTTCAGCAGACTCCGCTTGTTTTGTTTTGATCGTTTGTATTTCGTGCACTCTCCTCCGAATCTCAACGACAAAACATTTACGTAGAGTTGTTGTTGTTGTTCTCACATTAACTGTCTGACGAACGAGTCCGTGGTCACACAACAGTGCTGGAACCCTAGGAAGATCCGAAAAACCTTGAACAATCGATATTCGGCTGCCTAACAAAATACAAGACGGAGGAAGCGCACACAAGATGGAGTATTCTCATCCGATGCATTTTCGTGCCCAAACCACAGGCTGACTCCATACGTGATACCCTGTGGACAACTTATGTTACACACTAAACATAAATCGGTTACGGGGAAAAGTAAAGGTTCAAGTGGTTAACCTCGAATTCTACTTGTGTTGAGTCCTTGGTTCGGGCCCCTGGTGGGTCGGACTTTGACTTCATTTGCAAAAAAAAAAAAAAAAAGGATTCCATTGTTGAGAGCGCCTTACACCGTGGGTAGGCACAATGCGAGTCGACGAGGGAAGAAAAGGCTTAAATATTGTCTCGATAAAAATGAAGGCACGTACCGTACCGGGAAGGGGGTAGAAGAGCCTGCTATGTGACCCCGGATCTGAGTGAAAAGTTGGAAGGAGAGAGAGAAGAAGATAGGCGAAGATAAAAGATGAGATGAGCAAAAAAAATACAATAAAAGGAATATGACTTCATACGTGATACCTGTGGACAACCTATGTGACAGACTAAACATGGATCGGTTACGAGGAAAGATAAAGGAATATTCTACAGGTCGACCAGACCCGTGGTCCTTGTGCACCAGCGCGTTGTATGTCGAATATACATTTTGTGTAGTCTCCACAATAAATCGTCCCCTGTGCGATACGAGCTGGGTTCGCCAAGGAGCTGCCAAATCGGATCATTGTCCACCACCACCCTGTCGATACTATTTTTGAATGCATATTTTTATCCATGTACATTGGGATGATATTTTGTGACACCGTCATCATGCACAAACCCACAAACGGAAACCAAGTCCTTTTCTTTTGCGAGAGAGATAGGCCCGTTGCAGATAAACAAAAATCTGGAATTTAGACGTATGGGTCAAGGATTCGGACGTGATTTTTTTACACCACTTCTGTGTTGCTGAATGACCATGCACATGTGCACCAACAACCCACAAATGGGAAGCAGGCCTTTTCGTTATCTATCGCTGTACTACGCTGTACGGAGGTCCGCATGATGCTAAGAATTTTCTGGTATTTTCCATTTTCATTGTTTCCCTGCAGGTATTCTGGAAGATATGAAATTTTTGTACATGTGTTGATCACAGAGTGCTAAAGAAAGGAGATGTCCCTTCAATCAGATTCGGAGGAGAGCGCCCGAAACAGTCTAGACAGGTACTCCAAATACTTTTACGGGGGGCCCATATATCTCCTTTTTTCCACTTTTTACGAACAATGTTTGGTGCATTCTTATCGGAGAGCTCTTCCCCTAAATATTCGTCATTTTTTCCGGGAAAAAATTATATCTTCTAAATGTTTCTGTTTTTTCCCCCCGAATATTGGAATGTTAAAACCTATGCCAACGGGACAGCGAAGTTTGAAAAAAAAGTTTGAATTTCAAAGATACCCGCCAATTTTTTTTAGAATGGGCCACGTAAATATATATATATTTCCTCACTTTTGGAAAAGCCTGAAAAAAACAAATCTCAGGCCAGATTCCGAGTCGTTGACAGACTTCTATCACCAAAACCAACGATTGCGCCATGAATTCCGAACGGCGTGCGCTCGTTCGGGGCTCCGACCCACCCTAGGGTGACGGTTTCCTCACCATGGCCGGTGTCATGTGGCGGGGGCTGTTCAGGCGTATTTATAATGAAGAAAACATTTGGCTGCTGGTTTGCATGTAACAGAAGATAAAACTTGTCCATCCGTCTCGAATAGCAAAAAATAGACTTTTTTTGCAGGTTTGGGAGTATACCGTAGGACGCCGCCGGCAAGCTATCGCCCCCTAGGCCATGTATCCACCTGATATCTTCGAGGCCGTCATCTATATCCGTCGGTTTGACCAGATACCGAGCGGGTTGGCCGTGGGCTGAGTCTATGTCGAGATTGAGCGTCGATCGTCGCACGAGCTGGTTTCCGTCACCGTGTTGACAGTTTGCAACCAGTATAAAACAAATTGCGCCGCCTGCAGCCGTTAGGAGGAAAAAAACAAAAACAAAATCATTTTTATCTTTTTGTCCCACAGCGGCGGTACGAGAAATTTTTCAATTCTTTTTGAAACCAATATATTTCAAAAAAATCTTCTCAACGCCGCGTTTCCATTGGGATAGTAGGTCTAACGAACTTGATTTTTTTTTCTGGACAAATTCACGAATAGTGACAGAACGCCTCCGTCTATTAATACATATATGCAATTATTTCCAACTTCCCAAAATATGGAAGAAACGCTCTCCGATAAGAATGACCTCTTCTACAATGATGGTTCCCCGTAATAATTGCGAATCCGATGAACTCTAACAAAACAACAAAACAATGCACTATAAATAGTTCTTGTACCCTTCACCGCCAGTAGTACGCACTCCACGGCGGCTCTTCTTTGCGGGGGCCGTGGCAGGGCAAAGCAAGATGCGATTACCCTGTCGGGTAATAATGTTCGGGACGATGTCCGGTGGGAACAACCCGAGACCAAGCGGACAGTTAAAGACTTGTGATAGTCGAGGACCTTGCAGAGTTCCCAGCCGACGAAGGTTCACGCAACTTGCCCCCTCTTCGTGTTTGGAGTTGATCCCACGCTGTGCCCCACTGCAGCCAAAATCGCAGGGAAGTCGTACAACAGGGAAACCTTGGAGCGGGCGAACAATTTAGGGTGCGCCGGGACGAGGTTGAGGCTGAGCAGAGTAGGCCGTGCCGTGCATCCGCCGTGGGTGGTGTCCAGGGGAATGAGAGGGGGGGGTGGGATGTACTCGATAGGAGAGATGTATACCAGGTACTCGATATCATCCGTGGTCGTCGTCGTATGATCTGAATGAGGGGGGGGGGTGGAGGAGGCGGCAAGGGGAGGAGTGGGCGAAAACCAGACCGAGGGCATGCGAAGAAGGGGGGGAACAGGAGGAGGAGTAGATGGGAAACTGCGTTCGACGAAGAAAGTAGCAAGGAGATGGCAGACAGGGTAGCAAGGGACAAGGCCGACTAGGAAGTAGAACATGACTTTTATACTACTTCTAATAGTGCTATAACGGGTGACCATGCCGGTCGCCCCGGTGGTTCAAGTGGTTAACCTCGAATTCTACTTATGTTTGAGTCCTGGGTTCGAGCCCCAGGTGGGTCGGACTTTTGACTATATTTGCAAAAAATGAAATATATAGGATTCAATATTGTCGAGAGCGCCTTGCAGCGTGGGTAGGCACAATTCAATGCGAGTCGACGAGGGAAGAAAAGGCTGAAATCTTGTCGCGATAAAAATGAAGTCATGTACCACGTAGCGGGAAGGGGGGAAAAGAGCCTGCTATGATACCCCGGATCTAAAATACGAGTTGGAAGCAGAGAGAGAAAAAGATGGGCGAAGATAATAAATGGGATGAGCACAGACACAGTGAATAGGAACTAAGTATGGTAGAAATAAAAATCGACCAGGTATATATTTAACCATTTTAACTATTAATAACAATATTTGGTCCTACCAGGTACCGGGTACCAGGTATCAATTATGGTCCCCGGTATTTCCAACTGGTGCAGCCAGTTAGAACGTGGTCTTTCTTTGTTTTAATTATTTCTTCTTGCGCTGATTCCCTATGAGTTTCATACCTCGTTTATATGTATGTATTCATCTTCCTCTCTGCGGCTGATAAACCGTACAGGAGGAGGACTGGTGTGTTGTAGGTGGATGACGAGCCTGCTCTGCTTGTTTCCTATTCTTGTCTGACTCCGAGGGGCTGGGCATAGTTGACGAACGAACGCAGAACGGAGACGGTTGTCAGGGTAGCAAGATACCAGGCGAACTATAGCAGGGAGAACCCGGCTATGCTGCTCGCACCACGAACTGCCTCCGCTACCTGGGGGGTGCTTTGTTATTTGGTTTGCCCGTTATTTTCCCTTTCTCTGTTGTTCTCCCTCGGTTCTTTGTCCTGCTCTGTTTACAGGTAGTGTGCTTTTTTTCTCACTTCTTGTCCCAGCGCGTTCTTCTGAGGTACTTTTTGCTACATCGCCTGCGACGGAAGGGGGCTCGACGGTTCGTTTCTTATCTTATTTATATATATATATTTCTTTTTTATTTTATATTTCTCATCCCATTCAATATCTTCGCACATCTTCTTCTCTCTCTCCTTCCAACTCGTAACTCAGATCCGGGGTCACATAGCAGGCTCTTATCCCCCCTTCCCGCTACGGTACGTGCCTTCATTTTTTATCGCGAGAAGATTTCAGCCTTTTCTTCCTTCGTCGACTCGCATCGAATTGTGCCTACCCACGCTGCAAGGCGCTTTCAACAATTGAATCCTTTTTTATATATATTTTTTTGCAAATAAAGTCAAAGTCCGACCCACCTGGGGCTCGAACCCAGGACTCAAAGAAGTAGAATTCGAGGTTAACCACTTGAACCACGGGGCCGACCGCCTATGTTTGTTTATTTTCCTATCGTTTCTCCACTTCATAAAATGTGTATGTCGTGCCCGTCGTATCGAGTACATGGAGTTGCATTGTCCACTGCTGTGTTACTGCTGTGTATACATATATACGTGTCAACGTAGTAGTTCTGAGGCGTAGCTTCATGACCAACTTAAATACAGAACTGGCATATCTTCTACGTCTGTAGGAGTATTGATTAGGGAATCGGCATAGACGCTGGTTGTGCTGTATGTCGAAGAACACACACAGACCAAAATATGATGTTCTTTATCTCTTTTATATTTATTGCAGCTTTCCAGCTCTTCTCATGCTGTCGGAAACAAGTATTATTGATAAATCCAGTTTCCGATTGTAGACATTAAAAGGAGATATTATGCAGTTGAAAAGGCGCCTTCCCAATCAAAAAAAAAAAAAAACCTAACTGGACCAGACAGTCCACTATAATAATATATATAGAGACCACAGAAATAATTAATCTTTTGTTTTCTAATTAATTAATTTTCTTTCATCTCGCCGAGCATCTCAACGGAATCAAACCCCTACTCGGACACCCACCACACGCCCTACGAGTATAAACAGAGTACAACCGAAAGTAGGGGTGCACCAGAAGTTCCTGAGCCCCTCGCATTAGGAGCTCAATATCTCACCCGATACAATGCTTGGAATCAATGTGTTCGTGTCGCCCGACCGGCACTTATATGCGCTAGTCCTAAATTGAATACCGGTATAATACAAGTATTTTTTTCGTCTAAGTTTAAACTTTGTCGTTCCTCACTCAAGGAACTCAACTGGTCAGAAACCTGGCCCAAAACGTGCAACCCCTACCGTGCGGGGACTCTACTGTAGATGGTCTTACTCCCTCTGTGTTGTGTCAATCCTCCCTCCTAGTCTCTGTCTTCCTAGTTCCATCAACTGCAACCAATAATCGACTCCATGAACCTGGTGCCTATCTCTTCTGTGCACGAATACCAATGAATACATACCTCTCCTCATACATACATACCCCAGATTTCCCTCAGTTCAATCTTCCATGTATGTATGTATGTCACTTTCCCCTCAGTACAAGGATTCAAAAGTGCCAGAGGGTGTATCGATGAAGGTGGAATAGGTGCGACCTGGGCCAGCGAAGAAAGATGCATACCATCGGCATGTATGTCGTATCTCGTCCACCACTACTACCAGGTATGAGGTATGAATAAACCCTTCATTTATGTACACAACACAAGTAAGTACGATCAATAGTTTCTTGTATTTCCGCGATGCCACGTTCAACATTTCGAGATTGGACTTGAGATTGTAACCTCCTCATATTCACACAACTCTCTCACTCATTCATCCCATTTATTATCTTCGCACATCTTCTGCTCTCTCTCCTTCCAACTCGTAACTCAGATCCGGGGTCACATAGCAGGCTCTTATCCCCCCTTCCCGCTACGGTACGTGCCTTCATTTTTTATCGCGAGAAGATTTCAGCCTTTTCTTCCCTCGTCGACTCGCATCGAATTGTGCCTACCCACGCTGCAAGGCGCTCTCAACAATTGAATCCTTTTTTATACCAGGTATTATTTATATTTCTGCAAATGAAGTCAAAGTCCGACCCACCTGGGGCTCGAACCCAGGACTCAAAGAAGTATAATTCGAGGTTAACCACTTGAACCACCGGGGCGACCGGCTTAGATATACCAGGTATGTACTCCGGAGTACCGGTATATATTATAATAGTGTAAGATGAAGCCTGTCACAAGAAGAAGCTCTTCGCGGAGCAACAACACCTGACAAAACTTCCAGGACCACAGAAAATAGAACGTCCGTGTCTCCTTTTCACAGAAAATATCCCTCAAGTTCGGGGTCGCCGCGCTCGTCGGTGGCGCGAGACTCCGAGACGCGCCCACGGACGAACACCCGTCGGAGGCCGGCTCTCGCGACTCTCGAGGAAAGCGGTCGAAAAAGCAACCACGAAGGCAGGGAAGCAAATGCGTCCGGAGTTCAAGACAAAGTTGAAGATAAAATCGGAATTTTAAGGTTCCGTGAAGGTGTTACCTACTGAGCCTGACTGAGCTATAATAAGGGTAAAAGACCGATCGAGTACCCTGCCCGAGGTAATCTTTATAACACTCCCCCCCCCCCCGAACGGCGGGGTCTTTGGGGCGTCGGAACCGTATACCAGGTACATCCGTACGCTAACCTACCCGGTTCGTTTCATTACCTGGGGATCAAGGGAAATGTGTTTCTCTAGGTGTGCACGCGCGAGCGTTTTAGTAAAAGAAACGTTCCGAGTGAGGTTCAAACCCCTGACCTGTCTGTGTGTTTGTGTTTGTGTGTTCTTCACATTAAACCGTTCTTTCTACCCGTCGACATCCAGCACCACCAGTGTCCGTGCCGATTCTTCAATCCTAGAAGAGATACAAGTTATGTGGTCACAAAGCTACGGCACAGAAATACTTCGTTGCCACGTGTGCAGTGTGCGCAGCAGTGGGCAATGCAAAGCCATGCCATCATACTAGATACGACAGGCACGACATACGCAATCTATGAAATAGTGAAACGAAAAGAAACAATCGAAGAAAAAACAAAAACAAGGTAAACAAATCGAAAGAGAAAAAGAAAAAATAAATAAAAATAAGAATAATAATAATATTAAAATATTTTTAATAATAATAATAATAATAATAATAATAATAATAATAATAATAATAATAAATAAAGGCAAGATCTATTAATAGGAGAAACAATCTGTCGTGCCCCCCCCCCCCGCAGGCGAGGTGGCCAACACTTGAAAAAGAACGAGCTGGAGAAAAGAAAGAAAAAAAAAGAAAATGAGAAAAAACACCACTGCTTGTAAACAGAGTAAGACAAAGAACCAAGGAGAAAAGTATCAAGGAAAAATAACAGAGGGGAAATAACAGGCAGACCAAAGCCCAAAGCACCTTCCAGGTGGCGGTAGCAGCTTGTGGTACGAGTAGTATAGCCAGGTTCTCCCTGCTAATCCGCCTGGTACCTTTCTACCCAGACTGCCGTCTGCGCCCTGCGTTCGTCAACTATGCCCAGCCCCTTGGCGTCAGACAATACGAAACGAGCAGAGCAGGTTCGTCTTCCAACCACGCCACACGGCTCCTGGACGACGTCAAATGGTTTGGTGTTACCTACTGAGCTAGTGTATAGGGGTAAACGATCGATCGACTACCCAGCCCAAGGTATTCCTTATAACAGTACGCTCACAGCGCCCGAGAAGGGTATATATATACCAGGTAATACACAAGGGCTCCACATGGGTGCCTGCCGGCACACATGCTCCGGATAGGAAGATATACCCCACAGTGTCAAGTCGTGTGATTACCTGTAAGGGAAGTTGACATTAATGGACCATTCGATCTTGTTTCGAACGGGTTCAGGTCACAGCCAAGTGATGCAGGGAAAAGGCACTGCCGAGTCTCAGTTCTCAGTTTTCGTATCTATCTCTCTCGAATTTTATAGACCAACTCTTATATCACATTTGTTTGGGACGTTATTTTATTTGTCTTTTTCAGCTATGCACTCTGAAGCCCGGAAAGCACAACCGTCTATTATTTCTTTTGGGCCAGGAGATCATCGATAATTTGGAGCTCAGTGGCTGCTGTCGGGGGCATAAATCAGCTCAGTTCCGAGGGGTTTCTCAAGTTCATTCTTGTCGGAGAGCGTTTTTTCCATAATTTCCAAAGTTTGGAAATAAGTGGATATATGTATTAATAATGAGGCGAGCGAGCGAAGCGAGTCTTTTTTCATAATGAGGCGAGCGAGCGAAGCGAGTCTTTTTTTACTTGGTTTTTAACCGAGGAAAAAAAAGCCTCTTCGTAACGGCTCGGGTACGAGGGTAGGGTGCCTGTTTCGTTTTTTTCCGTGTGTGTGTGGGTGTGTGTGTCAGTTGGTGTGTGGATTCAACATTTTTTTGTCCACCTTTCACCACCGCGCTCGACGCACACGCCACCAAATCCAGTCCCGGTGGGCTCTGTGCACGCACACACACGCATGACACTTTCTCGTCCTGGTGGGGTGGAAAATCGTTCACAGTTCGTCGAGCTAGGTGCGGCAACGTGTGTAGGCACGTCTGTGCTGGGGCGTGTTCAAAATACAAAATCATGACGGTTTTTGTGCCTGTGCCAACAGCAGGCAGACTGCGCCTGTCCACAGCATGCACACTGTGCCTGCCCACAGCAGGCAGACTATGCTTGTCCACAGCAGGCAGACTTGGTCTGTCCACAGCAGGCAGACTGGGCCTGTCCACAGCAGGCAGACTGGGCCTGTTCGCAGCAGGCAGACTGGGCCTATCCACAGCAGCAGGAAGATTGAGCCTGTCCGCAGCACTCAACAGCAGGCAGACTGGGCCTGTCCACAGCAGGCAGACGGCTTTGTTTTTTTAGCTCCTTCTTCTACCTACGTACGTACCTGGTAATAACTCACGAAACCCAACTACGAGTAATCATAGGCAGACTTCGCCTGTCTGTCCACAGCAACGTTCTTGCCATGTGCTGCAAGTGGTATTGTCAGGGCTACCCTCCTACTGACGAGCGGACGGAAAAACAGGACGAGATCTGCTGTAGTTGTACAGCAGTCAGTAGGAGTGGTGGCACCTGCTACGAGAACCTCTGTTGGATACATGTATGTCGTATCAGAGGTTGTGGATATTTCGTCTTCAAATTATGAGGGTGGAATCAGGAACCACAAACACAACATCGAGTACGGTGTACAAAGGGCAGAAGCCGAGCGTACTGCGACGCTGACCCTGGCCTCGTGGATCCTACTGCTACTGAAGTAACTGCTGCTGCTGTTTTGCTGCTGGAGAAGCTCTGATGTAGATGTTGCACAGCAGCAGTAGTTGTGGCACCTGCTACGAGAAGCTCTTTTGGGCATGCCATGTTCGTGTTGTCGTCTCGAAAATTTTATGCCGACTTTCGAGGTGGGAAGCAGGAAACATAAAAAAAAAACGAGTGCAGGGTACGTACTACAGTACGTGTGTGTATATGTACGCGTACAAAGAAGGTTGCAAGGGTTAGACCGACAAGCCGAGCGTACGGCGACGCTGACCCTGGCCTCGTGTGATATACTGCTACTAGTGCTGCTGCTGCTGTTATGGTGCGGGAGGCGCACTGCTGCTGTAGATGTCGTACATCAGTCCAAGTAAAGTTGTGGTTACACCTGTTGCGAAAAATAAGCTTTTTCTGTTGGACAAAACATGTGAGATGCAGATAGATTTTGATTGTGCTGAATTTCAACCAGAAAACACTCTGCTGGACAAAACATGTCAAGTGTTGTGTGTTCTTGACTCTTTCTGACCGTCGACATCCAGCACCACAGCAGTGTCCGTGCCGATTCCTCAATCCCTGATGAGAGATACAACTTATGTGGTACAGCAGTGCAGATTTCGTCTTCAAATTATTATGCCGGATTTCGAGATGGAAACCAGGATACAAACGACCAAATCCAGTACTTCTTCATATCAAGAGCCAGGAGAGGCGAAGAACATTTACGAAAATTATTGAGATGCACCCACGACCGCGTACAGTAGTACAGTAGTCGTACGTGGTAGATATTCCTTCGTGTTCGTTCGTTCAGCACAACAATTCAAAACAATCCGTATGCGCCCAGCATGATGCATCGCAGATATGACTACTGCAGGTATTACCGAGGTGGCGCCTCATTACCACCAATTACTAGTATACAGAGGCGTTCTGTCACTATTCCTGAAATTCTCCAGAACAAAAAATATCAAGTACGTAAGCATTCCAATACAGTACTCCGTATTTGGAAAAAAACAAAAAAATATAGAAGATTGAAAAATTGCGCGAAAGAAATGTCGTAAATTTGGAAACAAAGCTCTCCGAATGTCTGATTGCTTATAGATTTTGTTCACGATGATATTATACTGCTGAAGTTTTGCTGCCCTTTTACTGCCCAGTTGCCAAGCACCCAAAATCCACGTATATATCACCCCTGTCTATGGCGAGCTGTGTACCTACTTCCAACGGCGCTTGTGCAGAGGAGATGACCTCTCCCGCACACGAAAGCGATAGCAGCTGCAGCGCTGCAGCATAACATAAAATATAGCAGCAACCGCAGCAGCACCAAGAGTAGTAGCAGGCATCGCTGCTGCTGCGGTCGGTTGCTGCAGCTGCTGCTGCTGTGCAGACCCAGCCGCAACACCAGCAGCAGCAGAATAACAACAAAAGCAGCAGCACCAGTATGTACGGCATCGCAGCAGACAGCAACTTGCAGTATACCTGGTACGCATCAATTACCGCGAGAACAGGACGCGTAGTGTACGCGCATTATCGCACTTAATCCTGAGAACAGCAGGCAGCAATCGAGATACTGCAACAAGTATGATGAGCAGGATCGAGCACCTACCGGATACCTGATACCTGATATCGATCGGCAATACAGGACGACCGCAAAGTACTCGTCCTACTACTGCTGACGACATGGGTAGGATTCTCAGTCCCAATCCCGGTGAAAACAGAAGGCGTGCCGGGTTCTAAAACAGAAACACAGCAATCACCGGGATAATATACACCGATCTGGTACCAAGAACGGTGCGATACACCGAGAAGGCGCGTGCAGTCGTCCGTCGAAGAGAGAGGGGCAATGGAAGGCAGGCAACAAGTGAGGCAAGACCGGGGTGGTCCATCACGCCGATGGTAGCCCGCAAAGCAAGGGAGTCGGGAGAAAGCGGTAGCATCAGCAAGGCCGAGAGATCGAACCTCGGAGAGAAAATGAAATAAGATAACGTCTGTCACGTATACGGTATACCAGGTAAATAAAAAGATTTCTTAGATATCGCACCCAAGAATAGATGTGACTGTCAATACGTGTCGAGGTCGAATAGGCAAGCATAGAGGCAGGGAGGTGAAGGCGTCCGGAGTCCCAGACAAAATAGAGGCAGGGAGGTGAAGGCGTCCGGAGTCCCAGACAAAGTTCAAGACCAAATCGATAGCGAAGGCTTCGCGCAAACTGAAGATAGAGCTCCGTGTCTCCTCAACGCAGCGAAATATTCTTCGAGTACGTGGTCGAAAACGGGACTGTCAGTTTGAACCAAAAAAAATCCTCCGCAAAAATAATGAACCTTTCAATATTTCGCATCCTGAGTACAAGAGCAACCCGTGTACCTTTCAGAACAATACGTGGTATTACGGGGGACCATAGTTAATAGGACCTACCAGGTATGGTATATATATACATAAAAACTTACCAGGTACCTGGTATATATTTCATTTTTTTACTAACGGTATTTGGTTCTATTGAGTATGGTTCCCCGTAACAGTAAGGGAAAAAGAGAAGATGTGCCGAGTTATCAATTTTTTACTTGAAAAAAACTAACTAAGCAAAATCACTGGGATATTCAACGATCTGGTACCAAGAACGGCGCGATACGCCGAGAAGGCGCGTGTAGCCGTCCGTCCGGCGAAGAGACAGGGGCAAGGGAAGGCAGCCACTGAGATAGGAAAGACCGTGGTGTTCGAATAGGCCGATCGCGGCGGCCCCCAAAGCAAGGCAGTCGGTAGAAAGCGGTAGCATCAGCAAAACCGAGAGATCGAACCTCGGAGAGTAAAAAGCTACTACGGTAATAAAATGAAGCTTGTCACAAGAAGCTTTTCGCGGAGCAACAACACCTCAACAACTTTCCAGGACCACAGAAAATAGAACGTCCGTGTCTCCTTTTTCCAGCAAATATCCCTCAAGTTCAGGATCGCCGCGCTCCTCTGTGGCCCGAGACTCCGAGACGCGCTCCCGGGAGAACACCGGTCGGAGTCCGGCTCGCGCGACCGTCGAGGAAAGCGGTCGAAAAAGCAAGCATGAAGGGGAGCGAAGGCTTCCCGACTCCCAGACAAAGTTGAAGATAAAATGTGAATTTCAAGGTTCGCTCACAGCGGCCGAGATTCGTTGTAATATTGCCCCGGTGGTTCAAGTGGTTAACCTCGAATTCTACTTGTTTGAGTCCTGGGTTCGAGCCCCAGGAGGGTCGGACTTTGACTTTATTTGCAAAAATAAAAAATAAAAAAAGGGATTCAATTGTTGAGAGCGCCTTGCAGCGTGGGTAGGCACAATTCGATGCGAGTCGACGAGGGAAGAAAAGGCTGAAGTCTTCTCGCGATAAAAATGAAGGCACGTACCGTAGCGGGAAGGGGGGAGAAGAGCCTGCTATGTGACCCCGGATCTGAGTTACGAGTTGGAAGGAGAGAGAGAAGAAGATGTGCGAAGATAATGAATGGGATGGAAAAAAAAAAATATATATATACCAGGGTATATATATATATATAAACATATATAATATAACGTACACGGTTCCCCTTCGGGATGTGGGTGGCCTAAAATCCGGGAGGTGTCGCAAGTTGGAAAGAGAGACGCATGTAAAACCCTTGCTCATTTATTATTGAGTAAAAAGTATCTAAGATTAATGTGAGTCATGGGCTACTGTTGTTTACGGCTTTTAAGGGAACATGTGTAGTCTCGTCTTCGATGCTGTCGCATGTCTTGGCGTATACCTATTAATAGTAGGAGACATGGACTACTGCTGTATTGCTCAAAGGAAAGCGTAGCACTCAGAAGGAAACTAGCGGGGTTTGTCTCATGCTGGTAGTTGATCGGCTGGGTAGTATCTGTATCATCGACAGATGGGATCCTTGATGATCGCATAACCCCTACTGGGTGGGGTCTGCACGATCTGCATAAAATTAATATACGTGACATGTTAATCGAACATGAATGTCCCCTGATTACCTGATGAAAGCTTTACGTGGGTGGGTCCGCGTCATCTGAATGATCTGTACGATCTGCAGGGTCTGTATAATAATGTAGATGTATCAATAATTTTTGGGCGGTGGGGTCTGCTTGGTCTTTCTGGTTGCGCTTGCGTGCAGGGTGGTAGGATCTGAACGCCATGTATGTGTGCATGATGTGGAGGATTTGCGTGAATGATCCGGAGGGTCGATTATCTACACACTTCAACTAGTTTGTCTGGAGAGACGGGTATGTTCCGTATCATTTCCACTTGTGTGCAAGGTGGGTTCTGTTTGATCTCAATTGCATTTGAAGTGTTTAGCCGGGAGGGGATATGTTTGGTGACAATTTTCATATATATATATGTGTATCCGCTGAGTAGAATCTGTGTGATCTGTTCAATCAGTACAGTTTGACCGGGGTGGGATCTGTGCGATCTACCGATCTGTGCATCTTTAGCGAGATAGGGTCTGTACGATCTGCATGATCTGCACATGTTTATCTGTGGGTGTCACCGATCTGCCCGATTTGTATCATCAGATATCTGCAGAATCTGTATGATGTGCGTGATTTCTGTATGGTCTGGAAGATCTGTATAATCTGGATACTTCACTCTTGTTTGCGTCATGTATAGCCAGGGCGAGTCTGTATGAGGCAGATATGTCACAGGTGTGTACCTGAGTGGGATCTGTGTAACCTGTACATTTTCAACGGGTGCGATCTGTATATTCTGCAGAATATGTATGATCTACCAGAGTGGAACCTGTGTGATCTGAATGATCTGTACATCTTAACCCAGATGCGGTCTGTACGATTTGCAGGATCTGTATGATCTGCAGGAGTTCTGTATGAATAATCTCGCTGGATACGTCACACTTGTTCCAGCATGTTTGGCCACAACAGGAGCAGCAAGACGAGCACCGCATGGCACGGGCAAAAACAAAAAGGGTGGCCGCAAGAAAAGCAACCTGTGCCAGAAACAGCTGTAGTAGTAGCAGCTGTACCGCGATTGTGTGTAGTAGCAGTAGCGGCAGCAATAACAGGAGTAGCAGAATGATAGGCAAACCGTGTGACACGGGCACAATGTAGAAAGGGCAGTGAACACACGCAACGCTATTATACGAGGTACGAAGATCCGAAAAATAAATAAATGATGAATCGAACCGATATACTAAACACAATCCACCAGGTATAATACGTGGTGGATCCGGCGTCTTCTCATGTCGCGTCGCCAAGCAGTCTCGAGCACACGAGCACTCTCAGCAGCAGGAGCAGCAGCAGCAGCAGCAGCAGCAACACTCAGCAGCACTCGAGCAACACTCGATTCGAGCAGCACTTACTCGCCTGTTGTTGCTGTTCATGTACAGCTACGTACTGCTAGAGCAGCATCTGAGCCCATGAGTATGAGTATACCAGGATTCCTAGCATGGCGTATTGCCTCGCAAAAAGAGGACATGGAACCACGATCACTCGATTGCTCAAGCGCAACAAGCACGAGACAAACACGAGCACGGCGTGGCCACTCAGTCACGAGCACACGATCACTCTCAGCAGCAGCAGCAGCAGCAGCAGCAACAACAACACTCCCTAGCACTCGAGCAACACTCGATTCGAGCAGCACTGGTACGTCTGTTGTTGCTTTTCTTGTACAGCTACGCACTCGTCTAGCAGCACTCGAGCGCATGAGCATGAGTGGGTCAGGGGTTCAAAGCATGGCCTATTGCACCGCAAAAAAAGGACACGGGACAACGAGCACGAGACAAACACGAGGACGGCGTGGCCAAGAAGTCACGGGCACACGAGCACTCAGCAGCAGCAGCAGCAGCAGCAGCAGCAGCAACATTAACACTCACCAGGACTCGAGCAACACTCGATTCGAGCAGTACTCATACGTCTGTAACACACTCTCGTACAGCTACGTACTCGTCTAGCAGCACCCGATTGAGCATGAGTGGGTCAGGATTCAAAGCATGGCCTATTGCACCGCAAAAAAAGGACACGGGACAACGAGCACGAGACAAACCCGAGCACGGCGTGGCCAAGAAGTCACGGGCACACCAGTACTCAGCAGCAGCAGCAGCAGCACCCAGCGGCACTCGAGCAACTCGAGCAGCACTGGTACGCCTGTTGTTGCTGTCGTTTTACTGCTGTGTACTGCTCGATAGGATGAGCTCGACAGTATTATTATACCAGGTACGTAGACAACGCAATACTTGGTACAAAGATCCGATAAATGAAGGATCGCACCCAGATACATAAACCAATTCTACGAGGTAACATCAGGGATACACCGTGTTCTCCTATATTGTGGCGAAGCAATCACGAGCACACGAGCGCTCCACAGCAGCAGCAGCAAGCAGCAGCAGCAGCAACACTCAGCAGGACTCGAGCAACAACAATCGATTCAAGCAGCGCTCGTTCGTCTGTTGTTCTCATTCTTCTTCAGATGCGCACTGCTTGAGCAGCACTCGAGCGCACGAGCATAAGTAGGTTTCCGAGCATCGCCTATTGGACCGCAAGAAAAAAGGACACGGAACCACGATTACTTGATTGCTCAAGCGCAACGAGCACGAGACAAACACGAACACGGCGTGGCCAAGCAATCACGGGCACACGAGCACTCAGCAGCAGCAGAAACAGCAGCAGCAGCAGCACACAGCGGCACTCGAGCAATACTCGATTCGAGCAGCACTCGTACACCGGCTGTTGTTGTTGTTTTGCTGCTGCGTACTTCTAGAGCATGATGAGCTCGAGCATCACGAACTCGAGCGGCTCTGTGTGCTGCCGTTGCATATGCACCAAGAAGCGAGAAAAACAAATCTTGGTACCTAAACAAACCAAAATCCTGGTAGTTTTTCAAGCCCCTGGATGGCTTTTCGAACGGGGGACACCATCTATCCCCTGAGTTGTTTGCTGGTTCACGTGACATTGACCATGTAGAGCATGGGCCACGGAGCCCGGCCGGATCCAACGCTCGCAACGTACTGTCCACGCCGCCCCACTGCGGGCCCCGCAGCAGGAAGCACGAAACACAACCCGCCGCCAAGCGAGAAAAGTGGAGAATTCCGGAAAAAAAACGACCATTTGGTACAAAGTAATAAATATATGCACGAAGATTGACCGGTGTAGATCTGGGGTATGTGGAGAGAGGCATTGAATCGATATGTGTGAACAGGAGGGGATGGGCAAGAGGTTGATAAAGTTGATGAATATAGTTTGCAGTTGGTTGAACAAGGAACACAAAGGCTGGGAAGGGTTGATACAGCAGGAGTGAGGAGGAAGATCGTAATACTCTACTCGTCGTGTGGGTGTACGACTAGGGATTGGTTATCCTTGAGGAGGTCGACGAGGTAAACGATGAAAGTGGCAGCGACGGCCGCGATGATGCGATGGCAGCTGCTGCTGAGCACGCGAAGAACGCTGCAAAAATGTACATATATATACAAGGGCTCCGCATGGGTGCCTGCCGGCACCCATGCTCCGGATAGGAAAATATACCCCAGTGCCAAGTCGTGTGATTACTTTTAAGAAAGTTCACATAAAAGTACCATTCGATCTTGTTACGAACGGGATCAGGGCACTGCCAAGTGATGCAGGTAAAAGCCACTGCCGAGTGTCAGTTCTCAATTTTCGTCTCTGTCTCACTCGAATTTTATAGACCAAATTATAAAGCACAATATTTGTTGGGGCGTCATTTTTTTTGTATATTTCAGCCATGTACTCTGGAGCACGGAAATCACAACCGTCTATTATTTTTTATGGGCCAGGAGATCATCGATAAATTGGAGCTCAGTTGCTGCTGTCGGGATCAGAAATCAGCTCAGTTCCGAGGGGTTTCTCACAGAACTGAGATTGCTTTAATTTTGTTCACGATGATAGTATACTGCTGTAGCTTTGCTGCCCTTTTGCTGCCCAGTTGCCAAGAACCCAAACCCCACGCCTATATCACTCCTGCTTCCAACGGCGCTTTTGCAGAGGAGATAGATGACCTCTCCCGCACACGAAAGCGATAGCAGCTGCAGCGCTGCAGCATAACCTAATAAATAGCAGCAACGGCAGCAGCACCAAGAGTAGTAGCAGGCATCGCTGCTGCTGCGGTCTGTTGCTACAGCGGCTGCTGCGGTCTGTTGCTGCAGCGGCTGCTGCAGTGCAGACCCAGCCGCAACACCAGCAGCAGCAGAATAACAACAAAAGCAGCAGCACCGGTATGTACGGCATCGCAGCAGACAGCAACTTGCAGTATACGCATCAATTACCGCGAGAACAGGACGCGTACTGTACGCGCATTATCGCCCTCAATCCTGAGAACAGCAGGCAGCAATCGAGATCCTGCAACAAGTATGATACCCTGGTAAGCAGGATCGAGCACCTACCGGATACCTGATACCTGATATCGATCAGCGATACTGAACAATCGCAAAATACCCGTACTCCTGCTGACGACATGGGTAGGATTCTCAGTCCGAATCCCGGCGAAAACAGAAGACGTGCCGGGTTCTAAAACACCAACACAGCAATCACCGTGATAATATACTCGTACAACGATCTGGTACAAAAGAACGGTGCGTTACCCCAAGAAGGCGCGTGCAGGCGTCCGTCGAAGAGAGAGGGGCAATGGAAGGCAGCCAACTAGTGAGACTAGACCGAGGTCGTCGATCACGCCGATGGTGGCCCGCAAAGCAAGGGTGTCGGGAGAAAGCGGTAGCATCAGCAAGGCCGAGAGATCGAACCTCGGAGACAAAATGAGATAAGATAACGTCTGTCACGTATACAGTATACCAGGTAAATAATATGCCTTTTTAGACATCGCACCCAAGAATACATGAGACTGTCAATATCTTCTCGAGGTCGAAAAATCAAGCATGAAGGCAGGGAGGCGAAGGCGTCCGGAGTCCCAGACAAAGTCCAATACTAAATCGATAGCGAAGGCTTCGCGCAAACTAATAATGATAGAGCTCCGTATCGCCTCCACGCAGCAAAATATTCTTCGAGTTCGCGGTCGAAAACGGGACTGTCAATTTGAACCAATAAAGAATCCTCCGCAAAAATTATGAACCCTTCAATCGTTCGCATCCTGAGTACACGAGCACGAGCAACCCGTGTACCTTCTACTTTTAGAACAATACGTAGTAGTAGGGGAACAAGAGAAGATGTGCCGAGGTTTAAAAAAATTACTTAAAAATCACCAACACAGCAATCACCGGGATATGCAACGATCTGGTACCAAGAACTGCGCGATACGCCGAGAAGGCGCGTGTAGTCGTCCGGAGATGAGACAGCGGCAAGGGAAGGGAGCCATTGAGAAATGCAGGACCGAGGGGTTCGAACAGGCCGGTGGTGACGGCCCGCAAAGCAAGGCAGTCGGTAGAAAGAGATAGCATCAGCAAGACCGAGAGATCGAACCTGGGAGAGTAAAAAGCTACTATTAATACTACTACTGCTGTAACATGAAGCCTGTCACGAGAAGCTCTTCGCGGAGCAACAACACCTAAACAATTTTTCAGGACCACAGATAATAGAAGGTCCGTGTCTCCTTTTCCCAGCATATACCCCTCAAGTTCGGGGTCGCCGGGCTCGTCGGTGTCGCGAGACTCCGAGACGCGCGCACGGGAGAACACCCGTCGGAGGCCGGCTCGCGCGACTGTCGAGGGAAGCGGTCAAAAAAGCAACCACGAAGGCAGGGGAGCGAAGGCTTCCGGAGTACCAGACAAAGTGGAAGGTAAAATCGAAATTTCAAGATTCGCTCACAGCGGTCGAGATTCATTGTACATATATCTATACAAACAAACGGCAAGCGAGCCGGTATTTCCAGAGAAGTTTCGGGCGCTTTTGTAGTTCTACGGATATTGGTATCGGTCTTATCTCCCTTGAAAGACGGTAATCAATCATTATAGTAGTGTAGCAATAAGGCTATGCGGACAACCTACATACCAGGTAGTGGGTAACAAACAGCAGGTGACACGGACGCCGCCTGTTGTTGAGTATCCGTACGCCCTTCACGTATTTACTGCCTGCTGTCATCATTATAAATATAAATATATGAATATAGTGTAGTATAACCTACGCAATTATCAGGGACGTGGTATCATAACTGTGCTGCACCTTTTTGTGTCAGACAGTCCAGGAAGAGATGGCGATCGTTGATATTCGTGTGGTAGTAAGGTTCGATTGCTCCTTTTTTCACTGCATATCCGCGAGTCTTCACTCTGACAGCACTCCAGGTAGCAGGCAGGTGTGTTCCTCTTTCGTTTTTACGACTACCGTGCGTTTCGTACGGTGCAGGCAGCACTTCAGACAGCATCCGCTGTAGTCAGCAGCCACGAGTTGGTTAGTGGTGGGAACGGGGGTACTCTTCTATCTATGTTATAGTTGAGAGGATATACCCGCGGCCATGTTAGTTCAGTTTTGCACATTGGTTTTATCTTGCGTGCGCTTTTTTCGTCTCGTGTTTTTTGAGGCAGCCGAATTTTCGATTTTTTTCGTTTTTCGGATCTTCCTAGGGCTCCAGCACCTTTGTGTGACCACGGTCTCCTTCGTCAGAGATTTAATGTGAGAACAACAACAACAACAACAGTGTACAACTCGACTATTCCATCATTTGTTTGGTTCTTTAATATTATACGTTTCATTGTTCTTTCTCTAATGTGCACTAGTGAGGGCAATTTTGTGTTCATTTATCGGACACACGTCTTGCTTTCTGTAGGCATATTATTATCAAATCCTAGTGGTTTCGAGCACTTTTCTCGAAATGAATCTGACGAAGAAATAGTACACTGCTGTACTTTGGGTGTGATACGAGTAAATATGTTCTTGTTCATAAACACCTCACCGACTCACATCTATTGGTACGTACTACACAACATACAAATTTCGTCTTTGACTCCGCAATACGTATGACCCGACTCTCCGTAGTACAATCTGAACGATTCAAAATCCAAACGTGGAAAATTCCAAAGGCGTGCAGCGCGGCGGTCATCTGGGCTGCGTTGGTACAAGAAACACGGACCACCTACTACGAGTATATACCTCTCTTCCCCGCGGTCCCTCGGCAAGGCATGCTGCCAAGTTTGCCCGATCAGGACTATAGCGAGAGGGTTAGCTCTTTCCGGCGGGTAAGGCCGGGCCCACACTCTAGGAGTGACACCGTCTTGCTCCTGCGTGTGGCCGCGAAGCTCAGATAGCAGTAGAGTTGGGTCGTACGTGGTACGTAAGGCACCGAAACGTCCGACTCGCGCCAGCCTGTGTTTCAGGGAGCTGCGACAGAGCAGCGATGCTCCATCGGGATGTCCGTGCACGTACACAGGCGCCCCCACAGCCAACGGTACGGCACAATAGTCTATTGCGCTGGTAAGAGGCTAGATTTGACTACGGAGGACGAGGGAGACAGAGCGACGACGAACGGGGAAGAGACGGATCGAACACACCCTGCGCGATAGGATTTTTTCTTCCAGATCAGAACCACATGTTGTGCGTGGAGTTTTTGTTTGTCGGGACGGGGGAGAATAGGAACCAACTGGAAGCGAGTGGCAACGACAGCACATACATTGGAGCGGGCATATTTGGCTAAGACGACGAGGCGCCCATGACCAGCAGCAGCAGGACGGCACCCGGAGACCCGTGGCCGGCGCGCACACCATCATCACGAGAAAAGCAGTGATGGTTTTATTCTGGTATATTGTTTTACGACGCAGTAGTAGCCTGCACATTGTTATTAACGTCCTTGGTCTCTGAAGTGTTGGCGAGTTGTATACCCTTCATGGGGAATGACCCCCGCAATTTCCAGGCGCTTGGTCGTATCATAGCTGTGCTGCACGTTTTGAGTCGGACAGTCCTGGGAGAGATTGATGGCGATATTCGTGTGGTGGTTTTTTGGTTTGATTGGTCCTTTTTAACTGCATGCTGTGTGCAAGGCGTCACTTTAACAGCACCCCAGACATCAGACCTGTTGTTTTCTGTGTTCACCACCACCCCGTGCGTTTCGTACGGTGCAGGCAGTACTCCACACTGAAGCCGCTGTAGTCGGCAGCCACGGGTGGAACGGGGCGAACTCTACGTTGTAGGTAAGAAGATATTACGCGCGGCCATGTTACTACTTCGTATTAGTGGTTGAGTTTGAACGTTGATTTAGTCTTGTGTGCACCTTCTTCGTCTCGGGCATTTTTGTAGGCAACCGAATTTCGTTTTTTTAAGGTTCTTCGGATCTTTTTATTTACCTGTTTAGAACTGCAGTCCCGTTGTGGGGACGAAATACTTGGATGGAGGTTGGCTGGTTTGTCTGCAAAAACGGGACTGCGGTGCTTAAATGTACGGTGGTTCGCTCACGAGGCTCAGGGACCGTGGTTAGGGATCGAGAAATATATATAGATTGTTCGCGCGAAGCGCGAAAAACATATGCTGGCGTTTTTCTCGGGCGAGCAAAAAATGAAAGACTTAATCATAGTGAGAAAAAAAAGAAACAGGAAGGCTGGTCCACCCTGAATTTCTTGTTTGGGAAAGGTACGTTCTATACTGACTTCATTACAACCGCTGTGAATTTTCTTATTATCGTGTCATTTACTCCTTTTCCAGTGGGCTCCTTTACGTGTGTTCTGGTAGTATTGTAAAGGGCAAGATTTTTTTGTTTCAAATGTTAGAAGTCGGCTTTAAGTAATACCAGGTAGTGCATATCTGCTCGAGATAAAAACCGATTGCAAAACGGTTTTTCACGTTGGATTACCTGGTACTTTCCGGAAAGACTGGCAGTGCCGGTATATATGATGCAGTTGAAGGGTTGTGGGGGTGTCGTCACAAAGATGTGCAACGAAAGACCAGAAAATACATCCTGTACGACTGCAGCTAGCTGCTCTATAATTTTACCTCTGAGGGCCGGCCCGAACGACGTGGGCAAAAAAACGAAAAGCAAAACGGAATAAAAACAACAGACTTTCGTTTCTCGCAAGAAACAGCACGTTGAGTCCCAACGATAAAAAAAAACGGGGAAAGAAAGAAACAAAAAGAAGAAGAGGCCGAGTCGAATTTTTACGTCTTACAATTTTTCAGATTGACTCAACCGCCACATCACGTGATTACCGGCGATAGCGCTCGACAGCGATGGTGGATAGACACAATGCGCATACGTGAGGCACCCTCCACAGTAGGCGGTTCTCGTTGTCCAACCCGCTCCCTCCGGGGTGCTCTACAACTTGACTATGGGCCATCGCTGATGGATGGCAGACGTTTGAATTTTGAGTGGGACTCATGTCGAAACATATACCGCCACAGCCACTTCCTGGTCCCCCGGTTTCTTGCGAGGGCACCCCATGGTGATTCCTCACCCATATGTGCTTGCGCCGTCAGCAGACAAGCCGCCACCTCGGCCATCGTGCGCTTGCCAACCGGTCGTAGAAATTTTATCTGAACTTCATCCTAACGCTCCGATCTCCTCCTTCCTATGTTCACCTTCGATCCTGGGTATCCTATATCGCGTTTATTTGGCACCCATTACGTTTTTTTCAAGTCCTCCGGGACAATGGTGAAAACGGAGGTATCGGGATCTCTACCTCTGTTTTAGTAGTCGACCAATGAAATTCACGTGCTCTTTAGTTCTGTTCTTCATTTCTTATATCGTTTATTTTGCGCCCGTTAGGACCGGCCCTGACGACACAAAACGACCACACATACAGGAGACACTCACCGCAACGTGTCCGAAGGATGTGGTGTCTCGTAAAATATACCACTATGTTAAAAACATGGATACATGGAGAATTGTCTGGTAGTGTAATGACGAAGTTCACTCCATTTCAGACAACACACACAACGCAGAGTTACGTCGCCCCCAGCCTTCTCCAAGAAGGCATATTGCAATACACGGAAAAAGCCGAGACGTATCTTAAGAGGTAGAAGATTTTAATCGAAACACTTATCTTCAGCAGCAGCCATGGCTACACTAAATCCTAACCGTCAGCCCATGCTTAACGTCAGTGGCAACTAAAGACAATCGCCTCTGCGACCACGCCAGCCATATTTAGATTCCTCGTACGAGCCAAGGACCAATAAGAAACATCCAAAGAGAAAACTCGTTTTTCCTCTGCGTTCGTTTCCCGTTCCTGTGAAAGGGTCAGCAGGCACGATACGTCCTTGACTTATCCAAATATGGGTCCAGGGTCGAGCTGAGGCCATCAACCCTTGCGTTGTGCGCACTCCTGGCGGCCTCCTGATTTCTTCATCTGTGTACGTAGTCATTCCCTCCGCCACCCCCCCTGGCGATATCCACCCGAAATGCGAGGACTCAAATCTCCGCCCCTGTCCCCACCGTCCCGGCCGCGACCATGGGTGGCGCCAACGAATCCCGCATTAAGGGGTTGGGACTAAACATTCTAGGTGTGGCCTCGGCAGTGCTCTGACACTTCGGCGGTGCTTGCTGCATCATCCCCCTGATGACTCCCCCTGACGACGTCTCGGCGATTTTCATGATCGGGAGCCATGCACGTTTCAAGGACACCGAAGCATAGCTTCGCAGTTGGCTGGCTATCTTTCTGTTGACGGAAAATACGAGGGTGCAAAGATACCGGCTGCAGCCCTGAATATGAGGGACGCAACAAGAAGGCAAGAATAGTGTTGCCGCGACCGCGGTGATTGGTTGTGCCCCCAAGACGACTTCGAAGTAGTTTTGCCGATCAAAATGAGCAGTCAATCATGTTCATCCGAAAGGTACGCGCATATGACCCAGTTTACATATCACATTATAGAACTTATATTTCTACATTAGTGCCGCTTTCTATTTGTTCAAGAAAGCTAGCTAGCCGTCTTCCTTGCAACAAGAGTACTCACCATGCCTTAGCACGATTCGTAACAACGAGCAGGCTGCAAACACATGCACCGAGATTAACAAGCCTCTACATGATGTTTCGATAGTTATACAAGCATCTACACCCGCCGCTCACCTGAATATGCCTGTCGCCTGGTGGCATTAGAACCGCGACGTTGTCGTCCTGGCAAAGGGCGAGACCGATCCACTCGGTGCCTGCTCTGGCTCCACCTGCAGCGTCGCCACCTCCGACATCAGCATTTTCTGGCAATTGATTAGGAAATTATGCGGTCCACGCCAGATGAGCGTATGTGACAGTGAGCCTAACCCTAACCCTAACCAATGTCTCAATCACACGCAAGGGCTACACAATATTGTTCGCTTGCATCAGAAATGTCAGACTCCATCATACGCAAACAAAAATAGAACGTTTACTCTCATGCCGCCATCCTTACGCTAGAACCCCAGCAAACGACCAATGACTCACCTGCTCCCGCTGCGGGGTTCCCGGTAGGAAGGTCATCGTTGTTGAAGTCGCCTGTGCCACCGAAATATCGTCCAGCGGTGGCTTGTAAGATTCCGCCTGCGGATGATTCATACACCCTGCAACGCTATATCATCGTGGGTAGGCACAATTCGATGCGAGTCGACGAAGGAAGAAAAGGCTGAAATCTTCTCGCGATAAAAATGAAGGCACGTACCGTAGCGGGAAGGGGGGAGAAGAGCTGCTATGTGACCCCGGATCTCACGAGGTGGAAGGAGAGCGAGAAGAAGATGGGCGAAGGTAAATAAAGTATCATCGAAAGAGGCGGGTTCAGCAGACTCTGGCCGTGTTTTGTCTTGGCCTACACCCCCCCCCCTCTCTCTCAACAAACTCTCCTCTATCCTGGGCAGCACGCTCGCCTCCGCGGCTGCATCATACCCCTCGGCATCATACCCCTCGGCACCGTCTGCTGCGAATTCCTGCAGGTGGGAGGTAGGGCGCCGGTTCGGCGCGCTGCGCCCTGGCCAGCGGCAGTGGATACCGTATGTCGTTCCGTGCAATACTTGCTCGTCGCTTGCCCGGCCTTTCATCACACAGATATTGGCGGTGACCTGGCGTAACGGACGAAAGCACCTAGTAGTGTTTCCCTCATGCTCTTGACCGCTCCCCACAGCCCGACCAGCTGCGTCCGGGCTTCCCCATGACAGAGAACTCTACGCGCGGAGAGTAGCTGATGATGTACAGGCATACCTGCTTCGTGGACAGGGCGTAGATGCTATCTGTATCGCGGAAAGGGGCGTGGACGAGGGCGGGAAGGACGGGGGTACTTATTTGTGTAGCACTTGAGGGGCCCTGGGCGTTACAATTACGTATTGCAGTACCAACATACTCGATGAGAGAGCTTTGACCGGCCACCGTTTTTCCTCGATACATTTCGAACCAGGCGCCAGGTCCTCAGTTTCGGGGAACGCAGAGGCGAGGAAATGGAACACTTCGAGTCGACCGTCGCTTTGCACAGAACGACCGAGGTGGAGATATCATATAACCGTAGTCCAGTTGTGTGTCGTTGAGACGAGCGCTCGAGCGCTCGGGAGAACGGAATGGCGCTGTTCGGCAGCTGCTTCCTCTGCAGGCATGCCGTCATAGCGGCGTGTTATCGAGACGAGTATATGCTACCAACCTCAACTTAGCGAGCGGGTGCAAGTACAAGGTATTCGCCCCTTCTACGCCGCAGTTGTTGATAACCTGCGCAACATCCGTTTTGATATCGGTACTAGTCAACGCAGGGTGTCCATCGAGCAGAAAGGCGATCGCCGTGCAAGTTGGTGCAAAGAAGAAAGAGTGCAGGTATTTCTGCCACAAAAAAAGGACACAGGAAAAAACGTACCCTGATGTTATTAGTCATGGCACTCGTCGTTGGCTACGCTCACCTTAGTCGACCCTCGAGAGCAGAAGGGAACGTCTTCTTTGTGAACCCAGAAGGGGCCGTCTGCAAGTGGAAGAGGAAGTGCGTGCCGTGCTGAAGAGGTGCATTAATGGCCGCCCCTTTATACTCCCCGAATCGACCGTCTCCCACTCGCGTCTACACCAAGAACTTCCACCCGGATGGTCGCTCGTACGAAGGGCATGAGGCAGCGGCGGCGGCGGGGTGGGAAAACACGATACTCGGCAGGGTCTCCATCTCCAGCTTTTGGAGAAGAAGGGCCGACTGGATCACGACGGTCAGCTCGTTCTCCATGTACGAGTAATAGCTGATCTCCGTTGCCTCCTGAAGCATTCAGCACAGGAGTCATCTGGGGATGGGTTCAACAAGCGAGAAGGACGACGGACGACCGGTAGAGGCGATGTCGAGTTTGTAGAAAAACAAATTACGTCACGCGTTCGGACGAAACAGGCAATTTTACTCTTGACCACCGTCATAACACCTACGTTGGTAGTTGTTCAGCTGCGCTCTGGGTCAAGCGTGTATCAATCATAAGAACAGAGTAATACGATGTACAACGCGCTGTTCACCTGTGAGTACAACAGAATGGGCGGCTTCAATCCGTTGCACCCGGAGATCCTGAGCCTGACTTCGTAGGAGAGCTCGAGCTGCCCGGTCGGCTGCTTCTTGTTGCTACTGGTGCCCGGTCTGCTACTGCTGCTGCTGCTGCTGCTGCTGCTGCTGTTGCTGCTGTTACTGCTGCTGATGTGGTTGTTGTTGTCGTCGTTCCTGCTACGTACTTCTTGCTTGATGTTGATGGTGCTGGCACTGGTGCCTCTGTCTGTAGTAGCACGGCCTTCCTCTTGAATTCGGCTGCTTTTGCGAGTGCTGCTGCTGGAGGCTTTTGGTACTGCTCCTGGCGCTGCTTCTCCTCTTCGGCGTCTGAAGCCTGACACGAAGAGCTCTGACTGCTTGTTCTGCTGTTGCTGCTGCTACTGCTGCTACTGTTGCTGTTGTGCTGCTGCTGTGCCGCTACTGCTCTGCTGATGATGATGTGTTGGCGCCGCGAGGGAGGTGCCGCTCGTACACGAAGAAACTTGACAGTCCAGTGATTTTGGAGTGATTTCGGGGGGATTTCGGCCTCTTAGCCAATGACGTGCACCGCCTTTAAAACCCGTACTTTTATCTCGCTCGGTAAAGCGTGTCAAACTGTAGGGTTTGACCAATGAGAGTGCGCCGACTTGAAGATTCGAACCCAACCTATAGGCCCAGCGCCGCTCACGAAACAGACCTGGTCGCTAATAGGACGACCCCGGGTTGGTCAAGTAACGGCGTGATTTGTTTGACCGGTCTATTCAACCAAAACAAATAATACGGATATATCGGAACAGCGACAAAAGGAAGGGGGTTTTTCTTGTTACGATGCATTATTATTGGTCAGTACCCGGTTAGATGGGGCATTTACCGAGCGAGATAGATTGCGACTATATTGGAACCACGACAAAAGGTAGGGGATTTTCTTGATAACGACGCCTTATTATTGGTCAATAGCCGCTTATATGAGGCATTTACAGAGCGAGATAGATAACGACTTTAATACGACGATGTCTATTGTCCAAGAGGTCGAAATCCCCCCAAAGTCACCCCGAAATCACTGGACTGTCAACTTTTTTCTACGAGCAGCACCTTCCTCGCGGCGACAACACATAATGACCCACATCATGAGCAGCAGAGCAGAAGCGGCACAGCAGCAGCACAGCAGCGGTGGCCGCAGCAACAGCAGCAGCAGCTGCTGCTGCAGCCGACCAGGCAGTCAGAGCTCTCTGTGTCTGGCTCCAGACGCCGACGAGGAGAAGCAGTGCCAGGAGGAGTACCAACAGCCTCCAGCAGCAGCACTCGCAAAGCAGCCGACTTCAAAGGGAAGGTCGTGCTACTACTTTGATACTGCTCTAGACAGAAACACCAGTGCCAGCCAGCACCATCAACAGCATGCAGCAGGAGCAACAACACCAACCACCACATCAGCAGCAGGAACAACAGCAGCAGCAGACCAGGCAGCAGTAGCAGCAGGAAGTAGCCGACCAAGCAGCTCGAGCTCTCCTACGAGACCGGGCTCAGGATCTACGGGGGCAACGGCTTGGAGCCGCCCATTTTGTTGTACCCACAGGTGAACTGCGAGTTGTGTTACTCTCTTTTTCTTGTACATCGTTGATCCAGAGCAGAGCAAAACAGCTATTAATACCAACTTACCAGTGCTTTGACGGTGGTCAAGAGCAGACTTGCCTGTTTCGTCGAAACGAGTGACCCAGTATATTTTTCTACAAAACTCAACATCGCCTCTACCGGACGTCCGTCGTCCGTCTCGCTTGCCGAACCCACCCCCAGATGATGACTCCTTTGCTGACCGCCCAATACTTCAGGAGGCGGGGATCAGCTATTACATGGAGAACGAGCTGACCGCCGCAATCCAGCTGGCCCTTTTCTCCGAAAGCTGGGGATGGAGTCCCTGCTGACTATCGTGTTCGGTCCCCCCGCCACCGCCGCTGCTGTCCACGTTCTTCGTAAGAGCGACCAGGTGGGTGGAAAAGAAGGAGGTCCTTGGTGTAGACGCTGGTGGGAGACGGTCGATTCGGAGAGCACATACTGGCGGCCATCAAAGCACCCCCCTAGCACGGCACGCCCTTCCTCTTGCGTTTGCAGAGGGTCCTTTCTGGGTTGCCTAAGGAGACGTTCCCGACTGCTCTCGAGGGTAGACTAATGTGAGCGTCGCCAACCACGAGTGAGTGCCGTGACAACAAATATCTGGGTACATTTTTTCCTGTGTCCCTTTTTTTGTTGGCAGGAATACCTGCACTCTTTTGTTTCGGCACTAACTTGCACGGCCACCGCCTTTCTGCTCGAAGGACCCCCTGCGCTGACTACATTATTACCGCCATCAAACCGGATGCTGCGCAGGTTTTCAACAACTGCAGCGTAAGAGCGGCGAATACCTTGTACTTGCACCCGCTCGTTGCTCTTGGTAGAATATACTCGTCTCGATAACACGCCGCTATGACGGCATGTCTGCTGGGGAAGCAGCTGCCGAACAGCGCCATTCCGTTCTCCCGCTGCACGAGCGCTTGTCTCAACGACTTCTGACATGACTAAGGTTATCCGATACCTCCACATCTGTCGTGCTGTGCAAAGCGATGGTCGACTCGAAGTGTGCCATCTCTTCGCCTCTGGGTTCCCTGAAACTGAGGACCTGGCGCCTGATTCTAAATGTTTCGAGGAAACACGGTGGCCGATCACAGCTCTATCATCGATTATGTTGGTACTGCAATACGGAATCGTAACGTTCAGCGCCCCTCAAGTGCTACACACAGAAGTACCCCCTTCCATCCCACCCCCCTCCCCTTCCAACATATGTCGACTACGCCCTGTCCGCGAAACAGGTATGCCTGTACAGTATCAGCTACTTTCCGCTCGTGAAGCTCTCTATCACGGGGAAGCCCGGACGCAGCTGGTCGGGCTGTGGGGAGCGGTCAAGAGCACGAGGGAAACATTTCTAGGTACTTTCGTGCGTTATGCCAGGTCGCCGCCATTACCTGTGTGATGAAATAGCGGGCAAGCGACGAGCAAGCGTTGCACGGAACGAAATACGGTATCCACTGCCGCTGGCCAGGGGGGAGCACGCCGAACTGGCGCCCTACCTCCCACCTGCAGGAAATCGCAGCAGATGATGCCGAGGGGTTTGATGTAGCCGCGCAGGCAAGCGTTCTGCCCAGGAGGGAGGAGGGTTTGTTGAGGGAGAGGGTGGGGGGGGTACGCCAAGACAAAACACGGCCAGAGTCTGCTGAGCCTGCCGTTTTCGATGCTATGGCGTTGCAGGGCGTATATATCATCCGCAGGCGCAATCTTACAAGATGCCGCTGGACGATAGTGCGGAGTCACTGGCGATCTCACCAACGAGGGCCTTCCTACCGGGAACACCACAACGGGAGCAGGCGAGTCATTAGTATTCTGCTGAAACTCCAGCGTAAGGATGGCGGCAGAGCGTAAACAAAATACTATAGTTTTGCGTATGATGGAGTCTGACATTTCTGATGCAAGCGAACGATATTGTGTAGCCCTTGCGTGTGATCGAGACATCGGTCTCACTGTCCTAAACGCTCATCTGGCGTCGACCGCATATATTTCTAATCAATTGCCAGAGAGTGCTGTTGCCGGAGGTGACGACGCTGCAGGTGGAGCCAGAGCAGGCAACGAGTGGATCGGTCTCGCCCTTTGCCAGGACGACGACGTCGCGGGTCGAAAGCGACCAGGCGACAGGTATATACAGGTGAGCGGCGGGTGTAGATGCTTGTATAACTCTCGAAACAACACGTAGAGGCGTGGTAACTTCGGTGCGTGTGTTGGCAGCCTGCTCGCGGTTACGAATCGTGCTAAGGCATGGGGAGTACTCTTGTTGCCAGGGAGATGGCTAGCTAGCTTTCTTGAACACATAGAAAGCGGCACTAATGTAGAAATAAAACTTATATATTGTCATAATATTTATGTTAACTGGGTAAAATGCGCGTATTTTTTGGATGAACAAGATCGGCTGCTCATTTTAATCGGCTGAAACGTTTCGAAGAGATTTTCGTGCCTCAACCAATCACCGCTGTCGCGGCAACACTATTCTTGCCTTATTGTTGCGTCCCTCATTTTCAGGGCTACGCCGGTATCTTTGCACCCTCTTCGTATTTTCCATCAACCGGAAGATAGCCAGCCAGCTACAAAGGTAGGCTTCGGTGTCTGCGAAACCCGTAGGGCTCTCAATAATGAAAATCGCCGCGGGGTCGTCAGGGGGATGATGCAGCAAGCACCGCCCAATCGTTCAAGCACTGTCGTGGCCACGCCTTGAATGTTCGCTCTCAACCCCTTAATGCGGGGTTCGTCGGCGTCGCCCTTGGTCGCGGCCGGGACGATGGGGGCAGGGGCTGAGACGTGAGTCCTCGCATTGCGGTTGGATATCGACAGGGGGCTGAGCGGAAGGAAGGACGCTCGTACACCGATGGAGAAATCCGGAGGTTGCCAGGAGTGCGCACAACGCAAGGGTTGATGGTCCCAGATCGACTCTTGACCCATATGTGGGCGATCAAGGACGTATCGTGCTTGCTGACCCTCGCCCAGAGACGGGAAACGAACGCAAAAGAAAATTGAATATCCTCCTCGGATGTTCCCATTGGTCGTACGAGGAATCTAAATATGGCTGACATGGTCGCACAGGCGATTGTATTTAGTTGCCCCCTGCAATAGGCAATGACAGTAGTATAGAAATTACCTTTCCCGAATAAGAAATTCGGGCTGAACCAGCATTCCTGTTCCTTTTTTTTCGCACTATTCTACAGTTTTTTGTAGTTGTAGCCCGCCCGAGAAAAACGCCTAAAAATTATTGTAGCGCGAGCAATCGGTATATACTTCTCGACCCCTTTCCATAGTCCCTGAGCCGATATATATCGCAAATCAGGTAAATAAATCTAGAAAAATCACCTAAATCAAAAACGACCTCGCATTATATAGGAAATAGGGTGCGCGAGACTATGCATGAAATGCAGCAGTACGGGTACGATGTACCAGGTACGAGCACGAAACACATTAAGGGAAACAAAGCGTTCGGAATCCACTACGCCGTAGCCAACCTCTAACCCGCTTTCCAAATGTGCAGCCGTGATCGTTCAAGCGCACCAAGGTCGAAGATGGTCTTTCCTCTTATCTTTTTGGGCAACTTGCCTCTCCTGTAGCTTCAGATGAGAGCGTTGAGTGTATACTTCCGAAGCAAACAAAAAAAGCGCAAGCAGGAATAATACACGAGCATGCTAGACAGAATGTGGAGAGCTCTCAGGGTCATTCATAGGCTCATTCTTATTGGAGTGTGTTTTCCCATAATTTCCGAAGTAAGTGTGAAAATGATTAGAGATAAGTATCAATGTACGAAGGCGTTCTGTCACTATTCGATTCTCCAGAAGCAAACAAATCAAGTTCGTTAATTTTCTCGTATTTCCAAGTAATTCCAACATTTATTTTAGAAATTATGGAAGAAATTCTCTCCGAGAAGAATGGGCTCAGCCCATCCATGCCGTGTTGGTGCGTTGGCTTGAAGTATGCCAGACATTCATGTGCCAGGTATGTCCAACAACGGCACGATTACGTACGTAGCACTATTATTATGGTCTAAACCACAACGACAACTAACTGTGCAGTAGTGTTGATGAAAATTAAATAAGCGAACACGCCCTGATATTGTCGTCCAGAGCGGTATGTTCTCGTGTATACAACAGTTAGTAACTGTCGTTGTATGCGGCAGATCGTGATCTACGTTATTTAATCAACTACAACTGCTGTAGTACTTACTTGTTGATAAGTGCAAACCTGCCGTTCGTTGTGAGATGCTGTGCGAAGGCTGTGAATACCAGGTACACCTTACAATACGAATATAGTTGGTGTACATCACACTACTACCTGGTAGTACTAGATCTTGTGCTAGATCGTGCAAATTGTGCGGCTCGTGCCCCCGGCATCACGATCCACATCGAACGTCAGGCACATATGGTACAACATCAGGAATGGATACGTCCTCATAAAATCAGTAATGAATATGTCCTCATACGCCTCGGTCATGAAGAATCGATGATATTTTCTGTTATACCAGCAGTACGTACATGGGCAATCGTTTAAGGACCACGTTTATACTACGTGGGAGCATGGATAGTAAGCTAGACCTAATGCAGCAGTACACACACGAAGAATTCCGATTTGTGGGCGCCCGTGGTGGCTGGTAAATAGTACTCCCTCATGCACTACTATACGAGTAGTTATCTCGTGGTTGGTATGCACACATACATGTACGCCCCCCCCCCCCCCCCCCCCCCCCCCCCCCCCGACTGCAGCTGTATGGAGCACATATTCCCAGCTCACCCACATGAACGCGTTATACAAAATAAGGATGATTAGGACCCACACTTCCCCGACATCCCCCCCCTCCCCCCGGGCCCGCGTAAAGGCAGTTGTCGAGCGCCAGAAAGAGCGTGGAGACGATGGCGACGTCCCGTTCGCCCTCGCAAACATGATTTGGAGTTGCTCGCAGTAGAATGCGGTTGCTGGGATTGGGTGTAGAGAGACAGGCAACCAGAGCAAACGCGGACCATGCTTCAAGCGCGCGATGGGGACGTATTTTGTCAACCACATGCGCGTTGTTCGTAAGAAGTTTGCGCTGTTGTTGCTTAGGCGTTTTAGGGATGCAGAGCCCCATTGGGCGAATATTTTTCTTGTCTGGTGTCTGCTATCGTCTCACGCCACCCTTGCCCCCGTCCCCACGCCCCACACCCGAGACCGGTTCGACATCCTGTTTTTTTTCGAGCGCCAGAAGCAGAGATGCGGCGCAGGTGAAGACATGTTGGTACTTCCTTACTAGCAATAGCACGGTTTCTAGGGTTAGGTCCTGGACCAGTATCTACTGGCAGTACTCCTTGTACTGGCTGAGAGAATGCCAGTACAGCCAGTACTTTGCAATTTCACGTACGTCCCACATTACGCTTCCCGAACCATGTGGAAACCCATTCAAATTATACCGAATTAGAGGGGAGAGGCTGTGAGACGCATGCACGCACACTAGAGGATGTGGGAAGACGACCGTACAAACGATGGAACGTATACCAGGTATGTCAGTAGCAGCGACCCGTCCTCTGCAGGGTCCAATGGTGCGTCTCCAAATCCCGAAGCCGCCGCGGCCTCGAGCAATGCGGTGAGCAAGAAGATGTTGTGGCGGTAGTGCTTCCTGCTGCTAGCCGTGCGTTAGCACAGAACACACTGCGCCAAGAGAAGCTGGAAAGGGTGAGCAACCATATTCGTAAGTCCAAGCCAGATGGCGCGTCTGCACCTAGCTGGAAATACTTCGAATACTACGTGTTGGGGAGAGTTTGAACAAGTACGCCGTCAGCACACTGTGCATCAAGCAGCAGGAGTTGGAGCGGGCACATATCATTTACAGCCAATCGCCGAGCAACCTCCTGAGGCACCTCAACACCGACTACCCCGGCCACCGAGCTTCGTTTGACGCCTGCGTCGATAAATAAACACGAAGGAGACAGCAGCACGCGGAGCTCCCGGCGGAGGCTCGGGAGGGCAGAAGAGCGGTATCACGAGCTACTTTGGCGTTGACACGTCAGGCTGGCATCAAGAGCTGGTGCGATGGATGGTGTCGAATGTCATCCCCTTTTCGGTGAGATGTAGTGAGATTTGTGGGTTTGTGATTTATGATTTGTATCGTGTGGCAAGGCGTCCCTACGAACTCTGCATAAAGTGCAGAAATATACGTGTTTATTGTTTGTGTTTAAGCTGGTGTTTGTGTGTTCGTGTTTGTGGGACTTGAACCGATTGCTGCCGACCTCGATGATTCCTGTTGTCTGTTTCCACTCAACGCCGCGTCGTACTCCTCTACAAGCAAGCAAGTGTTGGTGGTTGCTGCTGTTTTTCGGTTGAAGTCCGTTTCAATCTACTGCTAAACCGAGTGGTGAAGGACTAGAAAATATATAATAGACCCCACAAGGCTAGAAAAGGTTCAACATCACCCCCGCGAAACCTTTTACCTACCTTTTACCTGGTATAATTTAGTATTGCGGCGGGCAGTTGATTGTCCAACCCAGGTGAACTCGACGTGCAATTGTTTTATTTTTAGGCCAGTCGCCAGTGACTTGTTTCACGATATTTGCTCATATGCGTTCGCCATTTCCGAGGACTGCGAGGCCTTCTGAGGGATCAGCCATGTTTGTCCTTTACCTTTAAATTTAATTTTGGCAGGACTCTATTTCCAGCTTGTCCTTGTCTTGCCACCAATCATGTGACCTCCGGAAATCACCGTGCCAGCTTCTGCTGCTTGCGTCCGCCACCCTAAATAGATGCTCGCGGACAAGAGTTTCCGCAGGATTGTTCATGCTCTTCGCCCAAGTGCCTGCGTTCTAGAGAATATAGACTGCATCGCCACCATGCGCGGCGTGAAGAAACACATGATGAGCACAATCGCTCGGAAGCTGAAGGGCAGGCACGCGTGCATCACCTCAGACGGCTGGGCCTCTTGCACCAATGACACCTACATGCCGTTGACAGTCAATCTCATCAACCGGGCGTGGAAGATTATAACTCTCTCGGTGGAGTGCAGCAAGCCAGCAGAAACGACTCCCGGTGACGCTCTGGCCGCCGGTATAGTTGCCGCGGTAGCCAAGCATGCCATCAAGAGCAAGATAACCGCGATTACCACTGACTGCGAGCCCTCGATGGTCAAGATCGGGCGCATTCTTGAAGAAAATGTTGTGTACACCGACGTCGGCTGCTGCAACCATCGGCTCGAAAGCCCCACCTCCCTTGTTTTCAACGGACCGGAAGCCAAGCAGGCTATGACGCAGGCCCGTGGGCTGGTAACGCGGTACCCCACATCAAGCCAGGTGGCCGACCGGTTTGCACACTTCGTCAAGAACTACCTTGGTTCAGACAGCAAGAGACCGATCCAAGACGTGATATCTAGGTGGTGGTCCACTTGCCAAACGGTGGCGCGATTGTTTTAGTTGAGGGAACCAATTGAAAAGGATGAGGAGGCTGAAAAGTTGGAGCCGATGCTGACGGCGAGGGACTGGGCAGTTACCGAGATGATTTTTTCCCGTCCTGAAACCGTTCATGCACCACCAACTTCTACCGGAGGGTCGCTAGCACGTGACGGGAAGCTTGGTGGTGCCCTTCATCCATGACCTCCACATCAACCTCCAGCAAGCGATGTTCGACCTCAAATCTGTGCCGCCGAGCGACGACGACGACTTCAACAATGCAAGGGCGGCGGTGATGCCGTGCGTCAGGGCGCTTCACAAGGATTTAATCAACAGGTGGGGAGACGGAAGCAACATGCTGACCAACACGGAAGGCAACAGGAGGCTACCACGCAGCTTCAAGTCAGTCTGTACAGGTTCTCGCAACCGGTATCGACCCGCGCATCAAGCACTTGTATGGGATCTCGAAGGACCAGCATGCCGACGTGTGGAAGCTCGTGCAGAGAGAAGCGGTGAAGATCGCGCTGCAGACCCGCGAAGAGAACAACTCCGAGGGTGGCGGGTCATAGCCATCGCGTGCACGCAGGATCCACGGCTGCTCGACGCGGTGCCTCCTCGCAAACACGCCCGCGTACGGGTGGCTTCGTGGCAGCGGCACAGTTGGCATGAAAAGCATCGGTCCAGGAGAAAAACAGCGGCGCTGATGACTCAACGACCTCTCTCATCGTAAAGACGGTGCGGCTTGAGGTAGAGGCTTCCCAGGCGGCATTACGTTTTCAGATGTACGTACGAAGAGACGAACACGGGTGGGAACGACGGGGGGAATGATGACATTGAGCATGGCGAAGACGGCAGTGAGGAGGGAGAATATGTCAGCGACGAGAGAGAAGATGGCAGCGACGAGGAACAATATGAAGATAGGAGCTCCAGGTTTTATCTCGACCCCTTGGAATGTTGGCGGTTCAAGAGCGCCGACTTCCCGCACTTTGCCATCCTCGCCCGCCGTGTGCTCGCCATCCCCGCCACTCAGGCTGAGTCGGAACGCGTGTTCTCCTGCGCTGGGAACAACGTGACGAAAAATCGCAACAGGCTGGCCCCAAGCACCGTCGAGCTGCTTGTTCTCCTGCGCCACTCGTGGAAGATTGTAAAAGAGTGGAAAGCGTCGATGCAACTGCAATGGGAGGCGCGGGGGGGGTCAGCCTAGCTTCTTGGTTGGCGTGGCGGTTACTTTCTAGCTCTGACTTTTGCTGTAGGTTGCGGGTGGCGAAAAAACTTTGCTCTTCCGGAACATCACTGTAGTTTTAGAGAAGTTTCTTTGGGGGGGGGGGGGGTCTGTTAAGTTTTGAGTGTGATGAGGCGAGAGAAGGACAGGGCAGTATTTTGTTTTTCGTCCCCGACGAAGCCTCCTTCGTGGCTTTTCGTGCTGCTTGCTCTTTTACACTCCTCCATCAAGCATCATCTTTTCAGTTATTACGCCTTTGAAGTAGTAAAATTGTCGGGGTTGCGGCCGTCAATCCTATACACGTTGTACTAGGTTTGCTAGCTAAGGTTTGCTCTGGCGTTTCGATTGTTTATTTGTACCTTATGTTTTGGGGTACGATATTATTTCATAGAGTTCCAAACATTTCGGAAAACCAAATACTTTTCAGTCCGTCGTTTCAAGATGTCACGAAGTTTACTCGAAAATATGAAAACATCGATATTTTAAGTGGTTTACTCCCGAGTCTGGCATCATCTGAGTCGCCCAAAATCACCTAGAAAAATTGGCTTGGTGAAGGCCAATCGCGAAAAAACACGCAATCATTGGGGCCCTCCGGGGGCACCTCCGGCGGGCCCCCCTCACCAGCCGGGAGGGGGCGGTCGTCGTGCGATACCAGTGTCTTGTTTAGACCCAGTGTACTGGGTGCGTGCAGCAGTTAGTAAACCTGGTACTACAGGCAGTACCCAACCGTAACGGTTTCAGAATTGGCTGTCGAACAATGTTGCTTGGTGCGTTGGATGTTGGGAGCCGTACAACCAGCGGGCGCCTTGGGTAGTCTCGGCATGACGATATGCACTTACTTGTTCACTTGGAAGATTGAAATTGCTCCTTGAAAGTCTATGCAGCGTAGTAGGTGCGGGCTATTTGTTGGGATCAATCGTCGGAATATTTACGTGGGTGAGGGGCGGAGTAGCGAGCAGAGGCTGGATTGGACGTCAGGCTAACCCTCCCTGTACTTTTCGGTTTGACTGACAAGTTCATGTTTTGCCTCCCGCGCGTGTTTTGGCCCCTTGGACAAACTTTTTCAAAGTCAAAATACCTGATAAGAAATTCAAAAGTGCATTATTTGCAGCAAGTTTGCGGTTCGAGCAAAGCTACGCGTTCATGCTATAGCCATTCAACACTGTGCAACCCCTCACGAAATGTGCTCATAGTATTCCCCGTGCAAGAAGAACAGGTCGATCTGGCACTGACTGGTAACACGACACCACGAGCCCCTATCCCTGCCCCCAGCCCCAAAAAATATGTCATGTTTCCTAATCGACCCCCCGCACCCCACCCTCTGTCTCTGTAGCTGGCCCCACTTGCCACCGACGACTCGGTAAATCCAGCTGCTGCTGCTAGCTCGGTGACCGCCTTCAATAATGTGTTTTTGCCATGCGTGCCTTGACTCAGGTCCATAACGTAGGTACTGATAGCGTGCCCCTCAAGGCCCAGCTCACGCTCAACGTTTTCCACTCGTACCAATGAGTTCTACATGGCTGAGCGTTCAACACGGCAGGCAGATTCATCGGTAGAGCTCCAATTCACCAAGGGCAGGCGATGTGTGCGAGCGAGACTGCTCATTTACAGCACAGAACGAGAAATTATGGGGGGTTTTTATGTCAAGACTCGGCCGATTTTTGTAGGACGCCAGGGTTCACTGTATTGATGTTTTCTTTGCAACATAATGGTGCAAACATGCTTCAGGGATGTCGATACATTGGTCATGATGTCACCTACCTTTCCATTCGTAAGACGGTTAGAGTAATACATCGCAACAAGGAAAACCAGCAGCGTAGTGGAGCTGACGTGCTATAGTTACAAGTCGGCGAGCGTGCACACACTAATGACGGTAAAAGAAAAACATTTTCTTGGTAAAAAAGTACGTTTATTTAGGGAAATAAGCCATCGTTGGTAGGATGCTACAGTAGCTTTACGGTATCGGTGTTTACCGCTACGCCCCAATGAGCTATAAGACAAATTGGAGGTCTTGAGGTGTCGTTTACATGTCACCTATGTTTCCTGTGAGATATCCTGTGGGACGTTTTGCCGGACTTGCAAAAGTCAAAGAAAACGGTAGACCTCAAAACGGGTAGATCTGGCCCCGGCTTGGCGTGGGTTGGTCTTAAGCACAGTCTTACGTTGCCAACCCTGCACAACTAAAACATCGATTTATACAGCCATATGGCACCTCGTGCGCCAGTTCCACTGCAGGCGATAGACCATCGCACATCAGGGCAGTGCAGTGGTTCCCCACCGGGGTGACGTGCGGTTAGACTTCATTACAGCGTGAATACTTGTACGATACACCTTGCTAACCTTAAGCTCATCCTCGTGTCCAGTTTAGACCAAACATCAGACCTTTCAGGCCCAAAGTCAACTTATACATCATCGTTTCCGATACGGCGGAGTTCCAGTCTAATTCAAACTACGTGGCGGTGAGGATGAAGCCCTTGTATCGTGCAATTCTCCTCCTCGCAGACGAGCAGTGAGAGCCCGTATATCGTGCAAGGCCCTCCCTGGAAGACGAGCAATGGGGTAGGACGCCTGAGTCACAGGGTCAAGAGGCGGACTCACCAAATAGTCGGTTATCAAAACAAGCCCAAACCAGCTCTTGACACACAGTCTACCGATACCACCAATTTTTCGCAGGCGACTTGTGGTCTAAGGGGCCTGATAAGCCTCCAACCTAGTTCGGCCTCCATAGTCCCGCAGGCCCAAGCCTATCAGACCACGCCGAAAAGCCAGATACCGATTCCCATACCTTCAAGAGGGATTTTATACTATCTATGAAGAAATACGTCAGCTGTGAGTTCGACTCGTTAAGAACAGTTGATACTAAAGCTCTGCAAGTTGCGTAATACGTCTCGTCTACATCCCATTTTTTACTGAATTTACACATTATTATACGAGAATATGCCCTTCGCGCGTATTCTAAACCTGGCATGTATTCCCTTGTCAAGGATGTAGGCCAGTGACTACCCTGGATGCTACCGGGGTCGACAGGGCAATTCACACAATCATTCTGCGTACTGATACTATATGATAACTCGGATAAGGGAGGGTATACTATGACTTCGTGACATACATGTTGAAATCTTTTCTTTTTACAAATATTGATGAAACATTTGAGTTTTGTATGGGTTGCGTCAGGCTGTCATCGGTCTGAAACCTGACAATCTTGTTTTGTAACTGTTTTGTTGTTTTCTAATTGATGCCGATTCACAGGAGTAGGGGATGAGAGGGCCTGACAGTACCACCGTGGCCTTAATAGGGCTCCAAAACCTTTGTGTGATCACGGACTCCTTCGTAGAGCACTTTTTAGAACAACAACTAAGCCTCCGGTGACCGGGGACGCGAAAGATTTGAATTACAAAATCTGTGCTTGTGGAGAGGGATTGAATCGTTCGCATGCTTGAACAGAGGGGACGGGCAAGAGGGTCATAGAGTTGACAGGTCATGACGGGTCACGTCGGTGCAGTTGGTTAAACTGGGAAGACAGAGGCTTGTAAGGGTTGTGACAGCAGTGAGAAGAAGACTTCTATCGCTCGCAATTGCAATATATTGTATTCTTCATGGTAGCATGGGTCTGGCTATCGATAGGAAAACTCGACGAGTTGCAAGGTATTTGCTGTTGCTGGTATCACATTACTTATTTATGGGTAGGTTTAGCAGTCTGGGAGAAGGGATCTTTAGAGGTGTTTTTTAATTGAAAAATGTGCAGCGTGGTCTGCACTTCGGAATCGTCGTCCTCATCTATGTGAGAAATTTCCTGGTTCGATGAAAACTCGGCGTAGCCTCGTTTATGGCGAGTTTTGGCCGGTTTCGGCTACGGTTTGGGGTCAGGGTTAGGGTTAGAGTCACGGGTTGGGTTGGGTCTTCGCCCACGCCTTGATCCCAACAGGAACCAAAACATCCGAACAGCCTACCAACCTAAAGATCCCTTCTCCCAGATTGTTAAAGGTCCTCTTACTTATTATGATCACAGCAGTACAATGCAGTCAATGGTCGCCGGACAGGCTCGAACAACTCTGTCTGGTGGAGTCGCGAAAGTGAAAAAATACCTCGGGAAAAACAAACTATTCACGATAAGTAACACCCATAATACATGACGAAACTGAAGCAACATTTTCACATCGTACGAAAACCAAAAGAGTGACCTCCGCGCACGGACGTATCAGGCACATGCGGTACGCTGTACAGTTCGCCACAAAAACCGAGAAGACCGCAAATACCCACAGAAGAAATAGACAGCAGTAGTATGAAAAGACAACTCGACCTCGAAAAAAATAAAATGGAGATCGAACTATTAATAGGAAATCCAAAAGAGAACGAGAGATGATGAAAATTCGAATCGTTGCAAGGTGGCAAGGAAGGGAACACCCATGATAATATCCAGATATTAGGCTGTAGGAGGTTGCAGAATCTCAACCTATGCGAGGGGTGTATAACAGACAAAAATCAAAAAGAAACCCCGCGACCAAGAACACGAGAGAAGCATGACAGAAGCCAATGTCTGTGTTCATCTTAACGAGAACATTTTTTTTATGATACTCCGCCGATCTTTTATTCGTTTTATTTGTTTTGCATCTGATTGGTCGAAAAGTGAATCCCCCATCAGGCATTTCAATGTTTAATTCGAATATAAAGGGAAAAAAGGAATTCAACAACAAGTATTTTGTATTTTGGGACTTCTTTCGCTCTTCGTGTTATTCAAATCGGGGAATTTGTCCGCTTCGACGTGGCATGTCCCTGATATCGAAGCAAGCCACGCAAACTTAAGCCGTGTCGCCGACTGCTTCACAGGTGAAATTCAACACTCCCGAGAGACAGGGCCACCGGAGCAGCCGCAGCACGAGGTCCGACGTTGCCTAGCACAGAGTAGACCATCGGCGGCTCCTCGAACAATTTTCCCTCTTTGCCACGCGAGCCACACGAGCACCGACCAAGTCATGACTTCGCTCAGAAAATCGATCGATGTATCCCCGTCGCTGCTGCCTGTGTGGGGCTTCGGGGCTGCGCCAGCCACCCAAGACATCCCAAGAGCGATAGCCTCTTCGGCGGTGCCCGCAGAAACAACCGGCCGCTGCCCGCGGCGCCCCGGGGAGGACGCGGGCCGTCGCTCGTCCCGTCGGTTGCCCTGTGATGTTCGTTGCCCCTTGTGCGTTATTCAATGTAAAACGTATATACTGCTCATTCCTCTTTAGGACCCAAAGGCATTTTTTTCTTGAAATTCTATTCAAATAAAATATTGTTTTTTCCCCCTTATTACACTAACATGAAAAAGGTTGCTCGTTAAGATGGGCCCTAAAGCGTTCTTTCTACTCTTTGTTTTCGTTTTCTCTTTGATAGTTTCCTTTCGTTTCTCCATTTATTTCGTAGAATGTCTACGTCGTGCCTGTCTTATCTATTGATATTAATAGTATGATCATATGGCATTTCATTGCCCACTCCTGTGCTTACTGCGTACGTGGCCACGTGGTATCTCTGTGTCGTAGCTTTGTGACCACATAACTATTTTCTCTTCTAGGATTGAAGAATCGGCACGGACACTGGTTGTGCTGGATGTCGATGGGTGCAAGGAACACGGTTCAATGTGAAGAGCACACACACCCGTCCACATTCAGCACAACCGGTGTCCGCGCCGTTCTTGAAATATTTTAAGGCTTCGATTGCGTAGGCGATTGTGGTTAACCTTTTACCTTTAGCCCAACAGACTAAAACCTTAACGAATGACGACGACGGTAGAACATGGCGGCAGTGGGTCTTGAGTTCGTATCTCGCGTCCTGCATGAATATCGCCCTTTAGCACGGTACTCCCATTGTGGGGACACATCATTCAATTTCTAAGTAATTTGTACCCAAAAGGAGACTGCGGTCTTAAAAGGGTTTAGCACGATACTACTCCCATTGTGGGGATAAATTAGTCAGTTTCTACGTAGTTTGTACCCAAAAAGGTGACTGGACTGCAGTTCGTACAGAAAAAAAGTGAAATTCCTCATGTATGTCATGAACCCGGAAAAAAACTTCTGGATTCCGGAAATTGGAACCGCGTTTTAGTGTCACGAGTCGACCCGTATTTCCGGTCCATTCTAGGGGGTGAGAGCGTTGTAAGAGGTTTAGATTGGGTAGGCAGACGGACAAAGACTTTGACAGGGTCCTATTAAAAAAGAAATACAGGTTCAGTGGTGACAACACCACGCTACGGAGATACTACGTTGCCACGTATACAGCACATTAAGCACAGTAAAGTGGACAATGCAACGTAATATCATCATACTAGAAACGACAGGTACGACATGCACATTCCTTGAAAAAAAAAAAGAAGTCAAAAACGAAGAAGAAATAGGAGAAACAAAGCGCCGTGCCCCTCTGCAGGGGATGTGGAAGACACTCGAAAAGGAGTTGAAACAAATAAATTGAACAGAAGAAAAAACACAGAGGATCAGGGCAAAAATAAAAAGGGGAAAATATTTTGAAGACAAACGAAGGCGATTGTTTGAACCACCTGCACCAGTTGGTGGCGCGAGTAAAAGAGTAAGGGTATCCTGCCCAGTATTTCCTAGTCGGCCTGGTGCCTTGCTACCCTGTCTGCCATCTCCTTCTCTATGTCGTCCACCGCAGTTTCCCTTGTACTCCTTCTGTCCCCCCACCTTATCGCATTTCCTTTTGGTCGGGTTTTTTACTACTGCTCCTCCTGTTGCCCTCCCTCGCTCCCTTCCCTTCGACACCACACACGGCAGATGCGCGGCGCCGCCTACTCACCATTAACCGTTCGACTGCTTCAAGGATACCCCGGTACCGCTTCCCCGCGTTTATTTTGCTGCAGTGAACCACGGCGCGGTGTCAACTCCAAGCAAACACCAACCGCCCAAGTTCCGCTGACTCTTCGGTGGCTCGGAATTCCTCAAGATCTTTGATTATGCGTGTATGTCAAGTCTTAAACACCAAACTATCAGCGAGGTCTCGGGTTCTCCCCACCACAGCCATTGTCCCCAACATTAAACCTGCTCAGTAATCGATCCTTGCTTGGCCGTACCACGCCCCCCCCAATGAAAAACCGCCGTTTACAGATGATCGATTCGATCCTCTCGCAACGTGTCATCTTTGTTACATTACTCCTATGCTGCAAGTAGTATCTTACATGTATGTATACGTATGTCTGTCGATTTTTCGGACTTTTGCCAACTTTTCTCTTCGTACGAGCGCTTTTCGGCAAAACAGTACGCAGTACTTGGACGCATGAACCCCGACCAGACACATTGGTCGAGGTCTCGGCGCGAGCCGTGCACTCAGAAGCGCGTGACAGGCGCTCAACGTTTTTCCCCCGGCGGGAGTGGATAAGATGATTCCCCTGGTTTCTATACGAGAGGCCCTTTTTTTGTGCGTACGTACCTCTGAATGCCGTCATTTTTTTGGTCCTTCGTGTACTCGTAGTATACCGGTACGTTTTTTGGGTCTGAACACAGCACACAACACAGACAACAAACAGCCCAATACAGCAGCATAGCAGAGAGCGTGGTTAACCCCAGCTTCATACACACTGCAACCCTGCCTTCCAGCAGCAGCACCACAGTGATCGGTCCCGGGCACGTGTGGCAGGTCTACATACTGTTGTATGGCTGTGGCTATCTGCGTTTTTCTGACAATAGCTCGATCAGCCCTCTCTCTGTGTTTGTTTTTACTTATTGCAGTGTGTGATCCAACAATGTCACTGCTCCAGCTGTGCTCGGCACAGTGGACCAGCAGCAGCAGGTAGCGTGCTAAGCACATGTGGCAGATCCGCCCGGTACTCTCAGTATTACAGCCGTGGTGTTTGTTGTTGTTGTCTTCGGCATATTAGCCGACTATGCACGTACCTGCTGCATCCAGTGTGTGACCGGCATTTTTTACTCCGTACCGATCACCTCCGGATCGCAGCAAATGGTTCGTACAAGCACCGCGTACAGCAGCATTAGTACAAAATACTTCAAGTTACGGACTGCTGTGCGCCCCACACTGCTGGCCGATCGTAGAGCCAGCTGAAAGGGCACCAGTACAGGTTCCTTTTTGTCGCAGTAGTACGCGTATCTTATGCTGTCGTATCATATCACATGGCATTTGAGTACTACTGCTTCACGTACGGATACATACATGCAGTTATACCTGTGTACAAGCTACTACCTGGTATTATTTAAGAGATCCTGCGATGTGTTTTAGATTGCGCAAAATAACGCAACGTGTCAGTGTGTGAGTACTGCTGTGTATGGCTTTGGAGTGTTTGCTAGACGACAAACCGCGTTTGATAACGATAATATTTTCGTTACTGCTGTCCCGAGGGTCCACTCGGACGACCCTTACTCTTTTTATTTCAAGTTTCCACCCCTCAGTACATTATTATTACGAGTATTATGCTTGCCATCCGGCAATGTGTACTGATTGCTGTTTTAAAAACACTAACGAACAGAAAGTAAAAAGCTTTCTAGAACAAAAACGCGGCGGCAGCAGTATCATACGACAAATCTCAACCGATTTGACGCTCATGAAGACTACCCCAACCAAACTCCCTCCATCTCATCCACCAGAAAAAACAAACAACCACTCCGCCCTGAGAAGCATCCACCAAAACCCCGCTGTCCACACCCTCCTTGCTTTGGTATTTTGCTTTTGAAGTTGTCTTAAATTAATGCGCACCCCCCCGCTCGGAGCAAGGGGGGTGGCGAGAGGGGCATACCCCCGGGGCTGCTCCAGTAGCGATCCCCAGCTAAAATCCGCAAACCCGAGTCAAACTCCATCCCCAACTGGCGACGTCGATCTCTCGACGCCAGCCTCCAGCCGACTCGAATGGCAATATATACAGAGGCGAATACAAGGTAAGACAATAATTTCCAACACACACTATGCACACCACATACAAACAAACAACCAGACGTACACGTCGCATACTACAGCGATGCACGCATAATGAAGGTACACTATATACATGACGTGTATATATCTGCATCACCCAGACCAACCAACGTAAACACTACCATGTACGCCATATACTCCGCGCCTCATGCCATCCATCCTACGGATAAACCTCTCTCCTACGATTCAGATTGCGTGCGTAATCCGAGCGGATGACGCAACACGATGACGTGCCCGCGAAAAGGCGTCAATCACTCCAGCCCGAGTGAATTAAACAGCAACGTCCCCGCGTCATATCAACAGCTGATGCACCCCACAACACGCCTCACATAAACGGAGTATCGTGCACCAGGACACAAACATCACAGCGGCTAGTCCCCCCGCACCCTGCGCAATCTACATCACTCGGGCGCCAGCAAAGGCGCCCACAAAAGTACGTATAACGAACAGCAGCCAACGCGCTGCTGCGTCTAGGTAAGTCCTCCTCCACTGACTCCCCCAAAAGTACGGGCGGGTCGGTGGGAAGCTAGACCAGTCTTTACCGCACCTTGGACCTGTCTTGACGACCCTGCTTCGCTGCGTCCTGTCCATCGCGATCCAACTGCTACAGCAGAACTGGTCCCAGGTGCACATATGGACTATACCGGTACAACAACCCGTGTTGATCACATTGGTCAACTTCTCCCGTACATACAAAACACATATTTTCTCGTACCTCGATAATACTCCACTTTGTATTTTGCTTTCGAAGTTGTATTATATCAATGCGCACCCCTCCCCTTAGAGCAAGGGGGGTGGAGAAAGGGGCAGACCCCCGGGGCTGTTCCAGTAGCAACCCCTTGCTAACATCCGTAAACCTGAGTCAAACTCCATCCCCAACTGGCGACGTCGATCTCTCGACGCCAGCCTCCAACATGAACTTGTCTTACGTTCCGGATGCCTACGCCCCCCCCCCGCGCACTTGTTGTGACACTGTACAACTTCCCTCTTCGTCCACCTCGCTCGCATAGTCACCCTACGTACCCACAATTTGTTGCCGCTTCTTACCCGGCCAGGGGCTTTCAACCACTCGCTCCCACTTCGTACCCTACCCCGGCTGGATTCCGCCACCCCTGCCCTCTTGGGCCTTCATGCTTGCCACCCAACCGGCGTCCTCCCCATGTCTAGGTATGTACGCCTTGTACGCGTCGGACACCCACCGCTCCTGACACTGCAAGACCTCCGGTGTAGCCCCCCCGGCCGACAGGTGAGTGCCGCCTCCGATCCTCAGGGAGTGCAGGGCGTAATCCTCCGCCCGCACGCCCTCCAACGCAACCACCGCTCGCAAGGCAGCCGACACTTGCTGCTTGGTCCACATGGCCCAACTTCTGTCACCGGTACCGGGCCGACGAGGGAAGAAACAAGTATGAAGACATCAAGTCGATCATAAGATCGACGGCGTCCCCCCCCGGCGCCCACGGGCCTCGGAGGACCCTTCCGCACGCGAGACAGCACGCCCCTTTTCGCAACTGATCCCCTTTTAAACCACGAAAGCGGATCTCAGCGAGGCCAGCGGTCGACCACAGTGTGTCCGCCAGCTGGGAATCGCCGTGGAAGAACGCGACGTCGGCCCGCAGTAAACAATATGACTCGTGAACACGCGACTTCGTTTCCGCTAACATTTCCGACGAGGGGGTCAAGAAACAAAACGAAGCACACAGAGTAAGCCACAGAACCCGACCTCTAGCGGGTCACGGGGGTACCAAAGCGTCGCCAGCAAGCAACATCCCCCAAGAAATAGGCCGACGCACGGTTGCTTTGTTTCCCACGTAGGCGTGCGAACGAGGAGCGCCTTTAAGGGCGCTAGCGATACCGAGGTCGGTGGTGTCGACCTCTCAACCGCGCGAAATACGGTGAAAGTATTTGATCGCCGACAAATTACCTTCGATAGTCGCCGACCGCAATTTGTTTGGTGGCAAACACGTACGCTACGTGTTCAAAGAAGCACCACACGTTGGCCATATCGTCACGACAATGCTGCACAAAAGCCTTCACTCCACAACGTGCCCGGAAGTCTACCCAGGCGCCAAAGTGCCCCAGATAAGTCTGTTCAGATATGACCGCAGCTGCATTGCGCATGAGGTCGAGGTCAATTCCGACGTACAGAGTGTCCTCCCGCCCACCTCCAAGTCCTGCGCCTGCCACGGAACATTAGGGCGAACGGACTGCAGGTTATGGAGAACACGGTTGCGATCCCACCGTGATATACCATCAGCGGAGACGTTAAACACTCCTTGCACGTATTTCGCGTCAAAATGCCAACCCGAGGACAATTCCAACGCCCCGGGGAGGCGCATCAGCGCACCTGATCGCGGTTCCTTACCCCCACGACACAACGGCACCCATGCCACGGCGTCTTTGTTGTCCCCGCGCAACAGAACGCAGTCGCCCGTCGCAGACGGGCGCTCCGCGCACCGAGACACGAGGACCCTAGCCGACACCACCATCCCCAGCAATTCGAGGACGTTGATGGAAATATCGTTCACGCCTTCGACGGTCTTACTCGAGCCGCAGAAGCAAGACTGTTCGGCGGGATAGGGCTCATAGCGCCAATATATGCCAGTTTCGAGGCAAAAACCCCTGATCGCCGCTTTGGAAGCATCCGAAAACACAGTGCGTCGGGCCGGGCGCTCAAGCAGGTGGTACATCGGAGCCAACACGCAACCCCTCCGCGCGTAGAGCCCCTCGGCAACGAACGAACGCCAAACCTCGAGGTCCCTGTGAAATTCGGGCCCGAGAACGACCCGCGGCTCGGAGTTGACGCTACGGCACGCGAAGTCAGCGCCGGCGGTGATGCGCGGCGTCCCCGCCGAAGCCAGCATGTGCTGCACGAAAACCGACGCCGGGCGGATGGCGAACGAGACGTGCATGAAAAACGAAGACGAGCTTCGACGCCTGTTTCGCGGAAGCGGAGGCCCGAGACGCCGGCCACGCCGCGAGAAGCGCACACAGTTGTTCACGCTTATGCGGCGGAAGCGTCACCGTAAGGGCTTCAGTGTCAATGATCCAACCCAACACCTCCAATCGAGTATCCCAGCTAGTTAGGTTTTTTACGGTTAGATAACAGAGGAGGATCAGATGCTCCACATTCGTCCAACAAGTGAAAGTGGACCGACCCGAGCAACTGCACCGCTCGCTGGCAACGGCGGTCGACCGGCCACCACTGCAGCTCCATGAGGATGCCGTCGTCGACGTAATACCGCACGACGAAAGAGCTCCCGGTATTTCCCTCGGTGCCAAGTACGGGCTGACAGTCCCTCGGGAGAGGCACGACCGGCCCGCCTCGTGGTGGGGCGACTACGACGTGCGCAACGGTATCCTCCCCTTGGCGGGACACTACAGCAGTGTTGAACGTGGAACGAGTGTTAGAATGTTCGAGTGCCGACGCAACCAAACCCCCAAACCCGGGGCTGTTACGCCACCCGAAGTGAAAACACATGTCCACAACCACGTGACCGCCGGCCACATACCCAAAGACGAGCGCCCCGGCAGGGTCCACCGGAACCTACCGAAACGCGTCTTTGACGTCACCCCGACACAAGACTATCCGAGCGTCCGCACCGTGTGACTGACGCAAGAATAGAACCCGCATGAGCACAGCGCGAAGCACGCTGCCGATCTCGCAAGTCGGAGGCGACAAATAATTATAGCCGTTATTAACGCTAGTCCGTTCGCCTACGCGCGCAAAGGTAAGATCATGAACGATACGAAATTTGTGTTCCAAGACGACAGGCAAGGGTGAAATACGCAACCCACGAATCTCAGCGGCGGAACCCAAATCAAACACCAGGGCACGCCCAAAAGACACGTCCGCACACACCTTCTCAAGAATAGCACCCGCGTGCGGGAGCGCGCTCGGGTGATGACCGTAGTCAAGTGCAATAGGTAAACCCCACCCCCGGTCAAAGCAAACCGGCCTGCCCGGAGACAACACGCGGAGGAGTTGGTTAATCGCCGGGAACCGCTTGATGGTCCCGTACCAGTGACGCACGGTATCCGGGCATATATGCGGAGGAAGGCGAGACGGCCCGACGGTGGCCACAAATGATGCAATGCTACCCTGGCACCGCCGCAACAGGGCCGTACCCACGCCAGCAACCCGATCGAGTCTCGCAGAGCCAACCCGCGACATGGACCGTTCTACACTAACCTTCGCGGAAGGCAACGACTCGACCACTACACGCCGATGCACCTTACACGATGGACCGCTGGGTAACACCGGTGCGAAAAAAAACAATTTACCTCAGTCCCCGAAGGAGGCAGAATCCGAAGACACGGAAACGCGCTCCTGCCCAACTCCGCCGTCGCCAGCCAGAGCATCCAACGCACACCCCCACAACCCACTCCCCGAGCTGCGATTAGCTGCCGGATCCGGCGCCTCTCTGCGTGCGTTGTGCGCCGCTACCGCCCCCCCGGCGGTCCGGAGGGCCGAACTACCCCCAGGTGATGTTGGCCCATTCGCAAGGAAGGGCCCGTGTCCTCATCCGGCGCTGGAAACACCGCCCCCAGCAGCCCCGCCGCCACCCGCAGCCTTAGAAGCGTTGGCTGCGCCCAAGGTCAAAGCACGTGGCCCGGTCCCGGCCGACGCAGAGCTGCCGCCACCCCCACCACTGAGAGCGGCGGGAGACGACGAATCTGCGGGGGGAGCGTCATGCACGAAGATGCAATCGTGGCACTTGCACCTCCCCGTGTTGGCAAACATATGGCAGAGCTGAGAACGTTTCTTTCTGGCGTGCCCAGAGCCGGGAGAGGACTGCACAGCAGAGGCCTTACGTTTAGCATGCCCGTCCCCCGCGACGCGGCCCCCAGATGTTTCCTCGACGATCTTCAGGAGTTCCCCCCCATCCTGCGAAAACGCGGGCGTACGGCCGAAGGCCGGTAGCGGGGGGACGGCGAAAGCCGTGTACTGGGGAGGCGGCACAACAGGCGGTTGGCTCGTCAGAGCGAAACGCATGAGGTCGTTAACCCATAACCACAGGTCGTGATTGACCATCTCGCACATAACGGTCCTCGCCTTGGCGCTCGGCAAGCTGGTGTAGTTACATAGAGTGTGAGTACCGAAGTCTGCGGACGCCGATGAGAAGGCTGTGCTGAGAGGAGCCAGCCGCTCCAAGCACGGCCGATCCGCGTCTACAGACGGCAACAACCCAACGGCCAGCACCCCGATGAGCGCCGAACGCACGAGCTCGAGGCGGTCGGCGTCAAGAGACAAACCTCGCCGGCTCCGTTCGTACGGGGACCGAGCTGGGTGACGTCGAAGTCGTTAATCGAGCGTAGCTGGCCGAGCCATGACGTTGACCAACTCCTCCACGAAGGCTTCAATGTCAGCTGGAGAATCGCCGAGAACATGGGGCATCCGGCCCCTGAGAATCTAATGACGTTGAGGGCCCGACATTCTCCAGATAGCAGCCTCGTCTACGATCTGCGACTTCTGCACTAGCCGCTCCCGCGCGTCGCCGCCGACGCGGGAAGCGTCCCCTTGGACGGCCTGGTTCGCCGCGACCTGCTGGAGTACAATGGTGAGGTGGGCGCCCTGCGCCGCGCAAGTTAACACCTCGTTTTGAATACCCGCGATTGAAACGTCGGTTATCGCCGTGTCAGCCAGCAATTCGTCGCGAACGAGACCAAATTGGCGTTCGACTTGCCCCATCCACTGGGCCATGTCGGCGGCACGTATGAAGTACGAACCCGCGCCGGCGAGGCCAGCATCGGCTGCCGAGCCCCCAAGGCTAGACGCCGAGCTCCGGAGACCGGCGGCTGGGGCCGCAGCAGCGCCCACTGTGGCCTCGCCCGGTTTCGATATGGGGGCATCACTCATCGCGGTAAGCACGGCCAACAGCTAGACCAGTCTTTACCGCATCTTGCACCTGTCTTGACGACCCTGCTTTGCTGCGTCCTTTCGATCGCGATTCAACTGCTACAGCAGAACTAGTCCCAGGTGCCTTATGGACTATACGGGTACGACTGCACGTGTTGATCTAATTGGTAATCTTCTTCCGTACAAACAAAAAACATATTTTCTCGTACCTCGATAAAACTCCGCTTTCTGATCTGCTATAGATTTTCGTTTTTCCTCTCCTGCTTCTCCGCTGCTGTGAGCGAACCCTAAACTTCCGATATTATATTCAACTTTGTCTGGTTGTCCGGACGCCTTCGCTTCCCTGCCTTCGTGCTTGCATTTTCGACCACGTTCCTCTAGGGTCGCGCGAGCCGGCCTCCGATGGGTGTTCTCCCGTGCGCGCGTCTCGGAGTCTCGCGCCACCGACGAGCGCGGGGGCCCCGAACTTGAGTGATATTTTCTGGGAATAGGAGACACGGACGTTCTTTTTTCTGTGGCCCTGAAATTTTGTTTAGATGTTGTTGCTCCGCGAAGAGCTTCTTGTGACAGGCTTCATCTTACAGTATTAAGAGTACTCTTAGTCTCCGAGGTTCGATCTCTCGGTCTTGCCGATGCTACCGCTTGTACCGACTACCTTGCTTTGTGGGTCACCGCCATCGGCCTGTTCGAACCCCTCGGCCCTGCCTTCTCGGTGGCTGCCTTCCCTTGCCCCTGTCTCTTCGCCGGACTTTTACACGCGCCATCTCGGTGTATCGCGCCGTTCTTGGTACCAGATCGTTGCATGTCCTGGTGATTTTGCTTTATTGGTGTTTTTTTCAATAAACATTTGATAACTCGGCACGTCTTCGGTTTTCGCCGGTAGAATGGAATGAAGGTTGTTGGGGAGTTTCAGTTCTCCCGAGTGTTGTTTGTTCGATAAGAAAAATGAACAAAGCACATCAGAAGGCATCGTACAGGTGGCCGTACATGCTGGGACTTTCCAATACTACTACTGTTGAGCGAGGCGCGTTGGAATACCACTACTAACAACTACAGCAGCAGCAGTAGCAGCAGTACCGTAGTTCAGAGGTGTTCTACTTCGAATATGTACGTACAAAGCTTTGTTTTCTCCGGTCGAATTTATTGAAGGTTGTTGGCAAGTCGACCGAGTGTTGTGAGTTCGATAGAAAAACAGACCAATCGCATGGGAAAATATCATGCACAGCAGACGTTTTTCACTTTGAGAAACTAATCATATCCAGTCCAGATGCGAGGTAAGATATGATGTTCGGCTGGGTGATATTTCCTGTTAAAAAACGCATCCAGTTGTTTCGGCGAGTACTACTGGAGGTAATCGAGGGTTGGAGACTCCTTGCCCAGACTGCAAGTACTCGCAGTATGTCGGGGTTTGTGCTGCTCTACGTATGCTGCTGCGTGTGCCATCATGAATATTTTGGTATTCGCGCTATGAGAATACTGCCCATTATTGACAGTGTACCACAGATTTTCCAGACCACCAACGCACCACAGCCGCCGGAGGGGGAAATATGGCAGGACGGGAAAAATGCTGACTGTGTCGTTCCACGACAGGTTTGCCGTGATGGGGGCAGGAAACGCCCGTGGCGGTGCGACGATCGGCCCGGGTGCTCACGCCGTCGGTACGACTTCGGCCACTCCCCGTTCAGGTCCGTCGGCCGGTGCCCGTAGCTCGCACGTCCCCAACCATACCGGGAACGGCATGGTCATCGTCAGTGGGGGAAACGTCGAGCCGGGCGACGACAGGCGGTGGTTTGAGACCCCTTCCTTCCACGAGGAGGGGGGGACTGCCGCACATAGGAGAGGGGTCGGAACGGGCGGTGGTGGAGCAGGCAAGTGAAGCGCAAGGGGGCGTTCCGATCCTATTCTAGATGCAGAAAATGAACGCTCTACTCGGCAAAGACGGGGAAGCACTGACGGGTGAGGAAGGATCGTGAGACCCGAGCAGATTAAACTAGGGCGAGGTATCGAAGTACCTCTTCCCTGATCAAGGGTCTGTGTGGTACGAGCTAGAATGACGTGGAATCCTGGAAAGGTGTACATGGGGCCTGACCGTGCTACGCTGTTTGGTACCTGACTTGCTGGCGTAGGTCCACTGTCAACACGGACACCTCTGGGTCGGCAGGGCGCTGATTCTTACACGAAATCTCTTCCACTGGCCAGGTATTAGCATTGAATCGACGGGAAGGATCACGTCTTGTCTTGTGGATGTCGGCGTAGGAAACGGTCGCGTAGCCAATGCATAGGTATGCTGCCGGCCAGGTGCCTCGAGCCGTTGAAATTGTTGGAAGTAGAGTTGCAGCGGATTTCCAACAGGTCCTATTACGAGGGGCCATATTTAATAGGACCAAATATTGTTAGTTGAAATGGATAAATATATAGGGTTTTCTCTACATCATAGACCAAATATTGTTAGTAAAATGGTTAAATATATAGGTTTTTATATACACCATAGGTCCTATTAAGTATGGTCCCCCGTAGTAGACGGGGAACGAGTACTTGCTGCTCGTGGTGGAAAAGGCAACTCTCGGTTCCCGTTTGGGTACCCTCTACCCTCGAAGGAAGCGCACGGCGTCGCTCGCTTTCTCCACGGTCTGTGGCTGACGTTCGGGGTGCCTTCATTTATCTGTGCGGATGAGGGAGGCGAGTGTACGGCCACGGTCATGGAGCACCTCTGCCGTTGGCTTAAGGTCCGGATAGACTACGGCGCGGTTGTTCACCCAAGCGGCCAGAGTGGTGTAGAGCGAGTCGGGGCGTGGATGATAGGCGTGCGGTCTGAGCTGTGTATGGCGTGACCCATTCGTTGCGAAGAATACGTACCCCTGGCGTGTTGGATCCAGCGTACCACGCCAGACCTGTCCCCGCCCTTCGCGATGACTCCCGTCTGGGTCTTCGTAGGCCCCACCCCCCGCACTTCCCTAGATATGTCAATACCCCAGATGTAAGACACAGAGGCAACCGAGGGCCTCAAGAACGTCATAGAGCAGCGCCGGCACGAACTAGGAAAAGTCCACGAGGCGCTCAAGAGGGTGCGCGAGTGTAATTAGAAAGCGCGACAACTCCGCAACAGTGCTAGTCCGCTGCCGTCCCCAGGCAACCGAGACGTGAAAAGCGATATCGTCCTAGCGCGACATAGCGACAGTTACTTCTTTGTCCACGAGAAGTGGGGCCGGCGAAAGCTGGTGAACGTGTCGTTCGAGGGCCTGAGGGTCGACATCGAAATGGAGAGCGGGGCGGTATGCTACAGGACGGTTCGAGCCGCATCCCTGCAGCTGTTCTACATAAGACCATCCAACCTTCGCCCCCGCATGAAAGACAGGATCGCGCAAAGGGCATGGGGCTCAGACTTGGGGTTGGAAGGACTCCCGACGATCTCGGGTCCAATGTACACGCTAGACAGGAGGCGGGTTGTAAGCAGTACGGGTGTCGTGAGAAGAGAGGATTGTCGCAGATTGCTGGACGGGATGCTGTCGGACTGGGTCCTGGAGGTAGAGGCGCTGCGCAGCTCCACTCCACTACAGTAGGGCCATTTCCACCCACTTTGGAATCAGTACGACCCGAAAAGTGAGCAAAACCGACTACCAACTCCGGATCAGGGGGCAACGATGGGGCCTACGTAGAGCAGGGGGTTGGCGCTGAGCAGGTTCACGATCGGCACAAGCGTTTAGACATCACTCGGAGGCCGCAGGGAGCGGGGCGGGTCGGCCAGGGCAAGTATAGGATTTTCACTCGCCATACTAGCAATTGCGCTTAGTGGACGATCTCTCTCTCTCTCTCTCTCTCTTTCTCTCTCTCTCTCTCTCTCTCTCTCTCTCTCTCTCCAACTCCACATCGTGCTGTCGTTGCCCATTCACGTTTGTGCCCGGCTCGCTTTTTCGCGCACCCCTGCTTTCGCGTCCGACTTACGTCTGTGGCCGTTGTGTCTAGGGCGGTATGTAATGTAGGGGCGAGTACAGCAGGAGTCAGACAATACAAGCAAGTATAGCAGGCTCGTCATCCACTCGCGCCACGACTCCTTTCAGAGTGCATAACTTTATAATATTGGGAGATATGTACTACGCGCGAGCGGATTATCATACAACTTTCAGATATGACTTTCAGTAACAATTACTTTTATATCAACACAAAATATTGTTCGATCTATCAAACGCACCGAGCTTGCCATCAACCACAGAGAATTTATTACACGCCAGGCCCTTCCCTACTGTCTGAATGTATCCTGTGCAAACTCTAAAAAACAATTTTTATATATCTGGTGCTGAGAGGACACACTCGTTCCTGTTGCTGCTGTTCTTCGGGGCCGTCGTCGCAAGCACTTAGCGCACCCACGTGGTCCTACTTCTGCTGTTGCAGACGTCGGTGTTGGGGCTGTTGTTGCCGTTTCGGCTGTAGCTGCTTCCTCGTGCCATTGCTCTCCTTTGCACCTTCACCTCCAGGTAGATCACCTTATCACCTTGCACCTTCATCTCACTTGTTACCGCATCATCGTGCACGTTGAACCTATGCTGTTTAGTACATAGTTTTGCTCGTTTGTACATACTTGAATTGATACCGTACGTTGGTATGGTACGAAACTTAAAAATTTGTTTTTATCATTCGTTTTCAAATACTTCACATCAAAGGCAGGTATTCGTGCGCCTCCTCCGGCTAGCTGGACAGTGCTTTGTGTCTGTTCAAAGCACCCCGTGCCTGGCCTGAGCCGATATCATACCTTCCGCGTATTCCGACCAGTGTATGCTGCTGGTAGTTTATGTAGCACCTGATGGCATGCCATGTGTGTGGTATGGCCCTTGCCAAAAATAATAGACCCTCCGAAGGGCGTACAGCTCAGGGTCCCACAATGAACATGTGGTTCATCAGCATAATACTGTCTGATATATCCAACACACTGACCCTACAATCAAACGCAGAGTATTTTTCTATACTCCAACTTCTTCCCTACTGCCAGTGAGCGTTCTGTGCATACTCTGAAAAACGTATTACTTTATCCCTGGCGCTTAGCGGGCCCGGTTGGTCCTGCTGGTGCTGTTGCCGACATGGTTCCTGGGGCTGCTGTTGCCGTTGCGGCTGCTACTGCTCCCGGGTGCCATCGCCCTCCCTTTGCACGAGCACCTCCTCATAAATCACCCGATCGACTTGCACCTTCGCCCTATTTATCACCTAATTACATCGCACCTTTAACATGATCTTGTGCACTTGATTTTACCATCGTATGTTGGTATATACTCTATGAACAAAAAACGTTAGATGGTAGACCACTCGGTCTTGCTGCCTCTGTTGTTCTTCGAGCGATCGTCGCAAGCACTTAGCTGAATGGCTTGGTCCTGCTTCTGTTGCAAACGGGACTGCTGGGACTGCTGCTGCATCCTGGTGCCATCGCTTCCCTTTTCACATTTACCCTTATAAATCGCCTCATCACCTTACCCGTTAATCTAACTTATCACCGTATCAACATTGCGCCTTCAACGTATGCTCATGTGTCTTGATGTGATATCGGTCGTTGTTATGGTACGGTGGTAATACTTGATATACCTTAAAAGGTTCCCCGTCGGGATGTGGGTAGCGTCAAATCCCGAGGCCGTCGCAAGGGGAGTAAGGAATCACGGTTAACCCCCGTATAGCTGGTGTGGGCGGAAACGGGGGCCGTGGGCCAACGTGTTGCTCGAAGCAAAGAATAATGTGTCAGCGGATAGACCGAGGCAGTAAGTATTATAGTAGTCGGCAGGAGCTAAGTACTACGTTTTCTGTGGGGGATACTACACTACCACCTGCACGCGGCACCATGGGTTGACCATTACACCGTCGCTATAGACTACTACCACTCCTGCGCAAATGTAGCACCGGTAGAAGCAGCATGTACTGTACAAAATACTACCTGATACACGACAACAACTACTAGCTATGCTGCTGACCAAACGCTCATACAATATTCAGGCAACCTCATGGTAAACAGATACATATAATACCCACGCGGTACCGTGGATTGGAGCATGACTGCTCTACGGCTCACAAATACCACGATCAGTTATACGGAGATCGAGTACAGGTAGAAGCAGCATCAATAATACCTCACTACAATACCTACTCCTACCCCTCCTCCTCCTGCTACTACCACTACTACTGTTGCGGGGGACCATAGGATATAGGACCAAATACTGTTTGAAACAAATAGAAAAATATATACCGGTAGGGTTTTGGGTGTACCGTAGGTCCTATTAAATATTGTCTCCCGTAATATTACTGCTCTTATTGTACTAAAACTTGTTATAAATGCGACGTAGCATGCAAGCGGTACCACGAGTTAGGGGCACGACTATTCTGATCTCAATACACACCACTACCACTGTGTGTTACGCAGATCAATATAATGTAGTAATGGTGGAAACAGCATGCACGCTACACACTACCTGATCGTACGTATACTACTACGGTGCGACTGCTAGTGGGGATGGAGCTTGGGTGCAGCTTAGGATTTAAGAATAGGAATGAGAAGGAAGGAGAAAGGACAGCAAAAGGAGCAGACAAGCCGAAAATTGGCACAGAAGGGAGGTAGACTTGGTGCGTGGATTTCCTTTTGTTTCCGAGGTTTTCTTCTTTCGGGAAAGTTATGGGCAGTCAACTATGAAGATCATGCTAAACATTGTCGGAGATCAAGAGAAAAAATAATGTCAGTATAGGACTACATACTTAGATCACAGCCCCTGAGCGTGCTCGGTTGGTGCATCCCTGGCCTCTCAGAGCTCCCACTTCCAAACCGCCTCCTTTCATTACTTAAACCTTTCCAGCAGTTCTTTGTTTTCTCGGTCCTTCCTTCCTTTTTTCTTCTGTCGTTTCATGTGCGTGCGTGTTCTCCGAGCACGGTATCGCGGGAGGACCCGGCACCGTCTCGGGTGTCAGCGGGTGCTGGCGGGTAGAAGGGGGGTTGCAAGGAGCGCGGTCGCCGCTTTCGTGCCTAGGCGTCGCGTGTGCCTCGAGACACGAGGGATGCATGAACGGGCTTTGTCTGGCTTCGATTTATGATTGTTGATAGAGTATGTACGAGTTATGAAGGTCGTTCGGGAGGGCAAGATAATATTCAAGCGGTGTATACTTTTGCGACCACGCAAAAATAATTGAAAGAGGTAGGTGTGCAGTTTGAACACCAACGTTATCGAGCTGGTGGACGACCGCCACGGTGAGCACCGGGCTTCACGCGTGGCGGGCGACGGGGCTGATTGTGGCAGAGAGTGATAAAAGCTTTACCCGGACCGAATCGGTGGCGAGGTGGTCGCGAGAGGGGCGGGAGGCGGACGAGGCTGAGAGAGAAGCTCTTCTGTGCGAGTTTTTTTTGTTTCTTCTTTTCGACCGGGTGTAAGGTGTTCCAATCAAGCAGAAAAATATTGGACGAGAGGAGACGGGGATTTGTTTTCCTTTCCGAGGTTTCGGTTTCATTTTCATCTTTTTTGCTGCTGTGCCGTGCTGTGCTTTCACTTTCTTCGTACACATACAGTACAGACATAGAGCATATCGAAATAAGAAAATACGAACAGACAGTAGTACCCTACTCGGGGTATGTACGTACGTACGACATTCGCGACGCGAAGCGTATATGTGGCATACAAGCTGACGTCGGAGCTATTTTTTCTTTAAGCATGGCGGCGGGACTCTTGGCATTATCAAGTCGCAGGTTTGCAAATACGATCCTTGATAAAACTAAACTCGATAATGGACCTCTGTTCGCTTTGTATAATTTGATGTACTTTTGTCCTTCCTGAGCGAAGCGCCTTGTAGAACTACATACTTAGATCACAACCCCTGAACGTGCTCGGCTGGTGCATCCCTGGCCTCTCAGAGCTTCCACTTCCAAACCGCCTCCTTTCATTACTTGGCGGACCTTTCCAGCAGTTCGTTGTTTCCTCCCCTTCTCTCGGCACTCTTGGTCCTTTCTTCCTTTTTTCTTCTTTCGTTTCATGTGCGTGCGTGTACTCCGAGTACGGCACCGCGGGAGAGCCCGGCACCGTCGCGGGTGTCAGTGGTTGCTGGCGGGTAGAAGGGGGGTTGCAAGGAACGCGGTCGCCGCTTTCGTGCCTAGGCGTCGCGTGTCCCTCGAGACACGAGGGATGCATGAACGGGCTTTGTCTGGTTTCCGTGTATGATTTTTGATAGGGTACGTACTCCGCCGGTGCATCCCTGGCCTCTCAGAGCGCCCACTTCCAAACCGTTTCTTTTCATTACTTGCCGGAACTTTCCAGCAGTTCTTTGATTTCTCCATTTCTCTTGGCACTCTCGGCCCTTTCTTCATTACTTCTTCTTTCGTTTCATGTGCGTGCGTGTACTACGAGTACGGCACCGCGGGAGAGCCCGGCACCGTCGCGGGTGTCAGTGGGTGCTGGCGGGTAGAAGGGGGGTTGCAAGGAGCGCGGTCGCCGCTTTCGTGCCTAGGCGTCGCGTGTGCCTCGAGACACGAGGGATGCAAGAACGGGTTTTGTCTGGTTTCCGTTTATGATTTTTGATAGGGTATGTACGAGTTATGAAGGCCGTTCGGGAGGGCAAGATAATATTCAAGCGGTGTTTATTTTTGCGACCACGCAAACAAAATTGAAAGAGGTAGGTGTGCAGTTTGAACACCAACGTTATCGAGCTGGTGGACGACGGCCACGGTGAGCACCGGGCTTCACGCGAGGCGGGCGACGGGGCTGATTGTGGCAGAGAGTGCTAAAAGCTTTACCCGGACCGAATCGGTGGCGAGGTGGTCGCGAGAGGGGCGGGCGGCGTACGAGGCTGAGGGAGAAGCTCTTCTGTGCGATTTGTTTCTTCTTTTCGACCGGGTGTAAGGTGTTCCAATCATGCAGAACAATATTACTCGAGAGGGGACCGGGATATTTTTTGTTTCCAAATTTTCGGTTTCATTTTCATATTTTTTGCTGCTGTGCCGTGCTGTGCTTTCGCTTTCTTTGTATATACGAGTACAGACATATATATAGCATATCAAATAAAGAAATTCAGTACAGCAGTAGTACACTACCTGGGGTATGTACGTACGTACGTACGACACCCGCGACGCGAATCGTATGATGTGGCGTCCGAGCTGACGTCGGAGCTATGTTTTCCTGAAACATGTCGTTGGGACTCTTGGCATCATCAAGTCGCCGGTTTGCAATTACGATCTTTTAAAAACCTCAATTCAATCGTGGGCCTCTGTTCGCTTTCGCATAATTTGATGCACTTTTTTCCTCCTTGAGCGAGTGTAGCGGGCGGCGTAGGCCGCCCGCGGAGCGAAGCGCCTTGTACTACGTATTATATACGCTTGAGGGTATCTACTGCTCTTGGCCAGATACACGCCGCATGCGGAGGTAGACAGACCAAGGGAGCCAGTGTTGTGGTCATGTAGGTGCCTTGTGTGAGGCTAGGTGAAACATATATGACGCTCGACAGACGTATATTGCATCTGCTGCGGTGTCTGCTCCTGCCGCAGCTTAGGCTGATAACAACCGGGCGATTTCAAAAAACGATTTATTGAGATGTTCAGCGCAGATACAATTCAACAGATAAAACTCTCCTGCGCGTGCGGGATTGATTTATTTTATGTGCTCGCCACGACTCGCGAGCTCACGGATAGGTTTCCATGCATATTACACAGAACCAAAAACCACGAGAACACGATCACTCGAGTGCTCGACATCGTGAACGCTCCAAACATATACGTTACGAACACTGCCGTTGTATCGTTGCTGCTGTTGTAGTGCGCACCGTGGCCGCGCGTATATTTTGAAACATGAAAGAAGAGCGAGTTCGTACGAATCGACGTCCCGACCCTGGGCAGCATCGAATTGATTGCACCTTTGTCGAGATTAATGAGACAAGAACCACGGCACACACACGCACACACGAATAATGCGCTATCCGTGACCGTCACTAAACGGAGAGCTTGATGAACGACAGTTGCTCTGTCGTGGTTACCTCTGTGGGAAGCTCGGGGGGCGGTCGTGCGGTTCCGGACTTGGGTCTTGGCATGGGGACAAGCGTACACCTCTCACCACTCTCAGCCGACGCTTTTTGGTTTGCGCCGATTTCCACGCACGACTATATTACGAAGGCTCGATTTGTTGTGTTCCGTCAGCGAATTAACCCCTCCAGCAAGCAACACATATGTCGGTCCTCCTGCTCCCTCTCCACGGTCACCGCTGGTGCAAGGGCATCGCCTCGGGCAGCGTGCAAGACAATCGCACGACAAGCACCTCGTGTAAATCGCCAGTATGCGACACCACATTAGCATATATTATCATGTGATTATTGGCCAGGCTCTACATCTTTCAATCGGAGGCAGCTTGTGTCCTACTCAACATCCAGAACAAGTATTGCCACATTCCTAACTTTGTGCACTTTTCGAGCCTGAGTCCATCACATCCTGTGGCGCACTATAATAGTTGTTGTCTCTGGTGTCAGCATACCGCCTGGTGTTGCCCTATTTCTAGAGTCAAAGAGAGGCGTCAATGCAAAGAGAGGAGCGATCAAAAGGTTTTACGTCTTCCGTGCCAGCAGTACCGCCGGTACCACCACCCCTCCGCATTGCTCTCAACTTGATTTCAAACGGCATTCATCGTCAGACTAACCATATCAACAGGCACAATAGTACGAAAATGCTACCGAGCATCGCTCCTGTCAGTCCTGCTGCTGTGTAGGTGCATATATTTTTCCAGCGCGGTGCCCAATAACTACGACATGTGTTGGTTGGACTGCTGCGCAAGTCAATACCGGTACAAAGCTGGGTCCGTGTAAGGATGAGGCAAAGAGGTGCCTGTGTTGGGTGAACTGCTGCACAAGTCGATACAGGTACATAGCCGGTTGCGTCTAGTGATGAGGCCAAGATGTGCCTCGCAGGCAGTTTTTCAGCTACGATTACAGGGATGCAGCTGTACGTACCACCCTGAACAGAAATATAATGATATTTCGTATACATATTGATCTTCACACGTTACCGATATCTCCGTTCAGAATGGTGACGGTATATTCGCACTGTACAGTACCAGGTATAGCTAGAACAATACACAGCTGGTGCTCCTGCTGCTGCTGTGGGGGAAGGTTCGACTACATGGTAGGTCGGAGGGAAAACCTACGGCAGCAGTGCTCGACGTACAACTCTGTATTAATCGCCAGTCTGGTGTATCGACGTCTACTTCGTTATATCGGTCCTGGAGGCAAGCTGATGGCGCACCATTAGGACAGTCTCCCGCCCAGCGACGAGTTTCCGCCTTCCGTAGCTCTTCATACCCCGACGGCCAAGTGCTATTTCCATCGTCATCTCAGCTGATTACCCACGCTGGGGAAATAAAACACCTCGATCACCAGTAGCTTGTCCAGCCCTGATTTAGCTTTGTGCTGCTGCAAGCCTGCACTTACTTCGGTCCCTGCATCCCTCTAGCCCCGATACATCACTACAGCTCAGACGGTCGTCCTCTGGGTTGAACACATTTTATATAAATTATGAAATCCGTCAGCTGTGAGGTCGACTGATTATATACTGAGGCTCATACTTAGTAGAACCTGGGTCAAAGCTCTCTCGGAAACCGTACGAAAAACGTACACGATGGCTTATATGAACCGTATACATACATGGGTCACGATGCAAGAATAATTTATATAAATAAAATCAAAGAAGTTATCTTGTTTTTACTATGATCTTGGCTGTTAACCTTAGCCCCGCCTCGCCGAGGGGAAGCTCCATCAGCAGGCGTTTTCTCCATTAATTATTCGTATTTGGCAATGGATGATATATTGAACTGACCGCACAAGCCAAGCGGTGGCGGGGGAAGTTTGGTTTTCGAACATTATGTGCTTGGTATTGAGGTTTGGTAATATTTTACTTGGTATAATTTTTCCGCGGCAAATAGCTCGGTGCCGAGAGAAAATTTCGTTCATAGTGTACTCTACATCACCCAGTTTTGCTCTGAGTTCCATACACGATGGCTTCAAATGAACTGATAGACTACGCGGAAATTGCCGAAAAATATTTGAAAAAAATAATCAGTTGTTATCTATTTATGTCATAAACTGGACAATTCCTAATGTATGTGCGTGTCCTGTCTTTAAACCTGGTGTCAGGGAGCATTTTGTTCAATTTTTGTGCATGTCACTTATTTTTCGGTTCTTCGCAAACGATAGCTCGAACTTACAGCATGGTTCACGTGATGATTTGGATAAAACAGAAACGGTAAGCGGCCGTGAATTGCTCTACTGATACCATAAGGTATGCAACGTGCGCGCGTCTTATCCTTAGCCCTGCACAAGGGCTCATTTTCGTTCAGTTTTTGCTGTTGCGCAGCCAATTCTTGCTTGTTTTCGACGAAGGACAGCTGTGAATGACAGCGGGAAAACCGCGGCCCCGCCACAAAAACAAGGGCTGCTGATGTCTCAAATTTCGAAATGCTGACTATGCCACTTCCATGTAGAGTGTACGCCAGGAACAATGAAACGAGCCCACCGGAATGTATATCCGACGAGCCAATCCCCGTCCGCGGCCCCGTCGCCCCTAAACTCCAAAAGCTCCCCCGATATCTCAAGCGTCTCCTCGGCCTCAACTCCATCATCGTTGTTAACCCCTTTGTATCCAGGGGCGCCACCCAAGTACGGCTGGAGAACCACAAGGGTGCGCATGCTGCCGCGCAGGACACGGTCGTTTACGACCCACTTATCCATCTCCTTGGTTGCGTGTTCAACCAACTTGCTACAGTTCGCCGATTGCCAACCCCCCTCCTGCCCATTCCACCCGAGGTCTCCATACCAACCCTTTCGGACCTGTTCACAGACCTGGGTCATGTTGCTATTCATCTCGAAATTCAAACTGACAAATTGTTTGCCGTGCTGCGAGAACAGCTCAATGGGCTGAAAGGTCGGCATGTATGTATGGCGGGGTCCAGATCAACTGCCAATTGTGCCCGTGCATAAACGACTCTCCCTTCTTCATGAGATTTTCGGGGTACCGAAGCTGAGAGAAGGCGGGAGTGGCCAACGCCAACTCTGCCCCTGTAACACCGTTGCCAGAGGTAGAGTTCGAGTTCTGGAACGATCCAGACTCTGGTACCTCGAAGTTGCGGGTCACAATCTTGTTGCCACCTTGACCGTCGGATTATTCGCTCTGCACAGTGACTTTTCCCGCCCCATACTTCCGCAACAGAACTGTGTTACGCATCTTGGTGTTCGTTTCAGGCACGCCGACCTCAGAGTCATACCCGTGGTGGGAAGAGGCGTTGTCAAGGTCAAGGATCATTTTCTTGTCCCCGAAAGCGGCATTGAAGGCTGGCGCTAGTTGTCGCTCGAGCCTCTCCATGTGCATCGTATCTGGCATGGCAGCGTGGTAATCCCCCGTGGCAATCTTGGCCGGCCAAAGCATCTCGGAGTTTTCTCTGTACCCATGTCCCAGCGACCCTGCCTGCCGTTCCTCTTAGCCTCCGGAAGGTACACACCAGCAATCGTATTGCACACGGAACGCAACGGGTTGTACTGCCACCCCACTGCACGTACGAAAGGGCGATAGCAAACAAGGTATGGCCAATAAGAAATTCCACCCCTCTCTACGGACAGCGGCAGGCAATGGACACACGCACGGCCGTGTATCAACGAAAAGACGGTCGTCATTATCACTTTGAGAAAGATCAGCACACTTTAACATTGAGAAATAGAATATGGCTCTACGTACGTATACTTATTAGACTGTAATTAGATTGAACACTTTTATTTTCCCGACGCGCATGAGTTCTGCTGTTCGCGCCACAGCCGGGTTCGCTTCGATGCCGGACTGGACAAGACCGTAGTACAGCATAAGGGTGTTCCTGGACTGCGAAGCGTCCTGGAGGCTGCCGCGAGGACGAGCCAAGTCATCACGCACCACTGTCGCGGCTTCCGGTCGAGCTTGTCGCTGGGGCGTGGTGGCCTTTGCAAGGCCCTCCTCCTTCATACGCTGCTCAAACCTCCGCCATTTGTCGCTCCAAAGCAAGCTCGCGAGCAATATGCGATGCGGAAAAGGCCACACGCTGCTGTTCCTGGTCCTCCTCCTTCTTTTACTGCTGTTCCTCTCGTTTGGCCGCCTCTGTGTCTCGTCAATGGCAAGAGGCCTCCCTCCCCTCGATCCGTTTGGCTTGCGCTTTTATCATGAGCGCGAGGTTAGCCGCCGCTATTTTGTCTTTCGTGATTTTCCTACGCTTCGGTGCTCTCCCCGAAAGAGCGGCCACCCGCCGGCCCTTGGGGGGCGTCATTGCCCAGACCTTCCGCCGCACAGCAGTACTCTAAAACAGTAATGCTGATTTGAGTACTCGTACGAGATATGGATCTGTACAGCAGTAGTCGCACGTCAACCTTCTGTGCGCTCAGACTCCTACACAGCCACACGATCATGCGGGGGGGCACGGTCCTTGGCAGTCTTCAATACCACAGAGAAAGAGTGTCGTCCATTAAAAACATCGAGGTGCCCGGGTTCAGATCGGTGTAAAAATGGGACCACCACACCGTTCCAAAAAACGATTTGTGCGTCCTGAGCCCTAGATTCAGTGACTTTCATGAAATATGGAAAGGCGTGCTGGGTTGGGGCGGAAGGTGTTTAACGTTTTATACCCACCAAAAACACATTTTTTTGAAGTGCCATTTTTTGCTACGTTCTGCTGTCTGCTGTATTTATTGTTTGGACATGCTACTACCACCATAGAAAACTACAGTTGTCATCCACCATTACGCCACACCAAACACATGCACATGCCGTTAGGGTGTGTCTTAACCCATCCCAGAGAATATTGGAACGAATCGAAGGGAATAATACTTGCCGCATGAATTGGTGTTGATTTGTTGTCGGAAACCAGTAGATTAAGTGCAGCTTGAGAGCAACAATATATCTAGGAAGAGGAAGAAAAGGTGTTGCACCGCTTTTTCTTGTTTGGGAGGACCGAACGGCCCGACCGAACGGGAACAAAGAGCGGAATATTTGATGTAGATGGACACCACCGAAGATGGATGTGGACACCAATTTGCTTTGGCATGTTCAAAAGATACCGTTTGTGCCGATTCGACTGACGAGACCCAGGATTCTGCATTGACCCAAATACGCTTTTTTAGGTAGGAGAGGAACGAATGACCAAGAACAGCCTCGTTCCGTTCCGTTCGTTCCCATGTTCTTTGGTGGGAGTTAAGACACGCCCTTCATTGACTCTGCAAACTCTCGAGAAGCCTTCACAATATTCTGAACAGCCCGAATAATGAGCTCGTGACATATTTTTATCTTTCCAAAAAATATATACCTGGAATGGTTTATTTTTTTATGTGCCAGATTTAGATTCACTATTTATGGGCCACCGTTAATAAATACTCCGGAGTATAAACAAAAGTATAAACTCGTTTTCTCTGGACGGTCGCTGTCAGGGCGTTTCGGTAGCCTTTCGCAAGATTGTCAACCCTGATTCGCGAGAGCTTTGAACTTTCGCGAGTAGACGGAATTTTTAATTTTGTTCCAGAATAGTTTCGACATGACTGTCAGTTTTCTGGCCTATTGAACGTTGATCTCAGTTGCTTTGGCGTGAAGAGACCGGCTATGAGACGGCATACGACGCGAGTCATTTGATTATTTGCGTGCGAGGACACAAGTACACAGCATATGACGTGCGTCACGCTGGTGGTGCATCTTCGTATACCGCTGGGCCTCTGCTGTCATTGCTATTGCTCGTGCCGCTCCTGCTCGTGCCACTCCTGCTCGTGCCGCTCCTGCTCGTGCCGCTCCTGCTCGTGCCGCTCCTGCTGATGCTGCTTCGGCTGGTACCGGGTGCTCCTCCCGCTAGTGCTGCTCCTGCCTGGTAGACGGCATCGCCTGCTCCTGGTGGTGCTGCTTCTACAGAGTGGACTCCACATTTTCCTCCGCCGATATTAATGGTGCTGCCTTCAATACACCGACGAAAATTCACCAAGGCTCCTCTGCCTCGCCCTCTTCTGGCGGATCTTGGAAGCCCGTTTCAAACAGAACCCCCCCCTCCAAGTCAGTGCTCAATCCCGCTGTAAAGTGCAACCGCTGCATCTCCCAGCTATATGATGGAGATAGAACTTCGGAGGCAAGGTCGATTTTGCGACCTGCGACCGCGATACCTGCCCCGGCAGCGAGATAATCTTGAATTGGAGACTGTGAATTATGCGCCAGGCCTATGGACGTCCGCGCCGTGTCCTTCTCGCTCGGGACAGGAGGTGGCGGTGAGTTGTGTTCTGTGTTTCTCAGTTGCTGCTGTTGTTGGTGTTGTTGTTGTTGTTTGCTCCCTATTTCTACCGCCGCGGCTGCTGTTGTCGAGTTTTTTCCACACTGCTTGAAATTCTTGTTTGTATTAAGAGAACACGACTTGGTGGCGCAGCCCATTGCTGCCGCTACTACTGCTGCTGCTGCACCTTTTCCTGCTGTTGTTGCCCTGCGCGCCTACCGCCCTTGATGCTGCTTTACTGGTTTCAGGTTGGTTTATGTAGTCGTCGTTCGCGTTGTTGCTGTCGTAGGGACGTTCTAGTCAGAGTCTACTGCCGCTGTTGCTGCTGCTGTTTATGCTATTGTTGTTGACGTTGCTGTTCCCGCATGTTGTCGACATCCAGGGCTGAATCTACAACCAAGATGTTTTTGCTTCGGTGTTTGTTGTAGGAGCTCACATCGAGATACCTGGTAAGAGTATAGTGCGCGTATGCGCTGCTGCTGCCGCTGCTGCTGCCGTTGTTCTGTACAGCCTGCGTTCCTTTCCGCACCGAGGCAGGTGTCTACCTTGGCTGTTGCTGCTGTTGTTTACGTGGTATGCTGCTGGTGGTGGTGTTGTTGATGTTCCCGCACGTGGTCGACCTTTAGCACTAAATCCAACACAAAAAACGTACTATTAATAATTTCCATAATGCCATTTGTTTATGCGCTATAATAATGCCCCTGCCATTTGCTTTTGTGCTGCTGCTGCCGCTGCTACTGCCGTTGTTGTTTGCAGCCTGCGTTCATTTCCCCAACAGTGTCTACCGCCGCTGCTGCTGCCGCTGCTGCTGCCGTTGTTCTGTACAGCCTGCGTTCCTTTCCGCACCGAGGCAGGTGTCTACCTTGGCTGTTGCTGCTGTTGTTTACGTGGTATGCTGCTGGTGGTGGTGTTGTTGATGTTCCCGCACGTGGTCGACCTTTAGCACTAAGTCCAACACAAAAAACGTACTATTCATTATTTCCATAATGCCATATGTTTATGCGCTATAATAATGCGCCTGCCATTTGCTTTCGTGCTGCTGCTGCCGCTGCTACTGCCGTTATTGTTTGCAGCCTGCGTTCATTTCCCCAACAGTGTCTACCGCCGCTGCTGCTGTTGTTGTTGTCGTCGTTGCTGTGTTCCCGCACGCGAGAACACACGACTTGGTGGCTCGGCTGAGTGCTGCTGCTGCTGCTGCTGCTGCTGCTGCTGCTGCTGCTGCTGCTGCTGCTGCTGCTCCTTTTCCTGCTTCTGTAACCCAGCGCGCCTACCGTCCCTGATGCTGTTTTTGTTGTATACGCAGACGTCGTTCGCGTTGTTGCTATTGTAGGGAGCTTTAAGTCAATGTCTGCCGACGCTGCTGCTGCAGCTGTTATCTATCTTGTTGTTGTTGTTGCTGTTCCCGCATGTTGTCGGCCTTCAGTACTAAATACAAGACACAAATACATACCAGTTACCAGGTACTAATTTCGAAATTTGTCTTGGGCGCTACGTATATCGAAAACAAATGGCCATTTTTTTTTGCTTGACACGAGCAGGGGTATAGTACGCGTACTGCCATTTGTATATGCGCTGCTGCTGGCGTTGATGTTTTATTGCACACTATAACCACTTTTGTTTTCCGAACAGTTGTCGTTGTTGTTTACAGCCTGCGTTTCTTTCAACACGGAGACGCTGTCTACCGCAGCTGCTGCTGTTGTTTTGTTCAGACACGATAACAGACAGGCGTTGAGTACACTAACACGTTTCCATGATCTATGCTGCTGCCGACTCTGCCGTCGCCGTCTCTGGCGCGATAAAATAAGTAAGCGCTTGCAAACATCATTCATCGTCCCATTCCTATTTACCTTTCGTGCTTCCCGCCTCCACAGCGTACGCCAACGCGTATTTCTAAACTGTTTTTGAAGGGTTTTTTTTGCCAGAATCAGGTATACCTGGCCACTTTTCGGCCAAAATCAGTTACATTCTAAAAACAAGTACCAGGTACAAAACACACCCCAGGAGCCCTGATGTTGGCCAGGCTGACATCGTAACTGATTTTGGTCCGATAACGCCAAGTTATACGGTACCTGTTTTTTTCTACTCTCTCTAGCTTGCAACTGATTTTGGCCAACTTTGAACCAATAAGAGAGGCCAAACGTACACAATTGTTGTTTCTCTTCGTATGCGTCTGCCCTGCCTCGGTTGAAATCATTCTGTATTACGGTACGTATAAACTCTGTACTCGTACGTACGTAGTACGTCAAAGTACGTATTTACATACATATGTATATATGCATACATGAGTACGCTGGTTTCACTTTTTCTTCTTCTTTGGGGTGTGCGACGTGCTTCAGTGATTGAATAGTTGTTGTGTCCTACTGCCGCTGCTGTGTAGTTTTCTATGGTCACAGCGGTCCGTACATCACCATGGTCTTTAGCTGCACCTCCCCGCGTCGAGTTTGTCTCAGGTTTGGTACGGCAAGATAACTTCGTGCCGAGCTGGCAGTTCCGCGAGGACGGTCAAGCAGATTTAAAGCAGTCAACGGGGGGGGGGCGTCAGAGTAAATAATGATCTTAGCCCCCCGCCGTCGCAGAACAGACGAAGCCCATTATTAACAGTGACTCTCCGCAGGTCCAAGTGAAGCCCGTGGTATCTACACCCTAAAGAAAACTAAATGACTTAAACTTTAGAGGCCATGTGGCACGATTATTTTATTTCCCGACTTTCATGGACAGAACACCGCTCGTGGCGCGCGTTTCTTATCTGGTTTTAGTATACACCTGATTTTGGCTCAAACAGATCAGGTATAACTGGGCTTGGCATTTGCCCTTTTTAAAGTATTCGTCAACTAAACTCATACCAACTGAAATATTTGTATCCAACGCGTCTTACATGTCTCTTTTGTGCTGTCGGCTTGTTGTCTATGATCTATGTTTGCAGGTCCGGAAGGATTGTGTCTACTGCAAAGAAACTATCAAGGACAACGACATCTTGATCGGCCTGTGCAAGCCCCCCTTGCACTTCTCGTTCACCAAGAGCTCCAGGAAGCTCCTCATCGCCCACGACGAGCAAGTTCAGGGCGAACGCCACGAAAAGTTCGGCGAGCTGGCTCGGGTGGACTTACTTGGAGAAAAGCGCCGACAAGCGGGAAGGCTGTGTCGGTCGATCTCCTCGGTTCGTACTCGGAATAGATCTTCGTACTTTAAGAGTACGTTCTCCTGTATATCATGATCTTCCGGTAGAGCAGGATACACAGTTTATTTGCCTTTGGTCTGTGTCTGGCGTCTGAATAAATAGGTGTTCGCGGGCGTTTCATTGAAGCGTGTCCCTGCGTCAGTAATATTCCAATACTTTCAGCAAACATCCGTTGTGCGTGTAGTTGCAAGTCTGCAAGCGGGTACTTTGAGATCAAGCGTGGAGAGCGGACTGGTTCATGTTTTTTCGATAGGGGTTTCTTCTAGAAGAAGAGCGTCAGGTTTTGTATCGCCTTCATGACGCTAGTGCCTTAGCGAGTGCCAAGGTCTCACGCCAAAGTCTAGCTGAGTTTTTGCATCCTCTTTGTGTGCTGTGGACAACGAAGGGTCCTGTTATTTTAATCTACCTTACTTAGGTGTTTGCCAGGGTTCTGATTCCGTTGTTAGTAGTGATATTCGCGTTTGCGATGGAATTTTTGCTACTACGCCCGTCGCTTCGAGTTTTTCCGTTTCACGCCGGCCCTGGGCCCACTGCTACGCTTCGTGGAAGAGGTTTTTCCTTGAGGAAATTCTGTCGTAGTTGGTTTGGGCGTCCGCCAAAGGTTTCGCTCGTTGTTGAACCGTTAGTTGTCGCAGAACATGTGTCTACTGGCGATGCGGTTCGTTGAGCAAGTGCTTACTGTCATAGTAGCATAATATCACGCTCATTTCGCTTTCATATCTCAGAACAGATGTAACACATAATAATTACTAGTAATACCTGCTTTTTCGGTCATTAGAACTGCTCTCTTGCGTCACCCTCATCTGCATGTTCCACTACTATCTTCCTTATACCAAAACATATTTGGTTGTTAACAGGTACAATTGAGCTACTGCCCCAACTGCAGCACATAACACTGCAATTATTGGTGGAATAGCTCAAACCTACCCACCAAATATGTACTTCGGCAAGAGTCTTCTTACATTCTACGCTCATGCCGCTCCGAAGAGGGAACTTGTATATATATATATATATATATATATATATATATATAGTTGATTCTCAACTTCGCAAGCTGCGTAATACGTCTCGTCTATATCTCATTATTTACTAAATTTACAAATTGTATGATAAGCCGTTCGCGCGTATTCATTACGTATTTCCTTGTCAGGGGTATAGGCCAGTGACTCCCCTGGATGCTACCCGTGTCGACAGGACAATTTATACAATCCTTCTGCTCGCTGATATTCTATAATATAGGCCGGATAAGGCATGGTGATATGACTTTGCAACATGTTGATTTTTTTTTGTAATAAATGGGGAGCAAACAGAACGTAGACGGCGAACCGGATGATGGGTTCCACCGCCACGTACTCCTTGCTTTTGCTTTTGATTGGTCACATCCCTCCGGCCTTCTTATTATGTGTACTGCGGGAAAACCCCATATTGTTGTTTTTTTTTCGTGTTACTTTCATTGGTTACAAAAAAAGCGGAACACTGATTGGCTTGTATTATGGGGCTCCAGGTATTACCATGGGCGTGCCGCCGGATCGAACAAACACGCGAAGGGATATGGGATAATATGTTGGTTGTATGGTACCTGGTATACGGTTGGATTTACTACGCGTTTGGAATATTATATTACGTTGATGATATGGCATAGTTATAGGGTTTGATATTGAGGCATGGGATGATGGTAAAATGACGGCGATGCATTATACGGTTAGATTTGCCTGGTGGTATGGTATATTTTAGTATAAAAGGTGCGAAAGTTTCGAATACATACGTCGTACGAATGTGGTGAGTAATGATGGCCTTATATATCGACCTTGGAACGTTTCTAAAAAAAGGACCCATGCGATCAGACAGACAGACCTTCAAGATTGCAAATATCGCAGCTGACACACAGTTTTACACACTGAGAACTGGGACTCAGTTTTACAAACAGGGAAAACTGACAATTTCTGGTTGCGAGGGTGGAACAAACGAGAACGTCGTGACCGGCAATGCATGGTACCACAACAATGCTGGTCTTGTCTACGCGGGCGTGGACAAGAGTTAGATGTTGGGCGTACTTTCGGAGGCATGCCTGTTTAGCAATGTATCAATATTTTTTCCCGTACATTTTCGTCGTCGGTACTATCGACCGCTTTCGAAAGCACGTACAACTCAAAACCGCTGCATGAAGAAACAACTATGACATTGCAAACATTACACGTCTCCTGGGCCTTTGTCAGACCCCAACTACGCACAGCGTCCACACCGAGAATATCGTTCTGTCTCCTGTAAGCGGGGGGAGTAACATTTACCGATGTGTAGCGTACGAACGTCGGCTGGGATTTCCGATTGCATTTCCTCGTGACCGGAGGATCGATGTTGTCCAAATCAGTTACGTCGGTCACACTTGCGGCCTCCCTTCTTTGTGCCGAGTTCTAAAGGAGACCGGGAGGGTCAATGCATATGCGACGTGTCGTTGCAAAGCACATTTCACGGTCATCCCAGCGATATAGAACAAACGGTGGAATATACCTCGATGACCCACCATATGCTACAAAGCAAGCCCCGTTAGGTTACGCCGATAGGCGCAACAACTCTCGAGAGGGGCAATGGACAATCCCTGTCGAGCATATATCGTAGTCTGTGGCAGGCGGATAATCGACAAAGTGGATCAGCGATTCGCTTGCCGAAAAACATAATCGCCGAATGTACCGTGTATACAGCACCGAACAAAAATATATCTTACGAACTTTGCCTGGGACAAGATATGCAGTCATCAGTCAATAATGACAAATACACAAGTCCTTATGTAAAATGTTTCAAGCAAGGGGAACTTCGACGTCGACGGTACAAATGGGCAACATGCATGGTCAGTAGTACTAAAAATGCTAGAATTCTCGCGTACAGAGCCAAACTCAACCCCCGAGGTACTTGGTCATTCATATGTTAACTGCCGAATGTAATCCTCAATTCGAGCCCCCAACCAAGCGAGCCACGAGAAGGCCATACACCCGAGGGGACGACCTGACCAGGCCTGTCCAAATCAACGAATCTCCTGAGAACAACAATAGTGGTTCAAAGATATTTGGTTTTGATAGCTTTGTGCGCTCTAGACGTTTGAGGTTGCCCTCAGCCTTAGAAGATAAGCACGAAGACAATACTCCACTTACACGAGTTTCTGTGCTCTTATTCGTACCTTCCTTGCGAAACGAATAAAGCTCTTGACTCCGAAGGGAATAAACGCAAGCACCAGGATGAATACTAGCATATGTGCTGACACTACCGCCCACACAGACAAATCAAAACACCAGTGTACTTGGTGATTCCTCCGATCCCCAGCCGAAACATTACAGGATTTTCAACCCCAAAGCGAGCTATGAGCTAACGAATATCTCCCGGAGGGGGGGCATTTTAGGTCTACCCAACCAATGCATCTCAAGAAAACAACAACCAAGTTATAAATCGCAACCTCGGTTTGGATACGTTTGGGCGCCTAAAACGCAGTCACTAGTGTACATGATCCAATACACATGCTCCCGTTACATCTATAGCACATCGTAGATTGAACATTTGAGTCGACGGTAATTCCAGCAAACACCTAGTGAGTACTACCATATGTGCCGAAACGTTTGTGGCCGACACATTCAAAACGCAATACCAGTGTACTCATCCATCCATCTGAAAAACCTCCACCAGGGCAACTTGGTGTCCCTCCACGAAGCCAGCCACAAGCTAGCAATGTGACCGAGGGGTCGGGAGGAACAGGTCTACACAAAACCAATCCTTGTCATGAGAAAACATTGACGGTTAAAAGGGCTACGTCGATTTTGACAATCTTGCGTAAGGCGTTTTGGGGTGACCCTAAGTAAGTTAAGCGGAACACGCAGTCATTCTTAATAGTGTACATAGACAAGTGTAATAGCTCCCAATACTACTTGGCACATAAATATCAAAACCTTTATGGTACTTTGACGATGATGGATACACAAGCCAACCCCTTGGTTTGTACTACCATAGTGCTGAACTTGTTGCGCAGAGACATAAAATGAAACACATACCTAAGTCCTGTGGACTTCGCCATCTACCTGATAACAGCTGAAGTTACCCTTGTGTTTCTGGAGCGAAGCGATCCACGACCCCGCACTACGCCCGGTGTCGGGGGCGTGTAGGGTCTAGCCAACCTAGTGCATCTCACAAGAACAACCATGATGGTTCAAAGAGGTAGTTCAAGTAGAACGTCTGGTGCTTGAGAAGTTGAAGGTCGCTTGGAGTAAGTGTGGCAAGTACACCGAAGGCAGAAGCCTTCTGGCGACGAGCAGTCGAGCCCGAAGGTCGCACCTTTACCAATCACTTCGAACAAAAATAGTCGACGACTCGTAAATAAGGGAGCTAATATATTGCCGATACTCAACCCGCCATCCTCCTCGTAACATAACTCCCACTAGGCATACGCCGACCTTTCTGATACACCCCTTTATACAGCAAGCCCGTTAGAACGGATGACCCTTGTGCGTTAAACCGCGTCTATGAGGCAGAAGGTGGCGATCGGGGCATGTTGTTTTTACAAGATCAGAACATCGCAGTAGCGCTTACATAGTACGTTGCCGTTTAATGCTGAGACGTAAGGGTTGACTCTCCTGCATCCCGTGTTTCATGCCGGTAGTGAGGCACAGCACAGTCAGCTAATCAGAACAAGGGTGATCAACTGCCCACGGATGACAAAGTTTCCGCCCGAGTCCGTGCAAAATGCGTGTGTAGTGACGGTGCATTTCTAAGGTTCGGTACCGTCCTCGTGGTTAATACAGTGGGCGTTGACCCCCGGTCGACTTATACGCACAGATCGGCCCCCATGAACGCCTCTCCGCTGCACCGCTCGTTGTCAATGAAGAATGACCCGTCCGGTTCGAGCCTTATGGTCTGGCCTGACATGAGACGGAACTCGTATCCTTCATTCTCTGGGAATGCCACGGCCTCCTGCAAACGAATATACGAGGAAAACGAACAGGAAGGATCAACATTACGCCAATATATATGCTGTTTGATATGGTGTCGACCGATATTTGACGAAACTATAGCTATGATTTAGCGACGATCAGCACACATGATGCGATAAAGACGTAGAGCACTGCAAAAACAGAGTCTTCGGTTTAGTCTCCACTCTGTGGCCATCTACGATCGTTACGCTTTGTTAGAACGAAAGATCTTTGTGTTAGACGAATTGCCATCCTACACCGGAGCGATGATCAACCTCGAGCAAGCCTACGCGCAGAATGCCCAACAACAGCAACGGTCAAGGAGTACAGGAGTAGCAGCAGCTTGTAACACCAGCGGCAGTGTCCAACGATACAGGAGCATGTATATTTGCACCTCGCACTACATATTTCGGGTATAAGATACCCCTTTGTTCGAGCGTGGACATCTTGGTGACGCGTGCTCTCTCACCTGCTGCAGGATTCGCACACCCGCAATCTCGCCGAGGAGCAGCCCTTCCTGCCCGTCCATCCTCCAGTGAATACCCATCATCTGCCTGTATATCGCAGTACAGAAACCAGAACAAACGCAAAGCCCGTTGCGCTTTTTTTTTTGATAGCACACTATCGAACCCACGAAACCCAAAATACTTGACGAGACAGGCGTAACGAATACGCAGTCCTGCGGAATGGTATCATCGGTGTTTCCTGTTGCTCGAAATTAACTCAACAACTCGTTGTGTACCTTCCGAATGCGACGTTAACCGCCAGTTTATTGATCTCTCCCTCGAACGTCAGGCACTCGTCGCCGGTGTAGGGCAAAAGGTTCAATCCTTCATCGTCCGGGACCACCGGGTCGCTGAAGCACGAAGCCCCACGCTCCAGTCCGACAAGAGCCTAAAGTGCACGAGGGCGAGTAGAAAAAGGACAAACGAGGATTACGTTCAAAGGGGAATATCGTGATGTTTTGTCATAGCGCTGGTCTCGTCCTTGATCTACGAATCCCGTTAATCACCGACGGTCGACCTGTGAAACACGGGGGCATGAGCTGTCTTAGCCGTCATTTTCCTTCGAAAAAAGGCGTTTATCAAGGCATGAAAATATTTGATATCCTTCAAAGCGTTTGTAGTGCAAGGACACAACCAAACGATTGCAGCTATCCGAAGTGGTTACGGTGCCTAGATGAACTCGTAAATTCCCAACGACACAACCTGGCAGCTTGCGAAATTTCGAGGCTTGATTATATATGCCGATCCGCTACAATATTAACAACGTTACACGGGAATCATGCCAACATGAATGCTCGATAGTATACTCCTGAACTGAAAATGAAAGTGCGCTAGGTCGGCCGGAGCGTAGATATTTTGCAATCGGCGACCGAGATCAGGATGTCGGTAACAACAGCTAGTCGGTTCGTAGAGTCGTGCAGTCATGAATCTACTGCGTGTGCGATGCGGCGGACGCGATACGTATTTATTTGGCGACGGCCTTGAACATAAATCGAACGGGAGAATATCAGCTAGTTCCTTTTCAAGCGAAAACTTGGAACCACACTACAGCAATTTTGAAAACCAATGTAACCGTGGCTTATGCGTCCTGTATAATACAGCGTATGTCATGGAGAACCAGGGCTTAGAACGTTAAACAGTTGATTCCAGTTCCGCGGAGAACGCTGGAGGTGTTGCCGCTGACCCCGCGTCCTGTGTGAGCAGTCATACACGGATGTGTACCGCTGTCTAAATACTTGGACCCTTGCGGTGGGCGTGACAGCTGTACGTCACCTTGAGTAACGTTGCGAAAGCCCCGTTCTGGACGGCGTGCCCAGAGGGGTAGGATGGGTGAGTTGGCGACCCCTCATTGACGGCCTGTGGAACCAATGTGCACACACGGCAATATTAGGCAAGTTGGCGCACGTGCGCGAATGGAAATAGTGATAAAATTCGGTCGGAGGGTCTACTCAATCGACTTTTCGATTAATGCGTTTTACACCCTGTCGATCTCGTCCACGGCCAACGTTTATTAAGCTCTCTGTTTATGCTTCAATCCAGTGTCCATCGTTGCCGTAAAGTGGGGAATTCGAGGCAATTAATTGTTGACACTGATTCGATCCTAGAACCGCGTAACGAATCGGTCACAGTGTATAGGAATTAACGTTCGTGTCTCCATTTATTGTAATAAAAGCCCATGGGGCATCGCATACTGTCCTTATTGAAACACACGGCGAAAAAATAGACGGAAACGCGAAATAGACCCAGGTAATCCCAGTAGGAGCTTCGATCGCAGCTTGAATCGGCAGTAAGTATAGTCAGCTCGGAGCTGCAGATTTATTCTTTTATGTGAACCACGGCGTACGGTTCACGGGCTTGTTATGCATCTGTATACACATCGTACTCAGAATTCACCTGGGGGACAAGGTAGGTGCGCGGGCGCCTGAACACCTGCCCAGTGATCTCCCTGTTCCTCTGAGACACCCGCCTTAGCAAAAGCTCGTTGTTGATAAGCGAGTCGGGGAATACGTTGTCGAGGTCGCCATTCAGGACATTGTGGAGCGTTCCGCCGACGGCCTGTCCCGTTGCACAACAAAACACGAACCCCGAGAAGAGTTCGAAGGGGTCAGGAGATATTTGGATTGAGTGAGCTATGATGGTATCTTCCCGTCCGGACGTATCACATATTTGGATTCACGCTTACCATCCTAGAGTAATAAATACGCCACTGATCGTGTACGGAATACCGCTCTGACGACGACTGAATCGGCGTTCGGGTGGCAGCAAGACGATGGTGCGTCCTAGCTCGAGCTCCTTCCTGCGTTCTACGACACGGGTAGCATGCTTGGCCGACGGGGCTTGTAGACTGCGAAACTGCTACTCACTATAGAAATTCAAACAGGGATATACTTTGTTCGCAACATCTACCTTCGCTGCGTTCAGGTTAGCTTAAATCCATGCTGTGGCCGAGGCTATCAACAACTCTCAGGGAGACCAAGATGCGATCCTGCTGTGGCATTTATCTCCATGCCGATCGATATTCATGGCCACAGTTGGCTACACAATGAAGCCTCACCTCCGGACGGGCAAACAAGTGGACGTTCCACTTCTGGTACCATGAGGATCTTTGGGCCAGCTCGCCAGTGCCGACAAGCCTCATAAGATGGGATACCCCGTAGTTGACGAAACCGACCTGGCGGCCGCTTTCCGTGTACGGACCATTGAATCCAAACCGGCTAATGGCTCCTTGTTCGATAAGAATCAGAGCGGCACGGTACGCCTCCCTGCAAAGCATGAAGTATAGTTGTTGCATGGTTTGATGTGACTGCCGCTTCGGAGAAAATATATTCCGACAACTTTGCACTGCGTACTGGATATCATGTAAGAGGACGGGCACATTGGTGAATGGCAGGTGGGTGCTGGTCTAGTTCGAAATCATCTCTCAGGGACATATAACCATCGGTGGTTAGCATCCGTTGTTGCCGTGGCATCGGTAGCGGCAGTACGAGTGGAGTCTGAGATGACGATGTCTCCTCATCACCTCACCTTCTTGAAGTACTACCTGTGGCCACAAAACAGGCTGTAGCCAAAGTCAATGTTGGTAGGACAACACAAACAAGTACGAAATAGTGCGCACGCCACCAGTCCATGAGGAGGACGGTACTAACGAGCTGTGGTATTCTATCCCGTAAAAACCTACACCAAACCATGACCAAGAACACATGCATTGCAATGTGTGTCCGCTCGAAAAACTGTGAGAAATAATCAACAAATGAGAAGAGGAAACAGAAAAAGAAATATAGGATAAAATAGAGGACAGAGAAACAAAGCACACATGGGCTCAGGGAGCAGGCCGGAAAAGACTAATGGTTGCTGGCACTGCCAGTAGTATGGTATATACCGCTGATGGACTCGAAAATGGATGTCACACGACGACCAGACGGACGGAAAGAAGAAAATACGAGGGTCAAGGCAACACGCTGACAAAGAAAACAAAAAGAGCAGTCTTATGTCTAGTTGATGCGCCAGGAACGACGTAACAAACAGCAAGAGGACAGGGACAGACGGACCATTGGGGGACTCAAACGACAGTCGGGAAAACACGCATGGTCAATCGTCACACAAATATATAGATAGTCAGTTGGACGACGCAGAACGGAAAACATCGAGGGAACCGGTACGGCTGCAGTAGAAGCCGGTTCATAATGAGCCATAGACAACATGCTCACGTGTTGATGGTATCGGTAGCTGCTGTCGTCGCTAGATCGCGAGCGTTCCGGATGAACCGCTTCACGTCGTCGACTTCCTCGTCCAAGACAGGTAGGCCGCCGTTCTGAAGAGATTGCGAAAAGTCGGAAAATAATGTCTAAAATACATAGCAAGAGAAGGTCTGGACCGGCAGCATTTCTCTTTCCCGGCAGCGGTTCAGGAGGTTTAGACAGGCAGCACGTGACAGGCGTACATCTCCCAATTCCAATTGTCACGGCACTGTGAATGACCACCTCTCGTCACCTCTCGGCACTCGATCATTGCGTCATTCGGCATGTACAAGCTTGCAGTCACGGTGGACAGGCTATTGTCGGCTTAGGCTATCTTCTCACAGCCACATCTCTAACATCACAAACCGGTTACACGCGATTTCGTTCCTAGGTGTTTATTACTCACACAAAAATGCAGATCACCTCATTTACAACGCAAGACTGCAACAATTATCACTACGCGAGATGGTCATTCTTGGAATGTTCAACATACCACAGCCGGAATACCGCCTAACAGAGCCGGAATACCGCCTAACGAGCAGAGGCATGGATCGAACCCTCGGCCAGGTTCCACGAGTGGCCTTACAATGCGCACGCGTCTTTCCTTCACCGTGGATATGTTAAACCTGATCGTTTCACTAACCTGTATGAAGAGCCATTCGTCGTAGTCGGCCATGTAGTCTACTCCTGGCGCAAACGTCGTCAGCTTAGCCTCGACTTCAATGGAGTCGATTGTGAAGTTGTTCACCAGTAGCTGGTACAGGATAAAAGGCGGGAAGCGCCCACAGCGTCGGGGAACGTTGTACCTCAGTTGGGTTTCAGTCTGTATTCGTCATAAGCATCGTAAAACGAAACGCCACATCCGAGCGATTCACCCCAGACAAACAAAAACTATGATAACATTTAACCAAATCGAAAGCAAGCAAAACACAACCCACTGTGTGCCAGTAGTTGGGGGGATACTTTAGGGATACGCTGTCTTCCAGCTGTAATAATCAAAGTCAAGCATTTTTCTGCTGCGAACCAGAGTTTAAAGACGATACACACAAACGCACGCAGAGCTAACGTACGGAAGCAGGCGAGCTCGGGGGCTGGGGCCTCATAGAAGGCGTACCCCGGACGCAAATGCGCACCGCACCTGAGAAACGAAGGGTCCTGTCTCGACACCGAGGGCCGTAGACCGGAAGAGCTGTGTCTGTGGATCGGCTCGGCCATCCGGCCCGACGGCCACCATATTCATATCAGCGAAACCCGGCATGGTGGCCAAGTTGTCTGTCGGTCGTTCACCGTGCAAATCGTTAAGACAGGAGTGGAAACCAGGGTGATGGGGGGTCCGTTTTACGGTGGATAACGTCCCTAGTAACGCTTGTGAAAAACGTGACAGTGCCAAGGGCACACTGCATGTAAACTGATCAGGTTCATGCATAAGCTTCGATACGTGCTGATTTATCGCTCGCGCACGAGGGAAGCTCTGCTTGGGATTTGATGCCGTGGCCAGTTCGTCCGACCAGAACTGTAGTACATTATCACTTCAGATGGAGCTCAATGCGTGTGTCATCTAGGAACAATCCGCCCCTAGTATGCACTTGCATGTTTTCTGCGAGAGTCTGTCCGTAGCAACGAAGCATTAACGACGTTGCACCTGCCACGACATCGCGTTCTGCAAAATGTTCCAGGCTAACCGTCCACGCAGGTGAAGTCAGTTCTACATGCAGAACCGTTGCAGCTTGTCTCAAGCTTCAGCTTGGATGTGAGAATATGTGTATATTACCTGCTGCCTCCACCGTTGCATCGTCAACGCCGTACTGGGAGAAAGGCACGTCCCTCGTCAAGGCCATCCAGTACACTTCGGCCAATTGAGCAGCCTGAGGTGACATGGTTAGTACGCAATAATTCAGGGTCTAGGGCGTCTCGGGTGTCGTCCGAACAACGCACGTGGATCACGCTAGTGCCAGAAAGACAAGGTGGTGTCGACAGTTTTCCGTCTGCCTGAAGGCAACAACAGTTTTGGTGGGGCAAAGGACAGATGCATGCTCAATCGAAGAGTGTTTCAATCCAGCTAAATCCTTCGTTCGAGAGAAAACGTCTTGAAAAAACGACGGGCACATCCATGGCCTCGAACTCATAAAACATGCATAATTCGTACGCCGGCGATACACTGTATTTGCGCTGTTGAGGATATACGTCGATCTTAATTGTTGAAGCCGAAACATATCACCTGTAGCACGCGGTTAGAGGATCACTTCAGGTCTGACAGACACCGCAAAGTGTTTCTGAATCAATATTTTACCAACCTACGATGCTTACCGCCACAATCGAGGGGGGCTTACCAGGTCCTCGGAGTTGAGCGGTGACGCGCTAGGGATAGTCAAGGCGGGGCTGCGGTGAATGTCCGCAGTTCACCATCAGCCATGAAGGTGGTGCCAAGGTCGAAATCGAAGGAATTGAAGAGTGTAGACGGCATTCGGTTGGCGACATGGAAGGTTGTAGCCATTGTTGTACACGGCATGAAGTCGATGGGCCCGGTGACAATCGCCCACGGTAGATATGTCGACGCAAGGCCGAGTGCGATAGATCCAGACAATTGTCGGTGATTATTTGAACGGGATGCGAAAAGGAAAAAGCACGAGGAAGCATTAATCGCACGGGGGGGGCGGTAAGAATGTGGTTTAGCCGGGTAGCCGGTTAGTGTTGAGAGACGATCGTTGCGGAAGACGTTATGTTTCACAATTCAGGCACCGAACGTATTGTATATGTGCATAGACTACCCCCGGTCAAAGTTCGACCCTCATGGAACCAGTACACTGTGCGTCTATACTTTTATATTTACCCAAGGGTAGCATGAACATGCACCGGTATCCTTGTGATGCAAATGCTATACTGTTGATAGTGGTCGACCGCGATCAGACCCTACGATACCGATAGCCACTGCATAGATGTGTGCAGTTGGCATAACAAACAATTACAATGGTTACACAATGTCGGAGGTCGTCAGTTTGCGTTAGCCGTGTCATGATACCCAGCCCGGCGAAAGGCGTTCCGTGGTCATGATCAATTTAAAAGGGCATGTTGAACGTACTTCATGTTGGAGGACACAATCGTACCCGGCGGCTCCAGCCATGTCCACGGCCAGACCACCGAGGGGGTTGACCAGGAAGCCGTCGTCATTTCCGGCCGGCACCTCCTGGCACGTGTCAAAATCGCCCTCAGCGATACATTCTATAAGGGCGTCAAATGCAACCATGTCCACCTGGAATATGTCAGGGATCAACAAACACTGAGTTAAATAGGCCTACCATGCGTTTCAGGGTAATACAAGGGTAAGTTTGAAGCATATACTATCCCATAAATTTGAACACACTTGGGCACGCACTTCATTTTACGGTAAGAATCATGAGTGTAATTGTTTCGGCCTTCGATGACCACCGACGTGGTTACAACGCTTGACCGGTACACGACAATGGACTAGACAATTTGCAGTATTCATATAGTGGGGAACGTTGCGCTCATTACGTACCGTTGGGCCTTCCTTTTTGTCCTTTTAGACGGTGTTTTGCTCGCCGCCGCAACGCCCGTAGAAATAGACTCTTACTCCCCTGATTGAAGAAGGGCCGACGATAAACACAAGACTACGTGTTATTGGCTTGTGTAGTCACGGTTCCAACCTCCTCTTGTCTAAAGAGGTCACGGGCAGTGTTATCTTTGGAGTTGGATATTATATCTGTTGTTTAGAGAGGTATGGCGGTTACCTATTCATGCGGGTGCCGTCGTCTGCCAAGACACATACCTCGGTCAGTGTTGTACCACGCCACGTTTGCGAAAGTTATTAGAACAGGACAACCATGTACTCCATCTGAACACCACATGGTTTACTTCTCGGGCCCCACGCGGAGGATAATCACATATCGAAAATTGGTTGCACCTGTCCTAGATCATCGTGCGGCAGCGACTTGTGGAACGAGGCGGCGGTGGAACGGTCCCCGTTGTTTTCGTGGAGCGTGCCTTGCGATGCTGTGAACTCGGTTTCCGCCCATTCAATCCGCTGGGTCAGCGCGCTGGCAGCTCTATCTGCAGGCTATGCGTCGAATAGCAATGGATGTGAGAACAACAGCAACGCGGAGGATCATGGTTGGATGCCACACAGGGGAAACATTGTAACTGTTACAGCCACTAAAATCTCGCTGAAGGATGCTGTCAATCGGACTAACACTGCGGATGGAAGCGGGCCGCGAGCACGAATTGGATTTATCCCCGGCGGTAGTACTTACTGTACGCGTCCACATCCTCGATCATCTGTAGGCTGGAGTAAAGAGTGTGTCCTTCGATCGAAATCTGAAACATCGCCGACGTTCGACAGGGCGACGTGCGCACCTTGTCAATATATCATAGCCTATCCAATGCATGCCCCAATATTTTGACGTAGCTGCTACATCGATTAATACTGTATTGGTGGTGCCTTGTTACGAAGAAACTAGAGGCAATCTCTTCACCAGACACATCACCTTGGTGATGAGGATACATGAAGTGATATTCGATACTCACCGTGCCAATGGGGTCGAGAGCATCATCAGTCACAGTGGGTTGTCTGCTTGCTTGAAGATGACGCGAAAGAGTGCCCTGCATAGCGTTCGTGGATGGCGGCCCTGCATCATTTATCCCGCCAGTTGACCCGTATTCAGCCGGTTCGCGCACCAACGATTCCGCGCCTGCAACGGTGAAGATTCCAAAGGCAATACCAGCCACAGCACCAGCGGACCCTGCAACCCCCCTCATGCTGAAAGTCGGTGTTGTCCTTGATGGGGACGCAAGCTCGCTCTTTTTCATGATTGAAAAAAAATGCGTTGTAGGGTACATTCGTAAGTGAGGTCCACTGAGAGTGCGGTGAGATCGCTGCAGGGCTGCGCGGTGCGAGTAGAAACATTTCAGTCATTGGCTCCATATGCCCCAAGTTTAGACGCGTTGGAGAGAGGTGAGATGATAGAATCTGAGTCAGGAACCCATTCCGTCGTGTTTGCCTCTCTTGGATGCCGTTAGACATCAAAATGGGGTATGATGACATATTGAATAAATTCACGGCTGCAACATGCATCGCAATGGCCCTTTTGTCGTACTCGGAGTGCTACACCATGAAAATCGTAGGCACGCAGGTTTGGTGTTTGTGCAGGCGATCGCATATCATGCTGTCAAAAAATGACAAGTAAGTTCACTGAGACCTGAAAACCGCCAGACCACGGAATTGAATTCTACATGCCATCATACCGGGGTTCGTTTCACTATCTATCAGCTCGCACATCAGCACCTCGAGATAGAGCTTTGGGTCTGTGGGCATTATATCTAGCGCGCAGCCCCTTGACTTATGTACTTCTTCATTAAGGCATAACTATTACCTCCTTACGGTCCACCTGCAGCCGATGCATCCTTCACAACAATTCAATGCGAGATACCCGCTCACCTAACCAATTTGCATCCAATGGCGTGCGTCTCAACGTAGCATCGTCGCGTGAGGCACGAATCTACATCGTTATACCTATGGCATCCACAATGACTAGTACTGGTATTCACGTTGCTAAATATGGAGATCCTGGGTATCACTCACACTGTGCGGTTGAGAGAACAAGAAGAGTATGTAGGAGATGGGTCGTTGGTCTCTTCTGGCGTGGTCGTAAGAGGGACGTCAGGGTTTCGTGGGCGAAAGGGCGGCAGCGACTGTGGAATGACAAGGGTGGGGTGGACCCCACGCGGATCTCTGAAGGACATCCTCCTTGAAGGATATCTGCCATGTCCGTGTAAAGGTATCGAGAAAATTCTTCCAAACTTCCGGAGGCGGAGCCGCGGGTGAACCATGCGGGGCCGTTCAGGGACGTTCAGTGCGAGATTCCGCTTGAAAAATTAACACGTTCATGGAAAATATTATGCATCAATGCGTCGACCACGTACACATATTTTACAAAGTCGACACAGTTGGTTGATCCTCAGTTTTCCTACCGTGCGTGCACGCATCGAATTCTACAATCGAATGTATTTATTGGCTTTCAAGGGTGAACACGGTGTCTAAAGCGGACTACAGCTCAGTACATTAAGTGAAAATAATGGTTAACTGATAACTTCCATATTTTATGTTTATTCGAAGCGTATTGTTGATGAGGCTACGTATGAAATAATTATTTCTTTCGTCTAGTAAATCATATGCATACCCCAGAAAGAGCCAACACTACGCCAAAAATCAGGAAGACCCGTGGGTGAATATATACGATACCTGGTACTCGTTTGCTTCTCCATGCCTTCGAGGCGGCGCATGGGCCAACCAAGGACGGATACGAAGTTGATAATTTGTCACTAATTTTATGCGCATCGATAACAGCCCTCGTACATATTACATTGATGCAGATATCAACGACGCAGCTGTATCTCTCTCACGGGGATAATGTCTTATCGGTATCTTGGTGGCGTGAAATAAGATGGCAAGCGTGTTTTTGTTGCCACGGTGTTCCAAAAGGGCGCAACGATCATGTTACAAAGCGCACACAAAGTAAGTGTTCTCTTAAAGTCACGTGCGTCAACAACAGGAGCAGTAGACCAGATATGTGAAAACATAATCTCTTTGTGTCAACCTCTATGGGCTCGACATTGCTACGACGATGCTAGTGTTATATCACAGTAATAATGCTGTCCAGCGATTCAATGGTGCAGCCCAGATAGAAAGGGGTGTGTTCTGTGTGGTACCACGTACAAAGGTTCTTTTAAGTGTGTAGTTTCTTTTATTTGAAGTACGATAAATATCAGGTGCTAGGATGGGCGCTGTGTGTTTGTATTGTTGATAATGCGTACCAGGTACCTGGTACAGGATAGTCCACGTACAACGCTGGGAAATTTATCCCTGAAAAATCTTCACTTGGAGTAGAGCTGTGTTATATCCGTCAAGTGTTTTGGGGAAATTGGAACCTCCTCAAGCCAAATTGTTTCTGCAAAAAACAAAAAACTGGTTTCGTGGGTCAGTCTTCGGAATGGACATATTGAACACGGGTACAAAGATTTAGCGTCTGTCTACTCGCAAACGGTGAGGACATCTGATGGGGCGTTCGTCCGGAAACGAATGTGTTATTTACGACGTTGCCTTGTAAGTTCTGTTTTTGACAAGTACCTATAGCAGTGTCGTTTTAGACGGCATATTTCGTTCAGTATTATTCATGCGCAGGTTATGTCTTGGGGTATTATAGGGATGTCGTAAGGATTGAAGTAGCTGAAGCCGGGTCGTCAAGAAGTTGAACAATAAGCGAGTGTCCTGCTGCGGAAACGCCTGACTGCTTTTGCTGGTCTCTATGTCGTTCTGTAGTCGCGTGATTCGAACTGCAGGCCCTAGGACCTCAAATAATTAACCCGGCTAAAAATATTTCCCCGTTGCCCAGTGCCGTCGGAACGATACAAACTATGACGTCGTGTAAGTCATATCTAGTATCATGACATATATATATGTCATGACCTTCCAATATCTGCTGTATGCACTGCTCACGGAACAATGATGTATAATATGTGATCTAGTTTTGTGACACGGACACCTGGTTACGCTGGATCGACGCGTAGGAAAAACGGTTTAATGCGAAGCCCCCAAACATTTTACCTTCGGATGCTGTTAACAGTTGCCGGTTTTCGCAGGGGAGAGAATCTCCGTGGTCTACGTTGAATCACAGCAAGTAGTCTAGATTCGTTGTTTGGACTCGTTCCTTGGAACCAGCCTTTTTATTTTGTTTTTTGCATTCCCGCACGCTGCACGCTTTTATTGTTTCGATACGTCATACGTTTATCGGGGAAACACATATTATCTCTCTTACCAACAACAGCAAATAATTGCTCGTCAACCAAAATTGCTTTATACCTTGGTGGTGTTTTGAAGCTATCAGTGCTGGTATACGGCAGTAGTATCATATATATATATATATATATAATGTATTAATCAGTGTAGTAGTAGTACTACTACTACTACTGCGCTTTATGTTACCCCTACGCAGTGCTCAAGGTCCATATATGTTTTTTCTATGAGCTAACTCGTTTCCTTACGAAATTATGTACCACAGGCAACATATGGGTGTCGGCTACGGATATCCGGCGGTCAAGACACAAAAACAGTGAACATCTGGGGTCTCAATGTCTAGCCTGGTCGTTAAATTTTGTTAAAGTCGACGCTTCAAGGTGGCAAATATTATGTGCTGTGCACAGTTGCTAATTGCGTAGAATCTACGCATCATGACGTAATGGCGGGTTTGTTGTTGTTCTCACATTAACTCACAATTCAATGCAGTCCGTGGTCGCAGGACAGGCTCCAATAACTCTGGAGTGGAAGAAATACCTCAAGTAAAAACAGAGGCAAAAAACAAAAAACAAGCATACGCACTCCACCACTGCGGACACCAGGGAAGCAAAAAGGAGACTATTAATAGCAGACAAAAACCTAAAAAAAAAAAAAAAAAAAAATAATGGCGGGTTGTACGGGTATGGGTATACACCAACCAGCTGCACCATAAAAATACTTACTGGTGGAGCAGTAGTTTATATGACATATGTGCATTGCATATAATATGTCCGCCGGCGGCGAGTTCGACAAAAAACGTTGACCGTTAGATTTAGAATTTTCAACGTATATACGAATATATAGTTTGAATTACGAGGTAATTGGTCTAAAAGAAAAAGAAAAAGTCATATATATATATATATATAGCTGTCCGTTGCCCGCCGGTGCGCATGCCCGTCGCACCGGTGGTCTGCTGTGTATACCTTCGAATGCTACAGGAGTTGCTGCTCGTGCTTGAATCCCACCGTCGTGACATTTTGCTTTTAGTTGGAATGCGTTTCATGAATATTCAATGTACTACTGTGTCAACTGCCGAGAGCCCGTCCATAGGCCCACTCCGACACGACTCGACGAGGGAACAACGGGCTGGAGTTTTCTGGCGACGCAACAACAAACGCACGAGCTGCGGCGGGGAGGGGGGAGGAGAAGCTGATTTGTAACCCCGGATCTAAGTTACACCTGCCTGGGAAAAAACAGCAAGGGCCAGGAAAAACAACGGGACGGGGAGAAAGAGGTATACTCTCGAAATCTCGTATATTTGCGCCACTCGGTTTATCAGCCACCCGGTCCTATTCGATACCACTGCTGTCTGTGAACGGCCATACTCCAATCGTGAGTAACGTGTATTGAAGTGAGTACATGATCACAGCTTGAAATTTTTTATTTCAAAAGTCTATTGCGTCTACAATTAATTGCTTTTTGGGACCGCGCGTCACTTGATATTAATTGACAGATAGATATGGTGTAGGCGACTGTCTATGAATAAAACCCGTCGTGGCAATTAATTGATATCGACAATTATTGTCTTTGAAGAGAAAGTGTCCACAATATAATTGATTTCAGTGATCTCCTATTCATTGGAAAAATGTGAGCAATAGGCCCTGAGTGTTGTCTATGAATTGAAAGTATCTAAACTATTAGAGACTCCCAAAATTCGGGACATATTCAGACAGTTAGTTTTGGGTGCTGGGTCACTCTTTCGGGTTCTGTCCACTATGTAAAAGTTGATATAGTCCAGGCAACTGGTTTCGGGTGGTGGTATAGATTCATCATTTTTGAACGGCAGTAGTAGTACCGTTCGCTGTGGGGACAAACTACCCAGAGTTTGAGTGGTTTCTCCCAAAAATGGGGCTGTAGTTCTAGATGGCTGATTTGATTTGTCTAGACCATTGCTTTCGAGTTTTCTGTGCCTTTTTTATTGGATACTTACTCTGAACATTTGATTTCGGGTGTTCTCCATTTAATTGAGTAATTCCCATACTCATTTCAAACGCCGTCCAACACATAAATGACCCGAGAAAATTTAAATGGCGTTGCCTTGTACCTACATATATATTGTGCTTCTCCCCATTGAATACTTACTACCAGGTACTCTTTATAGTCGTCTTGAACGCTAAATTTTATTTTGCGCTACCTACACAGGAAACTGCCCGACCCTATTGAAGAGGCAACACTAACTAGCGGCGTATTGGAGTATACTGACCAAATCAAACGTAGCTTTACAAGTAAGTCGTAGTTGCCAGAATTTGAATAGCAATGCCCTCTCAAAGTCGAAGGTCCGCACAATTCCAATCAGTAGATTGCTAACAAAACCACTTGTCCGGACAATTCCATTTCATGTACATCACTTAAAAGCAATAATTGGGCAAGCAACTCAAATCAATAGAGAGCCCGTGAAATCAAACTGTCAGGACAATTCCAACTAGCGGGCCGTCTCCGAGGTGATTAGTCTGCACATTTTCCTTTTATCAAGTACGAGACATGTTCTTTTGAGACAATTCCAATTATTGGACAGGCTCCTCAGTAATATGTTTGGACAATCCCAGTTTGTTGTTGAAAAGCACAGAACATCAATAGTTCAGACGAGTATACCTAATAATGGGCAGTCTCTGAAGCCATTAAATTTTGTCGGGATAATCTCAGTTGAGGGAGATATTCTAAATTCGTTTGTCAGGACAATTTAAACTGTAAGAAAGCATCATACATCATCAGATATCTACTAACTGTTGACACCAATCCAGCTACGTCTTTTGAGTCAGTGTACCGACTATATATATCTAACGGATGAACAGTATCTATCTAAGATAAAACAAATGTTGATATAATCAAATGCTTGACATTCTCTGACATATCTTGCCTGGACAATTCTGACTAATACACAACTTCGTGACTCTGCATAGATAGGGACAAGAGTGTACTATCATATATACTCCCTACGTAAGACATAGGCCAAGGGTGGGACACATTAGCGTACGGGAATATGTTACGTGTTCGTACGTATCTAAGAGGTTTTGAAACAGACTACCCCATGTGTTCTGATATCAGATGTGAACAATTAAAAACCCATTTCGTATTTATCAAAACTAGATAACCCATCCCAGATACTCACACATAGTTTCAAGAGCACAAGCAGTAGATTTTGGAGACTGTCACCAATTTTATTGTAATAATGTTGTAGTTGCAGCATGATGAGCTTTCACGTTGATCAGTTAACACCTTCATTGTAGAAGAAATCCCTGTATACGAAGGAAACCTACACACCAAATATATTTACCTTACATGTCACCAATTAATTGTTGTTGATTGTCTGGAAAAATCGATTTCAGATATTTCGTGTTGCTCGAAGTTGTACCGATAACTATTATTTTATTTGCAGTCCACCAGGTTATTGTTGGCACTACTTGGAGAGATTATTGAAAACGTGGCCTGCTAGTTGAAATGTTTCGCACAATTTCCAGTAGTTTCGGATCCTGTCTATTTTTAGGGATATTCCGCACAACAACAGATTTAAGTGACTGCCTACTGTTTGGAATTTAGCTGAAATTGATATGAGTTAGTCCAGTGGCCGGAACATTGCTATTATAGGAGAAGGCCTATCAATTATGATTGTCCCGACGACGCGTTCTACGATAGAGTTAGCACATACCAGTGGTATCTGTTTTTTTGTTTCTGATCGACGGGCCTCCTTAACACCTAATCGTCGGAACATCAATTTATTTTCGAAAAAAAACGTTTTTGCATACTTGGGCCATGAGATTTTCATCAGGAAGCAATCTGACTTTTTTTTGCTGAGGTTCTTTTTTCGGACGAGGCAAGTGAGGAGCATCGGAAATTCTACGGTGAACCTCTGCCGGAGAATGCCTTCGACCTCTGATCTTAGCAACTGCCAACCTAATTGAATGAATGGAATTGTCTGGACAATAGGGCCAGGTAGGGATTTTTCTATGTTTACTGTATAATAGAGGATAGAGCTTGCCCGGACGAATGATTTGGGGTGGTGCCCAATAATGACATGTTTTGGAACGATTGATTTATGATCCTGCTGTATATTAATTAGTTGTAATCGTCGGAACAATTTTGTTTTAGGAGATGGCGTATTGAAAGATTGGCCGGACCATTAATTTAAGAGAAGCCAATCGATTGGAATTGCCCCGGCCTTTGGTTTTTGAGACTAGGTGTAAACTGAAAATATCTGGCTAATAAGGCCAGGTGGGGGTAAAAATAACTGAAATTGCCCGGACAAAAGAGCTCGATGCGTTTCAATTTGTTTGAATTAAGGGCCACAACATACAGTCAATTTCAGTATGAAACAATTAGTAGACATATTTATTTGTCAAAAATTGAATATTATCCAGATTGCGATATATGAACCGAATTCCGGTGCGTCTGGGATCCCCATCTTGCGTCCATTCGAAACCGTACATACACATACATGTGGTTTTCGCACGCTCATCGATGGTATGACATGAACATGCTAACTATACTGTGCCAATGTGGTGATTGGTAGATAAAGACTGTCACACCTTTTTGTCGTCTGCGCCGCGGTTTGATGTACTGGGCTACATCGATATCAGGTATACCCTGTTAGATTATATCCGACGGAATATACTTAGTCGAGTATTGACCGACAAAAACCAAAATTAAATGTACAGTGCACAACAGTGTTGATGGCTTCGGCGAGAAAGGGTGTCGTTATTCGAAGGCGTGGTTTAAAAAAATACTCTGAATGGTGCGGCTAGAGCAATTGGTCCTACTACTCTTCTATCATACCACCGTGTTTCTAATACACTTACACAGGACACCTAATTTTACCGATAAGAAACAGGGCTCCGGCGTTGTGAGGCTGACTTGCCTATATTTTGCCTCACTTGTGGCCTTTTTTTATTCTCGCCGGGAAGTAGTCGAGCTTTTTTCATTTCTTGGCCGGGAGATCGTATCCAGTAATAATGTCATTCGCCCTACGCCCCCTCACTTGGCGCGAAAGCATACGTTTGGTGTAGGAACCCTTCGTGGTGAACTCCGACCTGCGTGCTCCACAAAGCCGAGGGAACGCTCGTTCCCGCCGCGTGATGGAGCCCTTCCTCCATGACAGCCCCTGCCGCAGCTTGATACGCAGCTTCGCAAGTGAAGCATCAAGACCAGTAGGAACCGAGCGGAAATAGTGCAACCGTGCCCGGTGGGAATTTTAGGATGGTAGCTTTGATTTGCCGGCGTCGAGATCGTGACTATCGTCACCATAAACTACGTCGTCCAAATCGGTTGACATATTTAGCCCACGTTTGACCATGTCAGCCTCTCCGAAGGCTGCGGTACCGGACAAATCTATGTGGTCGAGCCACTGCCGTCAACGGGTAAGCGTCTGGTAGAACAAATAAACTTCCCGAGATCGCTGTTGTACTCTTCTTCGTTGAGAGTGCGGCGACATCGTCCATCTCACAGGCGTGCGTCAAGGTGGGCGAACGTCTCCGCAGTAGCACCGCGCTCCCTCGTAGTGTTTTAACTCTTCGAGAGCGTTTGGGGTCTAGCCGCAAACGTCACTGGGCTATGCGAGCAACGAAATATATTGGTCCTGGGTCTACCTCTAGGTCTACCCTCCAATGGCCTGTTCTTCCCTATCCAGTTATCCCAACGGATTGCAGGGATGTTCGAAAATACATCAAAGAATACTTGCTGTCAGAAGTTTTACATAGCACGAACAAAAACAAATGCAGAATATTAACGCCGTACTGGTATAGGAGTGCGCTGCAAAACAGAGTACGCGATCAAAATCTGAAAAAAAAGTGTTGCTGAAGCGCTCAACATCGTTACTCGAGGACACCGCGCCAGGTACCATCAAGCCCGAGCGTTCGTCGTAGCCTCTCCCCCAAGAAGAGTGTGTGGGGTACTTTCGTTAGACAGCCGAGGTGCCGCCTGACGTCTGTCTTATTTTGTTGAGAAATCTCGGCTTGACTCTTTTTCCGGTATTCTATTTCAGGTGTGCTGTACTCTACACGTTCTAACGTGATGGTAATTGTTGTGTATAGTATGTGTGCTGTCAATTCTACTCTACAAATACTGCTACAATGCTGCTACTTACTACCAAAAAAATGCAGTGCAAGTATAGCTACTATTATTCCCATGCTACTGCTTCTACTCCTAATCCGACTACAACTACTACTACCGTAAAATTGCCTCAATATTCTGTGCTGCGACGCCCCACTAAAAACACATTTTGTCTCCGCAGCAAAGACACGCTCACGTGTTTGGAACACCATAACATACAGGTACAGGTTGACGGCCTTTAGATTAATACGAGGGAGGGTATATTTCACTAATAATTAATGCTTTAAACACAGATATGCAGCGGCGTGGAAAAAAACAAGAAATATTGGATGTGGTGATGTCAGGGGTCGAACGAACTAGGTTGATTTCGAAAATCGTGTACGAGTACGTGCATATTATCGTATCAGACAAGGTGTATATATATATGCAAAAATAGATTCAACAACAACAGTATTCACAGGGCGTACTTCAACAAAAATTTGAAGACACAAATCGAAATTCGCGAAGCCGAGATACCGATAAAAACGTTTTCTCCAGTGGGATGTATAATACGCTTAGCATCTATCTTCAATTTTCGCCCTTACATCGCTGAGAAGGTTCTGCCGCAGTGAGGTTTACTCGTTACAGCAACCGTGAACACTCGACTATGCTGTTGCTCAGGGTCGCGCGATATATTCAAAAATGCTCGATTAATACCGGGTTGGTACATACATGCTATACATTGTTGGAGCACAAGACACATACCGTGCTATACACGTAGAGAAAAAATACAAACAACCATAAAAGTAGGTGATAAGACAAGATCCACACGTACGTACGCGAATTTCGACAAACCGTAACACACGTGGTTGTGGCACGGTGTGACAAGGACTACCTACTGACCAATGGTGGTGTGAGGTCGATCTAACACCCATTCCAGAGGGTAACCATCCTGACATGACGATGGTCATCTTTCTCACCCGCGGATCACCAAAACGAAGCTTGTTCTCGACGCGCCGTTTTTCTGGTGCACTTTGCCGAACCTCATATATATCTTGTATCAATGGGTCCTTATCCACAAACAGGCCGTACGGCCACAATCTCCTCCACAAAACAAACGAAGAAAACATGAACTTGTGTCGCAAATAATGAAATATAGCTCTGGCAGTCTCGATATGATGAAGCAACTAACCGATGTACGGCAGAGGTACGAACGAAACGTAGCCGCTCTCACATAACCACGCTGGCACCCAAGCGTCCCCTCGTCACCGGGTTGCGGTCAGTCTTATCTGTAGATGTTTTATCGGAATAAAACTATTCGTCGCTTTCTTCACACGCTGCATTTTGAACTCCGGCTGGTTTTTGGCCGGAAGCCAACGGTGACGCAAAAAAGGTGCATCACATCTATTAATACTTGTTTTTTTTTCTCGAGATTCTCTCCCGAACGTTCTCAACAGAGGCCTACACCTCGACCTTGAGGTGCTGCAATCATTAATGATGGTCGAAATTGATTATTGGTCGATATTCGGGGTGCATAAATGATACATTAAACAACGCCCATAATGTTTTCACGTCTCTTGCGTACAGCTACTACTACAGCTGATCGCAGAAACGTCTGGCCGCGAAGTTGACCGATGCTCCTGATGGGTTGTTTAAGAGCGTCGGGTGTGCCAGGCGGAGGACGTATCATGTGACAAATGCTTCACGAGATGTTTTCGTGTAGTCACAGTTAGTTACAAGCGAGTACCACAAAATATCATTAACAGCAAAAAAACAAAAAAGTTTAGTTTCACGCAGGGGAGCAGAGCACAATGGATACATCACCGATGGATGATTAGATGACCTTCACTAAACGATTCCCGTTCCTCGGACAGATTTAGATGCTGATTTTGGATATAGTCTTTGATTTAATTGTATCGACTTTGTCCAGCCACTTCAGACGCGTTCTGCGATAAAGGTAGCACATTTCGGCTCACACGTTTTCTTGATGACGGGGCTCCTTAACCCGGAAAAAAATGTCGGAATGCCAATCTTGTTTAGGAAATTTACGTATATTTGTTATACTTGGGCCATGGTATTATTTATGGGGATGCAATTTGACTTTTTTTTGCTGAAATCAGTTTTCAGGTAGAGGTATGTAGCTCCTCAAGTGAGGAGCCTGAGAAAAATTAGGGTGAACCTCTATCATCGTAGAACGCCCCTTCAGGCCAAAACGAGTTGTTATAGCATGCATTTGAGCTGTGAAGAGACGACATACGCGGCGAAAGCCAATTAGATTTTCACATTGATTGGGATTTGGAATGAGGGAGTTGAAGAAATTTCAATGGTGATATCCATGAGGGGGTCTACTGCTTGTATTCTCAAAGAATGTTCGGGTCTGATTCAAAACATCTTTCATATGTACCCATGCCAAAATTGTGATTTTAGCGAGCGCTATACATTCAATATTGCCAGATTAGATGCCAAATAAATGTGTTTCACGACCCCAGAAGCTTGCTATGCTTAGAATCACCCCGTTTAATGAACTGCCAGCCGACCGGCTTGCTATTGGTGCAAAATGCCCGTATCAGATTTATATTTATACTTTTCGCTGGTGTTTTCGTCAACCCTATGGCAGTATGAACGTGCCGTAAATAACAGGCGGTCCGAAAACAACCCAGAGCACAATATGTTTTACCTAAATGTTTCACCCCCAACGTCTCGACGTCCGCAAGCGCTAAACTTACAATCCTGTGTACACTTTGGGGATCGAAGCCCAAACATTCTTTAATATCCTACCTGGTGTTACACTATGAAATATGAACGCAGTGCACCTTACCGTTAGCCGAATTGAGTGAATGGTACATGTAGCGATGCTCCCGTGTGCAGGTGCTACTGCCGTATGTAGGGAGAGGGAAGGGGGGCGGGGGTACTCGAAAGGAGAGATGTACTCGATCTCAGGCATGGCCGTAGTCATATGACCATAGACCCTCACATCCCTACAATGCCGGGACGGAGCATGTCGGGTTTCACCGACCAGGCAGCCATTGCTTGCAACAAGCGCGAAGTGCCATGAGGTGTCCGGCAATTAATTCGCGTGAAGGGTGAGCTGCATCCTACTAAGAATCGCTAGTGAGGCGGACTTGCATGCGGATAGCAGCTCCAATGAGTTCGTATAATTTCCGGTGAAGGCATTTCTAGAGACAGCAGCGAGAGTACTCCGTAACTGACTCTTGAAGGCCTTACCTTGAACACTACGTTATACGATCAATTTTCTTGTGCAGAGTAAGGGTTATTTACCTCGCACAAAGGATCTAACTCGATAACCAGCTGTTGTTGTTGGCGATCGCCAAAACAAAACAAAAACGAACGGTACCCTGGTTGTCTAGCTCACTCAGTGAACGGCATGTATGTTTTACAGTGTCGTTGCCAACCGACATCAACCCAACCTATATAAGATAGGGGGGGGGGGGGGGGGGGAGCAACAACTGAAGGAGGCCTGTTTTACGGCAGCACCAGGGTACTCGTTATCAGGCGAGGTTCGGCATGACCCTCCAGCATCCAATCAGTACAACTCGACAAGTCGCCGGCAAAGGTAATATATTTTTAAAGGGTAGGGAACGTCTTGGCCTACACCTGAAGGCTGAGGAGAGCGATCTCTGATGCCTCGAACTATCCTTATTTTGTGCCCGGCGGTTTTAATTTTGAGTCACCCCACGGTAGGGGTTGCACTTTTTGAGCCAAAGGTTTCTGACCAATTGGGTTCCTTATGTGAGGAACCACCCGAAAAATATGAACGTTTTACGCGTATGATCGATTCAGGACTAGCGCATACAAGTGCTGGTCGGGTGGCACGAACGAGGGTCCCCCAAGAGTTGCATCGGGTGAGATATTGAGCGCCTAATGTCAGGGGCTCTGGAACTTCTAGTGCACCCCTACTGTGGGATGGCTCTTCTGGACGATAATTATTTCTCTGTCAAATGTATTTCCCCCGTTTCAGCCTCCGGCTATCCACATCATCAATGCCTCGAACCCGTCGTTGTGTATGGACAGTGTCTGCCATATACACTACCCAGATTTTTTATGGATTCGTACGACCGGCGGATTAGAATACCCAGTTTAGGCTGGCGTGCACCACTTCCTCTGACAAACCGCAGTCAGTCTTGTCTGTTGACGCCACCACTTTTAGTCGAATATGTGTCCTGCACGGTGTTCTGAATTTGTACCGCACACTGAACATATCTTACGTGCATGAGTGAGCGGCGGCCGTCGCAGATGAACGTGGACCCTCGTGAACCGGAGCTCACGCTTCCGTGGGCATTCCGCAGTTGCTACCAATCGGTGGCAAAAAGAAAACGGGCGTTTTACTCTTGGAACCTACTATGGAAACTCTCACCCGGAATTACTATTGATCGTCATCGTTTTACTCTTGGAACCTACGATAGAACCGCAGAATGTGTTGACGGCGTACAATTAAAAGGGGTATATGATGAAAGGGACGAGGTGCTGCGTTGGTTCCCAGATAACGATGACGTCAATAGTAATTCCGGGTGAGAGTTTCCGGCTGGTCGCAGCCGGCGGCTGTATTAATCCCATAGTGAATCCGAACAAAACCACAGCGCAAGGTTACAGCGCTATGTCACTGCTCCCTTTGAGCGGCACACAGGCTAACGACGTGTAACTGCCACACAACGGAAGGAAACCGATTTATCGGGACCTCCGGTTGTTGTTCTTTTTCGACACAGTGAGAGGACCGCAAGATAGGATAGATTCCTGCTTGCATACAAGGGCCGTTCGTATACTACAGCAGACATACAATGTACGTGGGGGCCTTCCTCTACCTCGTGTATGGATGAATGTCATGTATGTTCGGAAATCACGGACGGCATACTAGCAGTAACTTCGCTAGGCAAAGAGCACCCTGTGTTGGATGTGTGTCACGTGTCGCCGTGTTCTACTGTTACAATGTAGTTAATCTTAGCTCGTGGTTTTGTTGCTTCTGAACCTTCATGCGGCAGCAGTCTCCTTTCTCCACATACATGCTGTATTGATCTATTTACAGCTGCCGCGGCTCTCGACCTAACTTCCGGTCTGCGAATCGAGATTTCTTGCAACTGCGAGACGAAGGTCCCTGCAGGCGACTCACTCCTGGGTTGTTGAAAGCCTAGAACAACAGTTGTCTATTGACGGCCGATTAGCAGATAAATATAGCAGTATGCTTGTTCACGTCGCGAACTACGTTATTTGGAAGAAAGTGAAGAAACTCTGTAAGCTATTACAAGTACAACCCGTGCTAACGTTCACCTACCTTTGAGGGTCCGAAATCAATATCGCTTCATAATTATTTTTCGGGAAGTTAACGATGACTCACAACCAAAGAATTGAGTTCGTCTAGTCAAGTCTCCCTCAACAAATACTTGCGGTGGGCTAGGTGACTACGATCGAACCCACCATCTAGTACTGCCGGTTGATGTGGGCATTGGGTTGATAACATCCCTTATAGGTATGATGTTTCAGATAACAACGACGAAACCGTAATTTTTTAACGCGGATAATATGCTACCAAATTCTTCGTGACGTACAAATATAGAGAAGTAGTTTTTGTGGCTGCGGCATACGTACGGTACTTAGACGTCATGTTACCAGGCATTCACTAAGTATTAGGTGGAAATGACGCCCGCCGACACCAAGAGTTTAGTTATTAACCAGATACGTTTGTGACAAACCCCAAATGCTCGATAATGCTATAACGATGCTACGCGTTTATATAGCTATAAATGTATTATACCATCACATTCAATTACAGCTTAACTCGTAGGAGGTTTCATTCTGAGCGACCTTTTCCTGGACAAGCCATGGTCACGGGTGCCGTCATTTCTTTCCCCTGGTACGGATCTTCATTTTCGTCCCACTCAGCGTTCAGCATTCCCACTATTTGTCGATTTTTATCCAATGTTGCCATCATCTCGCGTTTTCGCGCTTTCCGCTAATCATTTTGTTTATTATGCAAGAAAAACTCCCTACGAGTAGTATGTGCTCGGTGAGACTTGAACCCACAATATTGATATTTGTAGGCACGCGGACCACCTACGAAGCCACCGTGGACGCGGTATCTGTGCACCACAGTGAAATATCTGCTGAGCGACATTAGAGTGGTGATATATATGCTGATCGCGAAGGTTCATATCAACAGTGAGTTGCATTTTACCACTTCTTCTATGAAGGACATTAGGTAGGTGGTAGGCTGTACCTTGGACTTTTGCTGTTGATATTATGTACCTGGTAGTGGCTAGTCCACCTGAAACAACGGAAATTTACTCCTCGGTAAGATTTTGTCGTGATTTCGAGTACGGCCGTGCCTTTTTACACACGTCGTCGGCTGTGAGTCCTTGCGAACACCGTACGCAACCGAATGCTATAGATTACAGACTTATATATACACATATATATCTATGTTGTTTTATTTGTGTTTTGGTGGTGGTGCTAAATACATATTGGGGAGGTTCGGACCTCTTTGTACTAAATTGTTTCGTCTAAAAGATTATAAGATGACCTGAACGACACACACACCTCGTTCACTAGAGTAGTACTCGGAATGGACAGAAACATCACGCGTGCGAAGGTTCAGGGTAATTTATTCGATATTACTGCCAACTTCACTTTGGGCTTCTCTCCGGATGTCTATTTTTCGTCGGGGCCTCGTAAATGCCGTATTAAAGTGTGGTGTATTTGGTTTTCCACGGGGCCACACTCCGCCCAATTTCGAACAGGCGCAGGATAGGCCTTCGAGAGTTTGCCCAAACTAATGCACAAAATGGTAATCCTTAAATAGGTGCAATCGCGCTGTGCAGAAACAAGAGAAAAATGCGTGCGCTCCTGCAGAGATGGCCGACGGATTGTAGCTAGGTGCTGGTTTTGGTTTTGGGCCGTGGTCGCTATACATTAACCGCAGGCCCTAGGACCTTAAAAACAAAACCCGAGGTCATGTCACCTTCTTCGTTCGGTTATGCGTCCATCCGATCAAGACGATAATTTACATGATGTTGCCGGCTTTCATTGGCATGAGCATTTCCGTACTTCAACTTCAACCAGAATAAGTCTAAAATTGTGGTTTCTTATTCTTGGTTGGACGCGTGTTCCTTTGAACTTGTTTTTGGCACTACTACCTCATGCATGCGTCATTTTTTTTTGTCCGTGAGTACTCGATACGTCATAAAATCATCCGACAAGCATTTCTCTCTGCAATCGATAACTCGTCAACCAAGATAATATTGTGTACACACCTACCGAACGTGTGTATACAGGAGTAGTATGTATTTCATCTCGGGCATCTCGTGCCGTGATACATTGCTGTTGTTGTTGTTGTTGTTGGTGGTGTTGTTGTTGTTGTTGTTGTTGTTGTTGTTGTTGTTGTTGTTGTTGTTGTTGTTATTTTCACCTTAATTAACGTATCGCCAAAATCCAGTACAGTCCGTGGCCGCAGGACTACTGGCCGAAATACCTCAGGAGTGGAGGAGATACCACGGTAAAAACACAAGCAAGCAAAGAAGAGTACACATACATGATAACCGAAGCACATCTACACCTCAGACAAAATCCAAAAGTAAGTTCCGCGCATGATGTACGTATCAGTTTCATGCGACACGCTCTACAAACAAGGCGCCACAGAAACCGAGGAGACCACACACTACCCAGAAGAAATAGACAGGATGAAAAAAACAACTCGACGTCAAACAATCGAAACCACAGTCGAAAAAAACACAAATCAAAAAGGGAAGAGGAAGAAAAAAGTTTAATTCAGGCAATAATAAAGAAAGAAATTTCGAAACGAATTATACAAAAGAATGCGCATAATTTCGCAGATTCCGAGCTCGCATGCTAGGGGAGGGGTGTAGGACAGATATCAGAACAAAATAAGAAACGTGCTTTCGTACTCCGCTATGAAGAACACCAGGGAGGCAGAGACACACTAAAGGACGAAAAACGAGTGCGAAGACGAAACAAAGCAAAAGGAAAACAAAAAATACAGCTAGCAAGAAATCAAACGAGGCGAAACAGAAGATAGATGCAAACAGAGACGCAAAGAGGTATGATGCCACGACGAACCGTTCACTGCGACTAAAATGATTCTCCTACGTGTGCACTACGTGGTATGTCCTTATTATAGTATCGTGCAACAGATAACACACCAGGTATTAGCAAGTGTGGTCTGAGAATATATCGGGCTTCAAGCCACAAAGTGAGCACCTGGGGTCTGAAGAGTCAAAAGGATAAGGATGGTATCCCACGCGGATTTCACAAGTGGTAGGCATCTAACTAACCGCGGTGTTGTGTGAGTACGGGAATGCACCAGCACACAGCACAACATCAATATCTTCTGCAGCAATACTCATTGTGTTTTTCGTACGGTAACACTTAATTGTTCACACCCACAGAGAGGTCGACAGAGTAGATATGCCAGTCGTCTCGGTGGGCTTTTTATACAAAAAACCCCCTGTAAGTATAGGTTGCATTCGAATGCTGCTAGAGTTGGTCCTCGTGTCCGAATCCAACCACGTAGACTTGGTTTATCTTGCGGAGAGTATCACAATCGGTGTCAACTCCCGAGAGCGCGAGGGTAGGCCCCCTTTGACCCGAGTCGACGGGCGGCAAAATGGCTGAAGTTTTCTCGCGAGGAAACATTAAACGCACAAGCGACAACAACAGGGGGGGGGGGGTTACTCGATAGAAGGGATGGTGCTCGATCTCATCCATGGCCGTCGTCGTATGACCAGAGACCCTCTCATCCCTATAATGCCGGGACGGAGCATCAAGTCGGATTGAAACCGACCAAGCAGAATTGTTAGCACTAAACGCGAAGCGCCGTGAGGTGTTCGGCGAGTCGCACAAAGGGTGAGCTGCATCCTTCTAAGCACCGCGTGTGAGGCGGACCTGAATATGGAACATGGCGCCTTATGAGATGGACTGATTTCTGGAGCAGGCATTTCCAGAGGCAGCAAAGGAAGTGCTATGTAACTGCCTCTTGGGTGCCTTACCATAACCACTGCGTGATACGATCATTCTCACTTACTTACGCGGAGTATAGGTCGTTCACCTCTCACTAACGATTTATCTCGAGCAGCAACGGAGGAAGGGGGGGGGGGGAGAGAGAGACCCTGCTGTGTGACCCCGGATCCGAGTTACACAGTGCAGAGACCTGGAAAAGAAGAGCGGGAAAAAAAGAACAGATTGGCAGGGAAAATACGTCCCCTCTCGATACCTGTCGTATCAGGTATACATACGCCACACGAGTCATCGGCATCTCGGTCCCATTCCAGAATGAATGCGAGATTTATTCTACAAACGGCTGTAGTATCAGAATTTTGTGTACCGTTTTTATACCTCCTGAGTATATCCCGGTATTATTCCAGTATGCCTCGGATCCGCATCTCGCTTTTTTTCCAAGTACCAGGTATACACATATATTATTCACCCTCATCAATGTTGTGCCGTACATGTACTTGTCGTGCTGTGGCGATCGGTAAATCTAGACTCTCACATCTTCTGACGGCTGCGCCGGAGTTTGAGGCAGCGAGTACTGTGCTACAGTACCCTATCACATTTTCGATAGCAAGACTTAGTATTGTTCGGCAATGATAATTGTTGACTACAACGTGTTCTCATGATGTTGGTGGCGATCTCTGCATAATTACTGATTCAGCCACGATGACGGGAATGGGGGTCGTTCTCGCCGTCGGAATCTACATAATACGTGGTACCAATCTAGTTGAGCCTGCCCCATTAATTTCGTCTCCCCGAATTCGGAAAATACAAAAAATTTCAACGAATGCGGAATATTAATCATTAATCTCAAACACACTAATAGTTCAGTGTGTATGTGTATAATACCTACAATCAGTACATGAACTCTGTTTCGGTTGTTTATCATGGTATCATGGCGGAAAAACAGGAAAAAAACTACCAGAGCGATATAAAGTCGATTTCGAGTAAGAGCGGGTAGCTCTTCGGGAAAATGTCCGATTTATTTTACATGCGGTTTTTCACGTTTCAACTTTGGCGGTTCTCGGATAAAGTGGTTGTGTCGGTGTTTTGTTGCAGGTAAGGGGTTCTACAGGCGGCGCGGACAAGGTAGGCAGCCTCGAAAGTAAAACAAACGTAAAAAGTGTGACATCATCGACCCGCTGACAGCTCTAAAGAATGCGAGGATGTTGTGATAAGTAACCACCTAACACGAGTTATTCACCGAACCCTTTTGTGCCGGAAATATCTACCGCCTCTACCAGGCAATTACTTGGTAGTGGGGCCTAAAAAAAAAAAAAAACGAAATAAAAAAAAATCCAAGGCTTGATAATAAGGCGTTTTCGATATGGGGTTGAGCTTGACGACACTTGACCGTTGCCTTTTAAAACGAAAGTATGCGTTTCCAGCTCGCTGTTCGCCTGTCTGCTTGCCCTCTGGCGACGCACTTCGGCCTCTGACTTTGTCCATCACCAACCCTCAAAAAGATGGTTGCTTTGTTTGTGTGATACTACTACTGTTGTTCCCATCCGCAGTATCACATGTACCTGGTATGCAGCTATGCACGAAAACAAAACAATATATATCACAAATACGTCTAGCAGTCGTAATGTATTACTAGTACAGTTCGTTGCACAGGACGCCTTTTTTATATAACAGGAACACGGGCTTAGACCGGCCTCCCTACAGGTATATATACCTTCCGTTCCCCTCGCTGCCTCGGCAAGGAATGCTGCGAGGCATGCCCTATCAGGCTAGTAGCGAGTGGGGTAGGTCTTTCTGGCGGGTGTAAGGCCGGACTCACCCTCAAGGAGTGATACCTTCTTGCTGCTGCCTGTGGCCGCGAGGCTCAGGCGGCAGTAGAGTTGGGTCGTACGTGGTGCGTCAGACACGGAGACCTACGATTCGCGCGTCTTTTTTAGGCAGCTGCGGCAGAGCAGCAATGCGCAATCGGGGTGTCCGTGCGCGGAGGCAGGCGCCACCACAGGCCACACTACGGCACAGTCAATTGCGCCGGTAGGAGGCTGGATTCGACGACGAGGGAGGAGGGAGACTGAGCGTCGACGTGCGGGGAAGAGACGGATTGACCTCCCCCTGCGCGAGAATTTTAATTTTCCAGATCAGAACCGCAAGTGCGAGGAGCATTTAGTTTTTCAGGATGACGGAGAAAGGGAAACGACTGGAAGGGAATGGCAACGAGTGCACGCGCAAAGGAGCGGGTGGATTGGGCCAAGGCGATGATGCGGCCATGAAGAGCGGCAGGAAGACGGTGCATGGAGACCCATGATCTGCGCGCACACTATCATCACGAGAGAAGCAGTCATAGTTTGTTTTTTTCCTGGTATTGTTTTTCACGAGGCAGAATAGTATCTACCGGTACTCGTTATAAACGTCGTCACTGGTCTTTGTAGTTTAACGAGTGGTATACCCTTCATGGGGAATAACCTACGCAATTATCAGGGACGTGGTATCATAACTCAGAACTGTGCTGCAACTTTATTGCGTCAGACAGTCCAGGAAGAGATGGCGATGGTTGATATTCGTGAGGTAGTAAGGTTCGATTGCTCCTTTTTTCACTGCATACCCGCGAGTCTTCACTCTGACAACACTCCAGATAGCAGGCAGGTAGGTGTGTTCCTCTTTCGTTTTCACGACTACCGTGCGTTTCGTAGGGTGCAGGCAGCACCTCAGACAGCATCCGCTGTAGTCAGCAGCCACGAGTTGGTTAGTGGTGGGAACGGGGGTACTCTTCTATCTATGTTATAGTTGAGAGGATATACCCGCGGCCATGTTAGTTCAGTTTTGCACATTGGTTTTATCTTGCGTGCGCTTTTTTCGTCTCGACGTGTATTTTGAGGCAGCCGAATTTTGGATTTTTTTCGTTTTTCGGATCTTCCTAGGGCTCCAGCACCTTTGTGTGACCACGGTCTCCTTCGTCAGAAATTTAATGTGAGAACAACAACAACAACAATATATATAAAAAATTTTATATATATATATATATAAATAATTAAATATATTTCCCTTAGCGGCCGCTGTGAGCGAAGCGTTCGCTTCAAATTTCGTCGTGAATTTTGTCTGGGACTCCGGACGCCTCCCCGTCCTGCCTTGGTGGTTGGTCTCTCGACCGCTTTCTTCCTGGGTCGCGCTCGCTGGGCTCCGACGGATGTTCTCCCGTGGGCGCGTCTTGGAGTCTCGCGCCACCTACGAGCGCGGCGACCCCGAACCCGAAAGTTATTTGCTTGGGCGAGGAGACACGGAGGTTATAGATTCCTCGGTCCTGGATATTTTTTTTGTTGCGCTGTGGTTGCTCGGCGAAGAGCTTAGTATGTTGTGACAGACTCAATCTTACCTTACTTTCTCCCCGAAGTTCGATCTCTCGGTCTTGCTGATACTACCTCTTCTCCCCGACTCCCTTGCTTGGCGGGCGGCCATTGGCCTGATCGACCTTCTCGGTCTTGCCTTACTCGTTGACCGCCTTCCCTTGCCCCTATATCTTCGCCGGATGACTACACGCTACTTCTGGGGGTATCGCGCCGTTCTTGTTACCAGAATGTTGAATATCCCGGTGACTGATTTTGTATATCGCCGCGGGAATGGAATAAAGGTTGTTGTGGAGGATGAGTTTGGCCGAGTATTGTGAGGTCGATAACAAAGACCAACCAATCACATCGACGGGTATCATACAGACAGGTAGGTGGTCGTACATGGTCGGACTGCTGCCTACTCTAGCTGCGGCGCATTGGAATACGAGTACTAACAGCACATTAGCATTAAACAGTCCCCGATCTACCTAGAACATGTTCGCACAATGACTTTGTTCCGTTGGTCGGATTGAATGAAGGTTACTGGAAAGTCGGCCAAGTGTTGTAAGTTCGATATATATGAAAAACCGACCAATCGCATCGAAGGATATCATACACATCAGACGTTTTTCCCTTTGAAAATATATCATATTCAGATGCAAATTATATATTTACTACATATATATGTGGGAGATACGGACCCGCTTTAAAGACACGATCCTTCATACCAGGTAAAACATATGATGTATAACTGGGTACTTTAGTTGCGTTGAAAACCGCGTCAAGTTGTTTCGGTGGGCACTTCTGGAGGTAATCGAGTGTTGGAGACTGCTTGCTCCTACTTACTGCCAGTAAACGCAATATATATGTTGGGGTTTTGTGCTGCTGCATAGTTCTACGTGTCATCCAATAAGAATGTTCGTGACTCACACTAAACCCGCTGCCCATGTCATAGGTACTCTGCGGTTGTTCGGTATTGCCGCAGCACCAGCGAGGCCTGCTACTATTCCTACTGCTGGTGTTGCTGCTGCTGTAGTTTTGATGTTGTGCTGCTATCGCTTTCATGTGCGGGAGAAGCCATCTTCTTCTGCACAAGCGCCGTTGGAAATAGGTACAGCTTGCCGTAGATAGGGGTGAAATCGGCGTGTGTGTTGGGTACATGACAACAGGGCAGAGAAAGGGCAGATAGAAGCACAACTATCGTAAATATATAATCAAAGTTATCTCTGTTCAAAGAAATACGTTAAATCTATCTGACTACAGCTGATTTCTGCCCCCATCAGGAGCGGCTGAGCTCCTAAGTATAGATGGTTTCCTGGCCCACAGTGATAGACAGTTCTGATTTTGGGCATCAGAGTAGATGGCTCAAAAATACAAAAATATTATTGTTAAAAAAATGGTGCCAAAGTTGGTGTGTAATTCGAGTGAGACAGATATAAAAGAACTGACCCTCGGCCTTGCCGTTTTCCTGCGTCAATTGTAATTGCCCTGATCCCGTTCGTAGCAAGATCGAATGGTGCCTTTATGTCAAATTCCTTCAAATTACCCACAAGACTGGCACGGAGGTATATTCCCCTATTTATTTTTATCTTTGGTGCCGGCAGGCACCCACGCGGAGCCCTTGTATATATATCTATATACGGTACTATTGGCCTTGAGCTCGCAGCGCTCCTCAGCGTTTCATAGACGTAATTTTTTCCCTTGTCCGTGCAAGCGCAAAGTGAGGTTCACCTCGGGGGGCGAAACTGCCTCATCGTGATCTCTCCTATTCCGACTGTGTCGGGGGCGACCTCGAGCACGCTTGCGCCGTGCCCTGCCGGCCGGCTGGCGGGGTGTGAATCAGTTGATTGAGTAGGCGATACTTGGTCAACGACAGTCTCCTGGCCAAATAAGTTGGTTAACGACCTAACTTTGCCCCGTCAGGTCTACGCTTGGCCCGTCAAAGCCTCCTCCAAAATAATAATGATATTACCATCAGGATGTCCTTGACAGTTGTGACCGGGTGTGGTGTGTTCGTCGTTTCCCGAAGCGTTGTATTAAAATATCAGCTGTGAGTTGGACGAGTTGCGTGGTCGATTTTTTATTTATCACAGTCTCGGGGCCCAAGACTTTGGTTGACGGCTTACCTTCGCCCAGTCAGGCCTATCTTTGACCCCGCAAAGCCTCTCCTGACGCGTAATAGGTTTGAGCATATGGGCGTCCTTGACGGCGGCCCGCAAAGGTGAAAATGTGCCTTCAACCGCCATTTTTCCCGCATGTGACGGTAAAAATATTATGTTTTCGATGCCAGCACCCAGATTGGACCTCTCTTCGTTGGCCGAAACGGGACAGGACGAACTCTCTGCGGCTTTTGATCGCTCATGTGGACAATAGTATGTGGGATATGAGCTGGGGTGGCTGGTCTCACCTTCAGCCGTTGCTTGTGCGTTGAGGGTTATGCGTTCCAGAAACAAATAAATGTCGAAATTCCGATTCGGGCTATTTCACGTGTGAAAGCACGAGTTTTGCGCTCGAAGAACGTTGGAGTTCGTATTCGAGCGCATGTTCGAAAAACAAGCGTGACGAGCTCCTTCGGTTGCTGTGCACGTGGGACGACCAGGCTTCGTACGGCAGAGTAGACGGCGTATCTGATATCCACCGAGTCTACGCCGCGGGAGGAGGTTACAATGGTTGAGGTACAAACGGTGTCTACGATGTTTTTTTGGTTTGCACGTAGTAAGCAACAGCAATGGTAATTATTGACATCAATTTGGATGACTATAGTCAATCTCATTATTATGCAGAAGCAATGGCATCGACGAGTACTCGTCATTTGGTATTGGTCACACCAGTACCAGGTAATCAGTATCACATGAGGAGTGGAGTTTCGGTTGTATTGTGTTTTTTTTTGTTTTTGTATCGTGTAACCGCCATGAAATAAATGAATTCATGAACATGTACAGGTTACGGGGACACGAGAGATCTGTACCCAGGGAATTTGTTTGGCCCCGAGTATCTGGGGCCGAGTTTTCTCCCGGGCGGAACGAGGGCCCGAATAACTGGGCCCGAGAGTCCTCCTGGGCGGAATGAGGCCCAAACATCGGGGCCCGAGTTTTCCCTGGGTAGGATCAGTGTCTCTGCCCGAGCTTTTCCGGGATGGAATCTGATGGGTGGCCAAGAATCGAGCCCCGAGTTCTGTCCGGGATGATGGAGTCTAATGGGTACCAGCGGCGAGGGATACACGTAAAAATTACGATAGAGTACATATATTCGGGTAGCACTACTGCTGTTTATAGCAGTGACCATGCATAACGTATCAGGAAACAGTAGTCACGGCAGGTAGCCACCATCGCATACTCGCGATAAGGCAGCACCAAAAAAAAAGAAGGCCACAAATCTCTCCGTCCTGACCCTCGATTTGTTTTTTGTTCCCGCGCACGCCTTGATGATTGTTTGCGGCCGTTCTCCGCCTCAGGCGTCACTCTCGATTTTTTTTGTTTTCGGCCCCGCACATCTCGTCTGTGTTTTTTGCTGCGGCCGGTTTTTTTACTTGCTGTGCGGTACTCCTCGAGGGAAAAAATGGGGGGGGGTCGGCTGTATTCATTTAGACTACCATGGCAATACGTAGGCGTACGACTCAAATAATCAGCCCAACCTGAGCGACAGCAGTATTTTCGTGGTCACATGTCACATGTAACTGCTGTTTGTTGAAGTATATCTCGCTGCTGGTATCGAAACAGGGAGTACTTTTGAATATCGTTGCGGGAGGAGCGCTTTCCGTAAATGGTTCTAAGTTTGAAGTTGTACGCAGGAACCGATAACCTACCATGCCCCGAGCACTGAGTAGTAGCTGCCTGGAACAAAGGCGCCTCAACTTGAAAATTACACAGAAAAGCCATATTATCCCCGTCTACAATACCATCATCAGTAGTCTATACACTACCTGGTACGCAGTTTCACACGATGCTCAAAAAGATGAGAAGATGGTATACCAGGGTATATTATACGACGAGTTGCATTACTGTTACGGTTCGGTTGACCGTCTCAGGAGTTATGATGACATAGAGGCGTTTTCATATTGTAGCTCCGTTCCGGACGGAAGGTTTCATCCCCCTTCCGTCTCACTCAGTTCCCGCGACCATCACCACGGTCACGGAACAAGCAATCACTTACCATCTAGCCATCTCCAGTTGGAGCCTCTTCACAGAAGAACCACAAGCTCGCCCTACTCTCCTGGAGACCTAGGAGCGCACCTCTCGACTCGGTCGGACTCAAGCTCTGCTCTGTCACTGAGGTTGGTCATTGATGTCTCGTCTTTGTGTTCTCCTTTTGGGTTATGCATCTCTGAGTGGTAACCTGTGGTCCACAGATGCCACTCCTGCCAACTATTACAGAACCCTACATGTGTTGCCTTGTGACAATGACTTAAGACCTCAGCCCAGGCTGCCAGCTTTCCGTTTCATGGTGTTCAGTCCCTGTACATGCTGCGCGCTTACTGCACGGGTTTGCATTTCCCGTGCCGGAACGAGCGGCGGCCTTCGCGCCTCCGACCTGTTCCTTTCGATTTTATTTTTTATCTTGAGTAACTTTTTTGGTAGCTGCGGGTGGCAGCGTTTTATTGTTTTTTTTTTGTGTGTTGCACCTCGCCTTTCCTTTGCCTCTACGGGGGGTACACGCGCTGATAGCGCTCTTCCTGCAAGCAACTCTGACCCACCGCTGACCACATGCAACCATGGACCACGTGGAAACTCAACCCCACTGGTACCTACTACGGGGTAGGCTGTATCACGGATACAGCAGCAGCAGTACTGCGCGTCCCGCGCGTACGATAACACCCATGACTCTGAACGGGTGCTCATTATTTAGGGGGTCTGTACTCAATTATTTATTTTATTTCGGGGGGGAATGCCTGAGTACCTGGTATAATTCATGATGCATGACACAACCAGGAAGCGACTTGCTCCCTGGCGCGTGTCCACATCGTTGATTCTCACTCTGGTACCCTGAGTTTGCGTGCTTGGCTCGACGTGTATTGAACAAATGGCGCAGGTGGGAGCCGGCAGCGCACTTGTCAGACCCCCATCACCTTTTCCACACAGCAGCCAAAATAAAGAATGAATGAAAAATAAGCGTAAGCCTGACGATGATGCGGGGTTTGAGAGCGCGAGTGTCCAAGTGCGCTCGCTGAGACTCTCAGGCTCGTGTTCCACAAGCCAGCTGCTGTCACGTACGTCGTTACTGCCGTCGCTTGCCGTCACGTGCTTGTGTGCTGCCCTTACCACGTGCGTGTATGTTGCCGCTGCCGTCGCCGCCTCGCCACGTTTCGTTGCTGCTGTTATCTGTGCAATAAAAATGCCTCACGGCTAACGCAACATACTAATTTAACGCACGTCCTTTTCCATCCCCCTTTCTTAGTTATTGTTCTGGCAAGTTAGAGGTCGATAAGCATCCCTGCAAACCTTGCAAGCCACGTTTTTCATTTTTATGTGTCTTGGTAATAACGTTATAACTGTGAGTCAGATCATTTTTAATAGACTACAGCAGTAGGCAAAATTACGTACGTACGAGTATACACTGTGGTATTGCATGTCGACCTCTCTATCTCTCTCTTCAGTAGGTTCACGGTACCGGCCTACCGCTGTTGTACGGCGATGTTACTGCTGTACTGCGTTTTGGCCACCACAACCGCGGCTGTACTGCGATTTTGCGGCTGTACTGCGATTTTGCTTTTTCGTTTGCCGCCGTTGTTATTTTTTTTTACTCTGATCATTATTTTTTTTTGTTCACTTTTGCTATTCATTTTAATTGTCTTAACAAAACCGTGTGCGCTGCTGTACTGCGATTTTGCTGCTGTACTGCGATTTTGCTACCGCCCGACTGACTACTGCTGTGCCGTGATTTCGCGCCACTGCCTTGGTACGGTTATGCGTGGTTTTCTCGCTGATCCTATGCTAATTTCCTGTTCTGCTGTACTGCGGCGTGTCTGTTAACGGTATTTTCTTTCGTCTTCTGCACGTTTTGCCGCTGTTGTTATTTTTTTTTTACTCTGATCATTATTTATTTTTGTTCACTTTTGCTATTCATTTTAATTGTCTTAACAAAACCGTGTGCGCTGCTGTACTGCGATTTTGCTGCTGTACTGCGATTTTGCTACCGCCCGACTGACTACTGCTGTGCCGTGATTTCGCGCCACTGCCTTGGTACGGTTATGCGTGGTTTTCTCGCTGGTCCTATGCTAATTTCCTGTACTGCTGTACTGCGGCGTGTCTGTTAACGTTATGTTCTTTCGTCTTCTGCACGTTTTGCCGCTGTTGTTATTTTTTTTACTCTGATCATTATTTATTTTTGTTCACTTTTGCTATTCATTTTAATGTCTTAACAAAACCGTGTGCGCTGCTGTACTGCGATTTTGCTGCTGTACTGCGATTTTGCTACCGCCCGACTGACTACTGCTGTGCCGTGATTTCGCGCCACTGCCTTACCTTAGTACGGTTATGCGTGGTTTTCTCGCTGATCCTATGCTAATTTCCTGTTCTGCTGTACTGCGGCGTGTCTGTGAACGGTATTTTCTTTCGTCTTCTGCACGTTTTGCCGCTGTTGTTAATTTTTTACTCAGATCATTATTTATTTTTGTTCACTTTTGCTATTCATTTTAATGTCTTAACAACACCGTGTGCGCTGCTGTACTGCGATTTTGCTGCTGTACTGCGATTTTGCTACCGCCCGACTGACTACTGCTGTGCCGTGATTTCGCGCCACTGCCTTATGCGTGGTTTTCTCGCTGATCCTATGCTAATTCCCTGTACTACTGCTGTACTGCGGTGTGTCTGTTAACGGTATGTTCTTTCGTCTTCTGCACGTTTTGCCGCTGTTGTTATTTTTTTACTCTGATCATTATTATTTTTTGTTCACTTTTATTATTTTTTCACTTTTGATTTTTCGCCACTGTACTACTGTGCCGTGATTTCACGCCACGGTAGTACGGTTATGCGGAGATTTCTCGCTGATCCTATGCTAATTTCCTCACTCTTGTCGTAATAAATGGGTCTGCACTTGAACGACCTCCAAGTCTATTGAGTCTGCGCCTGTCCTGGTTACATTACTGTACTACTGTGCCGTGATTTTACGCCACTGTCGTAATAACCGGATGGTCTGCGGTCGAAGGACGACCACGTCTTTTGAGTCTACGCCTTTCCCGGATGCATTACGTTACTGCTGTGCCGTTATGGTCTTGAACCGAGCCTTCACAAGGTCTGCCCCTATCCTACCTACTACCTAGCATGCGTTCTGTTTTATTGGAGATGGGTCTGTGCCTTGTGGGGACGTGGTTACGGTCTCTGATCCGAGCCTCCATAGGGTCTGTGCCTCCCCTACCTGTATTTGTCAAATATAGTATAGAAGAGATAGATATGTGCCTCGTGGGAGCGGTGTTGTCTCTTCACCCGTCGTGGAAGACAGAGACGAAGTTCCACGAGGTCTGTGCCTGTCCTACCTACACGGTCTGTTAGTATGCTGACTACAATTTTACTTCGTTTATTTTGTGGGCGTACAGCTGCTGAGCGTATCCAGTGTATGCACTTGCCACCTGGAATACAATTCGTTGTCGATCCGCTTATTCATTACAGGTGTGAGTCGCACTCAACATCTTACTCTGCTTCAGTTGGTTATACTGATTTTCACGCTTGTATCGGTGCTGACATCTGCGCTTATCTCATTATGCTGCTCTGCTGCTGGTTGTACTGATTTTCCCGCTTTTATTGGAGTTGATATTTGTACTATTTTCTATGCTCCGTCATCGCAACATGTTCCTGCAACGAAGGGCGAGCGGGAGACAGAAACGGCCGGATGCATTACGATTTTCCTATCTCACCTTGTTGGCGAATGCATAACATATATATGGGTTTGTCTGAGCCTGAGAGGACCATTGTTGCCGTCTCCATCCGGCAGAGAGATAACAACGAGGTCTCTCTTGAATACTAATATGTTCGGCTGATCTGTACCGCCGATTTCAACACGCTGTGCGGGCAGCAGGAGATTAACACACTCTCGTATACCGCGTACATGTATATATGTGCTTACCGGCAGCTAATCTGCTGACGTCCCGTGTTCCACTGCTGCTGTACTCGTCCTATATCTTATCTTGACATTCGCTTATCATTTGCCTGTCTGCGTATCGGCTGCCCTCGCCGTACGCCGCTCGTCAAACCCGCGACGCTTTGCTCCGCGTCGCTGGGAACGCAGCACATCTTGTTGTATGTTTTGTGTTCGTTGTGTTCGCTTCATTTCTCGGATAGAGAGTGGATGCCCAGATTGGTTGGGTCTGCGCCCATTGGGACCGTTGTTGCTGCCTCCCATGCTGAAGGGAGACGGCAACCAGGCCCCTCTAGGCCTGTGCCTTAGCCACGAGGCTTATACCTGTTTTCTTTTCTTTTGGTTTCTTTTTATCCGCCTTCTTTTGTTTGTCCGCTCGTTGTTTGTTTATTTAGACGGGGTGAATGAACAGAATGGTCGGGTCTGTACCTATTGGGACCTTTGTTGCTGTCGCCCATGCTGAAGGGAGACAGCAACCAGGCCCCTCTAGGTCCGAGCCTTGCCACGGGGCTTGCTGCCTGTTTTTATTTAGTCCTTTGTCGTTCGTCCGTTTTGTGGCTGTCATGTTTGATCTTGTTGTTTATTCTGTTCGCTAAAGTGGATAGTTCGGTCGTTTGTTTGCTGGTGTGTTTGTTGCAAACCCGCATGCCCGTGCACCCGACTGCGCTGGCTATGACCTTTACTGACACCCGTACTCTGTCGCATGTGTCCAGCAGTTTACCTGCGTCCCGTGTTCGCTGTGTATGTTCGTGTTCATCGTAGTTACTTTGTTCCTTACCGCTTTGTTGTTTTCTCTTTAAATGTTGGCCGTGAAAAGGACACATCAAGGAGGATCTTGCACTGACATGTATGTGTCTTTTTGCCTTTGCTTGACTGTTAGGCTCTCCAGTTCTCTTCCTCCCCTTCGCCTCGTTTTTCGCTTCCATTCTCGTTGACGGGGGGAGGGCGACGCGTTCGTCGGAAGCCTGCGACGGCATGACATCTCCCATGTCCCGGTGTCTTGCTCGTCCACAGCTTGCTGCACCGCTCCCTTGCTCCGACGCGGTGCGTTCCCTCGCTCCGGTGTCTTGCCTGTCCGCCGCTCGCTGCGCCGCTCCCTCGCTCCGACGCCGTGCGTTAGCCCGTTCCAGTGTCTTGTTCGCCCGCCGCCCGCGGTGTCGTTCCCCCGCTACGACGCCGTGCATTTCCTCGCTCCGGCGTCTTGCTCGTCCGTCGTTTGCTCGCTCGGAAGCCGTGTCCGTGCTCTGCTCTATCGCCCCGATGCCTTGATCGTACTGCCCAACGACCAGATCTTGAAGGAGTCGACCAGCCGCTATATGGAGCTGTTGAAAGAGGTGCTTTCAGCAGGGGGGCAGGTTCCGCTGTCGTCGGGTAGGAGGACGCCGGTCATCCACCGGGCGGTCGAGGTACTCACCAATCCGGCATCCCTCGCGAGAAGGCAACGGAACGACGCTCATCTGGGTCAGGAGTCGACCAGCCGCTATATGGAGCTGTTGAAAGAGGTGCTTTCAGCAGGGGGGCAGGTTCCGCTGTCGTCGGGTAGGAGGACGCCGGTCATCCACCGGGCGGTCGAGGTACTCACCAATCCGGCATCCCTCGCGAGAAGGCAACGGAACGACGCTCATCTGGGTCAGGAGTCGACCAGCCGCTATATGGAGCTGTTGAAAGAGGTGCTTTCAGCAGGGGGGCAGGTTCCGCTGTCGTCGGGTAGGAGGACGCCGGTCATCCATCGGGCGGTCGAGGTACTCACCAATCCGGCATCCCTCGCGAGAAGGCAACGGAACGACGCTCATCCGGGTCAGGTTAGCAAGCGTCTGCGGGAGGATAGCAATGCGAACGCCGCGGAAGTAGATGAGACTGGGTATAGTCTAGACGAGAACGATGTAATCAGGTTTGCCGACGGAAAAGGTAGGAACCTGCCAGCCATACCCGAATCCATGGTTGCCGATGTACTCGCGTTGGTACACACTCTGCATGGTCACTCTGGAGTAGGAGCCACGTTAGCCCTAGTCTTAAGAGCACTTTCACTGGCCTTCAGTCATTCGCGACACGCGACAATACGTGTTGTCATGCGGGTGCAGGAGACGTAAACGACCCAACAGCAGACGCGTCGCAATGTTTCCCGGACGCGCACTAGAACCGTGGGATGAACTACAGATGGATATCCCGAAAATAGACACGCCTTCCCTTTCAGGCAACAAGTACGTTCTGCTGGTAGTAGATCGAGCCTCCAAGTTCCCTTTCGGTATCCCTCTAGAAACTAAGCAAGCAATAGGCGTAGCACGAGCGCTTACCAAGCTGTGCCTAACGTTCGGTGTACCCAAGACAGTACGTTGCGACGGCGGCAGAGAGTTCAGAGCAGAAGTAGTGACACACTTATGCCGTTGGATGAATGCGGACATAAAGTTCGGCCCAGCCGACCACCCGCGAGGACAGGGTTCTGTAGAGAGACTAGGAGGTTGGTTGCAGGAGCTATGCAGAGCTATGTAGATCGTGGCCCGAGAGGTGGGACGAGTACGTATCACCGGCAATATGGATCAAACGCACTCTACCAGACGTGTCACTGCCTTCTAACATGACACCTTTCGAGTTGTTGTTCGGTCGCAAGCCTCGCACGTCTTTAGACTCTTTGGTACCCCTGTCAGAAGAGACAGATCAGAGCGGCGGCCTGGACAACTTCGTGGAGCGCCGCAGACAGAACCTCCGAGAAGTCCGCCTGGCGCTCGAGAAGCGCGACAGCCAAAGAGTAACGGCGCGGGCCCGAGCCAACGCTGCCATCTCTAGACCATCAGCCGGAGTTATCGCTGAGAAGGGTAGCCTCGTGCTGGTGCGCGAGTCCGATAGCAGCAAACACCGCGACAGCAGAGGGAAGAAGCTGCAGCACGACCACTACACAGGCCCTTGGAGGGTCACGGAAGTATTACAGACAGGCCTAAGCGTACAAGTAACGATGCGAGGCAGAAAACAACGTACCCGAAATGTATCCACCGCAGATGTGAAGCCGTACCACCTCTGACCTCTGACACTAAGACACTCGATAGCAGACGAGTTTGCACAGTATGCGTGGGGCGCGGATTTCAAACTGCCAGTTGAAGGAGTCAATTCGCCAGTGTTAGACTCGCTCGTGACCTGCCGCAGATCGACCACTGCCTCCGGCACCACTAGATGGGAGTACAAGGGGAGATCGAGAGAGGGAGTAGAGACAGGATGGCGAACTGGGAATGACGTGTTACAGAGTTTTACACCCTTGCAGTTGGACGGTTTCATCGCACTCTGGCACTTGTACAACCCCGACCCTACTAAAGACACGACCCCAGTCTCAGTCACCCCTTGTACACCCGCCCTTCGTCGTCGCGAAGCCTTGACGCTGTTTCCGATAGGGTTTACCATCTGGAAGGACTTTGGCGGTGGGTTGCGACTGCAGGGGCAAGTGTACGATTACAGAGACCGCTACTGGCGAGTGCGCTACACCGATAACAACTGGGAAGAACTGACCCGTCGCGAGATGGAACGGCTGCAGGACTGAAACGATCCACGCTCTGCATGGACGAAGATCTGCTCCTTCATCCGGCAATTCCGGCGAGGATCCTCCCCTGCGAAGACCTTCCCCTGCGAAGATCTTCCCCTGCAAACATCTCTCTAATTCATCTAGTGTTTCTGCTTGCTTTTGGTGTGTCGTGTTTCAACCGAAGAGGCCGTGTTGGTTCTTTTCCGTTTTGTTCTCGTGGTTTTCGATTTTATTTATCCAGTGTTTCAACCGAAGAGGCCGTGTTGGTTCTTTTCCGTTTTGTTCTCGTGGTTTTCGATTTTATTTATCCAGTGTTTCAACCGAAGAGGCCGTGTTGGTTCTTTTCCGTTTTGTTCTCGTGGTTTTCGATTTTATTTATCCAGTGTTTCAACCGAAGAGGCCGTGTTGGTTCTTTTCCGTTTTGTTCTCGTGGTTTTCGATTTTATTTATCCAGTGTTTCAACCGAAGAGGCCGTGTTGGTTCTTTTCCGTTTTGTTCTCGTGGTTTTCGATTTTATTTATCCAGTGTTTCAACCGAAGAGGCCGTGTTGGTTCTTTTCCGTTTTGTTCTCGTGGTTTTCGATTTTATTCATCCAGTGTTTCAACCGAAGAGGCCGTGTTGGTTCTTTTCCGTTTTGTTCTCGTGGTTTTCGATTTTATTTATCCAGTGTCTCAACCGAAGAGGCCGTGTTGGTTCTTTTCCGTTTTGTTCTCGTGGTTTTCGATTTTATTTATCCAGTGTTTCAACCGAAGAGGCCGTGTTGGTTCTTTTCCGTTTTGTTCTCGTGGTTTTCGATTTTATTCATCCAGTGTTTCAACCGAAGAGGCCGTGTTGGTTCTTTTCCGTTTTGTTCTCGTGGTTTTCGATTTTATTTATCCAGTGTCTCAACCGAAGAAGCCGTGTTGGTTCTTTTCCGTTTTGTTCTCGTGGTTTTCGATTTAGTCTTGCCGTGTAGGCTAGCCTACAGTTTTAACCGAGGAGGCGGAGTTGCCTTCTCTGTTGTGTTCGATTTTCGTTGAATTGTTGAGGACGCAATAGAAGCGATTTATATGCTCAGGCGTTAGGGGACACTGCGCTTATTTCATCGCTGAATGAGCGTGGGGGGACTTTAGCCATGGAATAGTGGTCGGGCAACCAAACACGCAGTGAAAAAGCAAGGGTAGGGGTTTTTCTCGGGGATTTCCCTTTGATGGCCTTTGCGATTTCGGTTTGGTTGTTTATCCCTGAGGCCGTTATTTGTGTTAAAGGGCTTTGCGGCTCTTTAAACTTGGTTATAGTCACAAGATTGCTATAGCATAATGCTCATTCCGTCATTCGCATTATGCTAGGGGGCATGTTACGGTTCGGTTGACCGTCTCAGGAGTTATGATGACATAGAGGCGTTTTCATATTGTAGCTCCGTTCCGGACGGAAGGTTTCATCCCCCTTCCGTCTCACTCAGTTCCCGCGACCATCACCACGGTCACGGAACAAGCAATCACTTACCATCTAGCCATCTCCAGTTGGAGCCTCTTCACAGAAGAACCACAAGCTCGCCCTACTCTCCTGGAGACCTAGGAGCGCACCTCTCGACTCGGTCGGACTCAAGCTCTGCTCTGTCACTGAGGTTGGTCATTGATGTCTCGTCTTTGTGTTCTCCTTTTGGGTTATGCATCTCTGAGTGGTAACCTGTGGTCCACAGATGCCACTCCTGCCAACTATTACAGAACCCTACATGTGTTGCCTTGTGACAATGACTTAAGACCTCAGCCCAGGCTGCCAGCTTTCCGTTTCATTACCGTGCGTACACGACTAAGAATATGAATATTAACGATAGTACATGTAATGTGGAAAAAAGATAGGAAACCATACTCCTACTACTACTGCTCTACTCTGTACCTGCAGTTTATTTTTTATTTTTTCTACCCCGAACAGGGTGAGCTCTTGATACACGGTTAAGCATACAGGGGGGGTGGCTCGCAGTATGTAAGCTTTTGACAACATCAATAAAGGGCGTTTATGGGCAATGTATAATACTACACACTCCCGTAAAACTGTACCAGGTACCTGGTAGGCCGTATGGCAAAATCCTTAGGGACCATTTCGTACATCTCTCTTCCCATCTTTTCGAGTCATGATAACGCGTTGAAAGGCGACATATCAGGATGTACCACACAGCACACGAGTACCAGGTATCTGGGATTCATACGGGGCATACTGCGGTGAGGAAGCTGGGTAGAAATGACGAGTTTTAGTCGAAGGCCACATATCATACGTGGAGGACGTATCCACAGTATAATATACTACAGTATTCATACCGCTATCAATATAACCGTTCATGGGACTGAAGGTCGCACGGCAAAAGCTCTCTAGATCCTTGGGTCCATCGCTCCTCTTGCTTTCACAAGCGTGGAGACGTTTACCTCTGCCCCCACACATCCCTACACACGTACGGGATGAGTGTCCCCTACTATTACGGGGGACCATAGTAAATAGGACCTACGGTACACACAGCAACCTATTTAATTCCCTGTTTTTACTAACAATATTTGGTCCTATTTACTATGGTCCCCCGTAATACCGGAGCAAAGTAATGTTGTTGGGAAGCCGTTCAGCTGTGCAGTGTACGGCATGTTACTATTCGGGGGTAGACGAAAGCTATGTTGAAACAACTGACGGCCCACAACGAGAGTCATAGCGGGTTGTTATGGTCTCCAAGTACCCGATACGCTGGAATTCCACTTGTTTCACCCGTTCGGGTCTTCTCACCCGGTACGTTGGCATTTCACTGGATTCCCCTGGTCTTTTGACCCGGTACGTGGCCATAGGAAACAACCATACTCATTAGCTTTCGCGCACATAATTAGTCCGTCAATTATAAGAAAGAAGAACCGACAACCCAGGCGATGGGAATGTTTGCAAAACTGTGATATGAGGTGATCGTGCTCTTTGTATAATCCCAAGTTCTATTTTGCATACTATGTTCTAGCTTCCGCGCACATAATTAGTCCGTCCATTATAATAAATAAGAACGGACAACCCAGGCGATGGGAATGTTTGCAAAACTGTGATATGAGGTGATCGTGTTCTTTCTATAATCCCACGTTCCATCTTGCATACTATTTTATGGGATACTCGTTATATGCATATATCCACATGTTTTCGGTGTTGCCTGCCTTCTAGGACGGTGATTCGTGTGATACGCTGTTGTTATGTATCCACGCTGCCGATGGTGCTCTGCCTGTTGTTTCGTAAGGCTTTGAAGATACTTGTCTTGTCAATGCATGCAGGCATACTCGTTGCTCGTGCTCGTGCTCGTATGTTCGCTCGTTTTTCATGATCGCACACACATGCATGTTCGTTAATAAATGTCTGCATGCGATTGACCACATAATGTCTTCAAGACGAAATGCGACCGACAGGTGTCGACACAAACCATAGGTGCCGTACGTACTAATACAGGCATGCTCTCGTGGACCGTGTGCTCGGTTAAGTGATAACGGAAACTAACAATGTCGACCCTTACGCCGTTTGGGCGTACATATCTACCCTTTAGAACGATGAACCCCTGGACAACAACGTGCATTGTCGGCTGGCAAACACAGAACTTTCAAGAAATCCACCTATATTCTGATGACTATCGTGTAGTTTGTGACCACAGGGAAAATCTCTCTCTAGGATCAAATAAAGGGCACGGACACTGGTTGTGCTGGATGTCGACGGGTAGAAAGAATGGTTCAAGGCGAAGAACACATACACAATACGTGCAGAGTACGAGTCGAACACATACGGCTGCATTACCTTATTCATCCCGACTGCTGTAAAGTATGTATATTATCTTCATTCAGCATACCGAGCTGGTATCACATCACACTAGATACGGCAGGCACGACGCACGCATTTCGTCCAAGAACAGAAAGAGATAGCAGTGCGACACCAACGAATCAATAAAACCTATCAACCTAGTGGCACCGGGCATATTAGTACTGGTAGTTACAAACCACCCGGCACTAGATTATCGACTACCAGGATGTCGACAAAGCAGTTTGTGTCACAGAATCGGGGATCACACACATAAATAGTTGCAATCCCGTGATCCCAGCGCCCGAATACTGGGGGATGCGTGAACAGTTGCTTGATAGTGTCATGCACGAATATTTGAAAACCGTGAAAACAGGCGTTTGTTTTACATTCGGGCTGAAAGGACCTCGGAGCGCTGGCCTCTATCGGGAGCGCTTTGCCTGTAGCAAGGGTGTCTGCTCTTCCATAGCAAATACATGCATCCTAAGCAGTGGATACGAGATACACAATGCAAATCAAACTGAGGAGAGAAAACCTGGTAGTTTCCGATAGGAAAACAAAGCCCCTCCCTAGCGCGCATACTCACACGCCGTCTTAGTCGCTGACGCAGTGAACGGAGAATCAAACGAGCTTGACTTTGTTCAAGTATCTGACATGGTTCCCAATGACGATTGGGCATCTTCACCGTTTGAGTACTGCACTGCTGTACATGTACATAAGGTTGACCCTAATTTCCAAGTGCTTCGTCCCCGCATGGGGAGGGCAGTTCTATAAAGGCGAGGCCACATATGCCCAATGCCCAAACTAAAGGTTCCCTTCATTTGCGAACGCGATCGTGAAGAGGTTGAGCGTACCACGGACCTGTTGTGTCGTCCGTCTCCAAGCATCGGGCGATCCGCCTGATCGGAGAAGAACGGTTGTAGGAATTCTAAATTGCATGACTAATGCTGGAAAACATGATGTAGGCATGGTGTAACCGAGCAGGATACCTTCCTATTTGACTCTCCAAGATTAGTGGCCCAGTGTTGGAGACACGAAGCGAAAGGTGGGATTGGGATGCCAATAGGCAGTAGGTAGTTTCCGTGCTGGGGGGATGTTTGCCGCCACCTTTCTACAACTACTTTCACGAAAACCGTTATACAAGGGGTACGATCTTGAAGTGGTGGTGGATGAAAGACGTTTGAGGACTCATTAATTAGTTTTAGCACGAAAGGGTCTCACCAGTGGACACTGTTCGGGCTGGGGGGGTGGCGTAAAGGTGGCTTGAACGTCAATGCCTTCAAACGGCTTACTTACTCGGAGTCATGTCAGTACTATCAAACGTGGCGTGAACGGCAGTGCCTTCAAACGGCTTACTTACGCGGAGTCACGTCAGTACTTGGGGGGGTGGCGTGAAGGTGGCGTGAACGTCAGTGCCTTGAAACGACTTACTTGCTCGGAGTCATGTCAGTACCTTCAAACGTGGCGTGAACGTCAGTGCCTTCAAACGACTTACTTACTCGGAGGCACGTCAGTGCCTTAAAACGACTTACTTACTCGGAGGCACGTCAGTGAAGGTGGCGTGAACGTCAGTGCCTTCAAACGACTTACTTACTCGGAGGCACGTCAGTGAAGGTGGCGTGAACGTCAGTGTCCTCAAACTACTTACTTACTCGGAGTCATGTCTGTACCTTCAAACGTGGCGTGAACATCAGTGCCTTCAAACGACTTACATGCTCGGAATCACGTCAGTCCCTTCAAACGTGGCGTGAATGTCAGGGCCTTCAAACGACTTGCTTGCTCGGAGTCACGTCAGTACTTGAGGGGGTGGCGTGAACGTCTTAACCTTCAAACCACTTCCTTCCTTGGAGTCACGTCAGTACCTTTAAACGTGGCGGGAACGTCAGTGCCTTCAAACAACTTACATACTCGGAATCACATCAGTACCTTCAAACGTGGCGTGAATGTCAGTGCCCTCAACCAATCTGCTTACGCGGAGTCACGTCAGTACTTGAGGGGGTGGCGTGAACGTCTGAACCTTCAAACGACTTACTTTCTTGGAGTCAAACGTCAGTATCTTCAAAAGACCACACTAGGGGTGCACCAAATGTTCCTGAGCGAAGTTTCACACAGAGCTTGCAAAGATGACTTTCGACGAAATCCTCGATTGCACAGCCGGTCTTGGGGTATTGGCAGCCAAACTCAAGATCTTCCATGAGCGGCCGACTCACATGAGGCTCGACTTCGTCTAATTTCGTGGTGGAGAGGCAGCAGATGTTCTGGAGGCTGAGAGGGATACTCAAGAGACAGCAGGGGGAAAAGAGCCCCAGAAGAGCGCGGGACGACGCGGCAACTCAGAGGACTTCCTCGGGTGAGCAGATGCTGGGGGGATAACAGGGTCTTGATCAAGGAGGCGGCCGGCAAACGCGGGAGGGAAGGCATCCACGCGAATCGGGCGCACGAGCATTGGACCGGGGGGTAGCGAATCACTTCCGTCGAACAGCCCCGGTCTGAGCTATCAAGCGTCTATCAGAGGACGCCGGATCAGGGGTCAGGTAGGTTTGTGTGTACCCCGTTACATAAGCGGCTAAGGATGCTAAAGCATCGTACCATTTTCAAGTTAGATGCACGGAGCCGAAGTCGCAGTCGTGACCGCCGTAGCAGCCACCACCGCCGTAGCAGGAGTGCCACGCAAGAGCGCAACCGCAGTAGCAGCAACCGAGCACGGCAACGGGAACCCGCAGGACGGGGGGGCAATCAGGTCCACCACCTCCGCCGCCGCGGAGGGAGCGTAAACAGCCGGCCCAGCAGGAGAAGGAGGAAGAGGTGGAACAGCATCAGGCGCAGCAACTGTGTCGTCAGCAGCAGCAGCAACTGCAGCCGCCGCAGAAGCCGAAACAGCAGCAGTGACCGTCAGAAGGAGAAGCGGAAGGCGTAGGAGCCGCGTCACGAGCATCGGGGATGTCCGTACGTGGCCGAAGCTCGTTAATCGTCGAACGGATAAGGAAGGACGCGGTAGCCGGTTCGTCGGGGATATGGAGGAGGAGTTGCCCACGCTGTTACCAGGTAGTGGCCGGGATACCCGCTGTGCACCGACGATAGTTATGCGTCGGGCAGGGGGTGTGTTGCAGCGCTACCGGCTTCAGGAGTCGCCCAGGTGGGCGACAGGGTATTCTGTTATGTACGTTGACTGACCTGACCAGTGACGCACGGAGGGTGCATCGTGTAAGGCAGCGAAAAAGCCGTAGGATGGCTCGCTGTCATATCGATGTAGGTATACAATGGAGTGTCCCCGGCGGGGGAGGCCATTGTCTGGGTCATGGAAACCCTGTATCGGCTGTAATAGTCGATGCGGGTGCTCTCTGGCCCTACCTGGGGTTAGTCAATCCCACCAAAGAACGAAAGAAACAAGTCAAACCATATCCTGTTCACACACCGTGCATGGATCTTGCCCCCCACGTTCATGTCAGTTGCCCATAACGTGCATGTCAGTTAATCCCACGTCGCATTCGCTGAGCAATACCAACACTCAACTCTCGTGGCGTCTGGCCACCCCGTGGCCAGAGAGGATTTAGGAGCGAGGTACGGAGGAAATCCCCATGAGGACTCTCTCAACGAACGACAACAGCTGGCTATCGAGGTGAGACCGAGCCGATAGCGGCACACAAGAGGAGGCAGCTGTAACATATACGCCATGCTGCTGGTGCTTGCCGTAGTGAGCTTGCTGCACCAACGCTGTCGCCGGCGCTTCCTACTGTCGATTAACCTCGAACGACTGCTGACCACCAAATTGTTTGGTATCTATCTGCATACGGAATATACCATACGGACTCCCAGCGTCTAGTACGTACGAGCTTAGCCGGCCGAAAAATGGAAACACCATCCATAGGTCGTATCTCGAGAACCACTGCGAATTAGGACTCGCACTTTCAGAGCTTTCTTCGTGGTGCCCACCGTGCTCCACTGCCTCGGCAGCTGGGCCATGAGCGGCTTCGAGCGTGCGTGATGTGCTAATGCTGCAGATGCTACAGCTGCTTTGCTGCGCCTCTCCTGCTGCTGCTTCTGCAGGCGGCAGCTGCTGTGTTGTTCTGCTGTTGCTTTTGCTGGTGCTCACGCAGGCCTTTCCCGGAGTAGGTCAGCCTGAGATATATTCTTATGCCCTCCCTCCTCGTGCGCCATCCGGCTCCCGTGCCCCCATTGTTGTGCCAGGGGCAACCTCGGGGGTTGCATGAAGTGGTACTGCTTCTGCTGCTGCTGCATCTGTTCTTCCGCTGCCCTGGCGCTACTGCGATGTATGTCTTGCGGCTGTTCCGTTTTGCTGCTATTGCAGCTGCTGTGTTTGCAAAATGATTTTGCTGCTGACCCCCGTGTGAGCATGTTTGTTGTGCATGTCAACTCCTTTCCAGGATGTATCTCCGCATCTTGAAGATAAAAGATGGGTCCATATGTTTCGAAATATGTACGACTACCGTCTCGCAATCGATATTCAAATGGCTTCTAGGCGGAAGTCACGTGCCAGTGATGTTTTCGTATGATATGTACCTGTATGCTCCGCTGCTGTTACTTGCTCCTGCTGAGCTTGGTACCCCACAGCAATAGCCGGCACTCGTTCTGTTGATTAACTCGATCGACTGCTGCTCGAGTAATTGATTTGTATCAATCTGTGCAGGAAGTATACAATACGTATGTCGAGTGTCTCGTACCTACTTTGTAGTGCTGGTTGCTGCGGTATAAGAACGAGTAATGCGGTGTAGAGCTGGATGGCGTATGGTAGTGTTTGTTTTTCTTGTGTTTGCAGCCTTTTCTCATTTCTCACTCATTGTTTCGTTATTTTATGAAGCCCTTCGCAGTACTGTCGCACTAATACTTCGAGTTGCATACCGGTACGCCCTTAGTCATTACGAGCATTCGCGGAGCCGCAGGTGGGCGTCAGCTCGCTGTTGCGAAGCCACCCTTCTGTGTGTATACAATTGTTTTCTGAGCCTTCTTCGTTTTCACCTGGAAAAAATCGATTTGGTTTCATTACTGGTTGAGAAAACGTCTTCCGGCATGTTTATCTCGTACTTTGTTGTACATCTCGTGACTAAACCACTGCGTGCGTTCTGCGTCTCAACGGTCAAGGGTGAACACCACCTGGTGTGCAATAACCCTTAAGAAGGCGCTCGCTCCCGTCGCGACATGAAGACCTTCATATACCCCTTAACCCAGCTTGATATGCAGCTTCGTGAATATACAATCACGGGCGGGGAGCGCTGAGTGATACTAGGTATAGCACGTTCCGGTGAGCATTCCAGAACGTTAGATTTATTTCACCAGAGTCGAGGTCGTCATCATCGCCGAACAATGCTACGTCGTCTCGATCGATGGCTCGGCATTGCCCACGCTTGGCCGTGCCAGCCTCACTGAAGGGTGCTGTTCTGGATAAAGTGCAGTGGTCGAGCCACTCGCGTCAATTCGCCGAGTCTCGATGGAACAAAGGGGCTTTCGAGCTCGCTGTTGTACTCTTGTTCGCTCAAGGTGGACGAACGTCTCCGCAGCGACACCTTGCTCGCGCAAGGCGCTCTCTACATCTTGAAACCCACCCGTGTGACAATGGCTCTATCCCATTTCAGCTCGTGTCATACGGATGGCGCTTGGGGTCTAGCCGCAAACGACATTGACTATCTCGCAAGATCTGAGTCCTGGGTCTGCCTCTGGGCCTACACGCCTGCTGTTCTCTCCACCCCCCGCTGACTCCGAGAATGTTCGACAATACATCACACAAGACTTTCTTTGGAGTTCCCGTCGAAACACACGTTTTTATTCATAGTATATATTACACGGTAGACACAAGAACAAAGCAAACACATACCGTAGAAAAACGTCGGATACCAGTGAACTGCAATGCGCAATACATAGTGGCCGATCATAACTGAACATTAGGAAAACTGAAACGCTCCGCAATGTTACAAGGGGCGACCGATCCAGCAAGCTTGGTGACCAAAAGGGAATCGCGTAGCTAAGTCTAGGGTTTTTCGTCGAAGAATAGGTTCAGTCGGACGCCTCTTATGTGTCTGGTGATATTTCCGCCTATCTTTCTTTTTTACGCCGCCATTTCTTACGAGGCGTGTTGCACTATTCGCTATACCAAGTATTTCTACAGAGATAGAGGTTAATTTTGTGTATAATACTTGTACCATATACTAATCAAATGCTGCTACTCCTTCTACGCCTGCTACTACTACTACTACTACTACTGCTGTTACTAGTACAAATACCACTTCCACTACTACTCCTACTACAACACCTACAAGAACTACTCTTAAGACTACAACCACGGAAATGCCTCAATGCTGTACGTTGCAACCTTCTATTCATATGCATTTTCACCAGCAGCTTGAACACGTGTTTTGGCTTTTTAAACAATGGTCGACTACCTATAGACCGTTATACGAGGTAGCGCTTATTCGCAAAAATGACGTTTATACAGAGTGGCAGTGGCATGGAGACAAAGCAAAAGTGCATGCGGTGACGTCAATTTTTAGTCAAACGACCTCGGTTGCCACGAAAAATCGTGTACGTAGATAATATCGCTCAAAACTAAAAGGGCGCGAGAGAAGGGTACAAACACTCTACGGCGTACTTCAACAAGATACATGAGACGAAATTAACAATTAACGAAGAAGAGACACGACTAAGCTACTTGAAACAAATGGCAAGAGTTTTATCCCTGCATTTTGTCCAAACCTCGCTAAACGGCAGCATGGCGGTGCTGTCCTTACATCGTCAAATCAACCGTGAAGAATTCACGTTGCACAGTTTGACCGGACAGAGACTATGTACCACCAATTGCGAAGAGGATACATGATTCAGGTGGGACTGAAAAACGTAAAATATGTTATCGGAGAAAAAACGACATACATACCCGGTGCTCGGCAACACGAATTTAAATATTGATAAGTACGTACCGGTTGCGTCACAAAGCAGGGTTTACTTGACGTGGGAGATAAATATTTAGTCACGATATCATAGTCTTCATGCTCACCTGTCGATCACCGATCTAAGGTCTGTTATCGACGCGCCGCAATGGGTTATACGTTTCGGAACCTCGCCGCGATGGGGAACCCGTGTGCGGAAGGACTGCAATATCGTCGACCGAATAACAGACGGTCAGAAATTGAGCCTCAAACACTCAAACACGGCAAGGGTGGCCCCGACATAGGGTGGCTACTGTCCGGCAGTGTGATAAACACGAAACGTACCCGTTCACATTTGCAATATACTACTACGTGTAACATAATTGTAATACGAGTCGTGTGGTACATTGTACACGTCATAACCCGTCCGCGAGCGGGTGTAATATATGTCATTTATAATGCAGCAATATATGTACCGCATAAAAAGTATCGAAACGAAAAATGTCTTCGCATGCTCCACTTCACTTTCCCTCGAAAACACAGACACACCACTTAAAGTTGTTGCAATATAGAATACTGTATACCGTATGAAAATTCGTCCTTGCACGCACCACTTCAAATCCTCTCGAAACAAACGACACACATATTTATTTCATATTGCTGCGCGCCGGCTGTAGTTATGGTAGTATGTCCGAAAATATACGGTATGTTATTATTTCTCTCGCCATCCGACACTGCGTGCAGCTTGAGATGTTTAACATTGAACCCTCATAACTTTCCCGTAAGAAGATAACCTCGGAAACAAAAAGGAAAGCCACGCACCAAACAATTTTTTTTTTCTAAACAACAGTACAAGGTACGATTTACACAATCGAAAAACATACCAGGGTATATATTAATAGCTAGCTACAGATAGTACGTGCAACCTTGAGAATTTTACTATTAATATTAGTAACAATTATAGACACACCACGTAGACACACGCACTCCCGTACTTTGCACCTTCAGAATTAGTCTTCGTCGTGTACTTGAAACTATTCTGCAGGGGGCTATATATAACCCGTAGAACCCTTCGGTAGTATGGTTATGATGGTGTCCAAATATATGTGTATAATATATTTACGTCTATTTACAGCAGTATAGATAGATATATATGAAGAAATCAGTACATGTTTTAATAGCTACTACAGCGGAAAATATCCCGATTCATGGCAAACAACCTCCTTTTTTTTTCAAATATTTTTGAGACGTTTCGAGCCGTACTACGCCGCTTTTAAAGTTGGGCATCAACTATCTAATCGGTCAAACTCACAGCTGACGCATGTAATACTTGTATAATTGTTTGACCCACACACTCCCTGAATTCTGCAGCAGCTGAAGGAGACTCTGTGTAATCGTATATGGGATATTATTATGTGTCCTGCATGCAGCCAAATAAACCCCGTGATAAGCGCGACCCAAGTTACCAGACACAGCTTGCACATAATATTATGACTTTCGACGACATCCATCTTCGATCTCACAGAAAAAACTTTGTTTCTTCAATATATGTAGATTCTGTCGACTATGGCCTGCCGCTTCAGGCAAAAACGAGATAATCTAAAATGCGTTTGAGGTATCGAGAGACGATGTGCGGCTGAAATCCTGCTTCAAAACATAAACGGGTCCAGAAAATTGGGGTAGATCTGATGTGAGTGAACAATTAATTTGATATATGTAATAATAGGGGTTCATACCTTTGACCCACTGTCAGAAATAGTTTTCTGGAATTCTCACTGTAAACACTGTCGCATGTACATCGCAGTCTGAATATTATATTGGAGTCTACAGTAGTACATTCACTTTTTCACGTAAAGGTGTGGTTGAAGCATTAAAATTCCTTGCGATATGCTAAGAAAAAACTATGTTGCCGCTTGTTCACAAAAACTTGTCCGTCATAGGTCGCCCAGTTTGACCATACCCGTCGTCGGCCGGCCCACTATATTTACCAGTCTACCAGGAACCATTTTGAACTGTTTGTTGGTGTTGTCACAACCCTGCTAAAAGGTTGTAGGTACCGTGAACACCAAGCAGTACGCAACACGATGCATGGCAAATGATTTTTCAACTAAATGTTCACCTCTCATCTAGACGCCCGCAAGCACACAACCGACACCCATGCGCTAACGATTGCGGTGCTACGCCCGCTACGCTTTGAAACCATATGTGTGGTGTCAGATTATGCAATATATACCATTGAAATTACTGGAACCCGGGTTCAGCGGATGAGGGAAGTAGTAATGTACCGTGTGCAGGTGACACCGAAAACATGACGAACAAACGAAAACAGCGAACAACAACTGAAGGATGAGTTTGCTGTGGCGGCAGACCGCTGTTCCTTTGACAAGGTTCTCCGTATGACGCGCTACCCGAACACACAGTCTAATTTGGCGTGTCGTCTGCCAATTCAATGGGTTGTTTAAAAGGAATACTGTCCTGAAGTTTAGTCACCAACATATAACGATTGGAGACCACGATAGACGATGGCTTCACATATATATATGCATACTTTGCGTCCTACGGGCACTATCCCAGTCGATTGTTATTTTTTCTTCTTGTCATTGTTTATGTACTTTGAGCTTCGTCCGGTCCATCCTTATAATATCTCGAACCCGGCGTGGGTGTAACCGTGCACACCAGTACCCAGTTTTTAAATGTCTTGGTGTAACTGATCGATGTAACAGACGCGTTAGGCTCGCGTGCAACATTTATTTCCTCTTGAAGCCTAGGCTTGTCCGTTCCGGGCGCCACATGAAACTTCGAATATATATCACCTACACGGTGCTCGGACTTCGCAACGCACACGGCACATACATACTATGTTCAAATGGGCGGCGGCCGTCGTGGATGCCTAGAGATCCTCGTAATACAGAATCATGCTACAGTACATATTTCGTCATTGCCGCCGTCAAGCGGCACAAAAAAAAAGAACGTTTACTGTGGGAACCTATGATTGCCACTTTTATGAGTGATGGGACTTCTTGTTTGGCGCATGTTTTAGAAGGGCGCATGATTATTTAGACGAGGTTCTGTGTTAATTGCCGGAAAATTCTTACGGCAGTAGTAACCTTGGGTTAGAGTCGCCAGCTGGTCGCAGCCAAAGACCTCAATAGTCCCAAACATTCTACCAATTAACTTACGACGCGATGTTACAACAACCTTATTATGCAACTGCCCCCGTTAGGAGGGGCACACACTAGAACTGTTTGAGTGCCATACGAGGGAACACATATATTGGTACATAGTGACCTCTGGTCGTTACTGGTGCTCCACACAGAAAACCTGCCCCAGGATATGTTTGGTTCCAGCTAATATATGATGGCCGTTTCAAGAACACATAATGGGATATGATATACGGAGGGCAATGCATCATTTAAAAAAGGTGGAGAAACTCTGTGCAGCCCTACCGGTACATATCAGGTGAACGCTTACTTTCATTGGGGGCGCCAAGTCCATCTGTCATCACAGTTATCACCGAATGAATGTGGAAGGATCAGGGTGATCTTGGCACGGACAAGTGTACCTGACCTAGTATAAGGGATGGGATTCATGACTACGATCGAACCCACTGATGGATATTGAAAATGGCTTTCTTATCTCTCTAGCCAGCGTTTTTGCCCTTGTTACCGATAGCGATCTTCGCTATATGCAACATCAAAACCTAACAGATTCGCATTGCCTCGCGTCCGATCTACCGCTCATTCATGTATCTGCAATTCAGGGATCGTTAAGAGCAGCCCCTGTAGATCGCGGTCAACCGCCGGTCCGGTGTAGGTAATCGCGCGACGCCACCGACAAACACATTGTACGCAAGTCGTTCGAGTCGCCTTCGGAGACACGAAAGCCTCCCCAAATCCGTCAACGACGGTGCTCTGGACGTCAACGCTTCCAAGTGTTACAACACTAGTTTCGTGTTTCCGGGAATATGATGAATTTGAGGCGTATGCAGAGAAATATAATTCTTGGAAATACCATGTTTTTGGAGTACATCGCGGGAAACAACCACCGAACCACACTTGGGTCTGTTCCTCGTAAGCTACGTACTACAGTAAGGTTTGAGCTTCCATATTCTAGCCCTACAACTTTGAGCAATCTCTGTACCTCACCTTGAAACTGCCTGCCGGAATGTGAAACCTGATAGCCCAGGTCCGAAGAGCACGGAAACACGAATATTGTTCCGACATTGTTTAGTATCGACAGGGGGGGAGCCAAGGTAGTCCGAAATTCGTATATTAAAAGAGGCTAAACGTCACGTAGCTTGCGTCGCAAAGAGGATGAGAAGAGAGAGCAATATTGACTCTTGCTGTTCAAAGAATCTGCCAGCGAACACCATGATATATTCTCAACGGATCCGTTGCATCCAGCTTGGCCCAGGACCCAGTTGGACGCCACTGTAGATGTCTGTGCGTTGAGCGCTGACCAGACAGCTAGTAGTGATGATGCTAAAATTGTAGTCAGCTTACATAAGTAGCGGTTATGGTGTGGCAGTAAGAACAAACGCCGTCTACGAATGAATGCGAAACCAGTTTTGTTGCTAATTAACGACATGAACGTTTCGGCACGTATCTGATTCATTAACCGAGTGTTTCCAAATCGAACATGTACAAAAACAAGAACGTTGGCACGGGTGTATTGCTTCACGTTCGGGTGGGGAAACTACCGAACATGGCCGGATCGTGCCCGGGAATGCGTGAACTCAAAGCGTTTGGATGTTTTATAACAACTCGTCGACGGCGATGCCGAGTTTCGGCCAAAACGGTGAGGCATGCTATTTCAGCTACATGGTGCTTTCATTTTTTTTGTCAAGTGTTCTTGTCGATGCGTTCAAACGGGTTGGGTAGAAGGCTCAAACCAATGTTAATGTAATTACTACAGTAGAACGACAGGCATCCCCGACAACGTTTCCAGGTACCTTTTTTCGGGGGATCACATTCAATGAGGCCTACGGTACACCCAAAAACCTATACATTGTCCATTTTCTACGAACAATATTTTTTCCTATCAGCTATAGTTTCCCGTCCCTGAAATACACAAATCCGGACCACCGAAGCAAGCATATCCCAGCGTGAAAAACACGCGATGGAAAAGCACTGTACCGGCGTGTAGGGTGCACGAGCCCGGGCGAAGACGCACCCATTTTCAATCCAAATACGACGTGGTCGATATTAATCGAACTCTCGTACATCGAACATACGCCACATCGGACATACATCCGACTTCCCATGGATACTGATCCAAGGTCTACGACAGACGTCAGCAAGGGCAATTGCCTGTCTGGAGTATTATTGCCGACCATGAGTCGACCACCCAACGAAGCCCCCATGAGCAACATGATTATATGTACTTGGGTAACCTACCATGCTCAAGCTCGCGGGGTTTCTTAGATGGGCGCCATGCATGACCGCACATGCCTCTTGTCGTACAAAAGAGAGTCCCCGAGCTACGGGCAATCGTTCAATGTCCTTGGCAATCGGCCGGTCAACAGACCTGTTGCGCGGCCTACTTATACAGAGGCGTAAGGCTGGCGATATTACGTTTAAATCACTGAGAATTATACACCCCATACATTACTTGTAGATGAGGTGAAACGCGCAGTCACTAGTGTACATGGAGAAGTGACCAACCTACCTTTACGACTCCAGCACACAAACTCAATACGTTGACGTTGACAATATGCAAGCCAACGACATGGTGATAGGTGCTGAAACTATTGCGCATGCCGACCAAACCAAACACCAGCGACCTTGGGAATCTATCTGACTACTGGCGAATATAACCATGTTTGCCAGTAGCAACGTGAGCGACGACGATGCCATATGTTGGGGGACGGGGGTGGGCGGGCCAGGCCTCCACAAACCGTTGCATCTCGTAAATACAATGGGGGTGTTCAACGAGGCCCTTCGGTTCGAAGGTTGATGCGCTTCTGAACTTTGATCTTGCTCCCATCGCGTGGAGCAGGTTCACCAAAGGCAGCAGAGTCCTATCGTCGGGCCGTCAAGAATGAACCTCGCGCTCGTTTCAACCACATCGCCGATATAGAAACAAAGACTATTATAGGTACAAATAGTCATGTCACGTATTCTTCGGGCACTGCACGCGTCATATTCCGTACCCATAACTCTTAAGCGAGGTGGGTAGCTACTCTTGGGAAAATACTAAATCTACTCGATCCCCGTTGAAATATATCCAGTATGGACGTCAACTGCGAGTAAGAGGCAGGGGGTACCGAGGCCGAGTGCGAAGTTAGTGAACGTATTTTTGTCGAGAACGAGGTGTAGAAAAACCGCATACACTCGTTCCGTCAATGTTGGCGATACATGAGGGTTGCCTCTCACGCACCCGTTGTTGAACGTCGGTGGTGTATCACAACCCAATACGTCACGAAGGCCGATCAACAATTCAATGTTGACAAAGTTCCCGATACACACCGGGAGACATTACCTGCGTACTGCCGGTACATTCCGTTTCGATACCGTCCTCGTTGTTGGTACACGGGGACATCCGTTGGATATATTTGCGAAGGTCAGCCCCCATAAAATTTATTCCGCGGCACCTCTGGTTATCAATGAAGATAACCTGTCGGTTTCCAGCCTGAAGGTTGTCCTGACAAGAAACGCAACTCAAAGAGCTCGTCCTATGGGGATGCCACGACTTCCTGTAATCGTAGAAACGAGGCACAGTTAAAGAAGAATCAGCATCACACCAACCAATAAATATATTGCTAGGATGTCCACCTATACTGGATAATTTCATTTCTACGATTCAACAAGAACGGCGCACCTCAAGCGAAAAACGATGTGGAGCACCGCAAGAACAGGGTCTAGGATATAGCCTTCACTGTGTGGCCGTCTAAAATCTTTGCGCCTGATAGACGAACGCAGTGCCGTACCGACGACGGTGGAGCGTGTTTTGTTGTGACGTTGTGGGTCTTGTGTGTTGAACGTTTGGTAAAGATTTAGAGGTATCTATCAGCCTGAGTCCACATTTGCTAAGGTTCTGAATATGTTCGCCTCATAGATTCCCATCATACCGAAGTCACGATCGATCGAACCCAGCCTACCCGAAGCATGACCGACTACACCAAACATCAGGCAGTATAATAGACGTAACAGCAGCTGGCCTCACCAGGGAAAATTTATAGCAACACAGCACCCGCCACACGAGCATATCGGTGTACAGACGTAGAGTCTAAACTATGCAATATTTCGTACGTAGGCGCCATAGGTACGTGCGCTCTCTCCTCGCCTGATGCAGAATTGCGCACACCGCCCATCTCGCGGAGGATAAACCCTTCCCATATATCCAGCCGTCAGGAAATACCCATCATCTGCCGTCAAATCACAACACACCAAACACAATAAAGGCAACGCCCGGTGCGTTAGATAAGATTCATGCCACTCTATGGCACGCCCCAAAATACTGTCCGGCGATATCGGGGTATGAAGCGTTAGCATTCAGCAACCATCTCCAGGAAATGTGCAACCTCAATCGTCGAACGCGTCGTTGGTCATCATTTCGTTTCGAGACAGGACGGGCAAATAAACACAAAAACGGTTCCAGTCCGTCGAGGAGTTTGCGGAGAATTGAAAGAAGCAAACTATTGCAGTTCTTCAAAGAGCTTTTGGTGCCTCGACGGCGTGGTAACGTTTCAACTACGCAAGTCGATAAATTGAATGTCAGTCAATGTCGAGGTTTGATAATGCATGCCGGTCAGCCACGATATTAATGATCATGTACTCGTACACCGTATGGTTGTTATTGATTCGTGCATGAACGAATGGGTTTACGCCTCCTTCGAAAACGATGAATGCATCACGATGGCTGGAGCGTTGGCATACGTGCCGATGTCCACGATCGCGATCCTATGTCACTAGCAACTTATACCCGTTGCGTGGACGGGTACGTGCAGTTGCAAAGTTACTGTGCGTGCGATTTGTGCCAGTGCGGCCGATGCGATCGTTGAGTATTTGGCGACGGCCGTACCCTACACCGTGGTGGAAGGCTGTGAATTGGTTCCATCGCAAAAAAAAATGTTTCCAAATCTGCGTTCGGTGGCAACGTGATGTTGGTGGATCTTGACTTTTTCCGCGCGCCACGACAATCGTTACGTAACATATATATATGTCCGATCGACGGGGTTCGCCGTCTGGGGAGTTACTAACTACTGCTGTAATATACAATACGATCATTTGCAAGATATACCGTCGCCATGGGATGGTTCATGAGGTTAAAAATTCATTTGTTTTTCAAAACCATGTTTCGGCTCAGGCTGTGAAGGACCCTCATAAACACTTGAGATATGATCCTACGGGCCCACCCAGCCCAATACCGAATGGTAGTCAATGACACTTTGCTAGGCCTTCATATCTCACGTCCGGACGGGCTAACAAGTGGACAGTCTACCTCTGGTACCATGACACCCAGTAACCCAGCTCGCCACTCGGACTGGCTTCATGGTGTGTGAGAAACGCCGTAGTTGACCAACCTGATCTGGCGGCCGCCTTACGTGTGGGGACCACTGAAGACATGACGGCTGCTGGCTCATTCTTCGACAATAATCGAGACGGCACGATACGCATCCATGCAAAGAGTGAAGTTAGGTCGTGGCATGGTCAGCATGGATTTCTTGATTCAACGAAGACACAGTTTGGCAACTTTACAATGCGTACTGGAGATCAAGTGAAGGTCCGTCAACCTTTGCTACTTCGCATGTAGGTGCTGTAGCTATTCGAAATCGTATTCGGAGAACAAGCTCAACATATAACGATATATCAGTGGTTGTCGCGACACCTGTAGCGGTGATACAGGATGAGGGTAGAATGCTCCGGCTGCAGACATACCAGGCCCATCCTGAGCCAAACATGATGTGCTCACATGTTGATGTGTGCCGCCGTCCAATGTCGTGGATGTTGCGGAAATGATGTGCTTCACGGGGTTAACCGTCTCCGGCCAGTCAGCCTTGCCATCAGTCTGAATATGTTTCAAACAGTCGGAGAAAGATTTTCACGTTTCGGCGAGAAACGAGGTCTGACCGAGCAGCATATCTTTTTCACGGCAATATTTCATATTGTTCAAAAAGACAGCACGTGAGAGGTGTACAACCCCCATTACTAATTGTCATGAACCTGTAAATGTCCACCCCTCAGCTTGCGATCGACATTCCTTCAACCATTCACCGGGCTGCAGTGCCGGCGGGTGGGCGGGCGTCAAGTTTGGAAGACGTACCATTGCTAAATCCCCAAGATTGCATAGGGGTTACACGCTCTATCGTTCCTGGACTAAACGGTTAAAACACAAACTGACTTACAAATCATTTCTGACACATTTTACGATAATCGTCCGACTACTTCATGAGGTGGACGGGTTTTAATGTTTAATTCGGTTATACACTAACGCTGGACTACGGCCCAACAAGTAGATTTATGACCCGTTCTTCGATAGAAGAGGTAGCACATTTCGGTCATTTTGTTTCTGAAAGGCGGGTGTTCCTCGACCCCGAATCGTCGGAATGCCAATCTTGATTTCGAAAAAAACGTTTTGTAGACTTGGGCCACCGGATTATTCATCGAGATTCAATTTTATATCTGCTTAAGTGAGTTTTCGGGGGTGAGGTATGGAACTCTTTAAGTGAGGAGCTTCATACAAATTAGGGTCAACCTCTATCTATCGCGGAACTCCTCTCAGATGACTCGAACAGTAAATATATCACTTATGACACACCTCAGCCTATCCTATATGAAGTACCAATACACGGGGTAGACGGAGGTTTTAATGCGATATCCTGTGCACCACCGCCAAAGTACCGCCTTACAAGAATGTGTGTAGATCATTGTGAATATGCCAGCTTTGGCCCGACGAGCAGTCATCAATTACGCACAAGTCTTTCGGTGAGGGTTTGAACGTTCAATATGATGTCTTGTCTAACCTGTAGGAGGAGCCATTCGTCGTGGTCGGCCATGTAGTCTACATCAGGCGCAAACGTCGTCAGCAGAGCCTTAACAGTCGTGGAGTCGATGGTCAGATTCTCCACCAATAATAGTTGGTTTAGAAAAAGCAATGTAGAGCGATCACAGCGCCGAGGAAGGGTGGGATTAAATAGGGTACACTGTCCACCCGTCATCAGCCCCTGTAGACATATGCGTCAATTCCATGAGATTCATAAGTCACCCCACGGTACGGGTTGCACTCGTTTGGTCAAAGGTTTCTGACCGATTGAGTTCCCTAAATGAGGAGCTAGGAGTTAGGATAATGTTTTTACTCGTATATTCGTTTTAGGACTATTATTAGCATAGAAGTGCCGGTCGGGTGACGCGAACAAAGTTCTTCCAAGTATTGTATCGGGTGAGATACTGAGCTCCTAATGTGAGAGGCTCAGGACCTTCTGGAGGGCCCCTACCGTGGGATGACTCTCATCCCAGACAATATTCCAGTATGATATCATACACAGATCTGAAACAAGCAGAGAACAAACAACTGTGTGCAAGCATTTGTGTGGAGATATCTACAGGCTACGTAGTCTTCCTACTGCCGTTACCCCCGTCAAGATATGTGCAACTGGGAAACCCGCAACAAAGGCGAACAAACAAAAATCACGGAATGCCAAAATTCGGACGCAGACGAGCTCGGTGGCTGAGGCATGAACGAAGGCAACACTCCGAATGCGATTGCACGCCGCATCTGCGAAGCTAAGGGGCCTCTCTCGATCCTATAGTTGAAGACCAGAAGAGAATCGTCTGAGGATCGGCACTGCCATGCCACCCAACGGCCACCAAACATATGTCGGCAAAACCCCGGCATAGGGACCAAGTTGTCTATCGATCGGTTACTGTGCAGATGATGGAGGAAGTAGTGGCAAGCAGTTGAAGAACAGTGTAAGGTTCCGTCGTTCAGTTGGTGTTTCACCTACCAACGCTTGTGAACCAATTTGCTAGCGCCAACAGCACAATGCCTGTAGCGAAGCAGGGTGAGGCCTGTGCTTCGATGCGAGCCAATAAAAATATGGCGCAAAATTGCGTTGCAGGTCTTGCTGCTAACGTGTCGCCGACGTCGTCGACCAGAAAAATGACATATCAATCAAAACAAAAATACTTGTGTATCATCCAGTAGAGCCCCCTCCTTGCAGTCACTTGGTAAATGCGAAGGCCTCGTCAGTGACAACCACGTACCTTTGCTATGTCGCCGCGTCGAGTAGATAGCGAAAACGAACTGTGGACTGTGCTCATACACACGATCCGTAAGATCCATCGTAGATTGAGGAGTTCCATGCTGAACAGGGATTCTGGTAGTAGGGTATTGGGATGTCGGGGTAACGTGTACCCCACCAATACCACTCGTTAGATGTAGCTCCATATGAGACGAGTCAGCTCGACAGCTCGGATATATAATATATGATGAGTTCCGTATTATTGTCTGGAGCAACCACGCGTTCCCGCGCCAGCTGAGTCTATACTTAAGTCTTGTAGAGATCAATCAACACACTAGTGAGTAACCGGTGATCTTTTATTGGCAAGCGTAGCCGAGGCCAACCTAGAGAGGTGGGAACCTTCCGGCATGTCTGGTTTAGATGGCGTGTCTAGTCTGGAAGCCAACGTGGGAAATATGTAAAATATGAACATAGAAAAACTGCTGCTGCTGATGATCCGGAGAGGATCGAGGTTTTGGTGGAAAGGACGTGAGAGGAGAAGAAGAAGATGCCGCACCAGAAGCAGCAGCGATCCCAGCAGGGCCAAGTTTGAGCCGGACCTGGTAGATTTGCTTGGCACTGGTGTCGAAGGCTCTGGAGAGCAGCAGTTGCAGGGGCAACAGCACCTCCAGTAGCACCGTCAGCAACAGCAGCAGTCAGAGGATTGCTGCGCCTGTCGCGACGATGAAGCGCACGCAGCACCCACCGTCATCGCCGCCGCCGTCACCACCGCCGCCGCAGTCGCCGTCTTCGCTACCGCCGCTGCCGCCGCCGTTGTCTCGACCGCCGCGTGACCGTCGATGCTGCAACACCCCAGGATAGCCAGGTATCTGCCTGAATCTATCAGTGGGTTCGTTTCGCGCTGACGAAGAAGAAGTAGAAAGTAAGAATATAAGAGAGGGTGAAGAACGAGTATGTGTATCACCGGGAGGAGCCTGGTGGAAGGTGGAGACCGCGGGAGCGAGGCTGAAAGTGTTTTGGGCAAAATCGTTTTCCTGAACTGCTGAAACACAGCGCCCGCAGGTGGTTGATGGAGGGGGGATGTTGCCCCCCAGGAAGGAGATGAAGGAGAATAAGGATGGGCGCAGGGGGGAATCTGCATCTGCTGTTCGGGATCAGCGCACGGGCGCGACAGGATGCACTGCCCCAAGCGAGATAGAGTGAAAGAGAAGAGATCGAGGCGCCACCAGCAAGGACTTACGTCCGCAACAACAGGCACGTTTGACTTTGTTGATTGTTTGCTGTCGGTAATTTCCGTTTTTAGATTGATTTTATATCGATTTAAGAGTGGTAGATAATATCCGGACATTACATTGCGATTGAGAATTGAGAATGTTGGAATTAGAATAAAATGCACGGACGTGTTCGTATATAGCTTCCTTCATTGAAGTTAGTATGTAGACGATTGCAGGACAATGACGTCTGTCTGTTTTATAGTTGACTGGTCGAGGGCTCAGGTTGGGCATCGATGCGAGTGCGAGTACGAGATGAAAGTAAAGTGTATGCGAAAGCGTAAAATTCGAGTTGTGGCTGAGGATTCGGGGGAGAATGAAGTAAAGAAGACAAGTAAGTGCACAAAGTTGGCGCCGAGTTAAGTTGCATTGATGTACTGGGCATGGAAGCCGATACGCGCTGATGCTGGATGTTGTTTTTTATTGAGTTGTTTGCCCAACACAGTACCATTATGCCAATCGCGTTGCTCAGCCTGCGGAGCACCACAATGCCAAGATGTATCTGGTACAAGCATCTGTATGTTATGCAATAATAATTGAAGAATGAACCATGAAGGTTTCGTTATGATATTCATACTGCTTGCTGTATGCCTGCGACCGATACGTGGCGTTCATTTTATGTGGCGTAAAAACGTATGTCTCTCGGCTCTTCCCTATCCAACCCCTTTTCCCCGCATCTAGCAGTGACTGAGTACCTCAGTGGTCCATTCCTTCTAAGTTACGCCGAATGAGTGGCCTAGCAGATAGTGCTGTATAATTCCCAAGTTTGGGTCGGGGGTTCGAAACTCGCCGAATTCGTAATTTATTTGCGCTTTTCGAGCGTGCGCGCTGGAGACAATACGAATGAATATGATTGTGTGCCTCTAGACACCAGTAGCGTTTGCCGAGGGGAGGGCCCCGGAGATCACTGATACCTAGTCGGGCAAACATGGGCATGGAATGCAGGTTACAGTATTATTGTCTGAGCATCACGCGCACAGACAGGAAGGAAGGGATGGTGTATATTAAAATACTCCGTGTTTGATGGTATAAGAGAGGTACGCTGAACCAGATATGATGTGAGCTCGATGACTACGCAAAGACACATCGCCCTTTGATAACAGCACTGAGCTAGTACAGAAGAAATAAATAATGTATGTGTTGAACCCTTGAGCCCTACTACGTACAGCAACACGTTAGTCTGCGGCATTCCACATATTTAGATCTTCATATGCGGACATCTCGTTTTCGAGTTTCTGAGTTGATGTGTAGGACCACCCATGCTACTTGATACGTACCAAAAGGCGAGATGCTCGAATGCGAACGGGGTAATAGTCAACAAGAGTACAGCAGTAGAAGTAGAATGGAAAGAGAAACATCCGGGTGAATGTAGTGGTCGAGGAATGCATAGATTTGAAGTGGGAGGAGATATTCTCGTTGACAAGCATCTGATTATTTGCAGTGGCATTTGGAACTTTAGTGGTAAAGAGGAGTTGGCAAGCTGGTAACACATGGGAAGAGCAAAACACCCAATGCAGACCTATTCGCTCGATTGCAGGCCCCATCCCTTGTCTGCTTCTGTGTGTCGGGTCAATACTGCGGAGGCGACGTTTGATTCACCCAGGAGGATAATAAGCTGGATGACCCGAGCTGCGGCGACGCCACGAGGCCGGACGGAGAGGCAGCCGCGGCGGAGGCAACAGCAGTAGTGTCTGGGGTATCGTGGTGGTATTTAATGAAATGTGATTGCCTGTGAATATGGATGAATGATTTCATTGTTTTTGTTTTTGAATTAATTGTGTTTCCGGTTGATTTGGATTCCACGAGAGTTTTTGGTGTTTTCCGAGTGGTCTTCACGTCATACATTTTTCAAGTGGGGAAATATATGTGCTATCTCGCATTACCGTCGCGATCTGTGTATCTATGGCGGGAGTAGGGGGTAAGGGGAGACTCTTGTCCGGAGGAACGCGGTTCCTCGCGATCTCTAGCATTAAAGTTCTTGAGTTGATCTTATTTTGATTGGCATGACCACTCCTGAGGTATTTTTCTGATGGTTTTGGTGATTTAGGTTTTTGACAAGGCTGAAGTGAGACTAGGAAGCGCCTGGGGGCGTGTGCGGTACACATGAAAATGTTGTCTGACGAGGAGAGGTTTGGATAGAAATTCGGAATATTGAGAAAGAGTTTGGCAGGACGGAACACTGAAATGCCAGGGGACGCATACGGTTCGGATTGAATGTTTTCGTTTTCGGTTTTTGGTAACTAACCCGCTGGTTATTTGTCGGCAGGATTGGAATTTCTACAATTACGTTCGAGTCGATTTGCGTTTTAGATCTTGAAAGTGGACGAAAATGTTTTGATCAATTCCGCGGACAATGCCGCTTTACCTGGCTGAATCCTGAGAAGAGTGCCTTTTTACCTGACATCGGATTTCGAGAGTTTTACATGTTTGGAACAGAGAGGCTTTGGATTTGATCGTTTGAATAATTATATAAGGATTTGAGTGTTGATTCGAGGATTTGATTTTTGAGTTGCAGATTGGGTTTTTGAGTTTCTGAGTTTGGTATGAGGTGATTCTGATGCTGCGATCTATCAACCCTGCAATTTTGGGCCTTGTCATGCACCGGAGCAGGGGAGAAATTAGTAGGGTCGTTTACAGTGTTGCCGACCTGGGGGGATATTGGAGTATGGTCGTGTATAGTGAGCAGGGGGGATGTTGACTGTGCTCAAGAACACGATCCGTAAGATCCATCGTAGATTGAGGAGTTCCATGCTGAACAGGGATTCTGGCTGTAGGGTATTGAGATGTCGGGGTAACGTGTACCCCACCAATACCACTCGTTAGATGTAGCTCCATATGAGGCGAGTCAGCTTGACAGCTCGGATATATAATATATGATGAGTTCCGTATTATTGTCTGGAGCAACCACGCGTTCCCGTGCCAGCTGCGTCCATACCTTTAGAGATCAATCAAAACGAACTAATAAATCCGCCCGAAAAACGTCGCCTCTAGACACGCGGGAGTTGCATCCTGCCACAAGTTGCAACTCCAATAGGTGTACCCGTGTGTAATACCTGCTGCCTCCACAGTGGCGTTGTCTTCGCCGTACTAGGAAAACGATACACCCCTCGTCAGGGCCGGCAAACACATTCCTGATCTTTGCCTGAGGTGTCATCTGTAGCGCATTCGATTTGGCGCAGGGGCGTCGCAGATGTCGCCAAATCAACGAATTCATGTGGAACACACTCGCGCCAGAGGGACGAACGAGAAGTCCAAAGACGTCTGCCTAAGAGTAACAACAGCAATTGTGAGGTACACCACAGATGCATGCCGCGATAGGGGTGCATCCAGCATGTTTAAAGGCTCCTTAAGTGAGCAGCGCTATAGCCCACCTTCACCCAAAACCGACACGTGAGTGTAATCAAAATTGCCACCCGACGGGCACTCTCATCGTCTTGGCACCATGACACATCAAGGATTGATATATCGGCGATATGTATATAGAAATGGCCTCATTTCTTTTGAGGAACATCGTCAGTCATATATATATTTATTGACCCAGCGATCCTACCCCTTTGTAACACATGCCCATACGATCAACCCCTGGCAGGTCGGACCTAAACCGCAATGTCTTTCTAAATTATCCCACGAACCATCTACGGCGCCTACCCCAGCAAACAAGCACGGCTTACGATATGCTCAAGGTTGAACAGTGAAGTGCTACGAATTGTCAAGGCGGGACTGTGTCGAACTTCCGCTGTTTCCCAACAGCCATCAACGTAGTCCCAAGGACAAACTCGAATACAGTCAGGAGTGTAGACGGGGGCAGGTATGTTGCGGCGGAGGGGGGTGGGAGCAATCAAACGTACGATGAGTCCAGGCATGCAGCCACGAGCCGTTGGGCGCTGAGTATGGGCGGAATACTTTGTGGGTGTGGAATGGGTGCTTCATTCGCCAGATGGGTTCAGCCAGCTGAATGCAACATGCCTGACCAAGGTGTAGAGCGCATGAAGCGCGTGGGCCAACACCGAGTGTCTTTAGACACTACTCAAGCAAGGAAGAGAATACGCGCAAAAAATAACCACGTTAACTAAAGGACTAAACATTAATGAAATGATGGCTAAACCGACTGTCCGTTCGCATGTACACCTCATCCCGCGTGATAGCGGGCATAATCGAGTACATGCATCCCTCGTAAACGGGGATGTCGCCATCTTTTGCTTCGCTCTCGCCTGAGCGAGCACTGCAGCCACTTTAACTGCGGAAATGTCCAACCTACGATCCACATTGGTGGGTCAGCTGAACGTTGACAGCTCACTCCGGGGAGCTTGCCGTAACATGATGAATCCAGGGAAATCGACTCAGACAGGATCAGGAAGTGGTTATTATGGGGTAACGAGCACAATGCAGGTAGGGGGGAACAAGCCACACGAGAACCTGATGTTCGGGGGCTGGAGGCTTTAAGTAAAATTGGGGGGATCGACGAACTGATGGAATCTGACGATGTTCTGTAATGTTTGTTTTGCGGACGTGATATAATCTGATATTGATTTTGGTCCGGTAGAGCTTTGGCCTAGCTAAATTGGGGAATCTGACGAACATGTGTAAGTCGCAGTACACAACTGGAAGGCGAAAGTGGGCGCCTGCCAGCAACAATAGACGAGTCGCGGGGTGGGCGTTTCTCGAGGGTAGTACGGTGAGCACTAACGAGCCGGCGACGAGCTATTCCTATGAAGTAAATTTCACATCTAGTGACGACCTACAGCTGGTATACTACTATGTTGTACCAGTATAATAAATATATAAGTATGAGGTAGAAAAATAATTATCACTGATATATAATAAGCTTATCGTGGATCGGTCATAGACGGTGTTGTAATAAAGGTACATATAGGAACAAGAAAGGATGTTCGGCAGTAAAAACGAAGCTAGGCAGACTCCGCTGGGAGCTGCAATGCCCGCTATCTTGCGCTGCCGGTCGTAGCAGTGAAGCAGCTAGCGCGGGCCACCAACACATTGAGTCATGCCACGTGAACAGAAAAAAAACTGTCATCGTCAGAAGAGACGCCAGCAGTAATATGGAATTAATATTTGAGCACGATCGATTGACGAAGTTTGTATCGACAACAATCTAGGGCGTAACAGACCACTAATGCGGTGATAGTGAACGTATACATACTTATAGACTGCTGAACAGATAGGCGACCCACGGTAAAAATCTACAGGTGTAGTGAATGTAGTTACTACAGCGGTCCATGTCGAGGACACCATAATATGTTGGGAGTTGGTCTAACATGCTGGATTTTTTCCGACAGAGCAAGAAAACTCGCATTAACACCACACAAATCTCACTGTCATGCGGTTGATCTGTGTGGGCCAGCCAATAGGTAAGTATCAACCCGAGTTTGAAACGAGCGCTTGTTTGCGGTCGTGTTGACGTCCGTACAATACGACGGAGAATGTTGATTGGCCGAGGGTGTGCGACTACTTTTTAACATGAGCTTGGAATCGATATATTTGCAGTGGTGATAAACGCCTACGAAAATTGTAGACAGTGTGCTTGATGTTGGCGCCGAATAAACAAAAGGGGTCCTGTCAACAGATTTGTGGTGCTACCACAGGCAGGCGTGTAGGGACCGCGCCTAGACGATGTCCTTGCCGTGCACGGCAGGGCAAGTAAACAAGGTATGTGCCGTCTCCTTGCAGTGCCTAGGAATACAATCGACAGAGGATTACAGTAGACGAGCTGTGCCACGATCACACCCAGGAGCCGCTGCATTACACAAACAGTTTTAATACAAGCACTAATAACGAGTAGGGGGGCTAGCTCTCATGATAGAAAAAAACGCAAACTAACGATCTCCTACAGTAGGCGCTCGTACAATTTGTGCCCTACATGTATGAGTCAGCACCATGGATCTGTTCACCTGCCGAAGGTGTCGTCCTCCTTGCAGTCGAATACACATGGAGGATGCATCGAACCAATGAAATAGCCCGTGGATGGATTCTTCGTGTAAATATAACATATGCTCTTCGTCGGGGTAAATAAATGCAACCATCTGGGATGTATTCTATTATGGGGGACCATAGTTAATAGGACCGAATGTTATTAGTAAAAATGGTTAAATATACAGGTTTTACTATTGTCCCCCGTGATACTAAAATTTCATGTTAACCTCTTGGGTCCAGAGAACGACTATTTAATTTCAAGGGGAATGCACGATATCCAGCACAAGTAATATCCGTGATTATTGTTCAATACCACAGCAGTACAGCAGCAGTAATACTCGTACAAGTTATGTTGTCACAAGACCGAGTCACGGAGACACTGCATTGTTATCCAGTGACGACGCAAGGCCCTCTCGGCATACTGGGTGCGGCAGGCATGACGCACATTTTCCGTGAAAGAGAGAAAAAATCTGGAAAACTAAAAATCAAAAACGTAGCCACCAAACTATTGGTACCATACAGAGCTTAGTAGTACCGGTAGTTATAAACTACCCGCCATCAGTTCATCGATTACCAGCATGTCAACACAGTTTTATCACACAGTCGGCATTCGAACAAACAAAGAGTTGCAATCCCGGAATCAAAGCGCCCGAATACCGAGGTAGTATAAACAGCCCATATATTTGAAAGAGAGAAAGCCTGATGAGCGCTACTCTGTGTGTGCGGTCTTCGCTTTAAGCCGTTCTTTCTACCCGTCGAAATCCAGCACAACCAGTGTTCGTACCGATTCTTCAATCCTAGAAGAGATAGAAGTTATGTGGTAATAAAGCTACGCCACAGAGATACTCCGTTGCCACGTATGCAGGAAGCACAGAAGTGGGCAATGCAATGCCATTTCATCAGAGTAGATACGACAAGCACGACATACATATCCTATGAAATAGAGAAACGAAAGGAAACAATCAAAGAGAAAAGGGAAAAACAAGACAAATCGAAAGAGAATAAATCCACTGGTAGCTGGAAATATAACGAGTGAGAGCGGACAAGATTCCTTCGACGGACCGTATAAAGATATCATGATACATTACATACTACCACTACGAGCTAGGCCAGTGTTTGAACGCACTTGTTTTCGTCCATGCGGTGCAATAGCACACAAAACAAGGGGGGGGGTTGGGTTCATACGTTGCTTTAATAGGGAGTGTGTGTGAGGTAGTTGGGTTGGTAGATTGAGTTGTTCGGCTTTGTACGAGGGAGTTAGGTTGATAAAGTGCTTTGTCTGGGTGTGTATGAGGGATACTTCGTTGCACGCGTTGAGGGATATGTTCGAAACTGAAAGGGTGGCGATAGCGATGGACCTGCTTCAATTCAGTATATGGTGCGCAAGAACCTCGCAAACCAAAAAAACAAAGTAACCATTCAGATGCAAGCGAGCCGCAAGAAGAGTGCTTGGTTCAGTTGGGTGCACCACAAGGTATTTGTGTGGTTTACGATTCGGTCACATTACTGCTGATGATCACGCAACTATAATCAATCCTGTACGTGCGTTGCTGTTGTTCGTAGTGGTACACTGTTGTTGTTGTTGTAATTGTGAGTGTCCGTCGAAACAATATTGGTGCGCATGCAATGGAAGGGAGTGACACAGAAAGGGCCACACCCGGTATGCACCAACGAAAACGTCCTCTCTAGTTGTGGACAAAAATGTTAAGCGACAACAGTGACCCACAGTCTGGTTACTACTCATGGGATCATCGGACAATATTTTTCGAGTGCTTGCTTTCTACTGTGGAGCAGGGGTCAGCTGAAGCCACACACACAGTACACAGACCTGGCACAAACTGAAAATCATCTTAATACATCAACAGCGTAATATAAGCACAACTGCATACCGGCATTCTGCTCATGTGGTTCAGGTGTGAGTTGTCATCTTTGCACGTGTTCATGTTGTTCTCAGCGTGGTTGGCACGTAACAACGAAAGGGGTTGTATGCTTCAGCGCCTAGACTTCTTGGTACAATAGGAATCGTGGAATGTGCATATCGGCTGGTGTTTGGGTTGCATGGCGGATAGTGGGCCTTTGGGTGAGATGTTCGCATTTCGGCTGTTGTTGTTGGGGTTGTATGAGAGTATGGTTGGTACCTTCCGTATGATAGCATGCGGGGGAGTGATCCCTTGCCATTTCTAGCAGGCCGAATGGCAAGGAGCGCGCCCCAGCGGATTGACCTTAGCAAAGGTGAGCACTGATGAGCGTAGAACCAGGCAAGTTGAAGTGAGCACCTGTCATTGTGCCATCGCTGAGAGGAGAGGTGAACGTGAGCCCGTCATTGAGGTTTGAATGTTGTGGGGTTTCTAGGGGTTTGGTAGGTTTGTGTGTTGAGTGGTCTGGCGTCTGGTTTTTGATGGTGAGGTGAGCGCCCTCGTGGGTGGAGTTCAACGAAGGTAAGCACTGATGGCATAGCACCTTGACTGTGAAGGTCAGCACTTGTCATTGTGGGGGAAGATGATAGTGAGTCTCCCCCTGAGACGTGTGTGTTTTGTCGGGCTTTGGGGGGGGGGGGGGGGGGGGGGGGGTTGTCTACTCCGTTATATCATCAGCAATGGATACCAGAGCATCGTACTATTCTCAACTCGGATACACTCACTTTTGCTATGTGATGGGTATTGGATACTACTGCAGTACCGTACCACTTACAACTTAGATTCATCCACTTGTCCCCAGACGACGTAAGGTTTTGTGCTGCCAATATCGAAAAGGCTATGCCACTGGTGCTCAGACGGCGTGAGGCTATGTGCCGTCGTATTGGATACCAGGATTTTCCACCATTCAAAAATCCCAACGAAACAAATTGACCAATCAGAAAACTGCGTGCACGAAATCCCTTTCTCTCTACTGCACCAAACTACTTACAAGTTAGATACAGTGACATTTATGTGCAGTCGTTATGAAAGAAGCAACGCCACTGATGCTCAAACAACTGTGAGGCTATGTGCCGTCGTGATGGCCAAGGCTGTGCTACCTTTGCCCAGACGACGTGAGGTGGTAGGCCGTCGCGGTTGCACAGGGTTCCGACATTTTGGCCTAGGCTATACGTGAGGGTTTGTGCCGTCGCTCCGGCAAAGGATTTCCCTTTTTTACTCAGATGACGTGAGATTGTATGTCGTCATCATAGCTAAGACGGGCGGTGGGAGCCAGATGATCGTACCCTGCCCTGCAGCAGGCCGCTTCCCCTAGTTTCTATTCTAAGTACTGTTCTTCTTGCCCAGACGTGAAGTAGTGATATATATGCCGTCGCTGTGGTAAACAGCCGTGCCATTTCTTCCTGGACACGGCGTGAGGTTTTTCGCCGTCGCCGTGGCAAAGCATTTTCCGCGTCAGTGCAGACGACGTAAGGCTGGTTGCCGTCGACGCAGCTTAGGCGGCTATCCGTGGCAGAACATTCTACCCTCCTCCGGGGCAGTGTGCATGCATCTGACATCGATTTTCTATGAGTACATGGTCTGGGTGCTTGGAATGGAGACGAGCTAAAACGCTCGGTATGGCCTATGAAGGGCACCCGGTTGGCCTGGTGAACCGGGTTGTATTTGACACAACTATGTGCATGGCATTGAGGATCAGGCGGAGACGTGCGCTCGCCGTATCCATGTGCAGTGGCGTAGGTTTCCACTACAATGTGGACGTTTCCCATGATGAGATATGGAACTGCTGGTCCTTTATTAGTATAGCGTATAGTACTGGGAGCTACCTTACATGAAAATCAGCGGACGAACATTGAAACACCATCGTTCAGGTGTACACCAAAATATCGTATTCGTACGATGATTGACCGAATTCGATGTTTTGGCAGAGTCAGATTTGTCTCCTGCACTACACGTATCGCAGAACCATACCGGGCACACGTTCTTGTACGACGGGATCCTGATTCATGGTGTATGCGGGTGCTACGCAGGTACGGTACCGGTGCGGGTTGATTGTAAATTGGGAACGGTATTCACCCACCCGGTGGTGTGATGTTGTTGAGTTTGGCACCGTTTTCAGGCGTACATGCATAGGGCGTGTGTTCTCTAACGTACCCCTAGGGGTAATGCGATAGTACAAAAACAAAGTAACATATCTATCATCGGGTGTGCTTAAATGAGGGGGGGAAGATGTTTTCTGAGGTGGGGGTGCTTCCTTCCGTGTTATACAATAAATGACAGAAGCAAAAAAGAATCATGAAGGAAACGTATCTAAATTTATCTACAGGTCCATTTCAAACTCTACGTGTACACCTGCGCATACTATATTTCGAACACCCCCCAAGCCATAACAAAGATATCCCTGCTGTCAACATATCAAGGTCGACCTATTTAAACACCTGTGCAAGTTATCGGGTACGTGCTTTAAGCCAGGAAATGAACCGTATTATCGGGTATAACATCCAAAATCTGTGCCAGGAACATATGGTGAGGGTGCCAGTTGAAAAGGTAACTAGTGTAGGATCCTGGATAATACATGCCTGACTAAGAATCCGAACCGTACCCCCGACCCCAGGAATAGGTCAAGGCAGCCGTTTTAGCATCTAACCAAAAAAAGTAGTTGTTGTTTACCAGTGTAAGTATCACACTGATAGACACAGGACCGACTGGAAGGAGATTGCTCTTCTGTGTCTTGCTGTGCGAAACGCAAGGAGGGGGGGGAGGAAGAGGATGGCCACGGGGGCGGGACTACGTCGGGCGGTCAACGCAACCCAGGGTGAAGTACTCCCTATATACGATGACAACGCGAATCTACTCGAAGGGTATCCAAGGTGTGAGAATTGGGTTGAGCGATCGTTGAGTTTTCCCACAATGAAAAGGTTTACTGACACGAAGGTAAAGGGGTCATTCCGGAAGTTTGACAATCGACTCAAGGGCGAATAGACTATATAAATGACGAGAACTTTTATTCCAGGGACGTCTAAGCAAGGGTGGTTGCTTTGGGCAGCTGCTGAGTTCTCCTACGATGAAGTCCAACGTAGTGGCAAAGGTGAAGCCCTTGGTTTGTGTGGCTTGGTATCAATGAGCACGTGGCTCAATACCGCCTGCCAGCAAGACGACTGAAACTGGTCCGGCCAGGAAGGAAGGAAAATACATGCAAGTGACTGATATCAAAGGTCTCGCCAGGTAAACACGAACTCCGAGCGGGTCATCGAGTGGATTGCGGCCTTAAGTCAATAAGGTAATTCGAGGCGGTCTTCCGCGGCACAGGAGGTGAGAGCAGGTTTGTGGTCGGTGAAGCACTGTAGACTGTATCCCTTTGTAAGGGAGTTGCCTGTCGTCGACCTGGCCAACAAAATGTCAGATACGTTCCTCCATGAGTTGCAGAAGATATCTGGGCTTCATGTAGTTTGCAATGAATCTGCAGTGGCCACCCTGAGCTCGTCACCTGTGTCCAAATACCCTGCCAAGGTTGGCGTCTTCTGCGCTGAGGTGGTAGCTTCAGGCAGGTTATTCCGGACGATGCACCTTGTTGTCGAACGTACTGAGGTCCGACAGAACTCACACCCGGGTGCCATATCCTTCCAAAGATTGGTGTAGACGATGGCGTTCCACCGGCAACAGAGAGCGATACAGGAGTTACAGTCGATTTATGTTTGTTCGCGCCGTCGCTACATGTTATGCTTGCATACTTCCTGTAGATGCGCTCGAAGCCCGATAACTAACCGCGGTGTGACCGTCATAACGTGCCTGAGCAATTATTGTCGAGGGTTGTTAAGGCGACCACAATTACGGAAACCTGTGGCATTACTGTTATTGTCCAGAGCTATTTCCGTTACTGTGATTTGTCTCCAAGGGCGACGAGACCGTACGAGAGCCCCATACGTCCACCCTCCGCCATATCATCCGGAGAAACTGATAAAGTGCTGAATTCGCGACTGTTCAAGGGAGACCTGGAAAGAGGTGAGGTGCCACAACTGAAACACGAATATTCTTAGTTGAGCATTGGGGACGTTTACAGGCAAAGCTGAGTACCTGCAATACCACGAAGTTATACGCCGGCAGGCCTTTAATGACGGACTCAAAGCGATATCTACTGAAGGCAGTGATATCGGCGTTATTCCCCTATCTTCGCAGCACGTTTGATTACTCGGGCGTGACGCGCACAACTGATCCGACCCAGGGCAAGTCTAAGTCGCCTATGTTAGCCAAGCACGTAATGTATGTGCCCTCATATTCGCGCCAAAGCAGCAAATGGGTGACCAGCTAAGGGGCAGCATCACTCACTAGCACCCTACAATAGTGGGCGGTCATGGAGATACGTATATCAGGCCTTGAGCAGGGGCTGCAATCAGGTAATTGGTTCGAGTACGTGTTGTCGATGGTGGAAGAAGCCATCACATCCTTCGCTGGCGTGCCCGGTGCCGTCGAACGAGGAACTTGTAGTAAGGCCTCACACTGAGCGATGTGCTTTTCGGAACCGCTATTGGTCCGGGGCGATACAGGAAGGGAGTGCACAGCTGTGAACCATCTTTACCAGTGACTAAGAATGTCGGTAAGCTGCGGTCTCGTCAACCACACCCGAGGGTGGGGAGCTGTGTAAAATGATGGAAGAGTGGCTGCCGAAAGCAATATCGTTACTCTGCAAGTCTTCGTCTAATACGTGAGACGAAGAATCCATCATCGTAAGATGGATTCGACGTTTCACCGCAGATCTTCACCAACCATGCGTTCCGTTGGCGATTGTCGTGCCGGTCACTGATGGATATCGTGCCTGGGCTAAAATAATGCCTGACATCGACGTTTGGCAACATTCTCGTGGGCGGGTGCAGTGCCACCACGAGGACGACGGTGTTCGCAGTGGGTCTCAAGATCTTTCAAGAATGCTCCGACTTGCAATGCCGCCGATTTACCGCTCGCCCACCTGGTCCGGGGGTCGGACATAAGACTTGCCGAGATTTACATTACATTTAGGCTGAAAAAGTTCTACACGATGACCGATCGTGATATGTCAAGGAACGTTAGAGACACGTGAGTATGCGAGTACGTTTTAACTGGCTAGACGGGAATTTCGCAGCGTATCACGCTTCTGCAGCTGCATGTATTCCTGAAGGAGACACGTAAATATGGGAGTAGGTCTCAAGTGGGTCCGGATGAGGGGAGTATATCTCACGCTTTGTATGGGCTGCACTACTGTGGTTAGGCGGAGAGGCCAACGAGGGAAGAACGAGAAACAGTTTCCAGAGCAGCGGGCAAGACACGCCGGCTAGCCAAGGTCAGGAGCAAGTTTTCAGACATTCGAAGGCGGCAAACGTTCATCGAACACGTGTACACCGTCACCTGCCAATACCGGCGAGTGGGGGATCCAGATGATAAATGATAGCAGTTCAGACGTCAATCGTTAAACCAACGGAAACAGCTGGTGACAACATCGGCTTAAACTGTTTGCTCAAGCGGTGTCTCTGTCTGGAAATGAGAAAATGAATGGGAGGAGTATAATCGCCCAGAGGTACAGAGGAGGAAAGGGCTTGCGGCGAACAATGTATGCACCGTTGGCTCCGCGACGGGTCTGGCTGGGACGGGATGAAAAGGTCCGTCATCCGGGGCCACCCTTATTATAGACCAGGAGGATCATACCAGACTTGGGGGGTTGTTGCCTCGGAGCGGCGTGGGAGCAACCAAACGTACAACGCGTCGAGACATGGAGTCACGAGTCGTTGGGCGCCGAGTAGAGGCGACATACTCTGTGGGTGTGGGATGAGCATTTCGTTCCGCACACGGTTTGAGCCTGCTAAGTGAAAAATCCCTGATAATTATAATGGTGTACAGCACATGCAACACGTGGGCCAACACCGAGTGTCTTTAGACACTATCCAAGCAAAAAAGACAATAAGTACAAAACTTTCAAAGGGAACTAAAGGACTAAAACCAAACCGCCTGAAGGCTGAACCGTCTGTTCGCTTGCGCATACACATCATTCCGCGTTGTAGCGGGCATAATCGAGTATCGGCATCGCTTGTAATCGGGTGTTTAGGTTCTTGTTTTTTTCTAAATCGCCAGAGCGAGCACTGGCGCCACTTTGACTGCCGACGGTCCGACTTACGAACTGAGGATGCTAGTCAGGTAAGCGCTGACAGCACACACCGGGGAGCTTGCCGTAACAGGTATCCGGCGAGGGCATCCTCCCAATCGTTAACAGAGCATGAAGCCGATGCCGCGGGCGAGAATCGACCAATGTTGAGTTCTGGACGCACCTTCGGGTGGCATTGACCAAGGTAAATGGCAGCTACCGTTGAAACGTTACGCGGAGCGGACAAAGCACGAGGATTCAATAAGCCCGCCAGGGTGGCAGTAATAGAGTCCATTGATATGGTAGCCGGCTTGTTACAAGAATATGCTGTCTTAGCTAACATAACTGCGCACAACCGTATCAATAAATTTAATCTGCATGGGCCATCCAGTCACAGGCAGACCCAAACGAAACCGATACATTATTAGTAAAGCCGTTCGTAAAAGGCACCGTTTGTACAGGATTTGTCTTCGTGGTTGACCGCGGTCGGATCCTACGATAGGCATAGTAACCACAAGGGTATCTATTGTTGGCGTCTTGAGCGAGTATGGTGATGTACATGACGGCAGAGACGGTTATGATGGATTGGCCGGGGTATGATACCCAGCGCGGGGACAACCGTCCTATCGTCAAGGTCAGGTAAAAAGGGCACGGTCAACGTACTTCACCTCACTAAGCACAAACGTACCCGTCGGCTCTTTCCGTGTCTACGACGAGTCTCCGGAGGAGGCTGACCAGGAAGCTTTCGTCGTCTACGACCGGCATCTGCTGGCACGTGTCTGAATCTACGTCAGCGATACGCTCGAAAAGCGTGTCAAAGACGCGCTTTCCACCTGGAAAGTAGCAGGGGTTATAGAAAGCAGCATATGAACGGCAACGTACGCGTCAGTAAGCTAGCACGAGAGACCTCATTGTCGGGATTGGCCGTAAATGGCCACAAGTTGAATAATACCCGCATATTCACGTCGCGAAAGCTTCCTCTCGGGCGTGCCGGTTGACGTTGTATTCAGACAGATAGGGTAGTTTAGCTCAACGCCGCTGCGTCACAGCGGAAATGGACTTCCTGCTGCCCTCATTGACGAAACGCCGATAATAAAGACAGACTGCACGTATTGTCGGCTTGTGTAGTCACGCGTCCTGTCTCGTATTGTTCGGAAAGGTTTCATTTTGATCACACGGAAGAGGTTTCGATCAGCGTCATTCTTCGCAAATCGGAATTGGTCGGGGTATAGGCGTGCAGCTCCATGCGGACGCGGTAGTTTGCCAGGACAAATAGTTTGCCAGGACAAATACCCCTGCCAGCTTGATACCACGGTACATATATTGAGTTGGTCATGGCGCAGAACAACTCTCTACAGCGCGAGAACAGCGTATCTGACAATACAGCGTTCATTGGGTTCATGGTCCATTCGGTAAACACGGTTTCAGCTCAAGGTCTACCCCCTCCATATTGCCTTGTCGAGCACTTTTTCGTACTGGTTGCCTATTACGGACGGGTGGGTGGGAAAGCAAAACACGCCCAAATATTTCACTACACTATTGGCTTTACGGTTTCTCAAGCTATTGCTTCATTCATGCTCGTCTCCGTAGGTCGCCACTGTTCTAGGGCAATACTCGTCTGGGTGCGCCGAAACCACTGCTGTAGTCCGTGTCGTTTTCATACCCCACGTACGTACGTAGGTAAGCTTACTGCATGTCCTACATCTGTTTCAATCTATTAGTTCTTCCGTGCGTACAAAGCGTACAATATTATTCTTCGCTGCGCTCCCCACAAGATAGTTCCGCTATAAAATTTTCTTTCGAATTGTTTACACTATTATTTGCACCCCTCGCCCGATGACGGGGGTGAGGGTCAAAGGAAATCCCGCGGGTACTTTCACGCAGCCCCGTCCCCACATCCGTACACACGCAAGTCAGCTACCAATCTACCCGCCCAAACATCGTATTCGCCGGTCACTGAACTGGCTACGGGGTGTGACTTGTTGTACGTATTTATGTACTCTTCCTTATTTCTCGCCCCCCAATCTTTTTCACCTTTAGTCTCACGCCAAGGCTCGGGCATTTTCACTGGCTAAACATTGCCGTGCATTGTTCCTTTCACAGGCTGTGTTTTGCCAATCCTTGCCCATCAATTCCATCGCTGCGGATACCCAACGCGGGTATCCCTGTTGCTACGCAAATTTCTTTAGTAGGCCCCCGGTGCTTAGAAATTACTGTAAAGGACAAAGTGGCATGCACGGTTTCTGTTTTTGAGAGCACCACCAGAACATGCCGGCGCGGATACTTCTATCCACACAACAATGAAACATCGCGAACATTTCATGTCAAACGCAAGGGAATATATGTTTTCTGATCCTAATTTCAACTGTCCCAGGCTGTCTTGCGGCAGCGACGTGTGGAACGAGGCGGCGGATGAATGGCCCCCATTTTTGTGCTGCGTGCCTTCCGGTGCTGCGAGCTCGGTTTCCGCCCATTCAATCTGCTGGGCCGGGTCATTAACGGCACGTTCTCCAGGCTATGCGTCACATGCCGCCAAACGCGATAACATCGGAAACGTGGGGGGTCGAACTTAACAGCCACATAGTATGAACAGGCGTTGTTCGCGGCAATGGAAAAATACCTCAGGGCTGCCCTAACTTGCGATATCAAATAAACCACAGCAACTAACTCTGGGGTTGGAACCGGTTCCCAAGCATTCACGTTTTTTATCCACCGTTGTGGTACTCTGGAAGTCCACTTGTTGGATTCGCGGTAGACTAGGGCAGACAGTGCGTCCTCGAAACGACATTGGATACATCGTCGACGTTCGACAGAACGACGTGCGCAGCGTCATTACATCATTGCTTCTCCCAAACAAAAACAAATCGGGACCTCTACCTGGTACATCCATGGTATTGATGGTATCATGATGCAGACATATCTTCAAAAAATGCACTACCGCCAAAACATCTCTTTGTTTCAAATCAGCGGCTATCTCTCCATCCAACGCTTGGAACCCCTGCTATAAGCAAACACGTGCAGACGAAACGATTAACGGCACTCACCGTGTCATTTGGAACGAGGGCATCATCGTTCACGGTGGGGTTGGAGCGGGGGCGACGGCGAAAGACTGCCGCCCAAGGCGTTGAGCAAAGAGCAATGGCGACCCAGTTGACCCATATCCAGCCGGCTCTCGTACCAACGATTCCGCGCTTGTTTTGGAGAAAACGTCGAAGGTGATAAATGCCAAAGCACCGGCGGATCCTGCTGGCCTCTAATTGCTTCGGGTCGAGGTTGTTCGGGATCGGAACGCGTGTCGACTGACATTTCATTATTGAATGAAACGATGCGAGTTGGATGTGTAAGTACGTTTTGGTACAAGGGGCGAGGAAAAACAACGATGTCGGTTTTACATGCATTGGATTAATCTACACAAAACCGTGAAGTGCTTTAGAAGATAGGACGGGATGGATTCCAAGTAAGAACAAACGTCTCCTCGTGTTGGACTCCCTGCATGTTGAGGGTGAATGGGAATGCTGTCAGGCTCCTTGCATTCGTGGCACGGGCGCACCAAAAACAGTGCAAATAAGGGCAACCATGTACTTAGGTGAGACTGGTCATTATTGTTTATGTTTGGCCACAGTATATGGTAGGATAGATGCGCGTGCACGCGTCGTATCAACTAACGGCTTGTACCTTTTTTTCAGGCCCTGACGTCGACAGGATCGCCACCTCGAATTATAAATAACTATGTTTCGATCCATTCGCTTGATATTGCAAAGGGGTACCTTTTTGCTCAACCCCACTGGTGATGAGGCTGATGCGTACGTCGCCAATTGGATGATGGATAAAGTAATTCCCGAATGTTTATATTGTCATGACGGAATCACAAACTGATCATTCCTCAAAGCCCACGAGCAGCTCCGTCTCCGGACACGTAAATAAACATGCCCCATTCCCCGGTGGCTTGGTAGGTGGTCCGCATTTCTATCAAGATCAATTTATTTAGTGGGTTCAAGTCTCACCGAGTGCATACTCGTAGGGACTCTTTCTTGCAAAAGAAAATGATCGGCGGGAAGCGCGACAGCGTGAGATTGCTGCATTCGATAACAAGTCGATGAGCAGAGGGAATGCTGAACCCAATGCGCGATAAAATAAAGGCACGCACCGGGGGGGAGAAGGGACGACACCTGTGATCACGGCTTGTCCAGAAGATTGCTTAGATCGCTGAGGGTAAAACCTCCTACTAGGTAGGCTGGAAAGTAAAAGTCATGACTAGAAAAACAAATCACAAACCTGGATATACTATTATGGCAAATTGCCTTCACTGAGGTTGTCCTCCAGAGATCCGTGTGGTGTACAGCTCACCCTTGTTACTCAAACGTCAACCCCACCCTTGTTTCTACTGCACAGAAAAGCCCGAATACTGTCATCATGCGAAAAAAGGACACCAAACAATTTGCTGCACACTTCATGTTTTCGATATCTCACAGAGTGAGTGATGCCCATGTTCCCATCTGTTAAGCAAGTACACAATATTCATTGTGAATAATGTATGCACGAAACGATGTAGAGTGTGTTCCTCAAGTACGTGCCGATAAGAGGTTAGGAAGCACGCCATGAGGTGTAATTTGACCCGTGGGGCAGAGAGCATTGAGCAGCTCGCGGTGGAGTGCTGTGAAGTGAACCGTATCGACTGGAGGTCATACTGATGTCGTTGCAGGTGGATCTTGAAGCCGATATAGTTCAGCAGTAGTCAAGGATCAAAGCGTCAAGTCTCTGTGCGTTGCATTTTCTAGTTGCATACGCACAACCTTTACATCTACTTGCTGATATACAAGGCGAGCGGCCGCGCCACGGAAACCCTGCCATGGTATTATAAGGATTGCACTGCCGTCGCCCAATCAATGTGTTTCAGATTGAAGCAAGCGTCCGTGTATTTCACTGAAATACATTTCATCACCCACATAGGGCAAACGTTCACTGTGTAGCTAAGACTCCTTGCCGTGTAGCGCGCCTTGTATAGTATACTATGTATGACGACTGACGCGTGTACCAGCCCTTAGCTGATGTCTACGTCGATACCGGATTGCCGATGGCCGGTCAAAAAAACGTTGGTATTTCTGAGGTAAACGTGTCATCACGGTCTGGTAATTTGAACGAGAAGTCTGGATAGGAAATCTTTTAAGAAGATGGTGTGACCTCACGCCGAAGTGTTAATTGATTTGCTCAGCTGGAAGCTGAAGGTGACGAGGGAAAGTAGATTTAACTCTATAGGGGGTGTGCGCGTGTGTGCTCGGAACCCGCAGCAAAAAACGACCCTCCTTATTATGCTTCCCTAGTTATATATTGTTTTTTGAGAACTATACCCGTGTAGTCAGTAGAGTATGAGACAACACGGGGTCCACCAGTTTCACTTCAATAGTCGGTATCTCATGGGGTACGTACTCATTACTCCATGTATGTAATGTTATAAGGGTTACCTTGGGCTGGGTAACCGATCGATATTTTACTCCTATATATAGCTCAGTAGGTAACCCCAATTCGAACGTTTCTTTTACAGAAACGCTTGCGCGTGCACACCTTCTAATCAAACACATTTATTTCCCCGTATCCCCAGGTAATGAAACGAAGCGGGTGGGCCAGCGTACGGACGTATACACGGTTCCGACGCCCCAAAGCCCCCGCCGTTTAGAGGGGGGGGAGAGCGTTATAGGGATTACCTTGAGCTGGGTAATCGATCGGTATTTTACCCCTATAATAGCTCAGTAGGTAACCACTTCACAGTCGCCTATTTATTTATTATGGTGTTTATTCAATCAAAAAACTATGACTAGGTTGCTGGTCCCAGCCAGGTACTGAAGATATGGTCCCCACGATTTTTCCAACGCGACCGTACTACAGAAGGTGCTGTCGTAGATTCTGAGGGTACTAAATATGTTATTAGTCCATTTTTACCAGTTAGTTGTAGTACGCACGTACTTCTTGTTTTGATGCAGTATCTGCATGTATGTACGTTCTATAGTACGCCCACGATATTGCTATTATTGTTGATACGTATTTGCAACGTGTACGAGAGCACAGAAGTAGTGTAGGACAGCTGCTGCTCTATATACTGCTGAATTAAACAAACTATATATGGCTGACTGGAAAACTGTGTTTCTTCCCGTTGGACCGTAAATGCATCCCAGATGACTTGAGTGTTTTCGAAAACAATCAAGATGGCTTCTGACGCCATCAATTTTATTATATTATATTTGTTAGACCATTCAGTCACATATTCCAAGCATACAGCAGTAAGCAGTGCAATCTACGGGAAATCCAAAGGGATGTGCGCCCAAATTTAGACGGCAATCTAAGTTTTTGCGTCTCCTTCATGGAGACAGTAGGTTATGGGTGTTCGGGCCGACAAAACATAAACTATATTATTCTGAATCAATCCTCCCGAGGGGGCGTCGATAAGAGGCCTCGAGGTTACTCGTACGGGGGTTCAGGTATGAACAACAACTGCTAACCTATATATTCCTTACGTGCAAAACCTGTTTTATTGGTAACTTCTTGACTTGACTTGAAAAACGAAATATCGCAATTTTCGGTGCGTTGAGCCTACCGTACGTAGGCTTCATGGTACAACCCGCACACGATGTACATACCTGAATCCGTGCCCACCAACAGCAGCAGCACAATTCCCGAAAAAAATATATATATTTGTGCGTCAATAACTTCGCTTGCGCGACATTGCTACAAATAAATACTCGGAGTACAATTATAGTAGGCTACCCTAATTAATAATACGGCTGTTCAGTACGAACTCGTAGTACATGATCAAGTGCAGATTGAGCGACGAGTGAGTGGTGTTTTGCGTAATAGACCGCTGTCTCGTATATATGTGAGAAATGCATATTTTTCTGACTTAGCTTTGAATAAGGCGCCAACCTGTACCTTGTGCTATTTGTGTTTTTCATGTGTACAGGCAGGTTCACGTCCACCGGTGGACAACCTACTCCCGGCACGATTAGAGTCATCTTATCAGGGAGATTATTTTTTTCTCTATTTTTTCCAGCATTTTTTTCGCGCAATTCTTCATTTTTTGTTTTCTTCTGTGCTTTTTTCCAAATTTGCGAAATGGAACGAAATTTATCTTTTTGCCTCTGGGGAATTTCGCGAATAGTGACAGAACACCTCTTTATGTTGATACTTGTTAGGGTCATTCCTATCGGGGAGCTTTTTTTCAAATAAATCGACACATTTTTCGCGCAATTTTTCAAGATTCCTTTTTTTCCTGTTTTGTTTTAAAAAACATTGGAATCTTAACGAACTTGATACTTTTGCTTCAGAATTCTGGAGAATTTCACGAATAGTGACAGAACGCCTCCGTATATTGATACCTATCTCCAATTATTTCCAAACTTTCGAAATTATGGAAAAAAAACCCTCTCCGATAAGAATGAACATTTTATACGTCGTTGTTTCTAGGCAACCTTCGTTTTTTCAACACGTCGTACGTGAGTGTTAAGAGGATGAGATGGCGGTGTGTGTATGTTCTTCATATTAAGCCGTTCTTTCTACCCGTCGACATCCAGCACAACAACCAGTGTCCGTGCCGATTCTTCAATCCTAGAAGATATTCAAGTTATGTGGTCACAAAACGACGCCCCAGAGATACCTCGTTGCCACGTATTCAGTAAGCACAGCAGTGGGCAATGCAATGCCATGTCATTAGCACGACGTACGCATTCTATGAAATAGGGAAACGAAAGGAAACAATCAAAGAGGAACAAAAAAACAGAGAAGACGAATCCGAATAGTAAAAAAACAAACAAACAAAACAAACAAAACCAAAAGAGGACCAGGTGATGCTCCACAGAAGTGTGACTCAGGTGTCTGTGTTTGGCCAAGCGCGCAGACCCTGTTCTTGTTGGCGTTGCTTTATTTCTGCTCCGGGTTTGGCTCGAGCAGGCAAGTGAAACTAGTGAAGGAGACGGGGGAGTTGAGAAAGATGGCTTGAAGCAAGAAGACCCTCTGGCTTCAACCGGCTTTAATGCACTGGAAAGGTTGCCCACGCGCCACAAACCCAACTTCAATAGTGTAAACACCCCGTGAAATCTGTGGCATAGACGTACCACGTACTACGTGCGTACATCTCGCGTCTCCCCAGGCCAGAATACTGGCCTGCGTCCGAGTACTACAGACACGGTTAATATCTGCATTCCAGACAGTACAATGGATACGATCCAACTGTAACGAATACCAGCTGGTGGATCTTACAGGTATGTGGCTGGTCTACGTGACAATGGATGCGATCTAACCGTACGAAATACTCTAGCTGGTCCGACAGTTATCCCGTTGGTAATTTGATTTAAATCAAGGCACGATATCACATTAGCCCACCGTGAATAGTCGTATTGGCAGGTTTCACCATGATAGAGAGATGGCGCCTATAGAGGGGAGAAGAGCAAAAAAGGGGGTTCGATGATACGGCTCATCAACTCGGACAAAAGCCCACCGAGACAGCAGTAGACCAACCTATACTCGTCAGTGAGGCTAGGATACCCCTGGCACGGAAAACGCCTTGTACTGTCAAACATACATATGTCATGCTGAATGGAGCAGCACCGATCATGGAGTGGTAAAACGCTGAGGAAACGAAATAAGAAATACACAACGAGATGGTCGACACGGTTTATAGTAAAGCTAGCAATACAAAGGAGAGGTCGGCCACAGCTTAGCTAGCTGTTGCTGTGGACCCAATGTGACAAGAGGCTGTCCGCGGCGTAATCATATGAGAATAACGGGGAATACCCAACAAGGTAAGACACTAACCAGAAAACCAACCCGAAAGAGAGCAAAAGCCTTTATGCAATTAATGCGTCCTAATACAAAAGTCTACATGAAGCTACTAATAGGGCGGGGAGAACTCAATAGGTCCTTACGTGTTTCCAGCCCGAAAAATAGAGGATGAAAAGATACAAGCAAGCATGAAAGGAAGTAAAATGGTTCTTGTATACATACCCAGATCATTTACAGGTACTAACCCCGCGGAGAGTTTTGTGATTCGCCACTTTACTCAGCGCGGGGGGAAATACCGGACTGGACCTCCTGCCCGGCGCAGGAGGCCTCATCCAATCCGATACTTGCATTAAATGATCCACGGTAGAGAGCCTGACTCGGTCGCGGACTCCCAGTCTAAAATACGTGAAAGCACGTATAAGACACAGTTTCGGGTAGGTTTTTCTGTTTTCGAAACCCTCCCATAAGAGTTGTGGCCGAAAACAAAGATACGCCCTAAAAATAATGGTACAAAAACACACGTTATGCTGTGAAATTTTTCGCAGCGAAACAAGCGAAAAACGAAGCGTTCTACGAATTTTTTTATGGTTGCCGTTCGACAGTATAGCGTAGATGCTGTTCCCATAATATGAGCCGAGTATCCCTCCGTACACAAGCACTATCTCTCATACGCAGCCGTTTCCCAATTCCCATTCCCCATATTATATATCTTTATATTTTAGCTACCGGTATAGTATATCGTCCACCTGGAGGGTGCTTTGGGCTTTGGTCTGCCTGTTATTTTCCCTTTGATATTTTTTCTTCGGTTCTTTGTGTTACTCTGCTTATTACAAGAAGTGGTGGTCTTGTTTTCTTTTTTCTTTTTTTATCCAGCTCGTTTTTTTTCAGTGTTGGCCACCTCGCCTGCGGGGGGGGGGGCACGGCAGAGATTGTTTCTTCTACTTTTTCTTTCGCTTTTTTATTTTCCCTTTCGATTTGTCTTCTTTGTTTTTGTTTTCTATTTAATTGTTTCCTTTCGTTTCTATATTTTATAGAATGTGTATGTCGCCCCAGGGGTATCTTGTATGATGACATGGCATTGCATTGCCCACTGCTGTGCTTACTGTATATATGGCAACGTAGTATCTCTGTGGCGTAGCTTTGTGACCACATAACTTGTATATCTTCTAGGATTGAAGAATCGGCACGGACACTGGTTTTGTGCTGCAGGTCGACGGGTAGATAGAACGGTTTAATGTGAAGAACACACTCAAACACATCATATTCGCCACCAACGTTCCATTCTCTGAACGAAAGAGGTAACACATTTATTTGGCCGAAGGCCGGCCATGTTCCGGAAAATGACGCAGTTAGTTGTGTACTCTCGGGCCATGGTATGATTCATCGCCGTGAACTTTGTTTTTGTGGTACAGTAAATCGTCGGGTGACGTGGGGAGCTCCTCAAGTGAGGAGGCTCGTCAAAAAATGTGGGGCGAAGCTCTGTCCTAGAACGCATCAAACGTCAGGTGCCAGGTGGAATCAACACACAGAGCGAACGCGTGTCAAAGACAGCAGACGAACAGAATGATACGCCCCAAAACTAGTACACGACGACCTACCGCACTCGCCAACCATCCACTGCGGTTAACAGATCGATCTGGCATGGTCAGCACAAAGTCGGCGATGGAAGCCAATGACTCGCAACAGGACTTGGTGGTGAGCCGTTCGAAGCTTGGCAAAGTGTTCCGCTCTGAGGGTCTACGTCACAGACCCGTAAAGCAGGGTCTCAATCACGTCGGCTTTCAGCATTCTGACCATCAGGCCAAGGGAGGCGGTCGTCCTATTGTTATACACCTTCGGGTCGAACCGTTTGGGGCATGCTCGCATGAGGCGGATCCGTCGATCGATTTCAGGCAGATGGATGATTATGAGTTATTGAAAAGCATGTCTGTTTGCGTAGACACGCGAAGGCCTTCAAGATAATACGTTGCGAGAGCATCGAAACGATCATTCGTAAACGGCGGATCTTCTTTGCGGGGGGCGTGGCACGTCAAACCAAGGAGCGATTACCCGGTGGCGTAATGTTCGGGACGATAGCTGGTGGGGAGAACCCAAGACCAGGTGGACAGTGTAAGACTTGGCATAGATGCATGGTGGAAGACCTTAGGGAGTTCCGAGCCACCGAAGGGTCAACGGAAGTAGCCCCTTGGTGTTTGGAGTTGAGACCGCGTTGTGGTCCACTGCAGCCAAACGGTTCATAGTGAGGTGGCACGAGGCTGAGGCTGAGATGAGTAGGCAGCGCCGCGCAGCCGCCCTGGATGGGGCCCAAGGTAATGGAGGGGGAAGGGGCAAAAGAAGAAGTGGCGGAAAACCCGACCAAGGAAATGCGGAGAGGGGGAGAACAGGAATAATAGAAGAGAAACTGCGGTGGACGAAAGTAGGAAGGAGATGGCAGACAGCGTAACAAGGCACCAGGCCGATTAGGAAGTAGAACATGACCATACTACTAGTGCCACCAACTGGTGCAGCTATTATAGTTCGAACGTGGTCTTCCCTTGTCTTCTCTTTTTTATTTCTTTCTTTTTTCTTTTTTGCGATGATTCTCCGTGATTTTTGTTTTATTTCCTTCTCTTCCTTTTCTGATTGATAAGCCGTACTGAAGGAGTCGTGTGGCGTGGTTGAATGACGAACCTGCTCTGCTCGTTTCGTAGTGTCTGACGCCAAGGGGCTGGGCATTGTTGACAAACGCAGGGCGGAAACGGCAGTCTGGGTAGCAAGGTACCAGGCGGATTAGCAGGGATATCCTGGATATACTACTACTCGTACCACTGCTGCCACCACCTGGACGGTGTTTTTGGCTTTCGTCTGCCTGTTATGTTTCCTTTTTGGATATTTTTGTCTTGGTTCTTCATCTTACTCTGCTTGCAAGCAGGGTTGGTTTTGTTTTTATCACGTCCTTTTTTTCCAGCTCGTTCTTTTTCAAGTGTTGGCCACCTCGCTTGCGGGGGGGGGGGACGACAGATTGTTTCTTCTACTTTTTCTTTCATTTTAATATTTTTCTCTTTGGATTGAATTTTGTCTTCTATGTTTTTGTTTTCTCTTTGATTGTTTGCTTTCGTTTCTCTACTCCATATAATGTGTATGTCGTGACGGTCGTATCCAGTATGATGACATGTCATTGCATTGCCCGCTGCTGTGCTTACTGCATACCTGGTACGTGGCAACATAGAATCTCTGTGGCGTAGCTTTGTGACCACTTATTATATACCAGGTAACTTGTACCTCTTTTTTTAGGATTGAAGAATCGGCCCGGACACTGGTTGTGCGGGATGTCGACTGGTAGGAAGAACGGTTTGATGTGAAGAACACACACATCAACATTATCTTGTTCATTTTTGGCATGTTTTGTTTCGGTATTCAGTCCACCTACAACGGATGTTCCAAATGTGATACACGTACCCACTATCTATGGCTGGATTAATTGCGCGTAGATTTTTCCAGTGGATAATCCGTACAACGCACCTTTGATATAACTTTCATTTGTTTGTATACTTGTTCTTGAGTGGGTACACTGCTGTAAGCAAGAGCTTTTGCACACTGTTGTCAAGTAGGGAGGAAGGACAGCAAGCAGCGGTATATATACGACGTATAGGTTAGTAAAATCTTACACACGCTTCCTGTAGCATGATATATTCGAAAGCCAACAGATATCTTGCTATTAATATACTGGACCAGAAAAAACGAGTGTATGGTGCTCTAAAATAAATGTCCCTACGGTATCTGCCCTATACTTTCGTTGAGTTCAATCCTTTAGGAGCGACAGTTCTATCACCCAGGTTGACAAGATGACCTCAGCCGCGGCGGGAGTTCAGATTGGAGAACGAAGGTCGCGGCGAAGACGCCATCGGTCCCAGCTTGGTAGCAAGGGGGGAGATGATGCATGCGTGTACGTACGTATGATACGTGCTTGGAGTCGAGACCCATTAATGTGTTTTGATTCGCTTGTTGCGTACCATCGTAACTTGAATGTATACCCCCCTCCCCCCCCCCCCCCCCCCCTCCCGCGCGCTCGTGCGTGTGTGTGCGGGGTGCAACATAAGATTTGTTTGCTCGGTTTTTTTTCCATTTGGTCGGGAAATTGGAAAATGTTCAATTTTTCTCTGCGTTCACTGCTGGGACATGGTCGATAGGTAACCCCCCCCCCCCCACCCGCCACTTAACAGTTGGCGGATGAATGCGCGGGATAAATTATAGATGTTACGGCGTAATGTACGGTCACGTACGTAGGCAGGAGCTATGAGACTATGGTACTACTTTTCGTGCACGTATCTATGGATTGTTTATTTATTACTCTATAATTTTTTCAGTGATATGCAATGGGTACTTTAAGTGGTTGGTTCATAAGGAAGACATAACGTTGGTAAGCTATACCGTCCAGATATTCCGGTGGTATTCTACTGAATTGGAGGTGTACCTGGTAGGATGTTTTGGATATTTATTGAGTACACTGACTTGGGGGAGTAGGATATTTAGGAATGTTTTTTTTTTTTTTCGAAGGGCGACGTAGCGCGGTTGTGCGTGTGTAATAGGTTTTCAACTGATGATCGCGTTAAAATATATCGCGAACAATAGTCCGCAGCTACGACAGTTGAGTGTTTCGCTGTGCGTGTGGAGTCGTTCTTGAACGGATGACCGTTTGAATATCGCGGGCCAAGGCCTGTAGATACGGCAGTTCTGTGTTTGGGAGATTGTTGAAACTTACGCATGTACAGTATGGTTTGGAAGTTTGCATTGAATTTGAGATATTTTGGGATTCTGGATGAGTGTGGCGCAGTCTAGGGAAGTTGTGTTTTCCCGGTTTTGGAGATTTCTGTGTTTGATTTGGTGGACCTCTACTACTTTTGCCAAGACGGCAGCGCCTATGTGTTGGATTGTTGTAGACCTAGGACGATAGTACGGCATTGACACTCTGATCATAACAGTGTCCCGCGAATGGGGAGGCTGTAAGACATAGCAAATGTCTGATGTATTCTGATTGCTTGATTGATGTGATTCATGTAGCTGCATATTGTCCAACGGGCATATGCGGTGAGTTTTGTGCTTTACCGAATGGGCTGCATAAAATTGTATTTGGATGCTTTGTCGGGGGCACGGGGAACAGGGATGAGAGGCCTCCTTGACCTCGGTACAATAACACGTACAACTCGTCGACGACAATACTTGAGACTTCAAAACACCATCTCTTCTTTTGCTCCCGCGCCGGGCCTCATATCAAGGTCGAGCAGCGCCACACCCGGTGCACGAGTTATCCCCTCAAAGGGCACCCAAAAATCAGTTAAATAGAGTAAAATAGCGATCCAATCCATGCATTCAAATTTGGCACAAACAATGTATCCATTGATTATATCGAAACGTCTCGGGATTGTATCGAATCGAGGTCACTTCCTCCTTTCGCTCCCGAAACCTCGTGAGCTTTACGAGTTGGTCCCGAAATTCTTGAGAGTATGCTGAGAACCACGCGGTCGACACCACCCTCTCCAGCGGACGCGACTGCCGCTATCGCGTCGGTCCCGGGCCGGCGCCTCCCGGCCGAGCCGCGAGCTTGAAGCAACGCGGCTTTTGGTCTGGCATATTCTAGACCTCCGGTTCCATTCCATCAGCCTGGAGTCGGAGCACTGTGTTCTTCTCTTCGGAGCATCCGAGGTGGGGGCGCTTTGGGCGGCGCTGCGCGTCAGCTAGGCGACGGGGCAGGTGCTGCGGGAACGTAGGGACCTGCGGCTCGAACCGAGACGGTCGAGATCGCCGGTGGGGCGAACGCTGTTGAGAATGCCTCAGCTGGAGCGAGCTCGGGAGCGGGGCTCGTCCAAGTTGGGCCCCTCAGGTCCAGCCGCCGACCATGGGAAAAAGGAGTAGCTGGTAACTATTATCAGGATCCGAGCGGACTCAATACGACCACGCACCTTCCAGAGGTACGAGGGTGTTTGCCGCTTTCTCGCGTTTGCGAGGTTGTGTTGGTCGGGTGCCGCTCTCCCCGCTTGTCGTAAATCAACGACCATATTTGTTTTTTATTTTTTATTTTTTTTGTTATTTTTTTTTTTCATCCCATTCATTATCTTCGCACATCTTCTTCTCTCTCTCCTTCCAACTCGTAACTCAGATCCGGGGTCACATAGCAGGCTCTTCTCCCCCCGTTCCCGCTACGGTACGTGCCTTCATTTTTATCGCGAGAAGATTTCAGCCTTTTCTTCCCTCGTAGACTCGCATCGAATTGTGCCTACCCACGCTGCAAGGCGCTCTCAACAATTGAATCCCTTTTTTTATTTTTGCAAATAAAGTCAAAGTCCGACCCTCCTAGGGCTCGAACCCAGGACTCAAACAAGTAGAATTCGAGGTTAACCACTTGAACCACCGGGGCGACCGGCTGATACGGGTGCAGGGTGACAAAGAAAATTGTTGTCGGAGATTGAATACGTGGGGACACAGATTGGTACGTACTAGGTACAGGATACTTCTGCATTTTCCCGCTTGTCCTGAGTACGGCAAGTGCAAGGCACCAATGGAGACACAGATGGGTATAAAAGACTGTGTAGGGTAGAGCGCATTTTGCTACAATCCCGCCATTCCCTCTCACTTCTAATTGACGTGCGTATGCGGAGGGTACTCGAGTTACCCGAGATGGTGGTATGTGCTTGTGCCCCTTGCTCCCTCTCGTTACGGCTGTTTCTCTCGTTGTACTGTTGTATTCTCTCGTTGGACGTTGGAGCGGAGCGTCTCCCTCGATACGGCTGCAATCTCCCGCTGGTACGGAGTACAGGATACTTCTGCAGTTTCCCGCTTGCCATGAGTACAGTGCGAGGCAACGACGTGGTTTTGACGCCCGCCCACTGGTACTGAGTGCAGGATACTTCTGCATTTCCCGCTTGTCCTGAGTAGAGTACGAGCCCACTATTTGGTTTTGACGACCCCCTCGATCCTGCTGTATGCTCTTTGTCCTGCTGTATTCTCTCGTTTGACGGTGGAGCGAAGGCCCCCCTCGATACTTCTGCACTCTGCCGCGCGTACGGAGTACCTAATGCATCAGCATTTAAGTACAGGTTACATTTGAATTTTACATTTATTTTCTCCCTCGTACTGGCTGCAGCACGAGGCCTCTATTTTCTCGTTGTGCTGCTGAATTCTCAAATTGGGCGGTGGGGCAAAGGGCTCCCTCGGTACTTGTGCATTCTCCCGCTCGTACTGAGTACAGGATAAATGCGCATTTTCCCGCTTGTACTAACTACGGGTACGAGGCCGCGATTTGGCTTTGACGGGGACAGGGTGGGGGGGGTCCTGTCGTCCCCCACACCCTCCCCCCCGCCCTCGATACCGCCTTATGCTCTTGGTCGATACTGCGGTATGATCTTTGTGCTGCTGTACTCTTTCGTTAGACGGGGGCGAGGAGGGTGTAACCCTGGGTATGGTACTGTTGTGCTCCCTCCCTCCCTCTCGATACGGCTGTTTTCTGCCGCTTGACGAGGGAGTAGAGGGTAGGGTTTGACGGGGTCTGGTACCGTTGTGTCCCCCCAATGCTGTACTGCTGCATCTACTGTTGTCCCCTATCCCTCCATCTCGATACTGCTGGTTTCTCCCGCTTTGACGAGGGAGTAGAGGGTATGATCCTACGGGGTCGGGTACCGTTGTGCCCCCTCTCGCCCACTTGATGCTGCTGGTCTCTCCCGCTTTGACGAGGGAGTAGAGCCTATGATCCTACGGGGTCTGGTACTGTTGTGCCCCCTCCCTCTCCCTTCATACTGCACCGTTCTACCTTTTGGACGATAAAGTGGAGGGTATGATCTTCCGGGTTCTGGTACTGTTGTGCCCCCTCCCGCCCACTTCATGGTGATGTTGTCTCTTGCTTTGACGAGGTTGTAGAGGGTATGATTCTACGGGATCTGGTACTGTTGGCCCCCCTCCCTCCCCCCTTGATACTGCTGTTTTTCCAGCTTTGACGAGAGGTAAAGGGTATGATCGTACGGGGTCTGGTACTGTTGTGCCCCCTCCTTCTCTCTAAATACTGCAGCATTCTCCCGTTTGGAGGTTCAAGGGGAGGGTATGGGCCTACGGGGTCTGGTACTGTTGTGCCCCCCCCCTCCCTCCCTCCTGATACTGCTGTTTCCTCCGCTTGGACGAGAAAGTAGAGGGTGTGATCTTACGGGGTCTGGTACTGTTGTGCCCCCTCCCGCCAACGGGATGCTGTTGTCTTCTCCCGCTTTGACGAGGGAGTCGAGGGTATGAACCTACGGGGTCTGGTACTGTTGTGCCCCCCCCCTCCCTCCCTCCTGATACTGCTGTTTCCTCCGCTTGGACGAGAGAGTAGAGGGTGTGATCTTACGGGGTCTGGTACTGTTGTGCCCCCTCCCGCCAAGGGGATGCTGCTGTCTTCTCCCGCTTTGACGAGGGAGTAGAGGGTAGGATCCTACGGGCTCGAGTACTGTGGTGCCCCCTCCTTCCCTCCTGATACTGCTGCTTTCTACCGGTTTGGGTGTTCTCCCCCTTTGACGGGGGAGTATAGGGTAGGGTCCTACGGTGTCTGGGACGGTTGCGCTCCCTCCCTCCCTCGTAAACTGCGGTGTCCCCCCGCGTTTAGGAAATATTGGGGGGTATGGTCCTACGGGGTCTGGTACTTTTGTACCCCCTCCCTCCCGCTCGATACTGCTGTATTCTCCTTTAGGTCCCCGAATATGTGGGGACACTACGGGTTTCCCCTTTGCTTGTGTCTTAGCCGCGTGTGTCATGCTTCGGGGGTGTTCCGGTGGTAACTTGCCCAGTCGCCATCGCGGTCTTGCCTTACCTTTCCCTTCCCTCACCCCATGGTCCAGACCGTTGCGTTACTTTGCTACCACGATCGTTGCTCCGGCTACAGTTCGAGCAGCTTCTCGTGGAGATGACCCGGGCCTAGAGGGACTCGGCGGGGAGCTACAACTGGTACGACCCTGGTTATGTTGTGCTCCCTCCCTCTCTCTTAAATACTGCAGCATTCTCCCGTTTGGGCGTTGAAGTGAAGAGTATGGTCCCACGGGGTCTGGTACTGTTGTGCCCCTCCCACCCACTTGATCCTGCTGTTTTCTCCTGCTCAAGCGAGGGAGTAGAGGGTATGATCCCACGGGGTCTGGTGCTGTCGGGCCCCCTCTTTCCCTTTCGATACTGCTGCTTTCTCTCGCCTCGACAAGGGAGTAAAGGGTATGGTCTTACGGGGCCTGGTACTGTTGTGCCCCCTCCCTCCCGCTCGATACTGCTGTATTCTTTCGTTTTGACAGTTGAGGGGAGGGTATGATCCTACGGGGTCTGGTACTGCTGTGCCCTTTCCTCCCTCTTGATACTGCTGTATTTTCTTGTTTGACGGTGGAGGGGAGGGCATGGTCTTACGGGGTCTGGCACCGTTGTGCCCCCTCACTTCCTCGATACTACCGTGTGCTCTCGTTAGGCGGTGGAGCGGAGGATATGGCCCTACGGGGCCTGGTACTCTTGTGCCCCCTCCCTCCCCCTTGATACAATACTGCTGTATTCCCTCGTTTTGACGGGGGAGGAGGGGAGGACATGGGCCTATGGGGTTGGGCGCCGCCGTGCACCATTAACTCCCCTCGATACTACCGATTTTTCTCGTTTGATGGATGAGCGGAGGGTATGGTCTTACGGGGTCTGGCACCGTTGTGCCCCCTCACTTCCTCGATACTACCGTGTGCTCTCGTTAGGCGGTGGAGCGGAGGATATGGCCCTACGGGGCCTGGTACTCTTGTGCCCCCTCCCTCCCCCTTGATACAATACTGCTGTATTCCCTCGTTTTGACGGGGGAGGAGGGGAGGACATGGGCCTATGGGGTTGGGCGCCGCCGTGCACCATTAACTCCCCTCGATACTACCGATTTTTCTTGTTTGACGGTGGAGGGGAGGGCATGGTCTTACGGGGTCTGGCACCGTTGTGCCCCCTCACTTCCTCGATACTACCGTGTGCTCTCGTTAGGCGGTGGAGCGGAGGATATGGCCCTACGGGGCCTGGTACTCTTGTGCCCCCTCCCTCCCCCTTGATACAATACTGCTGTATTCCCTCGTTTTGACGGGGGAGGAGGGGAGGACATGGGCCTATGGGGTTGGGCGCCGCCGTGCACCATTAACTCCCCTCGATACTACCGATTTTTCTCGTTTGATGGATGAGCGGAGGGTATGGCCTTGCGAGATCTGGTACTGTTTTTCCCCCTCCCTCCCCTCGATACTGCCGTATTCGCTCGTTTTGATGGTGGAGGGGAGGTACCGTGGTGCCCTCTCGTTCCCGCTTGATACTGCTGTATTCTATATTTTTGACGGTGGAGTGGAGGGTATGATCCTATGTGTCTGGTACTGTGGTGCCCCCTCCCTCCCTCTTGATACTGCCGTTTTTTTCTCGTGTTGACGGCGGAGTGGACTGGTCCTATTGTGCCACCTCCATCCCCCTTGATACTGCTGTATTCTCTCGTGCTGAAGGCGGAGTGGAGGGTATGGTCCTGCGGGGTGTCGCGCTGTGGTGCCTCCTCACTTCCTCTGGATACTGCGGTTTTCTCTCGTTTGAACAGGGGAGTCGAGAGTATGGTCCTACGGAGTCTGGTACCGTTGTGCCACCTCCCTTCCTCTTGACACTGCTGTATTCCCTCGTTTTGACGCGGGAGGGGAGGGTATGGTCCTCCGGGGTCTGCAGAAGTTGTCCCCCCTTCCTCACTCGCGATACTGCTGTATTCTCCTTTGGGTCCTCGTATACGTGTCGATACTATGGTATAACCCTCGTTTTGCCGACAGGAACCGGCGACCGTTACCTTGGCAATAGACACTCCATGGGCTGGTGGGGGACCCGCTTGACTGAAGCTAATATGATGATATTTGCGCTCACGTATGATGGCGCCGCAGTGTGGGTCTCGCATGCGCTTTCGATACTCCAACGCCACAGGTTTTGTTTGCATATATGTATACTGGTATTGTTTTATATAAATATGTATTTTATATAATAATATATCTTGTTCGATTGTTTTCAGACACCAACGCAACTGGTTATCCTCACGTTCTGTTACCGCATTAACATCCATGTAGATACGCGCGGGATTGCGTTGCCGGTGTCTGTGCAATCGTCATGTTTTCTCGACGACCCGCCTGGATACACAGCTTCGCTTCAAAGCTTGCGTAAAAATATTTGGTTTGTACCTAAGGGGGCAGAATCATGTCCTTCGTCGATTAACTCACCAAGGTTTCCACGCGTGTCTTCCCGGGGCTGCTTATTGTGTGATACAGCATTCCGTATTCGACGCTTACTGACAAATATTTACTTACTCCGTACCAGGGTGGCAGAGCTATGCCCCAGGTTGATCCGATTACCTCAATTTTGGATACACGCGCGTTTCGCGAGGTAGGTGTCCTTTAGCGCTAAACGATACACCCTATATATATGATATACAAGTTTTCCCTTCGGAGTGGCATGAGCGTAGCGTGTAAGAAGACTCTTGCCGAAATACGTATTTGGTGGGGTGGTTTGAACTATTCCACCAATTGCAGTTGTATGTGCTGCAGTTGGGGCAATCGCTCAAATGTACATCTGTTAACAACCAAGTATGTGTGAGTATATGGAAAATACTAGTGGAACATGCAGGTGGGGGTGACGCAAGAGAGCAGTTCTAATGACCGAAGAAGCAGGTAGCAATTATGTATTACAGCTGTTATGAGATATGAAGGCGACATGAGCGTGATATTCAACTTCGACAGTAAGCACTTGCTCAACGAATCCCAGCGCCAGTCGACACACGTCCTGCGACACCTAACGGTTCGACAACGAACGAAACCTTCGGCGGACACCCAAACCAACTACGACACGAATTCATCAAGAAATCATGTCTTCAACGAAGCGTAGCAGTGGGCCCGGGGCCGGCGTCAAACACAAATAGGTCGAAGCGACGGGAGTAAGTAGTAGCAAAAATTCCCTCGCAAACGTGAATGTCGCTAATTAATAACAACGGAATCAGCACCCTGGCAAACGCCCAAGGTAGATTGAAAAAGAAAAGAAAATTTCGTTGTCCACGGCACCCAAAGAAGATACAAAAAAGTCAGTTAGACCTTGGCACTCGCCAAGGCACTACTAGCGTGATCGAGGCGATGCAAAAGCTGACGCTCTTTCTAGGTGAAGAAACCCCCACCGAAAAAACATCAACCAGTCCGCTCCCTACGCTTGAACTCAAAGTACCCGCTGACAGACTTGCATGTACACGCACAACGGATGTTTGCTGAAAGTATTGAAATATTATAGACGCAGGCGTACGCTGCAACGAAACGCCCGCGAACACCTCTAAATTCGGACCCCAGGTGCAGACCAAAGGCAGATCAACTGTGTATGGTGCTGTACCGGAAGATCATGATAGACACGAGAACAGACTCTCAAAGTACGAAGATCTATTCCGCGCCCGAACCGAGGAGATCGACCGACACAGCCTTCCCGCTTTGCGGTGCTTTTCTCCAGTTCCACCCAAGCCCATTCCCCGAACTTCGCGTGGCGTTCGCCCTGAACTTGCTCGTCGTGGGCGATGAAGAGCTTCCTGAAGGCTTGGAGCCCGAGAAGTGCAGGGGGGGCTTGCACAGGCCGACCAAGATGCCGTTGTCCTTGATAGTTCCTTTGCAGTAGACACAATCCTTACGGACCTGCAAACCTAGATTATAGACAACAAACCGACAGCAAAAAGGAGACATGTAAGACGTGTTGAATATAAACATTTTACTCGGTATGAGTTTAGTTGACGAAGACTTTGAAAAGGGCAAATGCCAAAATCAGTTATACCTGATCCGTTTGAGCCAAAATCAGGTGTATACTAAAACCAAGTAAAAAACGCGCGCCACGAGCGGTGTTCTGTCCATGAAAGTCGGGTAAAAAAATAAGCGTTCCATATATGGCCTCCAAAATCTAAGTCGTTTAGGTTTCTTTAGGGTGTAGATACCACGGGCTTCGCTTGGATCTGCAGAGAGTCAATGTTAATAGGCTTCGTTTGTTCTGCGACGGCGGGGGCGCCAAGAAGAGTATTTAATCTGGCGCCCCCCTACCGTTGACAGCTTAAATATTCTTGACCGTCCTCGCGAAACTGCCAGCTCGGCACGAAATTATCTTGCCGTACCAAACCTGAGATAAAATCGACGCGGGGTGGTGCAGATAAAGACCATGGATGGGGATGTATGGATCGCTGTGACCAGCAAAAACAACAAAGCATCGGCAGTAGGACACAACAACTATTCAAAAACGGAAGCACGTCGCACATCCCAAAGAAGAAAAAAAGCGAAACCAGCATACTCATGTATGCATATTTATTTTTGTAAAAACGTACTTTGACGTACAACGTGTACGTTCGAGTACAGAGTTTATACGTTGCGTAATGCAGAAGAATTTCAACCGAGGGAGGGCAGACGCATACGGAGAGAAACGACAGTGTACATATATATGTGACCCCTCTGATTGGTTCAAAGTTGGCCAAAATCAGTGGAAAGCTAGAGAGAGTAGAAACAAAACTGGTATAAGTTGGCCTCTTCTGGCCAAAATCAGTTACGATGTCAGCCTGGACCATAGCAGCGCTCCTGGGGTGTGTTTTGTACTTGTTTTTAGAATGTAACTGATTTTGGCCGAAAAGCGTCCAGATATACCTGATTTTGGCAAAACACCTTGCAAAACAGTTTCGAAAATACGCGTTGGCGTGCGCTGTACAGGCAGAAAGCACTAAAGGTAGATAGGAATGAGATGGGATGAATGATGTTGGCAAACTCTTACGTATTTTTTCGCGGCAGAGACGGCGACGGCAGAGTCGGCTGCAGCATGAAACATGGAAACGTGTTAGTGTACTCAAACGCCTGTCTATTTATCGTGTCAACAACAGCAGCAGCGGCGGTAGACAACTGTCTCGGAGTGGAAAGAAACGCAGGCTGCAAACAACAACGGCAACTGTTCGGAAACAAAGTTGGTTATAGAGTGCAAAACAAAAACAACGCCAGCAGCAGCGCATATACAAATGGCAGGACGCGTACTATACCCCTGTCTCGGTGTGAGCTCGTATCAAGAAAACAAAAATGGATATTTTTTTTGGTTATACGTACTGCTGTAGTGTGCAAGACAAAACTCGAAATTACTGTAGTACCTGGTATGTATTTGTGTCTTGTATTTAGTGCTGAAGGTTGACAACATGCGGGAACAGAAGCAACCCAGACAACAGCTGCAGCAGCAGCGGCGGCAGACACCGACTCAAAGCTGCGTACAACAGCAACAACGCGAACGACGCCGCGTACACAGTAAAATCAGCATCAGGGACGATAGGCGCGCGGGGTTACAGCAGCAGGAAAGGAAGCAGCAAGCATTAACAACAACAGCAGCAGCGGTGGTAGACACTGTTGTTGGGGAAACGAACGCAGGCTTTAAATAACAACGGCAGTAGCAGCGGCAGCAGCAGCACAAAAGCAAATGGCAGTAGGCGCAGTAGCGCATAAACAAATGGCATTATTAGTACCAGGTACGTTTTTTGTCTTGGATTTAGTGCTAAAGATCAACAACAACAACAACAACAACAACAACAACAACAGCAGCAGCAGCAACCGCGGCGGTATAATAGGTAGCAAACAACAACACCGACTACAACAGCAACAGAGAAGCACAGAACACAACTTACGGCCACCTCCTGTCTCGAGCGTGAAGGACACGGTGCGGACTTCGATAGGCCTGGCGCACAATTCACAGTCTTTGGGCCACTTCAAGATTATTCCGCTGCCGGGGCAGGTGTCGTGGTCGCAGGTCGCAAAATCGACCTTGCCTCCAAAGATCTGTCTCCATCATATAGCTGGGAGATGCAGCGGTTGCACTTTACAGTGGGATTGAACACTGACTTGGACAGGGGGGTTTCTGTTCGAGATGGGGTTCCAAGATCCGTGAGAAGAGGGCGAGGCAGAGGTGTACTGAAGGCAGCACCTTTAAGATCGGCAGCAGGAAAAAGTGCAGTCCACTCTGTGGACGCAGCACCACCAGGAGCAGGCGATGCCATCTACCAGGCAGGAGCAGCACCAGCGGGAGGAGCACCCGGTACCAACAGAAGCAGCGAAATCAAAAGCAGCAACAGCAGGAGCGGCACCAGAAGGAGCGGCACGAGCACGAGCGGCACGAGCAGGAGCGGCAAGAGCAGGAGCAACGCCAGCAGGAGGCGAACTGGCCAAGCGGTATACGAAGAGACAGCAACAGCGTGACGCGCGTCGTATGCTGTCCACGATACATGTGCCCACGCACGCAAATACTCCAATGGCCCGTAGTCCAGTTAAAACTATTCCGGAACAAAATAGGAAAATAATCCGTCTACTATCGTATGTATAACGTCTTATAGCTGGTCTCTTCGGACCAAAGCAGCTGAGATCAACGGCAGTCCTGTTCAATCTGTTCCCGAAAAGTCCCTCCACTCGCGAATAGTACAAAGCTCTCGCGAATCAGGGCTGACAGTCTTGCGAAAGGCCACCGAAACGCCCCCACGGCGACCGACCAGAGAAAACGAATTTATTTATAGTTTTGTTTATATAAGAGTATCCTCAACTATTTCCCCCCACAGCGCGCTGTAGGTGGTCGTCGACGGTTGGCTCCGACGCCTTGATCGACGCCACGCACACGTGCGGCCCGTTCTTCTCCCTACACCCCCCTTGGATACCGACGAGCGCAAGTGGGCGCGCACGGGAGCCCGGCCCGCCTCGGGAGTGTGGCCGTCAGCGGCGGATGTCACTCGTGACCCCTTGCAGGGTCTCCTACGTCGTATTTCGTGATATGCTCCGATATGGGATGCGGGGGGGGATGGGAACCAATTCGTGCCGGGTGTTCGTGCCGCGGCATATAGGCTTCCGGCACGGCATCATCCTTAAAGTGCACCCGCTTCGAGACACGTTGGTGTTGTACTTACGCGATGGAGGGGATTTTCACGATCTTCTCCTAAGGGAATACCGGGGTCCGTCGAGTGTCGGCCCGTATGACGTCGCCCGATTCCCCGGAGCGTTGTTACACAACCGTATCCCGTCAAGGTTCACCAGGTTTGTGAACGACGAGGTACAAGCCCTCGGCTATAGACTTCCACCAGAGGGTAACGGGTGCCCAAATTTCGGCTACTATCGCGCAGGGACGGGCAGCCATCACATAGTGGCGCGCATATATTTCGCTGGATCGGGCGTCTTCAACGTTCTTCGAGGCTTACTGTCCCCTTTTATTTGGTGTTCTCTTCCAAACAGAACGGCACTGGCGGAAGCCTCTTCAAGGTGGGTCACCTCTCGGTGGGGAGGCAACGACCAGGGACTTGGTTCAGTTTGCGTTTTGCTCTACGTGTCAGGAAGAAAACGTTGCACAACCAAATTTCTACTAAGAGAAGCGACGCTCACCCGGTTTGATCATTGCCGGCCCCGCAGTATCCGGCGCGGGTGCCTGTGGTGGTGGATGCTGATAAAAAGAAACCACGTCGACGCCAAGTACTGGCGGCGATGGAGGGGCTCGCCGGGCAAGGCTGAAAAAGCAGGTCGGCAGACGAGTTTGACGCGTTTGTGCTCGTTGTCTCGGCGGGGTCTCGTGGTTGGGAAACAGTCACCCTAGACGATGTTTCTAATTTCCTCTGCTTCCTCGACACGCAAAGAAAAGGCACCAGGATGGTGCATGCAGCGTCTTGCCCCTTTGTGGGCCACGCGGGCGACGATACGTGCCTGACGGGGTGTTCGTGTCCTAAATGGTATGTGGCCGCGTCTATTTGAAAAGGTTTGGGTCGAAGCTGAAAATGGCGATGATGGCAAGGAGAGGAATGGGGCCCTGTCCGCCGGTTAGGAAGTCCATGCTCGAGCCAGGTGGAAAATTCGTCCCTTACCTTCGTACCTGAGGAACAGAAGCAGGTCGAGATTCAGGTCAAATCAGGCGGCGCCGATGCTGGAACACACACTCAAAGATTTGCTAAGTGAAATGCGGTTGCGCGCTCAGGTCGTCAGCTCTCTGGCAGAGCGTATTTTGCTGACCCGAGATATCGCCTTGTTTTCCTTGGGCTTCCGGTCGGTCACGGCGTCCATCTCGGCCGCACAGCGGATTCGGTGCGGCTTAAGCACTGGGCACCTCTTCCCCGTTGCTACGGCAGAAGGTGGCCGGGGCCATCTCTCTCTCCGCGGTTCGTATGACGGCGAACCTGCAAAGCTATCTGCGAATGGCAGACCTGCCGAAACACTTCACGATGCACTCCTTTCGAGGGGGAGGCTCGATCAGCCAATCCCTGGCCGGGACAGGCTGTGAATGAGATAAGGAAAATTGGTGGCTGGAAGACAGAGTCAGATGCAAAGTACCACATCGGGGCTACCTCGAGTGGACAAGTCCGGGGTGACAAGACGAAACGTGGCCAGAGCTACGCGGACGCTAGCGGGCTACCGTTGTCGCCGGAATTCATAAAGGACTTTGCGGCCTGTGCGGGTAAGGACTGAGTTCAGATGATAGAAGTTTGAGCGAGACTATTCTGCCCCGGACCGGCGGTCAGCTACAAAGGCAATCTGAAAGGAGGCGTAAAGAAGTATGGGCGGGACCACAGGCCGGCGCAGAAGGACTCATCCAATCCAGTACTTACTTTAAATGATCCACGTTAGAGATACAGAATACTACAGTAAACTGCGTCGGAAATCAACATACTTGTATCAATCCGACTGTGTCCGGGAGAGGGGAGTCGTGCCCAACAGCAATCGTAGAGGCGTAGCGACACCACGAATGTGTCCCACACCGCTATTAAAAGATAGAAGCGGTATTGTACACTTACTTCCGGTCTCGCGCGATAGTTTTGTTTTTATTGCTAAGTAAGTGCATGATACGCAACGAACACGGCGCATTCTAAATATGTTCTTCATTCTCTGCATCCACCTACCTGTACACACACCGTACTCATACTTCGAAGTATACTGTAACTGGTAATAGGACACCCGGTATTGTTCTTGAAAATGACGGGGGTCGAGATTGCAAAGTTGACAGACCGTACTCATACTTCGAAGTATACTGTCACTAACTGGTAATAGGACACCCGGTATTGTTCTTGAAAATTACGGGGGTCGAGATTGCAAAGTTGACACTGAGGTCTCAGTTTTGTGCTTCCGGGCGTCGATATTCTGAAGGCAAACCTTTGTAGATAACGCCATGCGTCCTGCCCTGTTTCCGTACTGCCTGTTTTTTACGGTATGTATGTACATTCAGCAAGGTTATGGAATACACCGACCAGCAAAAAACATCGATATCTGGTACACTGTACACATTACATGGTAGATCCGCTGCCGGCAAACTCGATAAGATTTGATGACTCTGAGACTATTAGAAAGCTGTGGCACCTGGCAATAAATCTAGCGCTTGCTTGCTCGAATCACACCACACCTACGTTGGCAATCCAGAGTACGATGACCACTGACATATGTTATACCGGTAGATAAATACAATTAGACCCGAATGACTTTCGAAGGTAGGTCAAAGGTTCAAACCCCGTTTATTTATACTTCGAAGTATGTCATTTGCGATTACTTTCACCCTCTCTTCCCGTTCCACTTGTTTGTGTCATTTATGGACTCCGGTGCATCGACTCTCCGTGTATCATATGTATTCCAATGCCATATTCCCCTGCTCTCCCCAGTGGCGGCAGGCCAGAGTCGATATGATGTATAAAAACATCACACGACTCTCCGGTCCTTTCATTACGACAGCAGTAGTGGCAGTCTTTCCTTGACGGCTCTTATTACGGGGGACCATACATAGTGAGTAGGACCAAATATTGTTTGTCGGAACAGCGAAATACATTTGGTTTTGTGCGTACCGGTCCTATTCAATATGGCCCCCTCTAATACTTGTTTTGTCATAGCGCTACATAACTAACTATAATAATACAGGAGTCACCACTGCTGTGCTTGAGACGTCTGTTCTGAGCTGTTTCGGTTGTTCGATGGAGTGAAGTCTGATCGTAGGGCGTATGCAACCATGGAGTCGCATAAACTATTAATTCGATTGTTGCGTTTCGAAAACAGACCGTGCGTGGTGATCCCTAGGTGTTCAAGAAAACCTTGTATCCCGCCTAGATCGTGTCTAAGCACGTACCAGGTGCCACGCATAATAATATATACCAGTCTCTGTTGGTCTTCGAGTTTCGTGCTACAACAGTGTTGTACTGCTGTACGGGCTTCAGCCCGTCATGAATCAAATACCTTCTCATACCACAGTACGTAGTATGTAGACTGTGTCTCCAACCACCCTCTGGACAATGACGTCAAGTCTTCACTACTATTAATACTATAGTGTTGCTGTAACGATGCAAATTTACTACAGCAATGCTGTCGCTCAGCGATGTGAGAGTGCAGCGTAGAAAGAAAGGCGTTACTTCGTATGCATTAATCATACCAATCTATCATGAACATAGATAGCGTCTGCATGTTGTTTTTTCAGTGCTCGCCGTGTTATTAATAATTATATTTACTCTTCTCGTGCGCTCTCCTTCATGTCCAGGGCGGAGTCGTGTAGCGTGGGTGGATGACGACCTTCTTCTACTTGCTTCGTGCCGTCTGACGCGTCCTTTCTTTGGGCGTGGGGCATAGTCAACGAAAGCCGGAGGATCCCAATCAGGGTAGCAATGCACCTGACCGACAGGTAGGTCGAACCTGGCTACGCTACTAATACCCCAAGTTGTTACTGCGGCCACCACCTGGAAGCTAGTATAGATATATTTCACTGCGCTGTGGTTGGCCTGTTGCTTCTCTTGTACTTATTTTTCCGTACTATATTCGGTGATACTGTTGTTTATCTCGATCTTTAACCGTTGGGGGGTGGCACGACATTTTTGCATGTTGTCTTTAACCAATTTTTTCCTTTATCATTTTCTGCTCTTCAGTGTGTATTTCATATCCTGCTTTTTCCCTTCTCAACAAATGTGTATGACATGCCTTACCCAGTATATGATAATATGCCATTTCATTGTCTACTTTACTATTTACTCCGTAAGATAAAAAATAATATCATCCATGGCGTCGTATTGTGGCCACATAATAAGTGGTATCTCTCCGGGATTAGATGATTTGGACGGACGCTGGTGCTGAATGTCAGCGGACGAAAAGAACGAAAGAACATACACACTGCTGCTGTAGTCTGATACGATAATTTTCAGACGCGATTGATTTTTCAAATAAAAAAAGTACGTCTGGTATTTCGCATCATCGCATTCCATTGGGCTTGTGTTCTCCATTTTACATACTAGTAACTGCCGTGTTATACCTGGTACCTGGTGTCCCTGTATATATATTCGTGTACGAGTACATGTGTGTCGTTATTGGGTACAATACGCCCTTACCCATATCAATGTGTCTACGTCGTCAACCGGTGCCGTCTTGAGCTTCAAACGCCGTAAACATTTTTTTCCTTCTGCGGAAGACCTGCTTAAGACACCGCTACCTATATATAATGTTGAGGTAATGACGTAGGAGTAGTACTACCGTACTAGTGCATATACTCACAGGAGTTACTGCCATCACCGTAATACAGACACAGTATTCCTGTCAAATGCACCTGGTAACAAAAATGCGGGGTACAAAAACAAACAGGCTGAGATTCCCAGAAATAAAAGATAGGTGTCGGGGTGAACCTCTTCCGCAAAATATCTTAGGCGCTATACCTCCCTCGGGCGAATCTCCGAATCCCTTGCGGCCACCCTCTGCCTGGCTCGGTGCCCCCCGAAGTTTCGATTTTAGCGTTTTAGCCAACACAATATCGAACTCTGATCTGCTACTTCGCGCACTAAATAATCCCCTCAGTCAGCGGGAGCTTCAGCAAATAGCACATGTATGTGTAGAACCAGAAGAAAGAGATTCATAACATGACACCTTGCGGTGGTCATCCGGCTAATGTCATCTGCGACTAGACCCCAGAGGATGGCTCTCCACACTTGAAGCCAAGCTCGGGGGGTGATGTGACTCGGAGACGTGTGTCCAACTTGACAAGTTGTGACATTAACGATGTCACGACGCCCTCGACGAAGAAGTGAGGACAACGTCGAGCTCGGGGGGCTTCTTCGTCGCATCCGACCTTTGCTATCTGACGTGTGTCGCTCGGCCACTTCACTCTCGCCAGGACCACAGTCTTCGTCGAGGTTGACTCGGTTGAACGTGGTTAAGGCGGGTTTGCCGATTTGAACGACGTAAGGTAGCTCTGCTCTATGGTAAGGACGGCCTCGCCCCTAGTGAAAAACACCTGCCCTTTTTTAAATGCCCACCATGTCGCAATATTTATCGCCCAGCCCCTCGCGCCGTTAGTACCTCAATCGCGAATCTGCGTATCGGGCAGTGTCATGGGTTGATATGGATGAAAGGTTTCATCACACGGCGGGCACGAGGTTTGTTTCGGAGCTGTTAGTGCAGTACAGCACGTTCACACCACATGCCGAAGCGTGCGACCCTGAGCAAAAGCTTTCGCGACCAGTGACGCGGCGTACAACCAGTATCGGATTCAATTTCACTTGTTGTCGTTGTCTTCACATTTAAACCGTCCTTTCTACCCAGCTTCGTCAGTATGTCCGTCCTGATTCCCTATCCTGAAGAGATTATGTTTGTATGGTCGCAGACTGTGCGACAGAGGAACCAAAAAAATGAAACTAAATCGCAAATTCACGTGTCAGCAAGTGAAATGTCAGCATACCGGGTACGAGACGGCACAAGAAAGACCGGAAAAATAGTACCAGGTAGCAAAAAGACAATTAAGACAAAAAATAACAAATATCTGAGGTGAAACAGAATACATACGACGCAAGGACTCCAGCACGGCTGCTAGACGGAAAGCGTACGAACTCAGGAAGGGCAGGTATCTGTAAAATCGTTTTATCATCCAACACAGATCAACTCAGCTCCACTTACTCCTGGCGAAAAAAAAAAAAGAAGGTTTCGAAACATGAACATTTTGGAAAGCCAGACTAAACCCAGATCCCTGCTTCAGATTAAGTGCTCTGCAACTGCAATAAAAACGCAGGGGGTATGATGCAACATGCCTGCTGCTTGCCGCCCTAGTCCCATGGTACATGGTTGGGGGGGTTCAGGTCGATGATTAAGAGACGACGACTGCAAAAACGACATCCTCATTCGAGACATCAGCTTGAACTTCCGAAGAATGTTTCGCAATCAACCAATCTTAGATTGACGGCCAATACACTGTTAAGCATATATATTGTATCGTTAATTTGGTAAATGTGTATGTAGCCCAGTACTCGCAAACTCCTTTCTACCCCAACAACGGCCTAAAGACGTGACAGCTTAAATATTCCGATCGTGACCCAAATGCGCGGTAGTGTGCGCATACCATACCATTGATGAGCGCACATGTTCGATGTGACACAGCAATGGAGTACCGGAAGACTTGATTTAAGTAGCTGTGTACAATAAAGACCTTCTTATGGTATAGCTGATCACATACAACTTGAGTATTTTTTAATATCGGACCTCGAGGAAGACGTATCGTTTGGCCAATATATTCGAGATGTAGAGAATACGTTTGTTTTTCCCCTGCACCACGTATGTTTTTGTCATGGTTTCCTTTCCCTGCTAATTAATGCAGGTGTAACCCAGATCCGGGGTCACACAGCGGGCTGTCTTCAACCCCTCTCGCCAAGGATCGTGAATGCGGGTCGTTTTCTCACAAGAAACCATCACCCCTTTCCTTCCGCATCGACCAGCGGGGAGGTGGACCCGCCCATTAAAATCGCTCCCAGCAGGTGACCCCAACTGCAAAATGTTTTTGCAGCTGAAACCAAATCTGACGACGGTAGAATGTTGACTCGATGACTAACTCTAGCGGTCTTCGAAGGTAACACACTGATATTCAAATGCCAGACCACCCAGGCTGCCGGCAGGAACACCACGGGCAATCGACAGCGAGTTAGGCAATATGCTAGTATATATTGTTGTATCACGTCCCTGGCAACAATATGCATACAAGATACGTAAAACTTACAGATCTGACAGCAAATTTAACATGCCTTACTCGCTGACGAGTTGCCATATATTCATATATATAAACTACAGGGGATAGAGCTGCTGTAGATATTGGTCCGGCGCCTGGGGTAGTACCGTATTTACACAACACCGCAGAGAAGTATGACGCTTGCATACCTGGCAACTGGCAATTATGTATGGTACACCCTACCTGCTGCTCTTTGAGCTTTCATTTGCCCAGTCTTTACTATATTGCGGGGGGCCATAGTTAATAGGACCAAATATTGTTAGTAAAAATTGTTCAATGTGGAGATTTTAAAGTGTACCATAGGTCCCATTAACTATGGTCCCCTGTACTAACAAATTTCTTGCGACTCCATTTGTCCAGATCACACTTACTTGTGGTTTGTGGTATCTGGTGATACTATGATAGGCACACATGTTTTTACCAACGAATCGCATGAGAGAAGCATTTATGTGCTGTGAGCGGTGGGTTCTGGCATCACAGAGCATAGTACGCGAAACATAGGACATGTTGTGCACATGTTCCTATACCGCACTGCAATAGGTGTAGGCACAAGATTTCTTTGAAGACAAAATATTCATAAGAAATGTTTTCTCTTCATGAAATACATAATATATCGAGATAGTTTCCAGAAATAATGCAACAATCATGAGATCATGATAAATGAATGTCAATCGAACCTGGTGTGGGACTTCTTCTTGGTGCACTCAACACGACGTACATGCTCTTTTTCTCGAAAACCATCCACATATTGTGCCCGAACAGAACATCCTTGTACACCCCCCCGACCGAAATGGACGGCGGAAGAACGTGACACAGCCTGGCTGTTTAGTTGACGATCCACGTCCCGCGGTACGTAAATAGCGCCCACGGGCCGAACGCATGATCAGCATCATCAACCGTCAGGCATTTCAGCTGGAGGATACCATTTTTTTGGGGTTCATTTTTTTAATGGAACCGTTCCAGGTATTCATTTCAAGGCATATCATATGTATTGTGTACAATGGTTTTGAGAAGAGCTTCAAACCAAATTTGCCTGCGCATATATTCAATATCGAGAAGATGGTATCGCCTAAATGTTCGGTTGAGTAGACATCTACAAGATGACGACACATACATATATCACATTTCTCGTGCAAACGGCAAACTTTGTCGGCGTGGCTTTCCAGGAGATATACGGGAGCTAAACATTCCCACTCGTGTTATGTGCGTCAATTTAGAGGATGGGTCCCACGAGGGTTCGTTCGGTTTGTTTTTCATCTGACGAGACTATTGGGTATACGGGGTTGCAATTGCGCTAACATCGCAATGAATGACGGGAAGTTAAGTAGATAACATACATCTGCAAAATCCGGTAGCCTACGGTGTTTGTAAGGACTCACAGAAGACTTTTGGAAAAATCGACGGTCCTTCTCTACACACAAGACCTAAACATTTTCCGGGGAGCAAGTTTCCCTGGTTTGACCTAAACATGCCTGTAGACAATATTACCAGTAAAATGCACAAAGCGCAGTTCAGTACATGATACGATACTCCAACTAACTTGGAGAAAAACGACTACCAAAGAAGGGGAAGTTATATGATACACAAAACACAACTCTCTCCACCGGAACTTCGGGGATGTGTTGCCGGGCAGCGGTATTGGTGTAGAGTAGTATCGTGATATCAATGTCGAGCACTTGCAGTAACTAGTTGTTGGCAGACACATATGTCGGGTCATTAGGTACGAGTATACTGCTGCTGTTGACAGAGTTGACTTCAAGTATGCACTCCGGGTACACGTTGTAACATGAAGCATACCCACTGTAGGATTGACGTCATACGCACAATTAATGACAATTTCATTGTGTATTTATGCCTCACAAATATACCTACAAGACATGATCCTCGTGGTCAGAAGCATATATGTTGTTAATAAATCATTGTTGATACCTGGAACACCACAATAACGTGGACTGTTATCGACGCCGTAACTCCTTCCTCCAAATAATGTTGAAAATTGCATCTCTCTTTCGTGAGCGCCATGGCCACCTGCCTCCTCCAAGATGCTCAGGAAAAAATTGATACTGTGTAAATTCGCCCACCTATATGTCTGGAAATATACCCTGATTTTTCCCTTCCCTTGGGGCATGCGCATGGCCGCTTAAAAATATATTATGAATAACATGCTGTAGCCTCGTCAAGATTGCGGTCAGGAGACGAATACATGACATATGTGGAAACTGTCCGTTCACAGAATTGAACCGAACGGAACGAACTGTCGTTGTTTTGAACATGAGGAAGAACTTATATCCACTCTGGCCTGAAACGACACACAGACAACGAAAAACAACAATACGATTCGATACGCACGGCCGCCTTACCTCACACGGCTGTGGCAAAACGGAAGATCAACCGGGGTTGCTCGAACTTACAACGGACGTGTATGTGGTCTACAGAACGATGCATCATAAAATGTTATCTGAGCATTTAAATTTCTAGCGCGGGGGCACAATCCTATCAAGTCCGCTTAAACCCGAGTCACCATCAACCGCATCTCTATCTCTGGAAGCGTCAAAGAATATGCTCGATACGCGCATTTTGACCCGACATATATATGGCTTTCACCGAAGTTGCGCTCGAGAGATCAGCGTGGAGCCCAGCCCGCCCTCGTCATTCTACTGTCGATCCCATCCTTCGACATACTACAACACATAAAAAAATCAACCTTACGGCGACGCAAGAGGAAGACGCCGATCCGTCTGCTGCACATTTATCTTGTTCCCGATACCGCACAGAGTGAGTGATACAAAGGACCCCGAAGCCTGAGCAAAGTAAGCACTAACCATTGTGGATGCTGTATCGCGAAGTCGTTCGTGCCTCACGTGCCGTTGAACGTTTAAGAATCACGCCGATGGATTGATTTGGATTCGTTGAGCAGAGAGCTCGCGGCCTAGTGTTATGAAGTGAAACGCATCTGCTGAAGCCCACGTAGTTGAAAATTACACGGTATAAATACTGTAGTCAAAGGCGCAAATCGCCAGACAGTCGTGCACTAATACGTGTGTTTTCTTACGCACACGATGTAGATTTACGTGCTGGCGTGCGGGCATATGCAGTAGTTCATGCGACAGATTCAGACAGACATGGCCATTGCAATGCCCGCGACCCTCGTGTGTCAAGTTTCAGGGAACGTGAGTGTATATCACCTGCCAGCAGAACATTGTATCACCTGCGTTTAAGACACTAAAGTACTGAGTCGCCACGATTTTCGCTTTGTAGCGCTCCGAGCACAACATGCTACAAATTTGGACTGTACTTGCACGACATGTTATAAAGTTTGTTATAAATGGGCATGTTATGCCAAACTCCCAGTTCCCACGACATGCCGGAACAGAAACAAGAGAGAATGCTTGCCTCACTGCAGTTTAATCGTGTCGCCGTTGCCAAATACATGTCAGGTTTGTGCAGATGGACCCGAGGAACGCAGAACGTAGATCCCCGACCCCTGTAGCAATCTCACCGCACTCTCAATCGGCGAAATGCACTGATACACCCCACCCCGCATCATGTTCCTCAATCCATACATACCAGTTGGACCGTGAGCGAGTCAAGGACGTCATCCACACGCAGCATGAAGTGGCTCGCAGGATCCACCGGTGCTGTGGCCGTCATCGCGTTCGGTATTTTCTCCGGAGCAGGGGCGGAGTCGTTGGGACGAGAGCCCACGGAATACGTTTCAACTAGCGGTGTACATCATGCTGGTTCTTCATCGATGAACGCGTTGGAAGACAGTATTTGGCGTCGTCTTCAAGCGAGTGGGGGCCGCCGACCCCCCCCCCCGCCAGTCGTGAACGATGATGCTCTTGATCCCACTGGAACCGTGAGTGCCGACAATGGCTATCTGTTCGGCGTTTTCCTGTAAAAGCCACTTTAGGGTCGGGTGGAGAGATTGGCGCTCAATTAAAACGATGGGCCTATTATGCAAGAGAAGTGCATAGTTTGAAAAAACATCTAAAATAATACAGTACTACATGTGCCGTAGGACGGTATTTACCGAGTACAAGATACACGATTTACGCTCGTATTCGTAGAGATTAATATGGCGTGAAGCTACGGGTGTAGCGTCGGCGAATGTTGGTGACATGCCAAATTGCATTACAGCACATATTGCGTGTCATAGCCCACAGTTATTGTATATAGGGGACACGGTGAGTTGAGAAGATAACTGCTCGCGACCCCGCTCTACCGCCAGTGATTATTTAAATGACGTTGCGCCTTTTTGAAGCAATGAGCCTATTCTGCAGTATGATTCGATCCAATGGATGCACCAGGTGTATGCCACAAAATTTGTGCTTGAACTGGAAGGGCGAAGAGACAGTAGATGTGCGCGCGTCGCCCCGTAGAATGTCGGTGACATTTTAAAGTTATTTATAGGACGTGTTGCGTATCATTGCGAACCTCTGCTCGTCAAAATGAGCACCGTGTAGAAAATTGAATTTAGCTCGTAACCCCAGTGATAGCCCGAATGCCCTTGGGGGTTACAATAACCTCAGGCGACGTTTCGGCGCCAGGACACAGTGCATGTTGCTGATGTCGGAATTTTAACCATGTATTTTTGTGTTTCTGTTCGTACCGCATTCATTGCCATGTCGTCTGACGCATAGCCTGCAGAGAGGGCGGCTAGTGCGCTGACCCAGCGGACAGAATGGGCGGAAACCGAGTTCGCAGCGTCGGTCGGCACGCTCCACGAAAACAATGGGGACCGTTCATCCGCCGCCTCGTTCCACAAGTCCTTGCCGCACGACAGCCTAGGACAGGTACAGCCGACTTGAAATAATCCATGGTTCGCCGCGTTCGACGCGAAAGGATCATGCTGTGTCATTGTCATTGTGTGGTTTGAGGAAATCACACCGTGTTGGTCTTTGAGGTGCTTTTCAAAGCGCAACTGAGCATGCCAGTGCGTTATATATAGAAAGTGCGATCAATACCATAGTACTAGAAGGAACATCGCAACAATGCGATTTTTGAATGGGTTACGTTTTGGGCCTCAAGCGTGCTGGCGGTCGGAAACACCCAGCCGATCAACGGACAATCGTTTTTGCCGATCAGATCTGTGTTTCTCACATATTATCCTGCCGCAATCTACGGCAGCCTATGGCGACGTTCGTTGCGGAGCCACTTTATTAGGTAGATATATATGTTGTGAACAAAGTGAACTATGTGTATAGGTACCGGGGCAATACACTGTCAGGGACATCGTTGGTTGCGTAAACCATGCATCCGCATCAAGCGGAAAACCTACTTCGAGGTGTACACCACTTAACGACGGACATACTACCGATCTTGAATGAATACCTCTGCACAGAAAACCGTTCCGATTTCTTTGGGACAACACAAGGCCAACATCAATACTACGCAAGTGTATCAATGCACGCTCTCTGTACGTGTCGTCGTTGAACCCTACTCAATCAGGGGCGGTAGTATTTTCAATCCACTGTGAACTACTGGTGGTTGCGAGCTAAATAATTCAATAGAACGAAAAAAAAAATCTCAAACGGTACTTCCAGGCGCAATGTTCCGCCGCACGCGGATCCTGAAATACAGCTAGCGTATATGGCCGCGAAAGAGCAAGACTGGTAACTAAGTACCTCCTGGTGGATACGTGTCCAACATGTGTGCCAAACAGTGGCTATAGTTCTTTGGATATCGAACTATACCAACCAACCTTAGGGCTAGCCTTCATAAGGGTGGTTGTTCGTTGCAATGCCGTTTCGTTGACCCCTGCTACATTACAGGTGGACAGCGAGGCTTTTGACGCTCTGATCGAGTGCATTGCCGAGGGAGACTTTGACACGTGCGAGCAGGTGCCGGCCGGAGACGACGACGGCTTCCTGGTCAACCCGCTCGGGGGTATCGCCGTAGACATGGCAGGAGCTTCCGGGTACGCCAGTCAGTTCCATAGAGTACATATACTACGTTTACCTCCTATCTATGAATCATGACACGATCAACCAATCTTTATGACCAGCTGCAATAAGTACAAAATTATTACACTCGGTCTAGACGCCAACAATACACATGCTAAGAGTGAATAATGCTATCGTAGAATCCGACCGTGGCCTCCCACGAGTAAAGTGTTTGCAACGCAATCGTACGCCTGTTCAGAGAGTTAATTGTCACCAGCCCGCTTGTTTCGGATGTCGTACACGGTATCGTTCCTTAACGGATGTGACGTTATCTGGGTAGCCCATGCAAACACACAGTACATTTGTTTGGATGCGTTGTGAGCAGTGCAGTCTTTCGAGACGAAATAGCTCAACACTACCCCGCCAGTACACCGCTTGACACCCTTTCTATTACGGGGGACCGTAGTTAACAGGACCTATGGTAAACATAAAAACCTATATGTTCAACCATTTTTACTAACAATATTTGGTCCTGTTAACTATGGCCCCCCGTACTACCACCCTTGTGCGCTTCGTGCTGCCGCGTACTTTGTCCGTCCTGTACCCCGTTGGAATCATTGCTGTCTTTTCGCCGTGTCAATCCCGCTCGTCCGGGCGTCGAATTATCTACCGTGGCCATCTGTGGCCCACCGTGATTGGGTTCATGCTGTGTACAACAACATCCACCTTGTTCATGTCGGCAAACATACCGCTTCAAATGTCTTCAAATACTTCGGTTTCATCTTTGGAACTGCGTTCATCTATTCTCGTCAAATACCGGATGGTCACCACAGCCCGGCCTTGACTATCCCCAGCGCATCACTGCTTAACTCCGAGGACCTGGTGAGTCGTGGTCAGTTCTGGCGGAATCCACAGCAGTAGATTGGTGTAGGCGTGCTAGAGCCAAACGATGGCATTTTCTCCCTGCCAGGGGCGATCCGCAAATTCTGTTTTTTTTTTTCAGGTCGACGTAGAGCCTTGTCGACTTCGTTTCATGCTGCTCGCACGAACATGTTTCACGTGCGTTGGCTTGGACGACGTATGAGACGTTCCTGCTCCGAATCGAACACGTTATAACGATACCATCTCAGGCTGCGCAAATGGCGGAACTATACTGGATGGCCCTGACGAGGGACGTACCTTTCTCCCAATACGGCGAAGACGAGGCAACTGTGGAGGCGGCAGGTAACCCTAATATATTCGCTTTCTTGAGCAGAAGATTGTCGCAAGATGAAACTTCTTTGTACGTAAACATGATTTACCTGGCGAGAGGGTTTACCTCGATTACTCCGCTCCACGAGTAGACGTCGCACGGGCACGTTAATCAATTATTGATTGTGTCCAATAGGCCCCCCTCGCTCATAAAGCGGGTCTTTGCGATGTGTCGGTTCTGCTACACAATATGGTGCGAATATACGTTCATTCAGCTAAATACAAGTGCTCGTATGGCCTACGTCAATAGAACAGGAGTCCGTCTCATGTATTGCTGTACGTCCAGTGTGCGAAAGCTATACATATGCTCGATTGGAAGCATGTCCCTCAACCGGTTTAGCTGGTAGTGTGTCTGTGCTGTTAGCTCGCTGAATTTTTTTTCACGAGCATTGGTGGGTGTAATATCCAAGAGTCAACACAACTAAACTGTTCTCATGATTTCCAATACTGCCTCTACGATCCGCACATTCAAACAACGACAGACAACTTGGCCACCATGCCGGGTTTCGCGGAAATGAACATGGTGGCTGTCGGGCCGGATGGCAGAGCCGACCCACAGACACAGCTGTTCCGGTCTTCAGCGCTGGGTGTCGAGACAGGACCCTTCGTTTCCCAGGTGCGGTGTGTCATCGAATGCTATGTGTGCTATACTTCGGGCCGTCGCCAGCTAGCGTAATTTGACGTGTCGTGATTTTTGTTTTAACGTGTTTAGACAGCTACTCGCCGTTGCGCAGTGCTTGACGTGGATGATGGCAGCAGGAAGACTACAATGCCTGAATATATGCCAACATGCACCCCGTTGGTTGTGGTTTATTTGTTCACGATTTGTCACTGTGGTTTAAATAGTTGCTGTTTGCCCAGGATGAATCATTAATATTTGAGTTTTATACTACAGAGTGGTATTCACGCGTGGAGAGCGTACGTTACCGAGTTTAATCGTTTCTTGCTGCTGTGGTCACTTCGCTCTTCGGGCTAAACCAGCTGCTGGTGAAGGACTTCACGATCGACTCCATCACTGCCAAAGCCCAGCTTACGACGTTCGCACCCGGAGTTGACTACATGGCCGACTACGACGAATGGCTCTTCATACAGGTTAGCAAAGCCTCTGGAATATTTCGACCGTAAACCAAACGACGCTTGAGCCATGGACGACCGCTCGTGCAATCCTCATACTTGTTTGCATAATTATTGTTTTCTATGAGTCTGCTCGTTAGAGGACATTCCGGTGCTACTATAGAATATCCCGACTATGGCTTCGTGCACCACGTATGTTGGCCCTTGAAAATATGTCGAAAGTGGTGTAAGGCGGGATATCTGTTGCGGTTTAGGTTGCACGCGATTAAGAACGTACGAGCGTGTAGCGGCATTGCGATCTTCGGTATTTCGTATCATTGTCAGACCAACGGTGACACCTGCCTACCCAGGGGCGCGGCAAGAATGCACATGCCCGAAGAATTACGGATCCATTGCCGATCATTGGAAATTGCAGAGGACTATGAAATTGCAAATAGCAGGTAGTATACCGCTCACGTGCTGCGTGTGTTTAAATGTTGCATGAAGACTGCTCTATGGGTGGTTATGATCTCCATCCTCGTCGTAACCTCAATTTTTCTCTGCAACCATTTGGAATTTTTTCAGAACGGTGGCAAACCTGACTCGCCGGAGGAGGTAGACCCCGTGAAACGGTACATCCGAAGCGCCCGCGACCTTGCGACCACGTCAGCTACCGATACCATCAACACGTGAGTATGCCGTACTTTGTTTGTGCGGCATGTCCTACTCCTATCAATGAAGCCCTAAGGTAGCAGCACCGATAACCACCTCTTCAGGGGTCGGGACGGTTTTAATTTGTTAAACCCTTATCGTACCTGTCCACCGACGATGATCTCAACCTATGCAAGCGTCCACCTGCGATGCCATCAATGTGCACGTGCTCGACCTTTACAACCAGTAGGTAGTGCGAAAAATTTAACTGCGTATGCGTTGAAGAAGGACACACATCTGAACATTGGATGGCTCAAATCTGCGCTTTTCAGGGAGGCGTACCGAGCCGCCCTGATTCTTATCGAAGAAGGAGCCATCAGTCGTCCTGGTTTCAACGGCCCGTACACAGAAAACGGCCGCCAGGTCGGTTTCGTCAACTACGGCATCTCCCACATTATGAGGCTTGTCGGAACCGGCGAGCTGGCTCAGAGGGCCTCATGGTACCAGAAGTGGAACGTCCATTTGTTTGCCCGTCCGGAGGTAAGGTTCCACTCCGTAGCCCACAGTGGCCAAACACATATATCGGTCATGGAATGAACGCTGCAGTAAGGTCACACATTGGTGTTTCTGAGGGTCCTTTATACCCTCACCCAAAAGGTGGTGTTGACGAAACATGAACGGTTAACCTCACGGACCATCCGGTAGCCAAGGTTAATACCGCGAACAAATGTAACGTATTCTCGGTATTATCGTAGTATTGAGCAGATCCCCAAGCGCCGAACCCCGCCGATCAGGCATAGGTTGGGAAAAATAAGATGCTACCCCTCTCATAGCGCGCATGACGGCGCTCGAGTCCAGATCTACAATCATACCCATGTCAACCGACCTAATTGTTCGTAATCACCCACGCTGGTGTCCAAGCAATTAATTTGTTTAGTTTTTTTTCACGACAGTCTTGCTATCTTCAATACGTATGCGGGTGTGTGATATATCGTTGTACGATGATTTTTTATAGCTCACTCTATACTTTTGAACACCTCCCCTCTTGTATCTCGTCAAATCGCATCTGTTGGGTTTTGGGATGCTACAGGCCGTCGGTGGAACGCTCCACAATGTCCTCAACGGCGACCTCGACGTAGAATTCCCCGACTCGCTTCTCAACAACAGGCGGTTGCTAAGGCGCGTGAGGCGACGCAATAGAGAGATCACCGGGCAACGTCGCGGGCGCCCGCGCACCTTTCTTCTCCCCCAGGTTTTGTTCCAATAAGATATGTCTATGTCGCACATCATATAGTAGGATTATGAGGCGTTCATCTAACTGGTGGCAGCAGTGAAAGAAATTTGAAGTATGAAGTTATTGTGCTGACTCCCGACCCAAGAGGCGGTCGAGGGTTTGACTGAGACTGCCTGTGTTCACATCGTGTTCCGGTCGATTAGGCCGTTGTGTGTGCTATATCGACAACTTGCGACGAGCGCCCGACTCATGTCGCAATGTGTCGAGGCCGCAACGTTATATTCTGCACACTTTGACCCATTAGGTCCATCATCGTAGGGTCCAATCGGTCTCGAAGCTTCTCTTGATATTAGTACTTCGCAGCAATAATGGACTCTGCACAAATTTTGTGAACGTCAGTACCCCAAACGTTAGCCTACGACGAGGTGATAAGGGGGCATAAAACGTGAACATTCAAAGTTCGATTGAGCTGATCCTTTGACTGAGTGTGAGCACAGTTTCACCATACTGACGTGATGTTCTTTGTACACCATTGCCGTGGGTACGCTTTGTTTTCACAGGCCATCAACGAGGGGTCGCCAACTCACCCGTCGTACCCCTCTGGGCACGCCGTCCAGAACGGAGCGTTCGCCACGGTGCTCAAGGTGAATTAACCCTGTCACGCCTACCGCAAGTGGTTTGATCAGCAACAACACCGCGGTGGGCATGTGTGGATGATGGTTGGGACAAGACGCGGGAGAAGACTATTACACTCCAGCTTCAATCGAGGAACTCAAAACTATTTTGAATCCTAGACCCTGGTCCTCCGCAGCATAGTCTTCGATTGAATCAAGTTCGGACCGTCAATATTTATGATATGGCCATGCATTGCCGTCCGTAGATAGGTTGGGTTTCCAGACGTTTGTTTACGATGGAGCGGATTCATAGACCCCGCCTACAATGTACGGGCAAAGCGGTCACCAATTACATAACCATATCACCTTCCGAGTAAGTAAACAGCGCACGCGCAGTAGTAACTATGACTGCTATTAATACGACCAGCACTAACCACCGGCAGTCTCTGGCGGCACCTGATCTCGGTCGTAGACTACTCAATGTATACCGGCGCTCCAACCAACGTAATGCATTGGTCGTCTTCAGTACTGGAGCATACCTTATCGCGCGTGCAAATTTGGGTCGTTCCGATGCATTGTGGTTGCGATCGTAGAGGATCAGCACTCATAAGCTGTCGTCCGCATCGCGTGACATTCACCTTCTCAGTTCGTGTATATGGCCGTTTACGCTGTCACCGATGCAACTCAACCACTTTAAACGATAGGAGTCGTTTTCGTGTTTCGAAACCCGCCTCGTCTCGAGGGCGAACGTCGATTGTTGCACCTCATGCCCTCGTGTCTTCAAACTTCAGCCTGTCGACCATCAAACAGTTAACTAGGGAACGAGAGCGAGACTAGCCTAGCTTCTCTGCTCAGTACCATGAGAAAAATAACAATGTTCTCACTTCGACGTTTCTCTCGTTCGTTTGTTTAAACGTGCCACAAATGTACGGCAGGCTCTTGTCGGACTGGAGCGTGGCGCTTCGTGCTTCAGCGACCCCGTCGTGCCGGACGATGAAGGGTTGACTCTTCTACCCTACACCGGCGACGAATGCCTGACGTACGAGGGAGAGATTAACAAATTGGCCGTCAACGTCGCATTTGGAAGGTACACGAAGAAAGGCCGAGTTCATGATGAGCAATCTGAATCATTAATCATGCCCTTCCGCAAAACCTGGGTTTCCTACACGTCTTGCTTATTATGCCGAATGCTTTGTATTTCGTGCGTCGGATCGCGTCTCATTGATCGGACTTACTGCAACGGACGTTGCCCTCCATCTGCTTGCTGGGCTCTGGTATGCAGGCAGATGATAGGTATTCACTGGAGGATGGACGGCCAGGAAGGATTGCTCCTCGGCGAGATGGCCGGTGTCCGAATTCTGCAGCAGGTAAAATTCTCTATGCATGCAAGACGTCGACGTACGCAGAAAAGGACACCCCATGCCTTTGTACGGCGATAATGTATATAGACGCTGCTGAACTGGTTTACAATGCCGCTGCTAGCTGCGGCTCCACCTGAATCGCTTGACCGTTGCTGTTGTTGGTCGTGCTGCGCACTGACTAGTTTGGGTGTATTGTTATTCCAGTAAGGTTTAGGCATTCTTCGAAGCCAAAAAACTTCGGAACTTTGGCAAGGGTGTACGCAAGCTAGTACATGCCTCCACATCTTATACAAACAGAAATGATGAAAACCCACAGAATACCACGCGCAAACGTCGTCGGTTCGGATCTTCCTCTGTCATGACCTGCGCGACGATAGTCGACGACCACACAGTGAAGGTCATACAGTAGACCCTGTTGTTGCGGTGCACTACATCTTGCTAGCACGAAGTGTGCTGGTCCTCGCTGAATTGCTGCTATGGCTTCGTCAAGAATCGATCGACAATATATATGTAAATATGTACATGGGATGCTGATTCTTCCTCCTCGATTATCTCGCGTCTTTGTCGGCAGGAGGCCGTGGCATTCCCGGAGAACGAGCCCTTCGAATTCCGTCTCATGTCTGGCCAGACGATTAGACTGGAACCCGACGGGTCATTCTTCGTCGACAACCAGCGATGCAGCGGGGACGCGTTCATGGGGGCTGACCTGTGCTAATACGTTAAAGGGAGCACACGTATACTGTACCACTCACGAGGACGGTGTCGCTCATTCGCTGTTGTCTCCCTGTACCGGCTGTATCTACGCAATACCCACAGTTCTTTAGCCAGAACTGTGTCAACAGTAGGCGATTGATCCCCATCGTGATCAGGTGTGCAGTGGTCGACGACCGAAATGAAACCAGAGGTGTGGGAACGTCGACCGTCATGTATTTGAAATTGTTTCGAACCTGTAACGTAGAATGTAAGCGCTATCACTCTGCCCAGATCCCGCCGAGGCGAACGCTGTACTTGGTCGGCAGGCGCGCCCGTTTGCCCCTAGCGAGCGGTTGACGTCCAAGGTGGATCGCTTTGAACGGAAGTGTTGTAGTTGTTGTTTTCGAAATCGTCTGCGTGAACATCAACCGATATCTGGTAAGTATTTGAACGAGGGAGGGGATAAGTGTTGTTTGTTCAAAATGTGTATCATACAAGTTTGTACTAGTCGTTGACGTTGGTTTGTTGAAATTGGCCGAAACGAGCGTGAAGTCTGTACACGACTGTTCGAGGCTGGCATGCTGCAGCTTTCGATGGGCTTGCCGCATCTGCTTGGAGCGAGCACATACTTCAGAAGCGAAACATTGGTCCAACCGAGTTGCCACTTTGAATACTCGTGGTTCATTTAATGAGCGGCGTTGGTTTGGATTGACCTGGCCCGCCCGCCTACTCAGAATGTATGGCGCACTCGTGGTTCAGTTTGCGGCTGGACGGCATAGGTTTATACTCCAGAAATTGGATGGATGAGCAAATACATTTGTGTTCGGTTTTAGTATGTGCGCAAAATGGTTCCAGCATCTGTAGCAGTACTCACCAGGTTCTTGAGTTGAATAGGGCTCATCGTTACAGTTTTATTTGGGGGTTGGAAAGTGATGGCAACCTAACGTTGTCTACGTGTCTACGTACACTTGAGGCCGCGTGTTCTCCATCAAGTACAATTATAGTGTGCAATTTATATTCTTTCGGTGCGGTCTACGACGCAGGCAGACTTAGTTGTGTCAGTAAGAAGGCCGCAAATCAGCCCCGTCCACTTTGCTATTGCCACGGACATTGAGCTATTAGCTGTACACCAGAGTTTCTCCACCATTCCTGTTGACACATGTACAGTCGTTCAGGCCACCTGATCGTGCACCTTCACGAGTTACTCGCGGGCGGCGTGGTGTATCGTCCATGTGCATAGAATCATTTTTGTTTTTATGGCTATGGGTTCAACTGACCATAATATAGTCGTCAACGACACATTGCACGCGAAGTTGACCTTGTTCAGATATGTCTCAGAACGGTGAGGAATGATGGGAGGTCGCGCGCATGACCGATGAAGCCGAGTTCTACCAACCCGACAACTATCTATATGGTGGAAAGGGTGAATCCTGGCCGCGGTCTGTAGAGTATGCATTTTTGTGTAGTTCGTTTGCGTGGTTTTTCCAACAACGATATGGTCAGTTGGTTGTGTCTCTAAACGCGTCGGAGGCCCGAGTCGTTATACGAACTGTATTGGCTTTGTTTTTACTTCGACTTCTTCTACCAAACGAGGTCAAAGTCATCAACAAGAAACATCCGTAAAAAAACGGACGAATATGCGTTGCTGAACTGGCATGTCTTGAGGTTTAGGCACTACTGTAGACCTCTTGGTCAGCAACTAGGAACATCTTCTAAACGCTGCTTTGCGTCAACGTATTGACGTGCACGATGCGGCGAGTTTATCCATACGGTTAACTAAGGGTCAATCGATACACCCGCGCAAACGATTTTCCTCTGTGATGTTATGAACTTGGAAACACAGGATTAAGTGTTCTCGATCTCGTTCGTACACGATTTCATTCTTGCGTACTGTAGTGGTTGGTTCTTCCTTCTGATGCAAGAAAACCAATACTTTTGTAGCCAGACATCGTATTCTTAGCACGTCGTGCGTTCGTTGTCGGTTCAGCGCTCACACCTCAAACGCCTAACCCTCCAACCAGGTCGTGGCCTAAACTGTATGCGATCGAGTCGACGAAACTGTCCCGTAGTATTCGTTCAAAGGTTCGTGTCAGGGTAGCGGGAAACCTTGCCCTGTATTCGCACCCCCAGTGCAACGCATGCCGCGATTAGAGAACCCTCTTTTGGACTAAAACATGTTTGACCACCGTGTGTCCTCCACTGAAAATCTACCCATTATCATCGCAACCCTGTTTGAATATTTTAGCACGTTTATGGCGATCCAGCGAATTGTCACCTGGCACACATCGAAATGTACTGGTTTCGTTGCGCCCCGTGATATACCACACACACCCGGCAGTGCACACGATCAGATTCCCTGGGTAAGCCCCACTAATCTGCCTGACTCTATACAAGCAGAAAATATTGGACCGATTTACCGTGCTAGACGTCGATAACATCATCGTGAACGACCTAAGGGCGTCCTCCGCGCTTTCGAAGGTGACCTGAAAAAACTGCGGTCTATGTCGTCCGTCGATGCGCGCATGCCACATGGGGCATCCAGTTGTTCCTGAAAAACAACAGACGTCATTTACGGCCACAGCACCGCCAGAACACGCGATACCCCTCACTGTGCGAAGCGGGCTTACTGTCTATGAAAGGAACAATCACTTGTTGCTGTTGTATGCGCGGTTGAACGGACGCTGGGCCCTCTTTGTGGAGTAGGTTTGTTGACTGCGTGTCGTCCCAATCACCAATGGCAACAAGGGCGGACCTCTAGGCTCGAGAGATTCCAAACATATCCGGCAAAGGCAAAAGTGGATTCAATTGCGTTGATATAGTCGCACTAACGTAAGTAGTTGTTGTCGCATATCCCTTTAGAAGTACCTGGTATGAGGTGCGCGAGGCTTGTCAGGATGAACTCACCCAGGTCACCCAGGCCCCCGCTGGGTAGGATGTGGGGGGCCGCAGAACTTTGTACAATCAATGCGAGGACAGGTAGGTAGGGAATCTGCTCCCCACGTTGTAAATATACCAATTGCACAGCAGTACTAGTAAGGCTGCACGGAATGCCCCATCAACTATTTTAATCACGGACCTCGAGGTGAGTAAGCATCCTTTTTCTATTTGTACTATTCAACGGCCAATTGACAACTCTCGATGTGGATTTATCACGACCGACGTCTGAGCCAGCTGCCTGGACTCTCAACTCGCCGATAGAGTGAAATTCGACTCTCAGACGATAAGCTACGGTAGAGTGACCGCTGCGGCAAGTGTGAAAACATGAATAGCACGCGTAGACTCCGGACTGTTGCCGCAGTTACGTCCTTAACTCAGCGAGCCACATGCAATGCATATGAATACCAATATAACACACGACGTCACATGACATATATTCAACACCCGGTGTTCATTAACATGAATAGCACGCGTAGACTCCGGACTGTTGCCGCAGTTACTCTCTTAACTCAGCGAGCCACATGCAATGCATATGAATACCAATATAACACACGACGTGACATGACATGTATTCAACACCCGGTGCTCATTCTCGAGCGGACCAACTGTAAGCCTTCCATGATTTCAAACAACACCCCCCACACATGCACGGGCCTAAGTAAGAACATTACACCTACATTCTCCGTATAGTATTTCACATGCGTTCTACTATGAAGGTCACCCAACGGTTTCTAAGGCTCCTTCATCCAACAAAGGTAACACGCGGAAAGAGTGGGAACATATATGAGCGCGACTGATATCTGGGATGTGTGGGGTGTAAGGATATATATATGGAGTTGAGTTTCGACTCAATACGGTGTTGGGCTTTGTACTCTAGTATGGCGGTTTACTTGGACATGAAACTGTCAGTACAGGCATCTTCGACGCGCCTGTGCTTAGAGATCATAATTTTCTCTGTTTTTACTCTATCCCCCCAGTGCCAGCTACTCCTATCAAGTCTGCAGCATCGCCGTCATTATTGCTTGCCATACTGCTGTAGTAGCGACAGGTCATGAGACTACGCGGAGACGGTTGTTCAAAGTCAACAATGTCCTCCCGTTTCCGAAAAGGGTACTCCCCATTCAATGGGGAGCCCAACCAATTTCACGGTCGGATTGCGATACAGCGGTCGCTTATGTACGAGCACGGGCTCGGCATAGTTATGTCGGGGGTTGAGACTGCACGCGCAGCCCTGGATGAAGCAACTACCCAGCTGCAGAAGACTCAACTCCAGAAGACCCAACACGCAATCGAGTGTCGGTGCTTCGATGAAAATAATGGTAAGCTTCTTACTCGAATGTTTTTTGCCACGGCGCATTGCCGGGACGGGTATGCACCGTGTTGCCTATCTAGTTGTTCAGGCTTACGCACCGGTAAGAACTGCCGAGTTTAAAAAAGGCCAGGGTGCAGTGATGGATGGCACTGGAGGCAACATACCGTTTTCATGGCGAGTAGAGGATGAAGGAGGTGCACGATCAGCTCGCGAATTTATGTGTGATCCTGCGCGAGTAATACAGCAATAGCTTCGCATTTGTGTCGATTTGGGAGCGCTGGGTGACATCGTAGTTCCCGCTCGCAAGATGCATGTCTTTCTTCAGAGCACACCCTGATGACAAATACAAGTCGCGGAAGGCGGTACTGGTTTGTGACAGGCAGCGTGATGGCCACGGCTCCAAATTTGAAGATATTGCAGCTCGTGCAACATCCTACCATGCCTTGCAAAATTCATGAACTGGTTGCCGCTGAAGATGAAAGTGCGGGCCGAGGCGAATGTAGGGCTGGCAGTCATGAGCGCGTACCGAATAATCGAGCGAACGGAGGATCTCCCAACATCATTAGAAACAACGTTAGAGGTCAAGGAAGAGGACGTCGAGGTATTGGTAATACCATTAGCTCCGCGACAGGCAACAACAATATAGGCGGTTACACGTCTACGAACTTGGACGGGAATTCATATGAGCCAAAGAACACGGGTGGAACAGGTGGTGGGCGAAGAAGCGGCCGCGGCAACCAAGCTCGATGAGGGCGAGGACGTGGACGAAATGTCGGAAAGAGCCGTAACGGCCGTTTCTATTGCAGCCAAACCTACACGGAGCACGACTGGCACGACTGACCCCTTCACCACTCGGACCAACAGACCGTTCAAACCCAGCATGCTAATGCTACACACGTTGGTCCCGCGGGGATATCTACCTCGAACTCTTGGTGGACGAGGACCGAGAACGCCGAACTAGAGAATGTTCAGGTTGCTGTCGTCGATGGCGCGGAATCCCCGAGAAATATCGGAACCAGCACGCCCCCCGGTGACACCACAGTGTTCATCGATACCGCAGCATCGAGTCATATCGTGACTGCGGAATCCCGTATTTATTTGTCAACATGTGGTGGATGCAATCAGCTGTCGTGTGCGCATCAAAAGGGTCACGCGGACGTTCGAGCGCAACGTCCAAAGGGATGCTTGTGGTTAGACTCAGAAATGAACGAGGTGGAATGGTAACGATCAGCCCGAGAGTGCGGACTGCTCCCAATCTAGAGGCGAGAGTATTTTCGGTAGGAGCGCTTCTGGAAAAAGGGGTGAAGCTCGACGTATTGTCTGTCCCTCCGGTAAACAATCATTTCCGATTTCAACGGAAATTCCAAGGTTGTAGGTCCTCCACGTAGTCCTGGATGCGCAAGAGATGAAACACACTTTTTCCGCATAACAGTGGACGACAACGCGTCGCACCGAAGAATGGACAACTGCCTACCGCGCGCATTGAAACAGCTAGCAGAGAAACCGACAACAAGCGTGACGTTTAACCGCTACATCGAAGCAGGTGAATGCAACGTTTGCGCAGTTTCCAAAAGCAAGAAAAGTGCGCATCCCCCCGTCCGATCGTCCCCGCTCCAGTACACGGCATGCGCTCCTGCACGTTATCCTGTGGGGGAAGCAAACCCGTTACGTCGTACGGAGGCTGCCAATATCACGCCATGTTCACGGATGACACGTCGCGTATGAGACGGGCGATTAATATTTAGACGCAAGACGGAGCAGCTGATGCCCTAAACCAGGTGATCCAAGATGTCACTGATCCTGAACGTATCTGCATTGGAACTTTTCCGTACGATGGGGGAGGCTAATTTGAAGGAAGGTTTCAAAGGGCTGGCGCAGTCACTTGGAATCTTGGGTGAGACAAACCCACATTAAATTCCTCAAGGAAATTCTATCGCCGAGCGTGGGTTTATCCCAAATATTGGTATTAGCAGCCAAGTTCTGGGAGCTCCTGACATATCTGAGAAACTGTGGGCAGAGGCCATCGAAGCTGCGGTGTACATCAGGAATATCACGCCGACAGACGTCCTGGGGCAAGGCTGCTCTCGAGGTATGGGGAAGTAGACCACTCGGTAATATGAAGCACATGCACGAGTGGGGGTCACTGGCCTTAAAGCACACAGAGGTGAGCCACAGACACGGAAAATTGATCTTGCGAGGTAAGCCAATGCACTTGGTAGGCGACGACGCCAAGAACGTGACGTACAGGCCCTGTGATCCAGAACGGCCGCAAGAAGTAACCAGCTCAGAGGATCTATCGTTTTGCGAGAAAAGCACCCGTGACGTGGGTCGCCCGAAGGTAGGGTGCGATTCGTTTCCCGATCCTAGCACGTCATTCGTGCCATCGGTCCAGAGAGACATTGAAACAGAAGAAATCGAGCAACAAGAATCTGCTGAGAGGTCAATTGTGTCACCGGCACAACCGATTTTACTGCGCGAAAGCAACAGGCAGCAAGGTATATCACCGGACGCGCAGCAATGGCCTCTCATTGCTAACGTAGACCAGATAGTGCATGCGTCCTACGAGCAAGCCGAATATCTTGGAAGCATCGGAGCTGGCAAGCCTAGAGAGATCAGGCATATGCCACCTAACCCGCAGACCTACGACGATGCGGTGAGCGGGGTTCATATTGAACGCTGGCGTGCAAGCATGGCAGAGAAACGAACGTTCCTAACCGAACATTATGTATTCGAATTTGTAGACCCGCCCCAAGATATTCAAGCGATCCCGTCAAGCTTTTTGTACAGGTGGAAGTACCACCAGGACGGAAGGCCTTGTCGACAGAAACCGAGAGTGGTGGTGCAAGGGCCCTACGAGCTTGACACTGGGGCTGACAAGGAAGCACCAGAAGAATCTCAGGAGTCAGTCCATCTCCTGATAGCTAATGCCGCCAATCAAAAAAGGCTCTATTCTTAGGCACGTTGGCATTAAGACCGCATTCTTACAGATCAGTATGGAGCGTCATGATCCGGACATGTAATTGATCCCTCCCAAATTATTCGAATGCGAAGAGAAGCAAAATAACCCAATATAGCGACCGAAGGTGTGGCTGTATGGCTTACGTCTTTCCTCCCGTGGTGGATGGGGCACAATTCTCACATACTTCATGGAGATTAATATTACCTCCGGCACCGCTGATCCGTGTGTCTACAACCTGGACTCCAGAGCAGCTTTGGTATTCCCATTTTTGTGACAACAGTTTATTCTCTAGTTCAGACGACGAGCAGGTTTCACAAGTAATCTAGAAACTGAAGGATAGGTTTGAGACGGTGGCCCTGGGAGACGGAAAGTACCTCCTAGGTAAGGAGATACACCGAAACCTCCTAGGTAAGGAGATACACCGAAACGTGCACGCAGGAACCATTATTTGAGCGCAGGAAACTTTCGCTAGGACGATACTGCAAACGTGCGACACGGCGGACTCACCCCAGACGAAAACGCCTGCTGAGACGGGGCCCGTGCAGATTGAAGAGGGAGAAGTCTTGTCAAGAGAGGACACCACAATATTCAGGTATGTTACGGGATCATTTCTTTATCTTAGCAGGCACACAAGACCGGACCTTGCGCATGAAGTTATGGTGCTCACGCGAAGTATGTCTAAACCACGTCCGAGAGAAATTTCCGAAATGAAGAGGGTTTCAAGGTATCTGAAAGGCACGACTTCTATTCGATTAACTTACAACGGGGATGCTGAAAATGGAGACGAACTTACTGCGTACGTTGACACAGACCACGCTGGTTACATGTATGGGTGGTATTAAACGACAGGAGTCGTTTTGTACTTGGCACGAGCGCCGGTAGACTGGAGATCGGTGAAGAAAACGGTTGTGGCTGTGTCCGCTCTGGAATCAGAGTATGTGGCGTTAGCGAAAGCGTGTCTGATACTAGCTCACCGTAGACACTTACTTACTGAAAACGATAAGTAGTGGGAAAATCGAGGCAACCTTGGTTTTCGAGGGCAACTTGGGTACTGTAATCAATAGTCAGAGCAAAACAAATACGCCTGGCGCGAAGCACATAGATGTAATAAATCATCATGTTAGGTCCTTAGTCGCTGACAGAGCAGTAGATAGATGCCAAGAACATTGAGATAGGCTTTCAAAAGGCCGACATTCTCACGAAGAGCTTAGGGCCGCTAAAATTCATTTCAACCGAGTTCATGCTGCGCGGTACATGAATCACCCCCACATCTTACTAATCAGCCATTACGCCTAAAAGGTATTACTGGAACTCGTGGAAGGAACCTTAATCGGGTTTTGCACTGCTGCTATTTCATGCAGTAGTGGTTGTTGATGGTATTTGGTTTGTGTTTTCGAAGCTCGAAAGGGTAGCCGTACTGTACTCCGTGAGGATAGTTGGATTTCGTAAGTCGATATGGTATGAAGTAGTTCTTGAGAGGATATGTCAGGATAGCTGTAGTTCAAGAAGGGCTTAATTGGATACTGGGTTTTGTACTGTATGGTATGGCGGTTTACTCGGATATGAGACCGTCATTACAGGCGGCTTCGATGCGCCTGTCTGTGCTGTGAGACAATAATTCACTCTATTTTTACTCTGCCCGGACCCCTGCCCAGCGCTAGCTACTGCATGCTCTTCTGCAGCAGGTGCCGTCACTCCTGTTTGATTTACTGGTGTAATATCGACATGGGGCGCGCACCGTCAATATTTACAGATATCACCACGACGTGTAGTACTACTGTACTGTACCTCCTTCTTCTGGTTGGTGTCAGGTAAGAAGGCCGTGGTGGACCAGAACAAGTTTTCACTAATAACGTGGTACTTCTATCGTAGAACGCCTCTACGACGGCCAGTTCATACTACAGTACGTGAAACCAGACATGTCCTGCCGTCCTATCAAAGTGTGGAATACAGTAACAGTTCCAGGTTCCGACACAAAATCGACTTTCTTCCTTCGTGTGGCTGTAAAACGTGGAGAGTCTATGTGCCTCTTGGAGGGGCAGTTGCATCATATTTTTGTGAACATTGCGTCGTAGGTAAATTTGTACCACTCCATAGGCTGGAATCAATGAGCCCTCCTGCTGATAAATGATGGAGACTCTCACCCAGGGCTGCTCATCCCGCATGAATTTGAGGGCGACCAACCCATCACCCAGTCATGGACATCAGGTGCCCCGGTAAATTATACGTGAACGAAACATCCGACGGTAAAGGGATGGCTGCCTTTGTGTCGATTGTCGACCCCAACTGCGGAACGACTACGATAGAGCGAGTTCTACACCACGTGGATATGTATGCATCCACGATGACTCTCGGCCACTCCGATTCAGTATGCATACAAGCGCCATGTGTGTGTGGTGAAAACAGTAACACACGGCGTTGTTCGCAGCAGACTAGACCGTGTTTCAAAAGCAACATAATCTAGATGCGCGCCAGCTTAGGCCGTGAGTTGAATCTGTTACATATTTGATTGCATTTTGAAAATGGGTACTACTGCTGTATACCTGGTGTACGTGTACACAATGATGAGGCAACACGAAGCATGCGCAGAGACTAACAGGCAGCACAAATAACAGAAACAATAAAAAAAATAACGACTGGGATAGAATCCGCCGGACGCAAAACTCACATGTTTCACCTCTTTTTAGCTCGCTGTCCGTACGTTCGCGTTAGGTGTTGATCAGACAATTCATACGTTGTACACATATGTGTGTTGCTAACCGTAAGTGATACGTTAGAAAGCGACGTACTAACTAAGATGACTGCGTTCGAAAGAAGCACGTCGTGCCGAACAGCGTTCCAGGGAGAAGGGCCTCGTGTCACCACAACAACCGTAATGCACATCGACATATATAATATATCGTTGATAGCAAATCAGGTGTTGTTCGCTCTTTTCTCTCTTCTTGTTGCAATATGTATGGTATGTTGCACACACGACCCACTATTACACCCATAAATTTGCGGTACCCGTGTACCAGGAACAAAGATCGTAATCATATATCATGCATGGTACATAGTAGTATGGTATCCGGTGTCGTGCGGACACTGAGATCCCCGTATTGGGTTTCCGGGCGTCGAAATTTTTCACGTCAACGTCCGTAGAGAATGTCGTGTGCCATGTGGTGCGTACGCACCGTCCGATATTTACCACACGTAGTCTAAATTTTTAGCAGTGCTGTTTGTTGTGGAATACACCAACGATCACCACATAAAAGGATCATTTTGGAAACTGGTACAGGAGGGTTTCTCCTCACTCGAAAAGCTCCTTACCTCATCCGAAAAATGACCTCAGCAAAAATGAAATTCCTTATCGATGAAAAATCCCATAGCCCAAGTATGCAAAACGTAATTTTTCGAAACAAGATTGACGTTCCGACGACTATGGGGTAAGGAGGCCCGCCCTTCAGAAAAACAAAAGAAGAAATGTGTACATCTGTTGCAGAAAGCGTCACTGACACTGTACTTATACTTGATCCGCGGGCGGCGAGTTCGATTAAATTGGGTGATCCTGAAATTCACAGTTTTTTTGGATCCATGATTGTTTTTCGTCGATATTTTATGATGAAAGCGCTCACTCCAACCATGCCATACACCTACCTTGGCAAGGGGATACATAACCGAAGGACTGAAGCATATAGACATACGAGTGGAGGCGTAATATCAGACCTGAATATTATTCGAAGGTAAGCCAAACACGTACACCCCCTCAAAGGTATATCTGCTGTAATCTCTGGCCCCCCATTTTTTCCCAATCTAGTTGTGTCAACCGGTTTTTCCCGTACACTTACTGTACACATCTTAAATATTTTCGAACTATATACTATGGATATCGTTATTGTCCCCAGCAGTGGCAGGCCAGTCGACAGGAAGGAGCTCAAAACGTACCAAACGACTCCCCGGTTATTTCAGTACTACATAAACTGTTAACAGTAGTGCTTCGTGGATTGCGGCATCTTGTGATTATTTCTGCCGTACACTAGTCGCCGAATATTGGGACCACCACTCCGCACGCTCTGACTTCCTTCAGTTGGTCCCGTAGGGTGTGGTCGTACGTGGCACGCATCCTCGAATACGACTCTGGGGGAAAATGTTGCGATTGCTGCGCGTCGAGAAAAGGGTTTCTTTGGGAAACCCCAGGTGAGCAAGAAGAGCACCATAAATCAGGTGTGTTTATATGTAATGCCACGTAGATGAGGCCTAATCACGTACTAACCCTGACTCTAACCATAGGAGGCACACACCCTACTCGGAACAAGCGTTATTCACTGCCAGATGATGTCGAATCATATGTTTACATACAGTTCACAAGGAGGATATATACACCGATATTAGATCACTAAAACTGATCGAACCCGCAACCAGCGGATATACTACTGTGTACCAGTAATTGGTAAAAAAAAAATGCAAATGGTCACATGTATATATCATGTAGTAATACCAGGTATGAAATACACACAGGAAAAGTTCCCCTCTCACTCCTGTCTACCTATCTGAAATCTCGGAAATATATTGTTATACGCAAGTTTCTACATATTTACTCAAAACACGCAGACACAGATAGATGCTCTCTGAGTTCTGGAGGTTCATATTTTGTCTTCTTCTGATGCGGGCTGTATATCCTGCATGATGAGTCCAAACACACCCGCAGTACGTGCGACTGAAGCACGATACACAGCTTGCTCGACGAGTTCGGACGAATCCTCAATCTCACGTCTTTTATATGCATACCAAAAACTACTGTGGTAGTGTACCTGATTCCAGTTTGTCTTCCTGAAATGACGTCAGTATCGTAAAAAACCTGGCAGTACGGCAACAATGATTGACATGTTGCTTTTCCTACGAATGTTCACCAGTACGATATCGACGCCCGGAAGCACAAACCTGAGACCCCAGTGTCCGCTTTGCGGCTCGACCCCTGGAAAAACCTACCAGGTAACATGGTATAAAAAAGTAAACATCCTACTCTGATTTAATTTTTCGGATTCACATTAATGATACACGGAGGCAACTGAATGACGAATGACGGAAGCGAGCACAGGCCGTGTGTATGGTGCGTACTGTAAACGCGGCTGAAATGAAATAGAAACATGCAGAGGAGAGCACCTGGCGTTCACACTATCGGCTGTTCTGCAGCAGTGCGTGATGCGTTTGTGATAGAACCAGGCTGGTCCTCTTTCTACGCTTTTCGGCTTGACGCGCCACACCCAAACGAACGCAGTCTAACTCGCCCTGTCAATTTCAAGCGCACTTTTTGAGGCTTGGATCGACAGGGTGTGCAGGGTGAAAAAAGGTGTGACCAACACATATTTAGGAGACGGACAGAGATCTGTACACGCTTGGCCAAACCATGTGTTGCGTCCCGCGGGTCCATTCCGATCGATACTGTATCCTCCTGATAAAAATTGGTTTGCTTATTGGCGTCCACCTAACCGTCCTTATACACCAAACCCGTCGTGGTGTATACATATACATACCGTACTCGCTTTGAAAATGATTTTGTTAAGTCGACGCATGCAACCCACTGTTTAGGCTGGCGTGCAACAATTCCTGTCATAACGCTGTATAGTTCGTTTCTCAGACAGCTTTGAATGTTTGTTTTTACACGGTGTAGAGAGGTTGCACCTTACGAGACGCCTATATACAGTGTATGAGCTAGGGGCCATCACCGTGGAAGGGTCAAGACCATGCCGATTCCGAACCCACGGTACCTCAATAGTCCGTACACCAGTGCCGCCATCAAGCGACACAGAGACGGTCATTTGTTTATCGCCGGGACTTATGGTTGTTACTGATACCCCACAGAGTCACTGACCCGCCTTGGACGTCAACGGCGTGTTCGAGGCCGACGGCGATGCATCCGCCTGTTAACCAAGTACAGCGTTCGTCTTCGCACGTTGGGCCCATAGGAATATAACAACTTTCATATATTCCACTCTCTGAAAGTACTCGTTTGGTACATTCTTGACCTCTCATAGCTCCCACTTGGAAACTCGCCTCCCTTTATTTCTTGCCGGACCTTCCCAGCGTTTTTTTTGTTTTCTCCGTTTCGGTTGGCGCTTTCATTCGTTTTGTCTTTCGGTGATTCTTTTCGTGTGAGTACGCGTACTTGGAGCACGGCACCGTGAGCGATCCCGTCGCTGTCGCAGATATCAGCGGATGCTGGCGGGTAGAGGGGCGGTTGCCGGGAACACGGTCGCCGTTGTCGTGGGTAGGAGTGGCGAGTACCTCTAGATCCGAGGGATACGTGAATGGGCCGTGGGAAGCAGCCAAATCGATGCAGTTCGATGTGTGGCGGGCGACGATGCGCAAGCTAAAAATAAACGTACCACGAAGGTTCATCCCTGAAGCCGAGGCACAAAACTAAGAACACTATATCGCAAGCAATGTTTGGACGATGTTGGGTAATACTTTTCTGGAGTGGTGGAGACACGGCAGTCCTAAATTATTTGTCCGAAAACGGCTACTTCTAACGAAGCATGCGTTGCGGTGGCGATGCGAATATAGGACAAAGTTGCGCGCTCCTCTGGGATGGATTTTGAAACGAATATAACACGACAATTTCATCGTGTCGGTTGCATGCAATTTAGGCCAGGACCTGGACGGAAGATAGGTGTTTGGTCTCTGAGCGCTCAACCGACGACTGCATGTGCCAGAATTTCCCGTCGGCTTTCAGAAGGATTTTTTTGTGCAAGTAGGAATACATGACCTGTGCGGTATGGAAAACCAGTGACGTTGCGCATTACTAAAAAACACAAAAAAAATAGTTTCCTGCTCCGGCGAACATTTCATGCGTTTATTTGTTTCCAAATCAATACTATCGGATCACAAATTCCTGTACTCGGGTGTACGAGTTGACCCTGTCCTTACAAAAGCGGAACAATTGCCCACATAGTGCTTGGTATTACTTCAATTCGAGATGTGTTTGAAAATATGAACCTAGTTGTTGACAACAATATGGACACAGTGCCTAACGTATGGGGTATACTCTTACGGGTAGCCATACTGAATAGAACCTACGTTAAACACTAAACACAGTATATTTCGCTAGGTTTACTATCAATATTTGATCATATTTACTCTGCCCCCCCGTAATAATTCAGCAAAGGACCCTCACCATACCTTGTCAATTTCCTTTTCAATGATATTAACCGTGATAAGCAGGAGGAGAAAACCAACGTCAATGTAATTCTCGGAACCACTCACGTTCCAGACACTTTGGTCAGACACTACAACGGTCCACACCGCCAAACCAAGCTTATCCGTGTTGGCCCAATCACGCGAGTGAATCTAACTCAACCAGTGTGTAGCTTGTACCGAACGCGACCAAGTTTTTCACTTTTCACGCAAGTGACGGAGTGGTCAATTCGATCAATATCCCTTGCATCGGTCACACGTGCGACCTCCCATACTTTCCTGCAATTTCTGAGGCAGACCTCTGCGCGGGCAATCCTGTGTGGCACGTATTATCGGCCGGATATGTAATATGTTCAATGCAGCGTCAATACCACTAGACTAGTGCGAATGGGAACTTCGATGGCCCATCAGTATTTACATGAGGAGGTCGTGGGTTTACACAGACGCGGCATGTCGATTTGCACACGCCTCAAGCGTGACCATCTAGGAAAGTTCATGTCCGTGGCAATAAAAAGGTCGCCGGGGCCGTTCGGCCGTACTCTTTCGAAAACGCTTGGGTATGCCATGATCAGCGCACTGTACACACATGTGAATTCAAGACTTAACTTGTACTTGAGGCAAACCACGCAGCCACTCGTAGTGTGCATAGAGAAGTCTATATGTATATCCCCCCACTATAGCTTCGCCGACAAATATACAATGGTTGAGACATTGGCGAGTACTGCTGGAGTTGCTGGAACAAACAGACCAAATCAAACGTCAGTGTACTTGTCCAGCAATCTGATCCCCGTAGTAGACAACCTGTATGTTCAGAGAAACATTGAGCATTAAGGACGTCATACACCCAGGGCTTGGTCTACGGAAAACAACTTATCTATAACGAACTACTCCAACGGTTCAAAGAGGGCGTTCACTTGAAACACATGCGCGCTTCAGCAGTGTAACACTGCCCCATGCAAGTGCGGCAATCGAACGAAAGGCCGCACATTCAAAACGTCGAAGAGGCGTGCCTGAGCCTCGCGTCGTTTTATCAAACAATTGAGGCAAACCTACCGCAATGACTAGTACAAATGGCTGTTACACTTATCAAAACACGAAGTGCCACCGTCCTCGTCACATACCTTAGAGATGAAGGTTCACGCGGGTGGTTTTCGAATCAAAACCTACAATATTTCTTTTAGGACGGACCCGCCGTGGACGTCCACCACGTGTTAGAGGCAGAGCGTGTGATGCAGCCGCCAGCTAATCACGTATATCGTTCGTCTTCCCACGAGGGGGGTATAGTAATATCACACATAACGTTACAGTTCCGACAAAGTTATAGAGACACGACGACTAACGCTCCCACACCTTGCGTTACAGGTCTGTCGCTGAACACTACACAACTTATCACGAAGAGAGATCGACTCCCTACAGTTGACAAATGTCCTACTTGTAAACCGTGGAGATTCCGTCGACACAGCCGGTAGGGTTGGGCCAGGCCAGACGTTTGGCACCGTCCTCCTGAGTGGTACAGTATACGTTGACCCGCGTTGGACAGGTTAGCACAGGTCAGCCCCCATGAACGCCTCCCCGCTGCACCGCTGGTTGTCGACGAAGAAAGACCCATCGGTTTCGAGTCTGATCGTCTGGCCTGACATGAGACGGAACTCGTACGGCTCGTTTTCTGGGAATGCCACGGCCTCCTGCGAACGTACGCACGAAACGCACAAGAAAGGACAATTATGATATCACCAACATCTATCTGTATGGTTTGAATGTCGATCGCGTTTTGATGAATTTGTATAGATTTACCTAGGAACAGCACACATCGTGCGATAACGACGTAGGAGAACAACATGATCAACCTCTACGTTCTGATCTTCACTGTGTCACCGTTCACAGTCGTCCCCCATTCCATGGCGTACGAAGGCATAGTGGGTGATGTCTCGGTGAATTTGCCGCCTGTCAGTTTGATGGTAAATACCAGCTTTCGTCAACAATTATCTAAAGCTCCGAATATACTTGGGTTCGAATGATGCCAAACGGATTCTTGGATAATAATAAAAAGATAACCTACGCAGAGCATGACCCACGACAGCAACGGTCCAGTAGTCTAGAAATTGCAGCACCTAGCAAAACCAGCGGTAACGTACACCAGCACAGTATGACATATGTGCAAATCGCTGCACATATGTAAGGTATATAGTCTCTATTTCCCCACAAGTAGACGTCTTGGGTGCGTGCGGTCTCTCACCTGCTGCAGAATTCGTACACCGGCCACCTCTCCGAGCAGTGACCCTTCTTGACCGTCCATCCTCCAGTGAATACCCATCATCTGCCTGCATATTAGAGCACAGCAAGCAGACAAAAGGCAACGTCCGTACGATTATTTATAGTCACGAACGAACTACGAAATAATTATCGATGGAAAACCGTGGAGAAAACGCAGAAGTTCGAACGGGTATGGTCGGTGTTTTGGAAATGCTCGGACTCAACTCCCCCACACGCCCCGTACCTTCCGAATGCGACGTTGACGGCCAATTTGTTGATCTCTCCCTCGTACGTCAGGCATTCGTCGCCGGTGTAAGGCAGAAGGGTCAACCCTTCATCGTCAGGGACCACGGGGTTGCTGAAGCACGAAGCGCCACGCTCTAGTCCAACAAGAGCCTGCCGGACATGGGGGCAATATATAGCAGAAAGCACGAGAACAAAGTCGAAATGAAAACATACTACTCTTTTCTAAGGGCGCTGAGCGGAGCAGCTGGGGTAATCTCTCCCTCGCTTCACCGTTTCCTGCTTGTTAAGCCTCGGGCTGAATAGTGAAGAGGCGAGGGAAGGAGGTGCACTAGTATAGAAACACCAACACCATTGCTTGTCTTCGAAGGGGTTGGTGCATCGAAACACCCAAGCGGTTGTAGACATTAGACGACGCCGCGGTGTCTCGACGACGACGTAACTCGCCGACTACACAGGCTGATCACTTGAATGCCACGCAGTTCTTTCTTACGTCGTACAAAGAATGAAGTTCCAATACGATCTCGACTACAACGCAAGGTAGTTCATGTGTATGCGCCATATTATATACTCCTGAACTGAAAACGATATATGCATTACGTTAGCTGAAACTTTTCAACACCCATTTGGTTGGTAGTGATTGACCGAGATCAGATTTTTTTAGCAACATGTGGCTGGTTAGTACTGACTGATGAAGGTATCAGGCGGCTATGCGTGCGTTGTGTACCGATTCGGCCGATGTGATATTTGCGTTTATGTCGACGGTTTGGCCCAAACCTCCTGGAGGAAACCATAAAGGTGTCCCATCCCAAACGAAAAAGGAAACACTAAACATCAATAAATGGCAATACATGGCAAAACTATTACAGCCGATAGCCCATAGATAAATCGTAGTCTAACCTAGGGCCAAATATGTCAATAGTAATTCCCGTTCTGCGGTTCGGATGGAGCTTCTATACCATCTGCTGCGTCAACTCCCATCAGGCATACAGATATATTCACCACTGTCTCATTGCTTTGAACGAACAACTTGCAGTGGGCGGGGGAATAGTGACTGACCTTGAGCACAGTTGCGAAAGCGCCGTTCTGGACAGCGTGCCCGGAGGGGTAAGAAGGGTGAGTTGGCGACCCTTCGTTAACAGCCTGTGAAAACAAATAAAACCGCCGGTGATGGTCAACAACGTGGAGCACATCAACGAACTCAACCTGTGCTACTATTCAATCGAGAGGTCTGCATAATCGACTTTTGGATGTTTTTGTTTCACGCCGTCTATCATCTCATCGAAGGCTAACATTTCAGTATACTGCAGTTTAGTTCACGGTATTTGCGAAGAGTCGGTCACTTGCACGAAGTAGCACTCTTCGGGCAAGGTTAGTGCCCGATTGGATAATACGACCAAGTCTGGACGTTTGGGTCTCGGACCATTTGAGACATGAGTCGAGCGTGTGTCGATTGTTTACCACATATTACAAACAACGAACAATTCCACGGAAATACGATGTGTACTCGGGCCATTTCAGCCCGAGTTTAAATGCGGCTTATGCAGATCGTGATCGGAAATCACCTGGGGGAGAAGGAAGGTGCGCGGGCGCCTCCGTCTCTGTCCGGTGATCTCCCTGTTGCGTCGTGCCACCCTCCTCAACAATCGCCTGTTGTTGAGAAGCGAGTCGGGGAATTCTACGTCGAGGTCGCCGTTTAGGACATTGTGGAGGGTTCCGCCAACGGCCTGTCAAGTCCCAGAACCCAACACATACGACAAGACGGGAAGGGAAGGAGCAGGTTTTTCGCAGAACAGAGTGAGCTACCACGATTTCTTCGCGCCAGGATACATCACACTCGGACAGACATGTTCAAGCGTACAATTATGTTGTCGACAGACCGTGTGTCTGGAAGACAGTGTGCATTCGGACGAAATATTCGTTTGGTCGGCGACAAGATCATGACGGGTATTTACCCGTGAGCGACGACACAGCTAGCATATTCAGGCTGAACAATGTCAGACCGACGGGGTTTGTCTCCTTGGGATTTGCTCAGTACTGCTGAAATATTGATATTTATCTACATTCGTTTCCAAGATACCCCTTTGCTACCGGATGGTTCGTGAGGTTAAGCTCTTATGTTTCCTCAAAATCACGTTTCGGGTGAGTCAATAAAATACCCCCTGAAACACTACGGTTCTACCCCATAGCAGTTTTTTCCCCTACGTCGATCGATATGTTTAGCCACTGTTGCCTACGTAGTGGAGCCTTACCTCCGGACGGGCAAACAAGTGCACGTTCCATTTCTGGTACCACGAGGCCCTCTGGGCCAGCTCCCCGGTTCCGACAAGCCTCATAATGTGGGATACGCCATAGTTGACGAAACCGACCTGGCGGCCGCTTTCTGTGTACGGACCGTTGAAACCCGGACGGCTGATGGCTCCTTCTTCGATGAGAATCAGAGCGGCACGGTACGCCTCCCTGCAAAGGGTAGCGTTTAGTCGTCCAATGGTTAGACGTGAACACTGTTTCAAGGCACATAAAGCTTTGCAACGTTAGTCTACTTACTGGAAAAAGCGTGGGATCACATGCACATTTATGAACCGCAATCGCAAATGGGCGTTAGCAAAGTTCGAAAAATTGTCGGCGGACTGGTGCAATCAGGGGTTGAAATTTGTGAGTGTCGCGACATCTGAAAGGGCAGTTGCGACACAGTTGACGGTAGGTCTACATTTGCTAATGTTGGACGCGCCGCATGAACCAAGTACGGCATACTTACGTGTTGATGGTATCGGTAGCTGACGTGGTCGCAAGATCCCGGGCGCTTCGGATGTACCGTTTCACGGGGTCGACCTCCTCCGGCAATTCAGGTTTGCCACCATTCTGAAATATTGTAAAAAGCAGAGAAAACGCGGGATGTTATGTCGAGAAAGTATACCCTAAGTATTCATTTCATCGCCGGACAGCATTCGCGACGATCAAATGCAATTAACACGTGAGCGGAATACAATGTTCAATCTCAATTTAATTGGTTCTGTTATTCGCTATCTGTCGGCATTCAATCTGTACTCGATTGGGCATGAATATGTTTGCAGCGCCGGTGGCTAAGCAGACGTAAAAAACAACACTTTCGGCACAACTCGGTGCTTGACAGAAAGTATCAACAAACAAGGTGCATGGAGTCATTCTTGGTGTATGTTTTAATCCAGGGCCGGAATATTGTCCGTCGAGCAGGCCCTCCGCAGAAACGAATATTCACTCCTTAACCAGATTCCACGGTAGTCAATGGCGCACGCGTCTTTACAATTACGGTCGACGTATTGTGATAATTTCGCTAACCTGAATGAAGAGCCATTCGTCGTAATCGGCCATGTAGTCCACGCCCGGTGCGAACGTCGTCAGCTGAGCTTTGGCGGTGATGGAGTCGATGGTGAAGTCTTTCACAAGTAGCTGGTTTAGGCCAAACAGCGGAAGACGACCATAACAACAATGAACGGGGTAGATCAGAAGGGTGCACTCTCCACGCGTCAACGACACCCCTGCTAATAAACGTCGAACAGAAACGACCCATCTAGCGGACATCAAATTATGATATCACATCGCCAAATACAAGGCAATGCCAACACAACCAGCGGTGTGCGGGCATCTACGTGGGCATTTTTTAATGATTTACCCTAATGCTGTTGCCGTCATCCACGTCAAGTGCTCTACAACGGTGAACCGGCGTGAAAAACAGCAAATACTAAGAATGCATGGAAAGTACAAACAACGAAAGCAGGCGAACTCGGTGGCTGAGGCTTGAACAAAGGCAGACTCCATATCCGATGGCATACGGCACCTGGGAAACGAAGGGTCCTGTCTCAACTCCTAGCGCTGACGACCGGAAGAGCTGCGTCTGTGGGTCGGCTCTGCCGTCCGGCCCGACGGCCACCATATTCATATCGGCGAAACCCGGCATGGTGGCCAAGTTGTCTGTCGATAGGTCCAACGGTCAGATCGTCGAGGCAGTAGTGCAAATCACGGGAACAGTGTGATAAGATTCTGTTGTTTAGTGAATATTGCGCCTACCAACGCTCGTGAAAAAATGTGGTCGTGCCCATTGCACCTTCTACGCGTGCAGACAAATAGATCTCACACCCGTGCAGTGCAGCACTGGCTGGGATACGAAGCTGTCAAAAATCGGTTATAGGCTGAATGAGCCACTTACTTGTGTAAAGTTGAATGTGAGCATATGTGTGTAATATTTAGTAGAACCCACCGATCACAAACACAGCGGCCTTGGAAATGCAGAGGGATCGCTTTGTCTCAACTCATTATCCAATACACCGCGCCTTTAACGATATATCTCAGAGCAGAGCAATCTAGGCGCAACATCTACCCACGGGGAGTCGTCTCTACGTACGCGGAAGTGGCACCTTGCCACAACCTGCAGCTCCATTCGGCGAACATGTGCGTATTACCTGCTGCCTCCACCGTTGCGTCGTCTACACCGTATTGGGAGAAAGGTACGTCTCTCGTCAAGGCCATCCAGTACAGTTCAGCCATTTGTGCTGCCTGGGGTGGCATGGTTACAACGCGTGGGATCCGGTTCATGAGCATCTCAGATGTCGCCCAATTCAACGCACGTGGAACACGGTAGTGCGAAACCGACGGAAGGAATTTGACAAGGCGCTACGTCGACCTAATAGCATCAACAATATTAGCGGGGTACACCACAGGAGCTCTCCTTCTCGGGCGAAAACCGCAACACTTTGCTATATTACCCCTTAGTAAAGCTACGTTTACGGGGGACCATAGTTAATTATTAGACCTACGGTACACCACAAAACTATTTATTTATTTTTTTGACAAACTTGTTTTTGTCCTATTGTCTGTGGTCCCCTGTGGAACGACCTTTGACACAAGAAACCAGCACTGCTTACCAGGTCCTCAGAGTTGAGCAGTGAAGCGCTGGGGATAGTTAGGGCGGGGCTGTGGTGAACGTCCGCAGTTCAAGAAGAGTGATGAACGCAGGCCCAAGGACGAAACCGATGCAATTGCAGAATTTATACATCGGTGAAGTGCCGACATGGTAGTCGTAGCCATCGTTGAACACGGTATAAAGCCGATGGCGCGGGCGATAATTGTCCACGGTAGATATTTTGACGCGCCGACGAGTTGGATTGACCCAGTGAATTTGCAGCCAAGATTCCAACGGGATGCAGGATGGACAAAATACGAGGGAGCATGAAGTGAACGAGGGTGGGGTTAAGAATGTCAAGCGGTATGGTAGCCGGTTAATAATGTTGATTAGTGCCGGCTTGGAATACTATACTGCTGGCAATGCATCCAGGTAACCCAGTCAACGTCAAAGTCGCTGGGGTAGATACAGTGTACGGCATTCATGACAAGGTATGCTTGAGTTACAATCACTGAACTGATGGGCGACCGTGGTCAAACCCAACGATGACTATAGTCACTCTTATAATGTGCATTTTTGGCGTCCAGACCGAGTACGATACTGTAGTATAAAATGTCGTAAATCGCAATTCTAGGAGGGCCGTTTCGTGCTTCACGGATATGCGAAAGGTATTCCGTCGCCTCGTTCAGCGTGAAAGATCAATTGAAAGTACTGCATGTTGCCTAACACTGACATACCCGGAAGCTCCCGCCATGTCTATCGCGATACCCCCGAGGGGGTTGACCAGGAAGCCGTCGTTGTCTCCAGCCGGCACCTGCTCGCACGTGTCGAAATCTCCTTCGGCGACGCACTCGATAAGAGCGTCAAAGGCCTCGCTGTCCACCGGGAATATAGCAGGGGTCAATGGAGCAGTATTGAAACGGCGGAGCACGCATAAGGAAGCTAGCACCAAGGTAGGCTGGAACCCATTCCTCATTGAAGGAAAGGTAGATATATTTTGATGCACGGCATATATATATGGCGGGATGCGTCCGGGGAATATTTTCCGGCCATCCACGAGCAGAAACTTGGTTGCCATGATCACTATGTTATTGCCATACGCTATAAACATTTCGGGGGACATATGTAGTAGAAAATTGAGGTCGGAAGTACCTTTTGACCTTCCGGTTTGGTAGATTGGGAATTTTCCCTCGGCGGCTTCTTCAAGGTTGAAATGGACATAATACCAACCCTCAGCGAATAGAGACCGATGATATACGAGTACACAGACGATGTGCAGTGGACAGCGTTTGCAGTCACAGTGTCGGCCTCGCCCAGTTCTACAGCTATCGGAGTTCGTTTTCTATGTGGGCATGGGAGGCGTCACGGGCTGAAGTGATCATTGGGGATATATAGGTACAACGCCTATCGTTGAGTAGGGTATAGGCTTACCGCTTGACTCGGGCGCATGTGTTTCACAGGAAAGACTTCACTGTCAGTGCAATAGCAAGACAAGTAGACGTAGCCTGATATATTATCACGGAAAAACTACGGTGGCCGAGCCTCATTCTTATATGAGAGCGTTTTTATCATTAATTCCAAAGTTTGGAAAGAGTTGGAGATATGTATCAATATACGGAGGCGTTCTGCCACTATTCGTTCAATTCTCTGAAACGCAAACTATCGAGTTCGTAGATTTCACGGAATCGGAAAACACAACCAGGAACATTTGCAAGATTGAAAAATCAAGCAAAAGAAAAAATCGAATGTATGAAAACTTATTCGAAATTGGAGGGGAAAAAACTCTTAGATAAGAGTGACCCTAACTCATCGAAGAGTCGCAGCCCAACGCACACTGCCTGGGACTACTGTAGGGTTCGGCAAGATGCCGAGTAGGAAAACACAAGTATTATCGAAAATTCTTCATGTATGTCATGTTACCGTCTAAGTGGCCCCTTGTATCAGCGCGCTTTGAGCCAAACGCGAACCCCTTCATAATGCATGGTTTCGCTGTTATTTCTACTCATTTCTTTGGAGAGTACCTCCTGCATGTAACAAACTGGGGTGCCCGCTTACTCTGTGAAGAACACCACCAGCGCAAACTGGCGTATTTTCTTCAATCCACGCAATATTACAGCGATAGCCTTTCGAGTCGAACGAGGCGAACCAAAAATATTTTCAAGCCGGTTTCACCTGTCCAAGGCTGTCGTGCGGCAGCGACTTGTGGAACGTAGCGGCGGATGATAGGTCCCCATTGTTTTCGTGTAGCGTGCCTACCGATGCTGCAAACTCGGTTTCCGCCCATGCAGTCCGCTGGGTCAGCGCGCTGGAAGCTCGTTCTGCAGGCTATTCGTCACAAGGCATGTGATACGAACGGAAACGCGAATGGTCACGGTTACAACTTTCAAGAGAGCAACATGTTTTGCCTGCAACCAACAATACGATACTTTGGACTGCCGCAAAGCGCAAAGTCAACCGGACCATCACTGGGAGTCGAGCTGGGCTGCAAGCAGTATAGCTCATACGCCTCAGCGTCCACATTGTTCATCAGCCGTAGGCTATGGCACACAAGATATCCTCTGATGAAATTTGTGATATCGTTGACGTTCAAGAGGGCTTCGCGCGCAGCTTCCGTACTACTACTGCATCTTAGCCTCTCCAATTTTGTGTGACCTGTACTTGGTACGCCCATCGAGACGGTACCGGCAGTATCATGCTATAACAGACATCCCATTTAAAAATGCACTCCTACTCCAGAAAAAGCCCATTGTTCTGAATAAGCGGTCGTCTCTCCACCCGACCCTATACCCGAAGGTTACTGGAAAACGCCGCACACATAGCCATTGCCGGCACTCACGGTGCCAGTGGGATCAAGAGCATCATCGTTCACGACCGGGGGGGGTGGGCGTCGGCGGCGTCCACTAGCTTGAAGACGACGCGAAGGAGTGTCGTGTACAGCATTCATCGATGGAGACCCTGCATCATCTACACCGACAGTTGACCCGTGATCAGCGGGCTCTTGTCCCAAATATTCCGCGCTTGCTCCGGAGAACACGCCGAAGGCGATGACGACCACAGCACCGGCGGATCCTGCAAGCCCCTTCATGCTGAAAGTGGGTATTATAGCCCTTGATAGGTTGCCGTGTCCTCTGCTATTTGATGAATGCCGGAACTGACACGACGTGGAATATATTGGGGCGTTTAGCTGGTTGAGAGTGCGGTGAGATCGCTTCAGAGGGCAAAGAGAATCACTATGTAGATTATACGTTCTTTGGGGACGTACCAGGTACACAATACTGAAAACTGTTTGGGAGACATGACACGATGAAACCGCCGTAACGCAAACTTCTCTAAATATATATGGTGGGGTGTGTACATTATGTAAAATGCCACATTTAAATTTTCCTAAAACCATGGCATGGTGTGTAAGCTTTAGGCCAAGCCAGGGGTATGATGTACTCGGCGCGCTACACAGTAATAATTGTACGGACACAATAATTTGGTTTCATAGAAGTATAGATGACAAAACGCGTTTGCTGGCAAATACACGCAATTTCGATTAGCCTAGACACAAAATAGACTAAGGAATTTCAATCTGCGCGCCATGACAATGTCTGGATCCATTGTCCATTGGACGAATACTCGCGCGCCAGCACGTAGATGAAGAGCTTGTTTGTGCCCATGATAAACAAATTCAACATCACCCAGCGACTTGACGCTAAGTCTTTGCCCACTGTTGACCCGTGTCCGCAAATAATTCCAGCTGAAAACAAGTATTCCATGTCACCTCCAGCCGATACGTTCCACGTCATAACGCTCGACCGCAATCTCTATGCTCGACGAATCTGCTCGAGTCCCATGGCGTGTATCAAACGTTCATCGGCACGTGAGGCACGAACTACATCGTCATACAGAATTCACAATGGCTCGTATTCATCTTGCTCATATGTTGGGGCCCTGAGTATCACTCACTCTGCGCACTACTGTAGGAGAGTGCGTAGCAGATGAACCGGTGCCCTCCTCTCACGTTGCTGTAGGGGTACTTTTAGTGTCGTAGGCAGAAGAAGAGCGGAAGTGAATGTGGAATGACAAGGGTGGGCTGGATACCACGCGAGAACTCTGGAGGACATCCTCGGTGAATGCCACTTGCCGTTGTTTGTTGTTGTTGTTGTTCTCACATTAACTCTCTGACGAAGGAGTCCGTGGTCACACAAAGGTGCTGGAGCCCTAGGAAGATCCGAAAAACAAAAAAAAAACGAAAATTCGGCTGCCTCAAAATACACGAGACGGAAAAAGCGCACACAAGATAAAACCAATGTGCAAAACTGAACTAACATGGCCGCGGGTATATCCTCTCAACTATAATATAGAAGAGTACCCCCGTTCCCACCACTAACCAACTCGTGGCTGCTGACTACAGCGGATGCTGTCTGAAGTGCTGCCTGCACCGTACGAAACGCACGGTAGTCGTGAAAACGAAAGAGGAACACACCTGCCTGCTATCTGGAGTGCTGTCAGAGTGAAGACTCGCGGATATGCAGTGAAAAAAGGAGCAATCGAACCTTACTACCACACGAATATCAACGATCGCCATCTCTTCCTGGACTGTCTGACACAAAAAGGTGCAGCACAGTTATGATACCACGTCCCTGATAATTGCGTAGGTTATTCCCCATGAAGGGTATACAACTCGTTAAACTACAAAAACCAGTGACGAGTACCGGTAGATACTATTCTGCCTCGTGAAAAACAAAACCAGGAAAAAACAAACTATGACTGCTTCTCTCGTGATGATAGTGTGCGCGCAAATCATGGGTCTCCATGCACCGTCTTCCTGCCGCTCTTCATGGCCGCATCATCGCCTTGGCCCAATCCACCCGCTCCTTTGCGCGTGCACTCGTTGCCATTCCCTTCCAGTCGTTTCCCTTTCTCCGTCATCCTGAAAAACAAAATGCTCCTCGCACTTGCGGTTCTGATCTGGGAAATAAAAATTCTCGCGCAGGGGGAGGTCAATCCGTCTCTTCCCCGCACGTCGACGCTCATTCTCCCTCCTCCCTCGTCGTCGAATCCAGCCTCCTACCGGCGCAATAGACTGTGCCGTAGTGTGGCCGTATCCGGGTACGAGTATCCAGCAGGTTATCTGATGCTTCCGGAGGTGGGGCTGCTGGTGGTCTCTGGAGGTCTTTAAAGGCTCGATAGGTTTGTGATTCCGCATTGATTGGATATTTGAACGTTCAGAATATATATATATAGATGCATAATCTTATAGGCAACACACACAACATCGTTTGTAAGCTCGAGCAACTTGATTGGTCCTCAGGTTCGCCATCGCAGTGCGGAGAAGGAAGGCCCCGCGTCGTTTAACAGTATAACATGGCCAGTATGTATCCTCAGGGCTAGAAAAGTGGACAGGATTTTCTCCTCGAATGGTAATGAACGACAGTTCGGTCCGTTGGGTTCCATTTTGTGAACTGATGATGTGAACGGATAGGTTCCACGCTCCACGCTTATTTGTCTGCCAATCCGCATTCTCGACGAGGCTACGCACAACATAACATTCTTGATATATACCTGGTATATTTTTACAAAGACCATACACACGCCCCAGGCATTGAAAAAACTACAGCAAACGTCAGGAGGACACGCCGCGAATATACACGATAATCGGAAATTCCAGCAAATCGCCGAGGGGGCAGGAGGCCATGGACGTATGGACTATAAAAAAAAAGAGATATGCAAAGTTCTAGAGTTTAGTTGGAGCTAAGTGTTGGCGCGTCGATAACAGGCCTCGTAGTTGTGGTGTTTCAGGTATAAACTACGTACCTACCTACATTTTTTCCTGTCATCACGCGGACCATGTAGATATATATGCATTACGTACTAACATGTGTTATCCGACTACGCGGGGCATGTCTTGTCGGCGTATTCGTGACGTAGAAAGATAGAGAAATTACAGGAGGTAGGTGTTACAAGCCTACAGCAAGTAAGTAAGACTCATGTTATTGTAACGCTCACATCAAGTATGTTTGCCTAAAATCGGGGATGTCCACAGCAGCAGTATAATTAATAACCTGCTACGCCTGTGTCATCAACACGAGATTACTCCATTATACTACACCGCTCGGCGGTAGAACGGCGAAGCATAGTTAGAGAGAGGTTTGTTTGATGCACCACAATGTGTTCATTCCTTGTGAATCGCTTTGCTTTCTCAATTATATTGGAAGTACAATGATGTCAGGTACTAAACTGCTGTACTATTATATAAATATTAAATGTGCTGTATGCTGTTACTACAGGGTGGTTTATGGCAAACAAGAGGAATATCCCTCCCCGGCCAAGGTCAGCGTCTTCGTTTCGAGTAGCAACGTGAGATTCCCAACAAGTTTTCTGTGAGTTATCACAACCAACCCCGTATTCAACGGATTCTGAAGTTTCAGTTGAATGTGCCTTGTTTGAAGCTCCGTCGTTTTAGAGTTTTGATAAATGTTTTTAAGCTCTCTAAACCAAATGGTTCCCGCAAGCAAATAACAATCTTAGAGCAAAACGTCGCGGGTCGGCGGCCTTCGGAGTGGACACGACGAACACTTACTTTTGTGCCAAAATTCATGGTGTACCTATCGTAGCCGAAGACGACGTGGGCATCCGTTGGGGCTTTCGTGCGAAAAGTGTGTGTTTTCTGTAGTAAGTAGCTATCTACTCACTGAAAGGTGCTTTTCGGAGGCAAATTTCTCAGTATTTATTTTTTCCGCGTAGAAGTTGCAGGTCAGGCTTTCGAGAGTTTTTCTAGAGAGACATGTGCATATTATTATATCTTGGAACCGGCCCTTTGATCAATTAAAAAATTAATGAGGTGTCCTCCACCGGAAACACGACCTGGATGTTTGTTGCAGGTACACATTACTCTAGAGTCGTATTCGTTCTGTATTCGTGTGTATTTTGTGCTCTGACAACGTTGTACGTGCTTCAGCCAGAGTTGAATCTAGTGCATACATAATAATACCCTCCCATATCGCAGCAGGAAGTAATATTCGTCGGACCACTCTGAACAGCGCCGTCAAGCCTGAGGTGTTGCTCTAACGATACTGCTGCGTACAGCAGTGCTGTGCCGCGATAGGCGAGAGTAAGAAGAGTGAATTGCGCAGATATACTTGTCACGTCCTCCACCAGTCAACAATAAATACCCGAGGAACCGCCTGCTCGGCACGAAGTTAATTACCGCACCGAACCTGAGGCCACCTCGACGCGGGGCGAGAAACTGACCGGTGTCTCTGTCCACGGTGTAACATGTTGTGGGTCAACAGAGAGTACATCCTAACACCTGAAGCACAATCGAAAAGCCTAAAAAAAGATGAAGAAGTGCATACCAGCGTATTATACGTATACTTCGAAGTATTCCAATTGTAGACCTCAGAATACGAACCCAGGACCTGGAAGCCGTAAACGTACCCAAAACAGCAGTGTGCGCATGGCCTTCCCGACTGGTGATCAGTCAGAAACCGTTGGAAGTTACTACTACTGGTGTTTCTCTGGACAAACAACAAAAACCCCGGTGTATCTTTTGCTCATCCCATTCATCATCTTCGCACAATGTCATACATCTTCTTATCTCTCTCCTTCCAACTCGTAACTCAGATCCGGGGTCACATAGCAGGTTCTTCTACCCCCTTCCCGCTACGGCCACAGTTTCAAGCTGCAAACACGTACTATTACGGGGGACAATAGTAAATAGGACCAACTGTTGTGAGTAAAAACGGTAAGTGTATAGGCTTTTGTTTTTACCGTAGGTCCTATTTGCCATGGTCCCCCGTAGTATTACTCGTACGACCGTGCGATTGTACTTGTTTTTCTTGTGTGGAAGGTAACTGGTTGTGGCATGATGAGAGTGACAAGGTGGCCACAATTTCGGACAAAACTATTATCACGAGGGACCATACACGTAGCGGGAAGGGGGGAGAAGAGCCTGCTATGTTACCCCGGATCTGAGTTACGAGTTGGAAGGAGAGAGAGAAGAAGATGTGCGAAGATAATGAATGGGATGAGAAAAAATAAAATAAAAATATACACAGTAAATAGGACCTAATATAGTTACTACGGGGAACCATAGTTAATAGGACGTTCGGTATAATTCACAAAAACGTACCAGGTATACTTACCAAACTATACCAAGAACATTTTGTTCCTATCAACTATGATCCCCCGTAATAGTAAACACACATACCAGGTATATACTTTTTTTTTTGTGTACCATAGGTCCTATTTATTTAATATGACCCCTCTTAATAGGTACGTATTACGTACTCGTAGATATTTATGTTGAAGGAAGCAAATCGGACGGTCAACCCATTATTATTTTTATTATTATTATTATTATTACTATTATTATTATTATTATTTTTTTATTATTATTATTATTATTATTATTATTATTATTATTATTATTATTATTATTATTATTAATATTATTATTATTATTATTATTATTATTATTATTATTATTATTATTATTATTATTATTATTATTATTATTATTATTATTATTATTATTATTATTATTATTATTATTATTATTATTATTTCTCTTGCCATCCGACAATAATGTGCAGCATGATCTTTAACATGGATCACTAATAACTTTCCCGAAAGAAGAAAACCTTGGAAAGAAAAGGAAACCCATGCACAAAGTCTACCTCCCTTCCGTGCCAACTTTCATCCCATTCTGTTCCACTCGCGGCCGGCTGGCATACTGTAAAGACAAATCCTGGTGTAGATACGGTACTCTCGCTACCGCATTGTATTCCAGGAATCATGTTAAACAGCAACGCCGCAGAAAAGTGTGATGCGCACATACCAGGTAACGTTTGCAAATCTGCATGGCACACTATACCTTTTGCTGGATTCGAGCTTTGGCGTTTACAACCATCTCGAACAACAAGCAGCTTGAAACCTCACAGCAGGTGCGTACTTTATGGAATATTCGAACAGCGCACGGAGTAGACATGTGGTTGGTGGTACGATACGATGAGATGGACACGGAGCACATGGGAGAAACATGAAGGATCCATGAGCGGTGTGCGTTGTGACATCATGTAGCACCCTACGCAACATCATCTACGACATGGCATTTATTTCGTACGTACTGCGATATACCGCCACATACATTGTGTTTAACTTGTAGAACCGCAGGGTCACGTTTTAGGGACATTTTACTTGGAATTTAAGTTTTTTTGTCCCCAAAACGGGACTGCGGTTCTAAATGGGTTAAACTCAAATATACTATTGACGAATACCATAGTTTTTTCCATCAAATCTGACATGCATCGAGACAAAAACCAGAAATGCATCCATTACGCGGCAAGGCCAAATCAATCTCAATCGAAGCTGGTTCGCGAGCACGATTTTTTTTGTTTTATTTCTCATCCCATTTACCATCTTCGCACATCTTCTTCTCTCACTCCTTCCAACTCGTAACTCAGATCCGGGGTCGGTCACATAGCAGGCTCTTCGACCCCCTTCCCGCTACGGTACGTGCCTTCATGTTTATCGCTAGAAGATTTCAGCTTTTTATTCCCTCGTCGACTGGCATCGAATTGTGCCTACCCACGCTGCAAGGCGCTCTCAACAATTGAATCATTTTTTTTATTTTTGCAAATAAAGTCAAAGTCCGACCCACCTAGGGCTCGAACCCAGGACTCAAACAAGTAGAATTCGAGGTTAACCACTTGAACCACCGGGGCGACCGATTCGAAACGTAATAACGCGTTTGGATTACTTGCTCTTGTTCAAGGTAAACAACGGAATGGATATTCTCCCCACGTGAGAGCCCGCAACATCAATCATGTATCTACTCGCCTTGATCGCGTCAAGCAGCGGAAGAAGGTGATACTCGTACGGCGGGGTTGTTTCCCGGTAAGTAGTAGTCTTGTTGTACGTATGTATACCTGGTATGTATGTCATACGTCGACCACGGGCCGAACAAATACCTACCAACATTTAAAATAAAAAAATTGCACCACGACGTGAAGAAAGGGATATACTTATTAATAGTATACCATGGTATATTTTATACATACGTACATGGTATATGTTTCATTTATTCACGCGATGGTGGTCTTCCTTCTTTTCTGGGAGTCACCAACAAAAGGCCTGTTCCCGACGCGCATCAATCGAGTTTACTCACAGAGGTTTGTTTATTATCCTATCCTTGTGTCCGTACGCCATTCGACTGCACTCTCCTCAAGGAGCTACTAACCGAAAAAATATCAGGACCTAGTGCGCCCGGTAAAATGTCACCCCTCCTCTTTAAGACTTGTACAGAGGTAGGTAGGTGATGATAACTATAACTAGTAGTGCTGTAGTAGACGTTCACACAAAACCACTCTACCTGCTGTCTGTAGGTGAAACTTTTATTAGATTGTAGGAATCTTCAAAACTGCGGTCTCGTTTTCAGGACAAACCTCCCAAAGTTTGAGTAGTTCGTCCCCAAGGCGCGACTGCGGTCCTCAAAGGGTTATAATAGCGAGTATTTGGGTGGTATATACATTTGGCGTGTGGTTTGTCACATATTATATAATCGTGTCAACCCTTGCCTCCCACAACAAGGGCAAACGAGGTATCGTACTGCCATAGCGTATGTATGAAATGTGAGCTGCAACATGAAGGGTCGATGAATGACCAAAGACCAAAGCACCTTCCAGGTGGCGGCAGCAGTTAGTTTATGGTACGAGTAGTATAGCCAGGTTCCCCCTGCTAATCCGGCTGGTACCTTGCTACCCAGACTGCGGTCTACGCCCTGCGTTCGTCAACTATGCCCAGCCCCTTGGCGTCAGGCAATACGAAACGAGCAGAGCAGGTTGGCCATCCAACCACGCCCCACGACTCCATCAGTACGGCTCATCAACCGGAAAAGGAAGAGAAATATGTAAATGGAAAATCACACGGAGAATCAGCGCAAAAAAAAAAAACTAAACTAAAAGAGAAGACAAGGGAAGTTCCTGAGTCCCTAACATTAGGAGCTCATCGATATCTCACGCGATAAAGTACTTGGGAAAAAATCGTTTGTGCCACTCGACCGGCACCTACCTGTATGCGCTAGTTCTAAAACGAATACCAGGTATAGGAGTAAAATATTTTATTGCCTTTTTGCTCTTCTTCCTATCTTTCCGGTCCTGCTTGTGTTGTTGTGTTCTCGTACCCGGTACGCTGACACTTCACTTGCTGCATGACACTTCAATTTGCGATTGTTATATTTCTCGGTCTTCCTCTGTCTCAAAGTCTGTGACCACATAATCAGTATCTCTCTAGGATAAGGAATCAGGACGGGCACTGGGTCTACTGATGAAGCTGGGGAGAAAGGATGATTTAATGTGGAGACAACAACAACAACAACAGCAACAACAACACAACCACAAGCATCCACCGATTTAAAGATACATAAATACAAACAGATACTTCGAAGTATATATATACATATATATATATATATATATATACCTGGTATATATTTATGTCATTTACATGCGCCAGCCCTTCTACGCACTGCTGTTTCAATTCTGGATCCCTGTGTAGATGTGGATGACGCTGTTGGAACGAGCGCTATTCGCTCTCAGCTATCGAATAATCGAATTATTATATACCAGGTACCTGATATTTAGTCAACAAAAAAATCCAATCTTCCGCCTACTTGATCGAACACGCAGCCAGCGGGTCTACTGCTGTGTAACTGATGATACTAAAAATATGAAGACAATTCTGTGGTTATAATACAGCAATAATATCAGATACCACGTTATTCTACGAGATGCACTACGAAACGTACCTCCCATCACTCGTGTCAACCTGTGTGCAATCTCCGAAAATGTTTTGGTATGTATTTACTCTTACGACACGTAGATGGACAGACACAAAACCCTTCTTGGATTCTGAAGCTTCAGGTGTAGTCTTTTTCATGTACGGGGTGTGAATATATCCTGCAGGAGGCTGTGCACAAAACATGTACACTGGTAGTACGCGCAATCGACGTATCACACACAGCTCGCAAACAGCAGTTTCGACGGAAACCTCGACCTATCTCTTTCTGTGCATCGATTCTACCAGTATTTATTTACTCCACTGGTTTACGTTGCTGAAGTAACGTAAGTACCATAAAGTACCTGGCAGCACGGAAACAATGCACAACGCATCACTTTTTCCACGAATGCTCCCGTCTACAATATCGACGCCCAGGAGCGCACAACGGAAACCCCAGTGTCTTCTTAGCGGCTAGACGCCCGAAACATTCTAAGTAAATGCATGGTGTCATCGTATGACATATGGTCGCCCCGGTGGTTCAAGTGGTTAACCTCGAAATCTACTTGTGTTTGAGTCCTGGGTTCGAGCCCCAGGTGGATCGGACATTTGACTTTTGTTTGCAAAATTTAAAAGAAAAAGGATTCAATTGTTGAGAGCCCCTTGCAGCGTAGGTATGCACACTTCGATGCGAGTCGACGAGGGAAGAAAAGGCTGACATCTTCTCGCGATAAAAATGAATGCACGTACCGTAGCGGAAAGGGGGTAGAAGAGCCTGCTATGTGACCCAAGATCTGAGTTGCGAGTTGGAAGGAGAGAGAAAAGACGTTGTGCGAAGATACTAAATAAATGTGATGATAAAAAAATCATATTAAATTCAATTAAAAAATATGAAAACAATCCTTCTAATATTGGTACAAGGACGGACGCGAGAAGGCGCCGAGTGTGCGGTGCGTATAAAATTTGTAGCAATAAAACAGAACATAGGCGAGCAATAACCCCCGGGGTGCATATCATCAAATTGTGTGTAGCTGTTGTGGATGCGTTCACATCATCTACACGAAGCTACTCCTTCCTCTTTCGACGCTATTCGGCGTGAGGCGCCACACTCTCGAACGCGGTGAACGCCGTATATTTCATTGTCGCCTTCCAAGGCACTGTGTGCGTCTAGCAATGCAAGGTCGTGTGGGGTAGAGAACGTGTGACCATGACACACAGTAGTTAGGGTTAAGGACAGAGAGGTAGGTGTGTGGAAGCTTGGCCAAATCATGTAATAATGCGTCCAGCGGCTTCTAATCCGGTTAATAGTTTATTGAATTTCTGATTTCTGTTTTGCCCCTTGGCCTCCACCCACCCGTCACTATGCATCCAGCCCGTGTCGTGATGCTTACATTTAAAAAATCATATATATATATATATATATATATATATATATATATACATATTATATATACACACAGCTGTATCCGTTATAAGAAACCGTTTGAGAAATTGACGGATGCAACTGACGGTTGAGGCTGTTATACAACAATGCCGTTCAAGGTGTGATGGAGTTCGTCGCTATTGAAAACATCGCTCATTACGGGTTGTTGTTTTACACGGTGTTGAGAGTTTAGCCCGGACGAGGAGCCTAGATACGGAGAGCGTTCGGCAGTCACCGTGGACGCATCGAGACCCTGCTGGTTTCGAGCTGACCATAGCATAGTCCGTCCGAAAAGCAGCCATTTAGCGACATAAAGACAACCGCCCGGTGATCGCCGGGGCCTCTGTTTGTCAAGGGTACCCCACAGAGTGAGAGGACCCGAAGTGCTTTCGTTTGCGCTGTTTTTTAACAGGGCACCTGATCTCTGCGGCTAGGTGCTGCGTCGATTGCCAGGAAGTTATCGCGGTGGTTGCCACTTCAAGGGAGGGTCTTCAGCTGGACATCTACAGGAAGCCTATTTGATTCTAACGTGTGCCAGGTATACGATTTAACCCACGACGCAATGTTCCAACAGCAATAATATCTAACTGCCCCCGTGCAACGACACAAAGACAACACTCGTTTCACTTCTACACGAGGAAAGAAAGTCGATACATCGGGGCCTCTAATTGTGACCGATGCCCACTGAGTGAGGGGGACGAAAGATATGTCTGGGTTTAGCCCTCCGTAGTGTATAGCGGTCGGTCCCATATATATACCAGCAGGTTCAAAATGTTTGTAGGGAAAATACTGTACATGATGTGTGAATGGATGTCCTGTCTGGAAATGAGGGAAGGCTTACAAATTTTCCTGTTCGATACAAAAAGCTCCGGGTGTTAAATGTGTGTCATGTCATGCCGGGTGTTACGGCGTAGGTATATACACCTCGTGGTTTCATTAGTTCAAACAGTTGCTGCGACAAGAGTCCGGTATCTACGTGCGGCAATGATATTTCTACAGTTAGTTGTTGCCGCAACTCTATTTTCTAGCAACTAACTGGTTTCCGAGTTAACAACTTCTGCCTGTGTTAGTCGGGAGTACCTTCAGCCACCCCATACCTTGCTCGCATGTTTTTCACATGAAGATGGTCTATTGACTACGGATTGCCAGGTACAAATATAAAGCGGTATGCTTGTTCACGTCGGGGGACACGGGAGTTTGAAAAGTAGGGAGCACTTTGTTCATCCCTACCAGATGCACATTGTGTTCTAGTGGTATTTAGATTTAATCGTCATGCCGATCTTCCACTGCAGCTAACGCAGGGTTGATTTGCAATCACCGACAACCTACAGAGGGGGGGCTGGGATGCGTTAACTTAGCCGAGTCTCGCGCTCGTCAAATTTCGAGATGGAGCACGGGACTACCACTTGAGCAGCTAGGATGGGCACATAAAGGCGATCGAACACACTTCTGATTTTTGCGGATAACATTCAGAGCTCTCGGATCTGCAGGAGTTTTTTTTTCTATCTTTGCCATCGGCAATCCTCCCAGTACGTCAAGCCAATCACGGCTCCCAGCGGCAATACCTTCGTTTTTCTGGCGTCCGACGAATTTGGGGGTGTATGCATGAAAACGTGTTTGGTTGATATATATATACCGGGTTTGTAGGTTATATCCCGGGAAGTAACCAAAGCAATACATCTCGATGTGTGGCGGGCGATAAGGTGCAGGCTCGATATGTACCTGCTGCCTAAGTGCGTCCCGATAGCAGCGTACAACATTAAAGCACAGATACTGTTCGGACGATATAGGGTAGTATTATTCAGTAGTTCACGAGTCACAGCAGTCCTCGATTTGTTGGCCGAAATATTCTGCTCCTCCTATTGTGGCAAGCGTTGAAGATGGAATAAGAACATAGGACAAACGTTCGCGTTACCCTGAGAGGGAGTTTGAAACGAACACCATCTGAGACGTTCAGCTCTTCGGTCGCATAAATGCTTGGACACGGCCTGCTCGGTGGGTAGGCGGTTGAGCCCTGAGTGCTAGACCAACGACGGCATGTCCCAGAAATTCCCGTCGGCTTACAGAATTAAGGGTCTTACTGTAGAAGTAGGGCAATAACGAGCACTACCGTATGGAAAACCAGTTATTATGCCGCACAATAACAATACGGAGAATACGGTGCATATCTGCTACTTACAACTGTTAACAATCGGAGCCATCCCACAGTAGGGGTGCACCAGACGTTCCTGAGCCCCTCACATTATTAGGAGCTTAATGTCTCACCCGATACAATACTTGGAAGAAATTTGTTCGTGTCACCCGACATGAACTTTTATGCGCTAGTCCTAAAACGAACACACGAGTAAAAAGTTCATCCTAACTGGTAGTTCCTTACTACTTGAGGGACTCAATTGGTCAGAAACGTGTGGCACAAAATGTGCAACCCCTACCGTGGGGTGACTCGTCGACAATAATATCGGAAGGCAAATTTGTTTGCACGGGTGTACATTTTGACCCTTTGTTGGCAACTATGCACAAGTTTGCAGCATCGTGCCGAGGGATATATATTTTCAAAGCAGTTCATCACAACGCGATCGATGCAGTGCCTTACACATACATACTTGCACCTGGCGGAAACCAGGCTGAGGGCCGTCGTGCTGCCTACGATTAGCAGAATATAATGCTTTTTTTGTCTCTCTTTGGATATTATTTTGCAACTACTTCGAGGTTGACCGATAAACCGACCGACCGATGGGATTATTCGCCGCGATGCATTTCGATATTTCCTGAAGTCAGTTTTCGGGTACGGTGGGAATGCCACGGCCTCCTGCCAACGTATATACGAAGAGCACGCGGAAATATAGTGATTCTCACAGCATTGCTGCAGTATTTTAATGGTTTGAAGGCCGATCGATCCTTGGTGAAATTGAAGAGATTTCGCGAGGAGCAACACATCTCGTGCAAGAAAGATGTAAGAGCACCGCGAGATCAACTTCTTCGTTGTGACCTTCACTGTTTGGCCGTCGACATGTCATGACGAACGAAGGTCAAGCTTGATATATATATACGGCAGTAAAACAAAACCAGGGCGAGCATCAACACACGATGTGCACACTATCGGCGTTTTTTTGAGCTGAGTGGGATGCCCTGCTTAGGGCACCAGGCTAATCCTCTTTCAACAATCTTTCCCGTGACGCGCCACTCCCGAACGTAGTTTGACTTTCCTTGCCAACTTCCAAACCCACTTTTTTGCGGCTGGGATTAGAGGGGTGTACGGGGTAGGGAATGTGTGACGAAACATTCTGAACACATCCATGCATATATATTGGGGTTAAGGACAGGGGTCTGTGAAGCCTTGAGATAAGCATGTGTTGCGTCCGGCGGGTTAAAATCTGGTTGACAGTATATTCTTCTTTTACATATGTTTTGCTTTCCGCATTGGCCTCGACCTAATCAATCTGTATGAATCGAGCCCGTCGTTGTGTATATGTATATGGGCAGTAGCGCCGGCGTCCCAGGTGACTTGGTCAGTTCTCCTCGTGCCTGCCAATATCAATTTTATGGGTTCAAGTCTTCTTACCGACTGCATGCTCGTTCGTGAAGAGTATTTCTTGTACATAAAAAAATATTTGCGGAAAGCGCGAAAGCGTGAGTTTTCAAATTTCGATGACACACCAATCAGTCAGGGAATTATTGCTGAACCCTATGCAAGATAAAAATGACGCCACGTGCCGGAGGGGGCTAGGGACGACATTCGAATTTCGTGGCGACGGCTTCCAAACGCAGATCGCGGAGGGTAAAACCTCCTACGAGTTTACCTGGGGAGTTAAAGTGATGATAAAACCGAAAAAAAAGTACCCACTACTTACTTTCGAAAAGCCTTTGATAAAATTGACGTATGCATCGCACGGTTGAGGCTGGCGTTCAACAATTATTCCTATCAAAACGATGTCTAGTGGTGTAAAGTGACGTTTTTAACAGTAGTAGTCAACACATGGTACCGCATGCATGTATGTAGCAGTGTGGCATCAACCACAGCACGAGAGGTATTCATCAGTTCCGGCCTGCTACTAATACGCTAACTTATTGCTGCTACCGTTTCCGCCAGGGACAGTTACACGTGTGATACCTGTGACTCGCTTTTCGCTTTTCGACACCCCCGGGTTTAACGCTACTTACATCCCGAACGTGAACCTAGTAGTACCAGGTATGATATACACACCCGACTTTTTCTTTCTCCTCTCGGGCGTGTCCACCTGCGACAATTTTATTATCGGAAATAATGTATGTACCAGGTATGTACTTTTGCAAAACGTGACTCAGCAGAAATACAGAGGCTCCTTGTACTCTGCAGCAGAACACACATGTCTTATTCATAATATACGGGGCGTATACGCTGTGCGAGGCCGCGCAAAATCCGTACCACGGTGGACCAAAGTAAATAGGACCTTCGGTATAGACAAAAGCCTTAATATTTTCCTATTTTTGCTCGAACTATTTGGTCCTATTTAGTGTGGTCCCCCGTGAAAATGCGCGCGATCGATATATTACACGCATCGTGTAAAAACGAGTGTGGACGGAATCCTCGCCCTCGTACCTTGTAATCACTCTTTCTTTTTATACAACTGGATAGAGCGTACCTGCTTCCAGTTAGCGTTGCTGAAATGGATTAAGCACGGTGCAATACCTGGAAGCACGGGTACAATGCGCAATCCATCACATTTTTAGGAATGTTCACCTCATAAATCTCGACTCCCCCAAGCACAAAATCGAGACCACAGCAGTGTCCACTTTGCGCCTCGACTCCCGGATCTTTCTGCGATCATACCTGGCATCATACTACTGCTGTATGATCATCCATGAATGTATTAAAAAAAATGGTACACGGATGCAGCTGAACGGCTGCACAAAGGACACGCCTGTCTGTGCCGTACATGTGGCAATAAAACAGAAACATGTCCAGCAGCAACAACAACACCCGATGTGCACATTATCGACTTTTTTATTTAGCTGTGTGGGGTCTGCTGGCGATGGTACGACGCTACTGCTCCCCTTTCAACACTATCCCGCGTGACGCGCAACCCCGGAACGCAGTTAAACTTGCCTCGTCGCCTCCCGACCCATTTTTTTGGGGCAGGACTAATGCGGTGTACAGGGTAGAAAATGTGTGACCAACACATACATGTTGGGGGGTCTGTGCAGACATGGACGAGGCATTTGTTGCGTCATGTAGTAGGTGTTATTCCAGTCGACAGATATATATATATATTATTGGGTTTTTTTGTTTCGCTTTGGCCTCTATATAATATGCCCAACTCTATGTATAATACAGCACTCTCTTTTGGAATACATTTTTTGTTGAAAAGACGGATACAACATGCAACGCACGGTTGAGGCTGGCCTACGGCAATTCCTCTCAAAACGATGTCTAGTTCGTGGCTAACACCGTTATTAACCGGGTTGTTGTTGCTTTACACGGGGTTGAGATTTTTCGCCTTACAAGGATCCTATTTACTGGGTAACAGCGGACGGCAGTCACCGTGGAGGAATATAAACCCTCCCGCTCTCGAGTCCACTACGCCGTAGTCCTTCCGCAGATGATGCCACCATCAAGCGACACAGACAACCATCCGTTCATCGCCAGGACATACATCTGATCGTTACTGATACCTCACAGAGCGAGAGGACGCGAAATTATATTTTGCGTTTTGTATTTTAAAAACTCTCGACTTTGCGACGAGGTAGGTAATGCGTTGATTGCCAGATACTTAACACAGACAGGGAAATCAACCCTTGGTGGGAGTCTGCGGTTGGTCAGCTGCAGGACGCCTCATCACTTCCAAAGTATACCATATATATGATTTGACGTACGATGGAATGTTCCATCAACCTCATGTAGAGGCCCCCGTTGAGCGACAAAAAGACAACAAACGTTTTGATGGTACGCGAGGGAAGAAAATCAATTCACCGGGAGCTCTGATTGTTGCTGATACTCCACAGCGTGAGAAAACCGCAACTCAGCAAAGTGTGAATTGGTCGTTGTAATACATGAGGAAGGTTGTCTTAGAGACAACCTGTTGTTTGGAGGGCAACGGGTAGAAAGATAAACCAGTGTGTTGAATGACGAACGGGGGGTTTCATACAGAAACAACGGGATGTTTATTACGGGGTAATAGTAGAAGGAAGTTATGTTGCGGCACGAAAGGAACGAGTAGGAACAGTCGCACTTGAAATAAGAAAGCGAGTAGAGCATGGGAAGCAGCGAGATACCAGAGTCAATACTATTCGGGGTCCCAGCACGAGCAGGGGAGAGCCAGGCGCCGAGTAGGGAGCGGCAGAGGACCGTCAGGCATCGTTGTTGGTTATCGGTGCTTTGCGTATGCACGCGGGGGGGGGAAAGGAGCAGAGCAGACCTTTCCCCCCCCCCCATCGGCTATTTTTTCATATAATTCAAAGCATCTTTCGTGGAAGTAACAACCAAACAGCAATTTTAGACTGCGTGCAGGGCTTTCACTGCGGTACATCATGTACGTATGAATACCATGTTCTGAAATCAGGGAAGGCATACAAGTTTACCCGTTCGACTAGTTGCACCAGGTGTTTGTCATTCGATAAGATGTGTTTTTCCGTAGGTATTCACATCTATCTCGTGGTGTCCTCAGTTCAAACAGTTGCTGCGGCAACCGTCAGTAGTCCACTTGCTGTCATTATCTTTTTACAGCTTTCTCAAATCTTTACACTACTAGTTCCTGTCTGCCAGCCAAGAATTCCTGCGTCTGTGCGTCGAGAGTTCATTAAGCCACATCAAAAATCGCCCGTTTTGTTCCACATTGAAAAACAATTTTGACTGAGGACTGGCAGACACAAATAGAGTACCGCACGCTGTTCACGTCTGGAGGCACGATATTTCACAATTATTACGGAAGGGCTCTTTGTAGCTTTACCGGTTGTGTCCGAGTGGTATTCACAGTGCATGGAGCGCATCGTGCCGAACGTCCAATGCAGGTTACCCACGGATAGTTTGCAATCCTCGACAACTGACAGAGGGGTGGCTGGGATGGGTTTTCTTCGCCAAGTCTCGCTCAAATCAGATTTGAAATGGAGTACACCATTACACCTAGGCACAGTAGGGCGGCCGTGTGAACACGACTGAATCCACTTCTTCCTAAATTTTTCCATTGGCAATCCTCGCGACACGCTGACCCGCACAAACCACCCAGCGTGTCTTCTACCACTCATAAACGAAACCGCTCGCGAATGTGCCTTTCAAAGACATTGGTCTCAGCTCGCACCGTGAGAGATTAAACCGGTTCCTCTTGTGCTGTGTTCGTATCTGCCCTTGGGTGGGGGTTTCCAGAACCACTGGGAGTCTCGTCGAGGGGAATTACCACCGACATCGGGGCGCCTGCAGTCTGTTGTTGTGGGTAGCACAGCTTCACCATCTATAAAGGACATGGACCACAGGCGATCCAATAATGGATGCAAAACCGTGGGTGCCGCACCGAGGTAGTCGACAATAATGCTATCGACGACAATGGCATGGTGAGGGTCGGCCATACATTCATGTTTCCAGGAGCCCGACCACCTTGGGGGGTATCCATAGAAATGTGTTGGTTTGAAATGCCGAGTTTGTGCGGTATATCGCGGGAATTCACCAAAGCAAGACGAGTGTCAAGCGATGATTCGCAGCCTCGCTTGGTACGTGCTACACAGGTGCGATTCGATAGCCGATGCACAACATATCGAATACCACTCAAATACAAATAGTGTTCCGACGATATTGGGTTGTATTTCGCTGTCGTGGATGAGCCACGGCGGTCAGATATCCCATGACAGAAAAATGCTACTCCTATGATAGCATGCGTTTGCAGTGGGGATGCAACGTTAGGACAATTGCGATTGCCGGGGGTGGAGCTTGAAACGTACATCATTGGATGTTTGCATCGGATCGGTGGCATACATTCTGGGCCGTGACCTGGTCGGATCATATGTATATAAACTCGAGCCCTGATCGCTGGACCAACGACGTCATGTCCTAGGAATTGCCGTCGGCTTACATAATGTATGGTTTAATGTGCAAATAGGAACAAACAAGCACTATATAGCACAATGAACGAAACAGAGAACCTGGTGCTTATCTGCTACAGCCAACATTCAAGCCATCCTTTCCAGATAGGAAACATCCACCGAAAAATCTTCTTACGCCGGTGTACGGTCTGACCCATCGTCGGCAAAGCGAATAAATTGGTAGTATCGCGACCGGTAATAAATGACTTGGAAGTATGTTTGAATTTTGATACACATATATATATATATATATATATAAATTCTCCGTTGTTGACAACGAGGTGGGCAAGGTACTTGATGTCTGTTAAATAGCAGTTCAGCAACCTACATTAGATGAAACGTCATAATTTCATGGCCAATGACTTCAACCGGGTTCTCGGCAGAAAGGGAAAACTAACGCCAATGTATAATCCTTGGAACATATCGCCTGCTAGACACTTGGATCGGACACTACAACAGCCCACACCACCAAACCGTGTATACCTGTGCTGTGGCACAACCACGAGCGTGGATGTAACTCAACCCCCGTGAAGCTTGTGAACCGTTACCAAGGTATTCACTTTTCACCCAATAAATGACGGCGTGGTCGATTTGATCAAAACCTGTTACATCGGTAATAAGTTCGACACCCCCTCCCTCCAACCTCTAATGATGACCTCTGCGAGAGCACCTGCGTGTTAATCGGTGTTATTAGCCGGCTACATCACGCGTTCAATGCACGCCAAAAAACGTAAGTATTACATGTAATTGGGTGACCCACCCGGCTTTACATGAAAAGCTCGTGAGGTTACACAGACATAGATGGGCGGCAGTAACACTGTGAATGCCCCAGGGGGGAAAATGTGAAAACTTCCCTGCTTGTGCCGGAAGGAGGCTCGGCGGGCCTGTTAGGTGGCCTGCTTTGTGGCAATCTTAAGACTGCCTACGTCATGTATGTGTACAGAACTGAACATATATGGGCACTACGCTTCTCTGGTACTTGATGAAGAACAAACAATTACTAGTGTACATAGGCAAGCATACGTGTTCCCATCGCCACAAATATTTAATTGGGAAGATGACACACCTACAAGCCAACACCGTTGTGACTACTGCTGCTACGGGTACTGGAACACTCAGACCGAATCAAACACCAGTGTATTTTCCCACCAATTTGTTTACTGAACCACACACTCATGCTTTACAGGCGCGAAAAGAGCCATGAGGACGCCCTTCGTCCAGGGGGGTGGGCAGGGTAGGTCTACCCTAAACAGTTCAAATCGTACGAACTACTCCGAGAGTTCCAACAGGCACTTCGGTTCGAACGCATGCGCTCGTTTGAAATTGGATTTTGCCCCAAGCATACTCGTCGAACATACGGAAGGCCGTCGCCTCCTAGCGTCGAACAATCGTTCATGAACCTCACCCTCACATGAACCATGTTAAGCAAAAAACAGCAGCAACAAAAAGTACAAACCGAAATGTTACAAATTTTGAAAAAAACACTTGTTACCTTCGTCGTGGCACAGAATATAGGTGGAGGTATACATGAACATTTGTTGAACCAGATGCAAACAAATTCGTTGCAAACTACCCGCCTTGGGCATCAACTTCCTGTTACAGGCAGGGGGTGATTCATCCGCCTGCTAATCAAGTACGGCGTCTGTCTTCGCAGGATCAAGGTATGGTGAATATCGCTTACAGGCTAGATTACATCTCCTATACCATTGCCGAGACATAAAAGTTGGAAGTTCTCACACCTCGGGTTTCCAGTAGGTCGCCGAAGGCTACTCAACTGGATACAAAGGCCAATCAATCGCATTTAATTGACTAAGTCCCGGCGAGAACACTAGTGCGGATGAACCGATGATACCGCCGGTACAGTAAGGCCACAACCGGGGTTCGGCACCGTCCTCGGGAGTGGTACAGTATACGGTGGGCCTTGTTGGACATGTTAGCACAGGTCAGCGCCCATGAACGCGTCACCGCTGCACCTCCGGTTGTCGACGAAGAAAGACCCGTCCGTTTCTAGTCGGATCGTCTGGCCTGACATCAGGCGGAACTCGTAGGGCTCGTTCTCTGGGAATGCCACTGCCTCCTGCAATCGAAAATAGGAGATACGCAAGGAACAATAATCAGTTAATAACACTTACCAATCAAAAGTAACCCATGCGCAGCATGCGCAACAAGAGCAACGGTAAGACAGTCCTGGGGGAGCACAAGCTAGCAGCAGCAGCCGCAGTGTACGCCAGCGCAGTAGCAATTTTGTTCATGACCTTCGCTGTACCTATGTAATGTAAAATGTAACCTTTTCCTCGTAAGTAGACGTCTTAGGTGCGTGCTGTCTCTCACCTGCTGCAGGATACGGACACCGGCCATCTCGCCGAGGAGTAATCCTTCTTGACCGTCCATCCTCCAGTGGATACCCATCATCTGCCTTCAGTCCCCAGCACAGCAAGCAGAACAAGGGCAACGCTCGTTACGGTCGGTTCGATTCATTGGGCACTATGCCACGCACGAAATACGAAATATTTTACTAGAGCACAACGCCAAATAGACGTGGTAGTACGGACGGGTATGATCGGTGGTTCCAATCGCTCCCAACAAAGTCCCTTACTCTCTATTTACCTGCCGAATGCGACGTTGACGGCCAATTTGTTGATCTCTCCCTCGTACGTCAGGCATTCGTCGCCAGTGTAGGGCAGAAGGGTCAACCCTTCATCGTCCGGGACAACGGGGTTGCTGAAGCACGAAGCGCCACGCTCCAGTCCGACAAGGGCCTGTGGTACACGGTGACGAGTCGAGGCAGATCTGATGTAATAAAGACTACTTCAAAATGAAAACGTTCTGCAGTCTTCCAATGGCGCTGAGTGGATCAGCAGTGCTAGTTTCCCTCTCGCATCATGGTGTCCGGCTTGATCCCCGACCGGAGGAACCGTGAAGCCACGAGGGTATGAATTGGAATGATGTCGGAATATTTTAACGAATGTTGGTCTCCAAGGTGTCGTTGGGCATCGAAACAAGCGAACGGTTGCAGATTTGCGAAGAGTTCGCGGTGCCTTAATGTCGACGTAATTAGCTGATTACGTGAGTGTCTCGAACGTTTGACGTCGCACTGTGATTACAGGTCCGCCGTGATCTCAACCACAACACATACCGTTTAGTACGCACGTGCTATATTATATACTGGTGTGCTGACAACGATGAATGTATTTCGTTGGTTAACGCGCTATCAGCCAACGACCGAGATGAGATACTGACATCAACTAACTGCTGGCCGGTTAGCATTCGGTCAAGCAGTGATATTATGACCCTACTGGTCGTACGACGTTTCCGATGCGACCAATGTGATCATTGAGTGTTTCTCGATGGCTCTGCCTAAGGGAGACTGTAGATCAGTTACATGACAAACGATAATTTGAAACAACAAATCAGCGATGAGAGGCAATTCATGGCGTGAATAAAATGACCGATCGCCCAGACTTGAAACAATATCAGAGTATGCGACAGAAAGCCAGGAACTAAAACCAAACGTTGACTCCAGTTCCGTGGGTTATTTGGAGCTGTTATCCCTGCTGCTTCGTCGTCTCCCAACAGTGATACACATACAACCATCGCTGTTTCGCTGTTATCGGAACCCGTGTGGTAGACGGGACAGCAGTGACTCACCTTGAGCACAGTGGCGAAGGCGCCGTTCTGGACAGCGTGCCCAGAGGGGTAAGAAGGGTGAGTTGGCGACCCCTCGTTAACAGCCTGTGAAAACGAAGCGAACCCACGGCAGTGTTATGCAGAGTGGAACACATCAACTAACGGAGACTGCGCTAGCTTCCCGTCTAATGGTCTGCTCAATCGACGTTAAAATGTGCACGTTTGACGTCGTCTATTGTCTCGTCGAAGACAAAAAATCGACAGATTGCTATTGTTTAACGCAGAATTCATCTTTGCCCTCGCAAACGTAATTTTCAAAGCAGGGTTCGAGCCCGGTTGAACCCTGCGGGAACGTGACGGATCGTGTATATTGTGCAGGTAATATATCGTTGATATCTTGAAATGTTGAGACATGAGTCAAGCCCTTGTCGCATGAAGTTTGAGATGCCAAGAAAGACAGGCAATACGCCTGAAATGCGATGTCGACCCAAACAATCTCAGATGAAGTTTCAATCGCATTAAACCTCGGTAGATTGCATAATCGTCTCAGACCTAGAGATCGCTTTTTCAGAGGATAAACTATCGCGTCTTACGGTTCAGAATTGAGTTAGTTTTGTGACAACCTATGCAAGTCGTATATGAAGTTCACCTGGGGGAGAAGGAAAGTGCGCAGGCGCCTGCGTCGCTGCCCGGTGATTTGCCTGTTGCGTCGCGCCACGCGCCTCAGCAACCGCCTGTTGTTGAGAAGCGAGTCGGGGAATTCTACATCGAGGTCGCCGTTTAGGACGTTGTGGAGCGTTCCACCGACGGCCTGTCATGTCCCACAACCCAACAGATACGATTTGACGAGGTGAAAGGGGGCAGGTGTTTTCGATGGTGGAGTTAGCCACCATGAAATCTTTGCGACAGCATACATCACACTCGGACAGACGGCTTAAACATTTCAATCATATCGTCAAGAGGCCGTTGTGCCTGGAATACAACGCGGATTAGGACATCATATTGTTTTGGTCGGCAACGGAATGGTGATGGATCTTGTTTCGAGCGTCGTTAGGAGCGCTATAACAACAGGTAGCATATCCTGGCCACTCAAGTCAGACCGGCGTGGTCGTCGACTGGGGGTCTACCCAACCCTGTTGAAATAGCAAGACATAATTACATCTCGTCCTCGAGATATACCTCGGCTGGGCGATGGTTCGTGAGGAGTATATTTCAGCTTATCTAAGCTTCACGTTCTAGATGAGGCTATACAGGACCCCCACCAATTATATATTTGCGTTCCTCCCAATGCCAATCGTGTTTTTCAGCCACTATTGCCTACGCAATGACGCCTCACCTCCGGACGCGCAAACAAGTGCACGTTCCATTTCTGGTACCATGAGGCCCTCTGAGCCAGTTCGCCGGTTCCGACAAGCCTCATAATGTGGGAGGTGCCGTAGTTGACGAAACCGACCTGGCGGCCATTTCCTGTGTACGGACCGTTGAAACCAGGACGGCTGATGGCTCCTTCTTCGATAAGAATCAGTGCAGCCCGGTAAGCCTCCCTGCACACAGTGACGGTTGGTCGTCAGATGGTTGGACGTGAATACTGACTCAACACAGATGCATTTCGTCTGCTTTGAAATATGTGCTCTAGTATATGTGAGATCACGTGAACCTTGGCGACACGAAAAAGCCTGCGGGCGTTGGCATGATTTCATATCATCGTCGGTGGGCAGGTGCAATCAAAGGTTGACGTTTCAGACTCTCGCGGCGGCTAAAAAGGCGATTGCCAGGTAGTTTATCTTAAGGCTTCATATTTAGTAGTAGGACATGCCGCGGGAACAAAGTACGGCATACTCACGTGTTGATGGTATCGGTAGCTGACGTGGTCGCAAGGTCGCGGGCGCTTCTGATGTACCGCTTCACAGGGTCTACCTCCTCCGGCGAGTCAGGTTTGCCACCGTTCTGCAAACGGATCGAGCATGAGTTGGAGGTTATGACGAAAAAAGGCATCGTGTGACTTCTAATATGATCATCGCCCAGCTGCATTGAGCGGTTCAAACAAGCACGTGAGCGGTATAGAACCTGCCATTCCAATTGCCATGATCGTGTGAACTGAAAGCTCTCAGTGTTCGATCGGTACTTCAGTGGGCATGTTCGTGCTTGGAGTGCGGTTGGGTAAGCAGTTGTAAAATTATCCCTGCTTTTCAGACAACAAGAATATCGAAGATCGCATTGCGGTTGCGCGCCTTTTCGTTCTTGCTGTAGTGTCATACGACCCGAACAGCAATAGAAATCCCTTCTAGAGATAAATGTATGGGCTCTATCAAGTACCATCCCACGGGGTGCACGACGTCATTGTTGGAAAATCTATGTACCAGCGATGGAGTACTGTACAAAGAGCTGACCAGAATAATCTATGAAACGGCGAGCGTTCACCAGCTCTCACGCGCGTGGTTCGTGGCGAACGCGTCGTGTCACGGTCGACGTAATTTGATGGATAGGCTAACCTGTATGAAGAGCCATTCGTCGTAATCGGCCATGTAGTCTACTCCAGGTGCGAATGTCGTCAGCTGAGCTTTGACCGTGATGGAGTCGATGGTGAAGTCCTTCACCAGTAGCTGGTTTAAGCCAATCGGCGGGAAGCGACCATAGCATCGAGGAACGGGGTAGATTAGTAGGGTACACCCTCTACGTGTCAAAGACATCCTTATAATTTTACGTCAAATTTGAAACGATTCATCCCAGGCGAACCGTAAATATTCTACCGCATCGCCAAGCCGAAAGCACTGAAAACGCAACCAACGGTGTACCGGCATACATGTGGGCATGGAAGTAAGCTTTGCTTTTTTTCACGCTGCCATCATTAACGTCAATAATTACTCTCCAACAGCGAACCGATGTCTTGATACAAAATATTAACAAGGCATAGAAAGGCCAATCAACGACAGCAGGCGAACTCGGTGACGGAGGCTTGAACAATTGCAGACTCCAAGTCCGATGGCATACAGCACCTGGGAAACGAAGGGTCCTGTCTCGACTCCGAGCGCTGACGACCGGAAGAGCTGTGTCTGTGGGTCGGCTCTGCCATCCGGCCCGACGGCCACCATATTCATGTCGGCGAACCCCGGCATGGTGGCCAAGTTGTCTGTCAATTATCCAACGTTCAGAACGAACGGGCAGCAGCGGACATCATGAGAACAGTAAGTTAGGATTATGTAGCTTAGTGTATATTGCGCCTACCCACACTCACGAGGGAATGTGGCATTGCCAATAGCACCCCCCACAACAAACACACACTATACAGATTCCTTCTATGCGTGCCGATATATATAGATTTCACACCCGCGCAGTGCAGCAATGGCTGGGACAGCAATGGCTGGGATACAAATCTTTTCCAAATGGGATATGCTGAAAATGGTACTTTTGTTGGGCTAAATGTAACCTATTATATTTGTACAATAAAGTACAACCCACTCGCCATAAGCATCGCCTTGGAAATATCGAGGCATCTTTTTGTCTCAGCCCATTATCGAGCACACTGCATCTGCGATGCTATCTCTCATGGCAAAGATAATGAGGTGAACTCTTCCTGCAGGGAACGTCATCTCTACATACACGGACGTAGCATTCTGCCACAAGCTTCAACATAAATAGGTGAATAGATGCGTATTACCTGCTGCCTCCACAGTTGCGCGGTCGTCACCGTATTGGGAGAAGGGTACGTCCCTCGTCAGGGCCATCCAGTACAGTTCAGCCATTTGAGCAGCCTGAGGTGTCATGAATACAACGCGTTCGGTCCGGTGCAGGAGCGTCTTAGGTGTCGTCGAACCGAACGCACGTGGAACACGCTCAGGCGAGACGGACATAACGGAGTTGACAAGGCTTTAGTTTGACGAACAACATCATCGACAAGGTAATTCAACAGCGGACTCCTGTTCGGGTGCCAAACGCAACGTTTTGCTACATGACCTCTTCATCAAACAGCAACGCCGTCTCATTGCAGAAACGACCGCGGCTTACCAGGTCCTCAGAGTTGAGCAGTGAAGCGCTGGGGATGGTCAAGGCGGGGCTGTGGAGAACACCCGCAGTTCACGAACAGCGATGAACGCAGTGCCGAGGACGAAACCGAAGCAATATGAGATAGTATACAGCCGTAGGGTGCCGACACGAACATCGCAGTCAACGTTGAGCACGGCGTGGAGCCAATAGCGCGGGTGAGAGTTGTCCGCGGTATATTATTTGACACACGGACGGGTGGAATGGACCCAGGGAGATATCCGCGAGGATTCGAGCGAGGTGCGGGACGGACGACATACGAGGGAGCATGACGCGAACGAGGGTGTCGGTTAGACGGTCGAGCGGTGTGGTAACCGGTATGTGTTGAGCAATTTCGTCTTGAAATACTATGCCGCTCACAATGCATCTAGGGGGCGATTTGTTTACATCCGTGGGCCACTCGATCAACGGCAAACCCGCTGGGGTCGATAAAGTGTACGACATAAATTTCATGCCGACCGTTGGCTATCGGAACAAGGATTGCTGCCGCTGAAATACTACACTCGTGGTCGACCGTGGTCGGATCTTGCGATCGGTATAGTCACTCTCGACATTCGTTTATTGTTGGCGTCTATACGTGTTTGTTATGGCGTCCTGACCGAGTTTGCTACTGCTGAGCACAGCGTCAGCGATTTTCGTAAACTTTCAGCCGTGTAATGATTCACAGATCGGCAAAAAGCTTGCCAATATCGCCTTTAGAATCATAGACGATGGTCAAAGTACTCCAAGTTGCAGAGCATTTACGTACCCGGAAGCTCCTGCCATGTCTACTGCGATACCCCCGAGGGGGTTGACTAGGAAGCCGTCGTTGTCTCCGGCCGGCACCTGCTCGCACGTGTCAAAATCTCCTTCGGCGACGCACTCGATAAGAGCGTCAAAGGCCTCGCTGTCGACCTGAAATATCGCAAGGATCAACGAAGCATTTTTCAAATAGTAAACCACGCGTGAGGAACCGAACACAAGGCTTAGTAGGTATCATACCAATGCCAGAGAAAAATAGCCACAAACTGGTGCACACATTATATTTTTGGCACGAAACGGCTGGGTAACTCTTTGTGCCATCCGAACGCAGAATCTTGGTTGCCAGGGTTGCTATTGTGTTGCGATATACTATACGACATTTCAGAAAGGTAGTTGTTGTGTTCAGCCTAGAGTGGGTCACTGGCGACGTTAGATATTGGAAATCGCTACTATGTCGTCGAGTGGGGTATACGCTTACACCGTTTCATGCGGGTGGATGCCGTTTCCAAGGATAAATTTTACTGTCAGTGTAAAAACCACGTCACCTACATAGTCTAGGACAAACACACTTTACAACTCTGTACCCCATCATAAATTCGCAGGCAGCACAATGAACATTGTTAATGACTATTGTAGGGTTCGGTGGCGTATTGAATAGTAAAACACAGATATGATCGAACAACCTGTCCGTAATTTCATCGCTCGAGTGGGCCCGTCAGTCAACATGCTTCTGGCCGAACTTATGACCCCCTCAAATTGTAGTATTCCGCTGTTCCCTCTTTCCTTGGCCCTTCCCTTGGCCTATGGAGAATACCTCCTATACAGCAGTAGTAGCCAGCATGCACCATTACTCTGTGGAGGGTGCCACCCGAACAAACTGGCGTGCTTTCCTCACTCCAAAACAGTATACAGCATGAAGCGTTCGAGTCGAAAGTGGTAAATCAGTAATCTTCTCTTTCTGTTGCACCTGTCCGAGGCTGTCGTGCGGCAGCGACTTGTGGAACGTGGCGGCGGATGACAGGTCGCCATTGTTCTCGTGGAGCGTGCCTACCGATGCTGCAAACTCGGTTTCCGCCCATTCAGTCCGCTGGGTCAGCGCGCTGGCAGCTCTTTCTGCGGGCTGTACGTCACGTGGCATGGCAACGGACGAGATACGAACCGAAACGGTAAAAGTCATGGTTAGACGGTCCACACCAGCATCAATGTTTTTAGTCAGCCACCAAAGGGTCGCTTTGGACTGCCTTATCGAGCAAGGTCAGTGTAACTATCCCTGAGGGTCAAACCGTGTTGTGAGCAGTGATGTTCAGTGTCCATAATGTCTCCATTCAAATTGGCGACCTGCTGTGAAATATGACTCGAAAATACTGCTAAACAAATGGTATCGTCGCCGACGGTCGACGGGTATATGCGCACAGCTTGACGGTATTTACACCACTGCGAACCAAGCTTGGATATTGTTCCCAGCGTTTGGTTCACTCATCGAGACGGTACAGGCAGTATTATGTCAATGCAGACAAAAAATCGAAAAGCTCACTGGGATTGCAGTAAAAGCTCATTGTTTTATAGGAGCGCTCATTCCTTCCCCCCACCCTGCACCCGGCTTCTTTCGGAGACCGCTGCACACTACGTGATTGTCGGCACTCACGGTTCCAGTGGGGTCAAGAGCGTCATCGGTCACGGGGGGACGAGGACGGGGGCGTCCGCGGCGTCCACTCGCTTGAAGACGTCCTGAAAGGCTCTCGTTCAAGGCGTCGGTGGCGATGCTGCATCATCTACACTGCCAGTTGACCCGTATTCAGCGACTTCTTGCACCGACGAGTCTGCGCTTGCTCCAGAGAAAACACCGAAGGCGATGACGGCCACAGCGCCGGCGGATCCCGCAAGCCCCTTCATGCTGCGTGTGGATGTCGTCCTTGATGAGCTCACGTTTCCGCTGTTATTCATTGATTCAAGGCAATCATACGAAGTAGAACGCAGTTGTAAGTTTCGTCGATTGAGAGGGCGGTGAGGTCGCTAGAGGGGGCGAGAGGAATACCAACGGTGCTTTTTTTTGTTTCGTGGATAGCACCGTCAGCCGATTATTCTGCTCTTCATAACACTCGGCCACGAGATCTCTGCTCGACAAACTTGTTGGAAATCCATGGCCTGCCACCGACAGTCTTCGCGGCCCGCGCGCAAGGCACAAACGACATCGTTCTACATTATTCCCAGTGGCTAGTACTGGTATTTGTTTTCCATTCATGTTTGACATACTGGGTGGTACTCACTCTTGGTCGTATCGATAAATAGAAGAGTGCGTAGCAGATGCGTCAGCGTCCAATTCTCGAGTGGCAGCAGGGGTGTCTTCTGAGTGTAGTAGGAAGTTGGGAGGGAGAGATGGCGGAATGACAAGGAAGGGTGAGCCAAGACACCACGCGGATCCGTGAAGCGCATCTTGTGTTAATGCCATCTTCCGTATCCAGGTGTGGGCGAAGAGCGTATTATTTGATGCTTCCAGAGGTGGGGCTGATGGTGGTCTCTGAGGCCACGATCGGGTTTGTGATTCCGCATTAAATATTTAAACGTTCAGATAATATAGTAGAAGGCATGATTCTGTAAACTACGTACGCAATAATAGTTGTATGTGAGCAACCTGGTTGTTCCTCACTTTTGCCTCAGCAGTGCGAGGTAGGGTGGTCCCGCGTACCGCATCGCAGTAGTGTATATCACACGACGCCCTGTGTCTACTCATAAGCCATAACCGACAGTATCTCCTTCTCGAAAAAGGAAGGACGACAGTTCGGTCTATTCGGTTCAAATTATGTAAACGGATACTTAGATTGTAGTTTCTGCCTGACCGCATTCTTCCTGACGCTAGATATTGCACTAGTTTTTTCGACAGACCATACCCACACCCCAGGCGTGGGGAAATCTAGAGTAAACTCCAAGAGGACACGCGGGCGAATTGATAAGATAACAATTGTTTCTTGCACATATTTGAGGAGGCACGAAGCCATGGGTGTATGGCGTATCAAAAGAGAGATGCGATGTTCACAATTTGCAGCTAAATGTTGCCGCGTCAATAACAGCTCTGGAAATTGTGGTGGTGTTTGAGATATTGACCACGCACCAACATAAAGTTATGTGACAACGCGGATCATGCAGCTATGCATTACGTATCAACATATGTGTTTCTGACCACGCGGAGCATGACTTGTTGGAATATTTGTGACGTTAAACTAAACGATAGGAATTACTGGGAATGAGTGATATATAAAGCAAGTAAGGCCCAGCCATGCTACAATGTTTACATAATGTATATACTTGAAATGGCTGCCCACAGCAGCAGTAAAATTAACAACCAGTATGTTTTTTGTCAACAACTCCAAGTGCTCAAAATTGGTATAACGATACTACTCTATACATTTAGTGCTGCTCGGCAATACAACGGTAAGGCGCAGAGAGAGAGGTAAACGCGTAGTGTTGCTTAGTTGGGAATCGTTTTGTTTTCATTTTACAAAATTAGCCATTTAACTGTACTTTGGGTTGTTTACTGTTAATAATGTGTACAGGCTGGTTGGGGTCGATCGAGGGAAAGTTGACGGTCGTTGTTTCAAGGAGTACCGTATAATTTTCCGCGAGTTTTTGTGAGTCATAGCGAACTCTGTACCCAACCAGAGTCGCAAATGTATGTGCCTTGTTCTAGTTTCGGTCGTTCTTTTTGCCGGATAAGTTCGAAGCCCCCTACGTAAACCAAATAGTTTCAGCAAGCAAAACATATTATTATGAGCAAAACGTCGGGGGGCGGTCCTCGGAAAAGACAAGAAGAACACGCGTATATCTACTACTACTGTGGTCGACGACGGGGTGGATATCTGTTCGGTTGGGCGTTTTTTCGCAAAAATGTGTCACTTACGTCGTCGGCTTGGTATGTAGCTGCGTGGTCAACTAGCTGAAGATTCAGACGGCAATGCTTCCCCTGACAATGAACATGCGCCGGTTAGGTCTCCGAACTAAATGTATATATACATACATATATATATTTTTATATTGTTTGCCTAGAAGTACATGGGAGCAAGCGGTTCAGAAACTAGAGTATAACTTCAATGGTGTTCGCTTGTGTTGTTGCTGGTCTTCTTTCGGCCCACCGTCGCAATGTATGTACGTACCGCGGGCCTACTATACCGTAGGACCTAACCTAAACAACCTGTTTCGTCCGCTGTTTATTGCGATCAACACGATACAAAACATGGGGAGCAAAAGAGTGGGTGGGGGTGTGTGCCGTTCGCTATCGTATGTTTGTCACAATATTCCGCTCTGAACGCCCACAACGACAGCACAGTCCTTTAGGGACGACTTCGGTGAAGTCAAACCTCTCAAATCTTAGCCCCCCTCACCTTGGCTTGTATCATGTTTGCCGGCGCAGACTTGTGCACATACATGTGCGATTGCTGAGCAGCAGTACAGATATATAGCCGGTCGCCCCGGTGGTTCAAGTGGTTAACCTCGATTTCTACTTATGTTTGAGTCCTGGGCTCGAGCCCCAGGTGGGTCCGGATTTTGTTTTTATTTTCAAAATATAATTTTAAAAGATTCAATTGTTGAGAGCGCCTTGCAGCGTGGGTAGGCACAAACAATTCAATGCGAGTCGACGAAGGAAGAAAAGGCTGAAATCTTCTCGCGATAAAACTGAAGGCACGTACCGTGGCGGGAAGGGGGGAGAAGAACCTGCTATGTGACCCCGGATCTGAGTTACGAGTTGGAAGGAGAGAGAGAAAAAGATGTGCGAAGATAATAAATGGGATGAGCAAAAAATAAAATTAACAAAAATGGACATCTTGGGCTAGCTAACGAGAAACAGCTATCCTGAGCAGGTGTTACAAATTTACTGTGATATCATCCTTCAGTAACCTTGAGCTACTCTCTATGTGTTTTCTTGAAGTCGCGCTCGCAGCTGCGCACGACTTTATCGATGGTGGAGGACGAACGTGACATCTATCTGGTATGTTCACGTGTGTTTGCGTTCTCGTCTACTCTTAATACTATGTGAGTGACGTATGTACCCTCTTGGGCATCTTCTGGACGTAGAACGTAGTAACAAGACAACTAACTAAAACACTACCGTGTATCACAAACGTAAAAGAGATTACATCTTCGCAAGAGAAACACATGAGTTCGTAGGTACATAAATACAACTTCGTTTCCCCTGCGCCACCTAAACGGTACCTGCTTGTGCTCCAGAAGCCAAAGTTGAGTCCAAGTTTTGTAATATCCTCCATCTGTAGGGCAGTTCACATTTATTATGTTGACTTTTAAATAATGCAGAAAAATTGTCGGAACCAACTTACATATATTGCAGAAAATAGGTTGGTTCCGACGGGAAGGCATACCAGGAATATATATATATATATATGTATATATATAATGTGTGTAGCCAAAACATACTCCATCAAGTACACTCAAATTTGGTTAATGCTCTGTCGTTGCTTGTTGTGTCTCGCCAGTTGGGTGCATAGGATCGCCGGCCGCTCCATCGGAGGGCTGACTATTTGTTTCCTCCTTCTGAATAGCAGTAGTAGCGCGGTGAATAGGAAAGGCCCACTGCAGGTTCAAAGTACTAAACGGGAGCGGGGTGGCAAGCGGAGTATGATTTTTCCCACCTCGTTTCATTTCGGGAATATTGCCAGAATGGTACGAAACTGCAAAGTGGAGGTTTTCCCTGCTTTATCCGTGGTCCCTCGATCGCACCACCTCAGCAAAGAAAAAAAATATATATATATATATATATATATTTGAATGCGAAATGAAGAAAAATCATATCGCATGTTTCAATCTACCACACACGCACATCCTGCTGTCAAGCATTTTATCGGCCTACGAATACGTATGGTGTGCCAGATACGCGATGGCGTACCGTGATACGTTAGTACCCTCACCAATGCGGTTCGGCATTGACACAAAAATGAAAAGTATTCGTATACATAATATATGCAGATTAGACCGAGGTGTCCTCTTTGCGACCTTCGAGCCCCGAGCTTGTGTTATCGGTTTTGACCTACCTGAGAGTACAGCCCTCGAGGCGTTCATACGCGCGACGTTGTTCCTGTCACGAACTTCTATGGCTGACCAAGGATCAACAAAGTTGGTCGATTTTGAAACGGATGTGCACGTGGTTTACATAGAAGAACGTGAAGTACAGAGTATGGCAGAATGAAGAAAATATTGCATGCTGTAGGTTTATCATGTGCCCTTGTCTGTCTCTTGTTTGTTCGTTTGTTTGTGTGTTTCCCACCTCATTTATGATGTTCGAACTCCTTTTTCATCCAGTTTCAACACCAACATCAAATGCGGGGTCTCTTCTCCCTTTTGACAACTACTTACGGTTCATGCCCTGAAAAAACTCGCGAGAAGGCTGCAGCCAGTTCTTCCCGCTCGTCACTTGCATCGAGTTTTGCCCAATAATAAACTCACGCTTCGAAGGCGCTCTCAGCAAATGATTGGGTCCTCCCTATCGTAGAGAAAAATACCGAACTCGACGCGGTGGGATTCCAACTCGGGTACCAATGCTAGTATAGCATTCGAGGCCCACCGTGTGTTCTTTCGTGTTGAGACGAAGGCAACGTGTAGCTCAATCGTCTCGGCAAAGTTTTACCTTACTAGCACATGATTCGGGCAGACGGAAGAAACTAACTAGTAGGCATTGCAGCTAACGGCTGATCTTGCAATAGAAAATGTTAGGTCGGGAGCTGACCACTGCGACAACTTGGCAGCGTACGGAGTGCACCTTGCTCGGAACGAGCACCATGGCAGCACGGTAAAACGTAGATCCGCTGTCTATTGGATAAACATGCGAGTGAATGTCGAAAAATCACTCGTAGGCCAAGCAAGGCGGGAATACTTGTGGTGGCGCGCGCACGCTTCTTGGGACGGGGAGACCTGGCCGTGGAGACTATCGATAAACCCGAATCATCTACCGTACATAGAACCTTGTTGTGCTGTCGCTGCTTGGATACACGGAGCGATACACTACCGTCTCTTAATGACAGCGTCAGACAAAGCCACACAACCATCCTGCTGTAGAATGAGTAGAATTTATTCTTACACAATAAAACGGCATTACTGCCGAAGAGGTGCAGCTGTTTCGGGAGTGTTGGGGACAGAGGGCCAACCTGTGGTGTATCGTCCAATCCCCTTGATTGAGGTAAACTGTTTTACGTATTTGCTACTTATCGTGTTTTGTGGTGCTCGTACAAGACGATCTTTTGGTCAGTTAGTTGTTGTTTTCACTGTGCTATTGTCTAGTATCCCCATATATACTTGTGAATGTGCTGGACACGCACTTATTTCCTACCCTTGAAGCGATAAGCGCCCACACCTCGCGCTCGGCAGATATCACCCACGATAGTATATAGACTATATGATAGCCAACCGCGGCACGAGCGGACACATGCACCCAAAAAGAATCGATCGATGGGCACAAGTCAGGAGATTCTTCAGATACTACTCTGACCGTATAAACCCGATACAAGTTGAATTCTTTACATTTATATTGCTGAGGCAAATCATATACCAGACCTTCATCTGCTGCTCTATGGCTCATTTGTGTGATTCTGATCGAGTGACCCTTGATGATTCAATGTCGACGGACAGCGCACCGAATTAATGTAAGAGCCCGCCAGTCCCCCGGCGTCATAGACATAGTGGGTTCGGAGAAATTGATAAACTCCCCGCTTCACAAAAGATCACATCAAGTGTGGGGCACGACACGCGTACATAGTATGCCGTTGTAAGGTTAAAGTTGAATCTTGGGAGAGTGTTATATATGTTTGCGGTATTGTTGCCTATGTGCTCTCAGTGTTGCTCAGCGTTCCTAGACGTGAACAATTTTCTTTGTTGAAGCTAGCGCCAGATGAAGTTTACCTCACGGAACGCAACTGCCCCATCGTGAATCCCGAGCTCGATTTTGTCGGGGGCGGCCTCGAGCGTGCTTGCGCCGTACCCCGGTGGCCGCCTGGCAGGGCGTGAGTATAATGCGTCAGCTGCGCGAGGGGCGAGTTGAGTGGTCGATATTTGATTTATCACAGGTTCGTGGCCAAAGCATTTGGTTGTCGGCGTCATCGTCGCGCTGGCGGGCCTACTCTTGGCCCGTAAAACCCTCTTTGAAAAAAACAAAATATCAGGTATGCTTTACCCTTGGAAATCCTCGCGACACGCTGACCCGCATATACCTCCCAGCGTATCAGCTACCACTCATGAATCAATACCGCTATTGAAGGTGTCTACCAAGGTCAATAGTCTCAATTCGCACAATGCGAGATTCCACCGTTTCTTCTGGTGGTGGTGTATCCGTATTTGCCCATGAGGCGGGGATCCCAGAACCGACGGCCAACTCGTCGAGGGAAATTCCCACCAACATCGGGGTACCTGCAGTCTGTTGGTGTGGATAGTTCGAGTTCGCCATCGGAAAACGGCATGGATCGCAGGCGATCGAGTCGTCTTGAAAAGCGTGGATGCATCACAGAGGTAGTCGACGATGATGCTGTCGACGGTTATGACATGGTGAGTCGGCCATACATTCGGTTTCCCAGGAGTCCGGCGACTTTGGGGGTGTATCCATTGAAAATAAAAATGTGAGTTTGAAATGCCGAGTTTGTGCGGTATATATCGGGAAGTAGCAAAAAAAGCAAAATGTGTGGCAAGCGACGATTCGCAGCCTCGCATGATACGTGCTACAAGGGTGCAATTCGATAGCCGAGGCACATGTTGAATAACACTCAAGCCCAAATAGTGTTCCGAGGATATTGGGTTAAATTTCGCTGTAGTGTAGTAGTGGATGAGCCGCAGCAGTCAGGTGTCCTTCAACTGAAAAAGGCTACTCCTGTGATGGTATGCGTTTGCAGTGGGGATGCGAGCATAGGACCACGTTGTGCGATAGCCCGGGGTGGAGCTTGAAACGTACCCCATTGCCTGTCTGCATCGGATCGGTGGCATACATTCTGGGTCGGGACTTGATCGGAGCATATGTATTCGAGCCCTGAGCGCTGGACCAACGACGGCATCGTCCATACATTGCCGTCGGCTTGCATAATATATAGTTTTATTGTGCAAGAAGGAACAAACAACCCCTATGGTACGCAAAACCAGCTATATTGCTCAATTAACAAAACGGAGAACCTTGTGTGTATCTGCTACAACAGCCAACATTCAATCCATCGTTTCCAAAATCAAGAATATCGACAGAAAAATCTGTTTACGCGGGTGTACCGTCTAACCCTTCGGTGGCAAAAAAAACAAATTGGTAGTATCGCGACCGGTAATACATGAATTCGAAGCATGTTTGAATATATGTATATAATTCCCTCTTGATGATAACGAGGGCAAGGTGCCTAATGTCTGTTGTATACCAGTGCGGCAAAGTACCTTAGATCAAACTTTACAGTTTCCCGGTCAATGATTTTAACCGGGTTCTCGGCAAAAGGGGAAAACTAACGCCAATGTAATACCCTTGGAACACCTCGCCTCCTCGACACTCGGGTCAGACACTACAACAGTACAAACAGACACACCACCAATACAGAGTATGTATATAGGTGCTGGCACAACCACGAGAGAGGATGACTATCAACCTCCGTTAAGATTGTACGAACCGTGACCAAGATATTCGCTTTCACCCAAATGACGGCGTGGTCGATTTGATCAGAACCAGTTAGATCCGTCATAGGTGCGACCCCCCCCCTCCACGCCTCCAACGTCGAGGGAAGATCTCTCCGAGAGCAGCTGCGTGTAGCGGGTGTTATCAACCGGCTATATCACGCGTTCAATGCACGCAATTAAGCGTAATGATTACATGTACTTGGGTGACCCACCCGGCTTTACATTAAAAACTTTGTGTGGTTACACAGACATAGATGGGCGGCATTAACACTGTGATTGCGTAGGGGGGACAATGTGAACCTTCCCTTTCTGTGGCAGTAGTAGGAGGGACGGCGGGCCAGTTTGGTGGTCTCCTTTCTGCCAATCGTGAGACTGCCTATGCCATGTGTACATAACTGAACATATTGGACACTACGCTTCTCTGGTACTTGATGAAGAACAAACAATTACTAGACTAAGTGTACATTGGCAAGCATACGTGTTCCCATCACCACAAAGATATAATTGAAAGACAACAAAACTACGAGCCAACACCGTTGTGACTACTGCTGCTTCGAGGACTGGAACACACAGACCGAATTAAACACCAGGGTGTTTGCCCACCGATATATTCACTGAACTAGATAGTCATGCTTTCCCGACGCGGATAGAGCCATGAGGACGCCCTTCGTTCTGGGGGGGGGGCAGGGCAGGCCTACCTAAAACAGTTTTTACCGTACGAACTACCCCTGGAGTCCCAACAGGAACTTCGGTACGAACGCATGCGCTCTATCGAAATTGGAAGTTGACCCAAGCATACTCGTCGAACATACGGAAGGCCATCGCCTTCTAGCATCGAACAATCGTTCATGAACCTCACCCTCTTGTCAACCATGTGAAGAAAAAAACAGCAGCAACGAAAAGTACAAACCGACATGTTACACATTTTCAAAACAACACTTGTGACCTTCCTCGTGGCACAGAATATGGGTGGAGGTATACATGAACATTTGTTCAACCAGAAGCAAACAAATCCGTTGCAAACTACCCGCCTTGGACACCAACTTCGTGTTAGAGGCAGGGGGTGATTCATCCGCCTGCTAATCAAGTACGGCGTCTGTCTTCGCAGTATCAAGGTATGGTGAATATCGCTTACAGACTAGATTACATCTCCTATACCATTGCCGAGACATGAAAGTTGAAGTTCTCACACCTCGGGTTTCCAGTAGGTCACCGAACGCTACTCAACTGGATACGAAAGCCAATTAATCGCCTATGGTTGACTAAGTTCCGGCCAGAGCACTCGTGCGGATGCACCAATGATACCGCCGGTACAGTGAGGCCACAACCGGGGTCCGGCACCGTCATCGGGAGTGGTACAGTATACGGTTGGCCTTGTTGGACATGTTAGCACAGGTCAGCGCCCATGAACGCGTCACCGCTGCACCTCTGGTTGTCGACGAAGAAAGACCCGTCGGTTTCTAGTCGGATCGTCTGGCCGGACATCAGGCGGAACTCGTAGGGCTCGTTCTCTGGGAATGCCACGGCCTCCTGCAATCGATAATACGGGATACGCAAGGAACAATGATCAGTTGATCACACTTACCAATCAAAAGTAGTACATGAGCAGCATGCCCAACAAGAGCAACGGTAACACAGTCCAGGAGGAGCAGAAGCTAGCAGCAGCAGCGGCAATGTACGCCAGCGCAGTAGCACTTTTGTTCATGCCCTTCGCTGTACCTATGTAAGGTAAAATGTAACCTTTTATTCGTAAGTAGGCGTCTTAGGTGCGTGCGGTCTCTCACCTGCTGCAGGATACGGACACCGGCCATCTCGCCGAGGAGTAATCCTTCTTGACCGTCCATCCTCCAGTGAATACCCATCATCTGCCTTCATTCCCCAGCACAGCAAGCAGAACAAGGGCAACGCTCGTTACGGTTGGTTCGATTCATTGGGCACTATGCCACGCACGAAATACGAAATATTTGACTAGAGAAAGACGCCAAATAGACGTGGTAGTACGGGCGGGTATGATCGGTGGTTCCAATCGCTCCCAACAAAGTCCCTTACTCTCTATTTACCTGCCGAATGCGACGTTGACGGCCAATTTGTTGATCTCTCCCTCGTACGTCAGGCATTCGTCGCCAGTGTAGGGCAGAAGGGTCAACCCTTCATCGTCCGGGACAACGGGGTTGCTGAAGCACGAAGCGCCACGCTCCAGTCCGACAAGTGCCTGTGGTACAAGGTGACGGGTTGAGGCAGATGTAACAAACATAATCTTCAAAATGAAAACGTTCTGCAGTCTTCCAATGGCGCTGAGTGGATCAGCAGTGCTGGTTTCTCTTTCGCATCACTATGCCTTGCTTAACCCCGACCGGAGAAACAGAGAAGGCACGAGGGTATGATTTGGAATCACAACGAGCAAACATTTGCAGGTTTGGGACGATTCCGCGGTGTTTTAATGACGACGTAAACAGGACACCACGTGAAAATCTCGAACGTTTGACGTCGCACTGTGATTACAGGTCCGCCGCGATCTCAACCACAACACATACTATTTAGTATGCATGTGCCATATTAAACACTGGTGTGCGGACAACGATGAATGCATTTCGTTTGTTAGTGCGCTATCAAACATTTTTCAGCCGACGACCGAGATGTGATACCGACATCAACTAACTGCTGGCTGGTTAGCATTCGGTCAGGCAGTGATATTATGACGCTACTGTTCGTACGACGTTTCCGATGCGACCAATGTGATCATTGAGTGTTTCTCGACGGCTCTGCCTAAGGGAGACGGTAGATCAGTTACATGACTAACGATAATTTGAAACAACAAATCAGCGATGAGAGGCAATTCATGGCGTGAATAAAATGACCGGGCGCCCAGACTTGAAACAATATCGGAGTATGCGACAGAAAGCCAGCAACTAAAACCATACGTTGACTCCAGTTCCGTGGGTTATTTGGACCTGTTATCCCTGCTGCTTCGTCCTTTCCCAACAGTGATTCACATACAACCATCGCTGTTTCGCTGTTATCGGAACACGTGTGGTAGACGGGACAGCAGTGACTCACCTTGAGCACAGTGGCGAAGGCGCCGTTCTGGACAGCGTGCCCAGAGGGGTAAGAAGGGTGAGTTGGCGACCCCTCGTTAACAGCCTGTGAAAACGAAGCGAACCCACGGCAGTGTTATCCAGAGTGGAACACATTAACTAACGGAGACTGCGCTAGCTTCCCGTCTAATGGTCTGCTCAATCGACGTATAAATGTGCACGTTTGACGTCGTCTATTGTCTCGTCGAAGACAAAAAATCGACAGATTGCAATTGTTTAACGCAGAATTCATCTTTGCCCTCGCAAACGTAATTTTTTAAGCAGGGTTCGAGCCCGGTTGAACCCTGCGGATACGTGACGGATCGTGTATATTGTGCAGGTAATATATCGTTGATATCTTGAAATGTTGAGACATGAGTCAAGCCCTTGTCGCATGAAGTTTGAGATGCCAAGAAAGACAGGCAATACGCCTGAAATGCGATGTCGACCCAAGCAATATCAGATGAAGTTTCAATCGCATTAAACCTCGGTAGATTGCATAATCGTCTGGGACCTAGAGATCGCTTTTCCAGTGGATAAACTATCGCGTCTTACGGTTCAGAATTAAGTTTGTTTTGTTACAACCTATGCAAGTCGTATATGAAGTTCACCTGGGGGAGAAGAAAAGTGCGCGGGCGCCTGCGTCGCTGCCCGGTGGTTTGCCTGTTGCGTCGCGCCACGCGCCTCAGCAACCGCCTGTTGTTGAGAAGCGAGTCGGGGAATTCTACATCGAGGTCGCCGTTTAGGACATTGTGGAGCGTTCCACCGACGGCCTGTCATGTCCCACAACCCAACAGATACGATTTGACGAGGTGAAAGGGGGCAGGTGTTTTCGATGGTGGAGTTAGCCACCATGCAATCTTTGCGACAGCATACATCACACTCGGACAGACGGCTTTTAATTTTCAATCATATCGTCAAGAGGCCGTTGTGCCTGGAAGACAGCGCGGATTAGGACATCATTTTGTTTTGGTCGGCAACGGAATGATGATGGATCTTGTTTCGAGCGTCGTTAGGCGCGCTATAACAACGAAAAGCATATCCTGGCCACTCTAGTCAGACCGGCGTGGTCGTCGACTGGGGGTTTACCCAACCCTGTTGAGATAGCAAGACATAGTTACATCTCGTCCTCAAGATATACCTCGGCTGGGGGATGGTTCGTGAGGAGTACTGTACAATGTATCTAAGCTTCACGTTCTAGATGAGGCTATACAAGACCCCCACCAATTATATATTTGTGTTCCTCCCAACGCCGATCGTGTTTTTCAGCGACTATTGCCGACGCAATGACGCCTCACCTCCGGACGGGCAAACAAGTGCACGTTCCACTTCTGGTACCACGAGGCCCTCTGAGCCAGTTCGCCGGTTCCGACAAGCCTCATAATGTGGGAGGTGCCGTAGTTGACGAAACCGACCTGGCGGCCGTTTTCTGTGTACGGACCGTTGAAACCAGGACGGCTGATGGCTCCTTCTTCGATAAGAATCAGTGCAGCTCGGTAAGCCTCCCTGCACACAGTAACGGTTGGTCGTCAGATGGTTGAACGTGAATACTGACTCAACACAGATGCATTTCGTCTGCTTTGAAATATGTGCTCTATTATATATGAGATCACGTGCACCTTGGTGACACAAAATAGCTTGCGGGCGTTGGCATGATTTCATATCATCGTCGGTGGGCAGGTGCAATCAAGGGTTGACGTTTCAGACTCTCGCGGCGGATAAAATAGCGGTTGCCAGGTAGTGAATCTTAAGGCTTCAAATTTACTAGTAGGACATGCCGCGCGAACAAAGTACGGTATTCTCACGTGTTGATGGTATCGGTAGCTGACGTGGTCGCAAGGTCGCGGGCGCTTCTGATGTACCGCTTCACGGGGTCTACCTCCTCCGGCGAGTCAGGTTTGCCACCGTTCTGCAAACGAATCGAGCATGAGTTGGAGGTTATGACGAAAAAAGGCATCGTGTGACTTCGCATATGATCATCGCCCCGCTGCATTGAGTGGTTCAAACAAGCACGTGAGCGGTATAGAACCTGCCATTTCAATTGCCATGATCGTGTGAAATTAAAGCTCTCAGCGTTCGATCGGTACTTCAGTGGGCATGTTCGTGCTTGCAGTGCGGTTGAGTAAGCAGTTGTTCAATTTTCCCTGCTTTTCAGACAACAAGAATATCGAAGATCGCATTGCGGTTGCGCGCCTTTTCGTTCTTGCTGTTGTAGTGTCATAGGATCCGAACAGCAATAAAAATCCGTTCTAGAGATAAATGTATGGGCTCTATCAAGTACCATCCCACGGGGTGCACGACGTCATTGTTGGAAAATCTATGTACCAGCGATGGAGTACTGTACAAAGAGCTGACCAGAATAATCTATGAAACGGCTAGCGTTCACCAGCTCTCACGCGCGTGGTTCGTGGCGAACGCGTCGTTTCACGGTCGACGTAATTTGACGGATAGGCTAACCTGTATGAAGAGCCATTCGTCGTAATCGGCCATGTAGTCTACTCCAGGTGCGAATGTCGTCAGCTGAGCTTTGACCGTGATGGAGTCGATGGTGAAGTCCTTCACCAGAAGCTGGTTGAGGCCAATCGGCGGGAAGCGACCATAGCATCGAGGAACGGGGTAGATTAGTAGGGTACACCCTCTACGTGTCAAAGACATCCTTAAAATTGTACGTCAAATTTGAAACGATTCATCCCAGGCGAACAGTAAATATTCTACCGCATCGCCAAGCCGAAATCACTGAAAACGCAACCAACGGTGTACCGGCATACATGTGGGCATGGAAGTAAGCTTTGCTTTTTTTCACGCTGCCATCATTAACGTCAAATACTCTCCAACGGCGAACCGATGTCTTGATACAAAATATTAACAAGGCATAGAAAGGCAAATCAACGACAGCAGGCGAACTCGGTAACGGAGGCTTGAACAATTGCAGACTCCAAGTCCGATGGCATACAGCACCTGGGAAACGAAGGGTCCTGTCTCGACTCCGAGCGCTGACGACCGGAAGAGCTGTGTCTGTGGGTCGGCTCTGCCATCCGGCCCGACGGCCACCATATTCATGTCGGCGAAACCCGGCATGGTGGCCAAGTTGTCTGTCAATTATCCAACGTTCAGAACGAACGGGCAGCAGCGGACATCATGAGAACAGTAAGTTAGGATTATGTAGCTTAGTGTATATTGCGCCTACCCACACTCACGAGGGAATGTGGCATTGCCAATAGCACCCCCCACAACAAACACACACTATACAGATTCCTTCTATGCGTGCCGATATATATAGATTTCACACCCGCGCAGTGCAGCAATGGCTGGGATACGAATCTGTTCCAAATGGGATATATATGCTGAAAATGGTACTTTTGTGAAACTAAATGTAACTTATTATATTTGTACAATAAAGTACAACCCACTCACAATAAGCATCGCCTTGGAAATATCGAGGCATCTTTTGGTCTCAGCCCATTATCGAGCACACTGCATCTGCGATGCCATCTCTCATAGCAAAGAGAATGAAGTGAACTCTCCCTGCAGGTAACGTCATGTCTACATACACGGACGTAGTATTCTGCTACAAGCTGCAACCTAAATAGATGAATAGATGCGTATTACCTGCTGCCTCCACAGTTGCGCGGTCTTCACCGTATTGGGAGAAGGGTACGTCCCTCGTCAGGGCCATCCAGTACAGTTCAGCCATTTGAGCAGCCTGACGTGTTATGGATACAACGCGTTCGATCCGGTTGAGGAGCGTCTTAGATGTCATCGGACCGAACGCACGTGGAACACTCTCGTGCGGGACGGACGAAACAAAGTTGGCAAGGCTTTATGTCGACCAACAACAGTATCGACAAGGTAAATCAACGGCGGACTCCTGTTCGGGTGCCAAACGCAACGTTTCGCTACATGACCTCTTCATCAAACAGCAACGCCCTCTAACTCCAGGAACGACCGCGGCTTACCAGGTCCTCAGAGTTGAGCAGTGAAGCGCTTGGTATGGTTAAGGCGGGGCTGTGGGGAACACCCGCAGTTCCCGAACAGCGATGAACGCAGTGCCGATGACGAAACCGAAGCAAATATGATATAGCATACAACCGTAGGGTGCCGACACGAACATCGCAGTCACCGTTGAGCACGGGGTGGAGCCGATGGCGAGGGTGAGAGTTGTCCACGGTATATTGTTTGACATACGGACGGGTGTAATGGACCCGGGGAAATACCAGCGAAGGGGCCAGCGGGGTGCGGGACGGACGACAGACGAGGGGGAATGACGCGAACCAGGGTGTCAGTAAGACGGTCGAACGGTGTGGTAGCCGGTATATGTTGAGCATTGTCGTCATATAATACTATGCCGCTGACAATACATCTAGGGGCCGAGTTGTATACATCCATGGGCCACTCGATCAACGGCAAACCCGCTGGGATCGATACAGTGTGCGTCATATATTTCATGCCGAACGTTGGCTATCGGAACAAGGATTGCTGTCGCTGAAATACTACACTCGTGGTCGACCGTGGTCGGATCTTGCGATCGGTATAGTCACTCTCGACATTTTAAATTGTTGGCGTCTATACGTGTTTGCTTATGGCGTCCTGACCGAGTTTGATACTGCTGAGCACAGCGTCAGCGATTTTCCTCATCTTTCAGCCGTGTCTTGATTCACAGATCGGCAAAAAGCTTGCCAACAACGCCTTTAGAATGATGGACGATGGTCAAAATACTCCAAGTTGCAGAGCATTTACGTACCCGGAAGCTCCTGCCATGTCTACTGCGATACCCCCGAGGGGGTTGACTAGGAAGCCGTCGTCGTCTCCGGCCGGCACCTGCTCGCACGTGTCAAAATCTCCTTCGGCGACGCACTCGATAAGAGCGTCAAAGGCCTCGCTGTCGACCTGGAATATCGCAAGGATGAACGAAGCAGCATTCAAATGGCACACCACGCGTGAGGAACCGAACACAAGGGTTAGTAGGTATCATACAAATGCCAGAGAAAAATAGCCATAAACTGGTGCACACATTACCTTTGGCACGAAACATCTGGGTAAATCGTTGGGCCATCCGAACGCAAAGTCTTGATTGCCAAGGTTGCTATTGGCCATATACTATACGACATTTCAGAAAGGTGGTTGTTGTGTTCAGCCTAGAGTGGGTCACTGGCGACGTTAGATATTGGAAATCGCTACTATGTCGTCGAGTGGGGTATACGCTTACACCGTTTCATGCGGGTGGATGCCGTTTCCAAGGAAAAAATTAACTGTCAGTGTAAAAACCACGTCACCTACATAGTCTAGGACAAACACACTTTACAACTCTGTACCCCATCATAAATTCGCAGGCAGCACAATGAACATTGTTAATGACTATTGTAGGGTTCGGCGGCGTATTGAATAGTAAAACACAGATATGATCGAACGAACTGTCCGTAATTCCATCGCTCGAGTGGGCCCGTCAGTCAACATGCTTCTGGCCGAACTTATGACCCCCTCATATTGTAGTATTCCGCTGTTCCCTCTTCCCTTGGCCCTTCCCTTGGCCTTTGGAGAATACCTCTTATACAGCAGTAGTAACCAGCATGCACCATTACTCTGTCGAGGGTGCCACCCGAACAAACTGGCGTGCTTTCCTTACTCTAAAACAGTATAAACAACGGCAACGACTCTCTGACATACTAGATTCCTCCCTCGGCTGCTCCCCAGCCGGGGTGGAGCTCCGGCCTGCGGCTTCCCCAACACGTGCTAGAGCTCCCAGTGGAGCGCGGCCTTGACCTTGCTTGCGCGTCTAACTAGCGTTCGAGCATGGTCGAGCCGGCGGTGATGGCCAGCGATATGGCGGAAAATTTTCTCGCGGATTTTTTCCACGCGGCAGTATTGCCTGCGGTAGCCGTGTCGTATCACCGTCGCGGAAAGCGTGGAACTCGTAGCGAACGGAGAAGAGAGGCTAGGATCCACGTGAGTAAGCACCCCATTCGACGTCATCTAGGAGATGATGGTCGTCGAGGCGCGTTGGGATTGCTGCCCCCAGCACGTCGGAACCTCGGCACGAACCGGGCCGGGCGAAAAAACACGGAACGGAAGAAACCCACCGCCTGGGAAAAGCGGAGGGTAGAGGAGAAAAAACACGCTGCACGGAAGAAGAGGAGGCAAGGTCGGAAAGGTCGCAGAGAAGCTCGAAGGTTACGCTCAGATGCTAGGGCTAGGTACAGAGCTGGGAAACTCGTCGTGGGTACGTTCAATGTTCGCACACTCGCCTTCAACGGCAAAAATGGCATCGGCCACAGCGAGGTCATCATGAAGGTATGCCAGGAACTAGGATGCGATGTCGTAGGTCTCCAAGAGACTAGGCGAGACGGGCATAGCACGTTCACAGCAGCTGGATACACGATTTTTTGCTCGGGAGCAGACGGCAGCAAATACGAGAGGAAGGGCACCCATGGTGTAGGACTAGCTGTCAGGGAGTCTATTGTGGCAGGTGTGGGCAAGGATGGTCTCGAGGTGGAGTGCGTTAGTGCCAGACTGATGAAAGTTCGCATTCAACTTGAGGGCAAATCAAATGCTGTTTCTTTTGTTGTCGGCTATGCGCCGATACTGGATGCACCCGTTCGCGAGAAAGATCAAATCTGGAACGAACTGAACAAAGTCGTCTCGGGGGTCCCAAGTGGGGATCACCTACTTGTACTCTTGGATGCAAATGCTCGCACCGGCAAGCGAGAGAGCGGATGTGCCGGCAGTAAGGTGATGGGTAAATACGGGCGCGATGAATTGAACAACAACGGAGAGCGACTACTCCTCCTTGCAGATGACAACAGGCTTGCGCTCCTCAACACGTTCTTTGCCACACCTACTCGCGGAGTGTCGTACACTTTCCAGTCTCCAAACTCCGGGAAGGGTCAGTGTAGGCTAGACTACATCCTTACTCGGCAAGTTGATCGACGCCTGGTCCGCAACATGACAGTACGGAAACCCCCAGAGGATCGGCATGAATCTGACCACAACCTCGTGGTCTGCAATATTCACCTCTTGGGTCGGTTCGCGCCGAATCGGAGGGTAAAAGCAGGCAGCGGAAAACGAGCTATTAATCTACAACGGTTGATGGCAGACCCCGGTCTCCGAGCGGACCTCAATAGGGAGATAACCAAACTTACCCCCCCACCGCCTGGTACAATTGGGAGTGTCGATGATAAGGCAACTGCTCTAGTGGAGACCGTGCTGTCGACTGCTGCTAAACTAGCACCTCATACCAGTCGAAAACAAGGGCCGCTGGGCTGGTGTACGCCCGAAGAGGTAAAAGCAGAGGTGCACTCACGATGGCAGGAGAAGGAAAATGCGAGGACGCAACTACGTGCTAACCCGGAAGACAAAAATCTGCGAAAAGCTGTGAAGATTGCCACTAAACAGCTCAAACGTGCGAGGACGGACGGAGTGCAGAAGTTCTTCGAGGAATACGTCCGTCAACTCGAAAGGCGTATCCAAGAAGGTGATCAGTTTGGGTTCTACAAGCACCTTAAGGGGATGAATGTGGAAGGAAAGAGGACTTTCCATTCGCAGTACATCAGGGACGAGGAAGGTAGATTACTACGAGACGTAGGCCTCATCCGGGAACGATGGGTAAGGTGGTTCCATAAGCTGCTAAACACAAGGTCATCGACCCTCGATCCGACTATCGTCGATGAGCTCAAGGTCTGGCCCTCGTGCAGTCCGCTGGACGACGTCCCGTCTAGATACGAGGTGGAAGACGCGATCAGGGCGATGGCGAACCGCAAGGCGGTTGGGCCTGATGGTCTCCCAGCTGAACTTCTGAAGGTCCTGGCCGACGAGGGAGACTCGGACACCTTGGGAAGCTTCTACGAGATTATCGTCGCTGTGTGGAGGGGAGGGGTCGTGCCGCAGCAATGGAAGGATGCAACGATTAAGGTGCTGCACAAGAAGAAAGACAGGACGGAGTGTGGTAACTATCGTGGCATTTCCCTAGTCGCGCATGCCGGCAAAGTGCTCCTCAAAGTCATCGCGCGCCGACTCAGCGACTATTGCGAACGTGAAGGCATCCTGCCGGAGGAGCAGTGTGGCTTTAGGCCCGAACGATCGACGGTCGACATGATGTTCGTGGTGCGACGCTTGCAGGAATTGGCAAGGAAGAAGGACACTCCGCTCTTCATGTGCTTTGTCGACCTCACCAAAGCCTACGACTCCGTCGACCGAACCCTCCTGTGGGCTGTCTTGGCTCGCTTTGGGGTGCCACCTAGAATGCTCACCGTTATCCGCCAATTCCACGACGGCATGCGAGCATGCGTGCGGCTGGATGACGGCGAGTGCTCAGATATGTTCGACGTGAAACAGGGCCTACGGCAAGGGTGTGTGCTCGCGCCATTGTTGTTCAACATGTTTTTTACAGCGGTGCTGCGTGTGGCGGAGAAACGTTTCGCTGCTGATAAAGCCATCACGGACAGCTTGGTGCAACTCCAACAAAAGCAGGAGAAGAAGAAAAAGAAGAGGGGGAAGGCACGGGTCGGGCACGCCGACGGACAGGGGAATGATAAAGAGGCCCAGACACTGTGGGCTATGCTCTATGCCGACGATGCAGGCATAGTATCGAGATCACCCAACGGCCTGGAGAGGATGATGACGGTGATCGTGTCTGCATGTGCCGTTTTCGGCCTGACGGTCTCGGAGGCCAAGACGGAGATAATGTGTCTGCGAACGAAAGATGGGGGGAACGTGCCGTTCACCATCACCGCCGCCGGCCAAGTGTACAAACAAACGACCGAGTTTGTGTATCTGGGCGGGGCTATCAGCGCAGATTGGACGGGCAGAAGTGTCGAGGTAACGCGTCGACTCCAGAGGGCATGGGCATGCTTCGGACGGTATAAGATGGAAATTTATGACCGCCCGGGTGTGCGCCTACGCCTGAAGGTGCGAATGCTGAGAGCCGAGGTGATCGAAACGTTGCTCTACGGTTGCGTTACTTGGAGCCCGAGCAAGACTGATTACGGTAGGCTACGGGAGGTCCACCACAAGATGCTCCTCCGATGCATCGGGTGGCGAAAACGAAAGCGCGAAGACCACATTCTATCCTATGCTAGCGCGCTTCTCAGGACAACATCTGAAAGCGTTGAGACGACGGTACGCAGACGTAGGCTCTTGTTTGCGGGCTTAGTGACACGAATGGGAGAGGAGCGTCTGCCGAGGAGGGTGATGTTTGGGGAGATGGTTGGGGGAAAGGGTTACTCCGGAGGACAGGAGTGGGACTGGATGAGGTACCTTGAGGAGGACCTCAAGGAGTTCGGCATCAAGCTCGAAGGGTGGCGCGAGACAGCACAGAAAGCCGGCAGATGGTTCCAACGGGTCGAGGAAGGGGCGGAGGCCTTCATGCGGAAATGGCATACAGATGAGAAGGAGGCATCGGCAGAACGGCATAGAATAGCTGCGACCACGACCACAGCCGTTGACGCCAACGCGAGTGTGCAGAATGACAGGGAAGAGGGGGGGGGCGAAAGGGGGACGAGGGGGAATGGCGGGGGGGGGGAGGGGAGGCGGTCTGCCCAACAGACTGAAGCCTGGTTATGGCCATCATCGTCATGAGGCACTCCTTTCTTTGGGACCCAAGTAACTAGCATGGTGCCATCTGGGCAACTTTGCGTGTCTGTATGCTCCAGTGCCTGCCTTTGGTATTTTCTTTCCCCCCCGCCCGTGATTATCGCTTTTTTGTCCCTTCTTTGTTTTCATTTTTCTTTCATTCCCGTTTGTACCTCTTTGTGTCTTTGTTAGTATGGTCCGTTTTGCCTTGCCTTTTTTTCGCGTTTTGCTATCTGCGTCTGTTTTAGTTTTGTTTTTGTTTTTGTTTTGCTTAGCTTCCTCTTCTTTTTTTAGGTTTTTGTCTGCTATTAATAGTCTCCTTTTTGCTTCCCTGGTGTCCGCAGTGGTGGAGTGCGTATGCCTGTTTTTTGTTTTTTTTTTTGCCTCTGTTTTTACTTGAGGTATTTCTTCCACTCCAGAGTTATTGGAGCCTGTCCTGCGACCACGGACTGCATTGAATTGTGAGTTAATGTGAGAACAAAAAAAACAAAAAAAAACAGCATGAAGCGTTCGAGTCGAAAGTGGTAAATCAATAATCTTCTCTTTCTGTTGCACCTGTCCGAGGCTGTCGTACGGCAGCGACTTGTGGAACGTGGCGGCGGATGACAGGTCTCCATTGTTTTCGTGGAGCGTGCCTACCGATGCTGCAAACTCGGTTTCCGCCCATTCAGTCCGCTGGGTCAGCGCGCTGGCAGCTCTTTCTGCGGGCTGTACGTCACGTGGCATGGCAACGGACGAGATACGAACCGAAACGGTAAACGTCATGGTTAGACGGTCCACACCAGCATCAATGTTTTTAGTCAGCCACCAAAGGGTCGCTTTGGACTGCCTTATCGTGCAAGGTCAGTGTAACTATCCCTGAGGGTCAAACCATGTTGTGAGCAGTGATATTCAGTGTCCATAATGTCTCCATTGGCGACCTGCTGTGAAATATGACTCGAAAATATTGCTAAACAAATGGTATCGTCGCCGACGGTCGACGGGGATATGCGCACAGCTTGACGGTATTTACACCACTCCGAACCAAGCTTGGATATTGTTCCCAGTGTTTGGTTCACTCATCGAGACGGTACAGGCAGTATTATGTCAATGCAGACATGAAATCGAAAAGCTCACTGGGATTGCAGTAAAAGCTCATTGTTTCATAGGAGCGCTCATTCCTCTCCCCCCACCCTGCACCAGGCTTCTTTCGGAGACCGCTGAACACTACGTGATTGTCGGCACTCACGGTTCCAGTGGGGTCAAGAGCGTCATCGGTCACGGGGGGACGAGGACGGGGGCGTCCGCGGCGTCCACTCGCTTGAAGACGTCGTGAAAGGCTCTCGTTCAAGGCGTTCATCGGTGGCGATGCTGCATCATCTACACCGCCAGTTGACCCGTATTCAGCGACTTCTTGCACCGACGAGTCCACGCTTGCTCCAGAGAAAACACCGAAGGCGATGACGGCCACAGCGCCGGCGGATCCCGCAAGCCCCTTCATGCTTCGTGTGTATGTCGTCCATGATGAGCTCACGTTTCCGCTTTTTTTCATTGATTCAAGGCAATCATACGAAGTAGAACGCAGTTGTAAGTTTCGTCGATTGAGAGGGCGGTGAGGTCGCTAGAGGGGGCGAGAGGAATACCAACGGTGTTTTTTTTTGTTTCGTGGATAGCACCGTCAGCCGATTATTCTGCTCTTTAGAACACTCGGCCACGAGATCTCTGCTCGACAAACTTGTTGGAAATCCATGGCCTGCCACCGACAGTCTTCGCGGCCCGCGCGCGAGGCACAAACGACATCGTTCTACATTATTCCCAGTGGCTAGTACTGGTATTTCATTTGTTTTCCATTAATGTTTGACATACCGGGTGTCACTCACTCTTGGTCGTATCGATAAATAGAAGAGTGCGTAGCAGATGCGTCAGCGTCCAATTCTCGAGTGGCAGCAGGGGTGTCTTCTGAGTGTAGTAAGACGTTGGGAGGGAGAGATGGCGGAATGACAAGGAAGGGTGAGCCAAGACACCAAGCGGATCCGTGAAGCGCATATTGTGTTAATGCCATCTTCCGTATCCAGGTGTGGGCGAAGAGCGTATTATTTGATGCTTCCAGAGGTGGGGCTGATGGTGGTCTCTGAGGCCACGATCAGGTTTGTGATTCCGCATTAAATATTGAAACGTTCAGATAATATAGTAGAATGCATGATTCTGTAAACTACGTACGCAATAGATGTATGTGAGCAACCTCGATGTTCCTCACTTTTGCCTCAGCAGTGCGAGGTAGGGCGGTCCCGCGTACCGCATCTCAATAGTAATGTATATCACACGACGCCCTGTGTCTACTCATAGGCCATAACCGACAGTATCTCCTTTTCGAAAAAGGAAGGACGACAGTTCGGTCTATTCGGTTCAAATTATGTAAACGGATACTTAGATTGTAGTTTCTGCCTAACCGCATTCTTCCTGACGCTAGATATTGCACTAGTTTTTCGACAGACCATACCCACACCCCAGGCGTGGGGAAATATAGAGTAAACTCCAAGAGGACACGCGGACGAATTGATAGGATAACAATTGTTTCTTGCACATATTTGAGGAGGCACGAAGCCATGGGTGTATGGCGTATCAAAAGAGAGATGCGATGTTCTAAATTTGCAGCTAACTGTTGCCGCGCCAATAACAGCTCTGGTAATTGTGGTGGTTTTTGAGATATTGACCACGCACCAACATAAAGTTATGTGACAACGCGGATCATGCAGCTATGCATTACGTATCGACATATGTGTTTCTGACCACGCGGAGCATGACTTGTCGGTATATTTGTGACGTTAAACTAAACGATAGGAATTACTGGGAATGAGTGATATATAAAGCAAGTAAGGCCCAGCCATGCTACAATGTTTACATAATGTATATACTTGAAATGGCTGCCCACAGCAGAAGTAAAATTAACAACCAGTATGTTTGTGTCAACAACTCCAAGTGCTCAAAATTGGTATAACGATACTACTCTATACATTTAGTGCTGCTCGGCAATACAACGGTAAGGCGCAGAGAGAGAGGTAAACGCGTAGTGTTGCTTAGTTGGGAATCGTTTTGCTTTCATTTTACAAAATCAGCCATTTAACTGTACTTTGTGTTGTTTACTGTTAATGTGTACAGGCTGGTTGGGGTCGATCGAGGGAAAGTTGACGGTCGTTGTTTCAAGGAGTACCGTATAATTTCCCGCGAGTTTTTGTGAGTCATAGCGAACTCTGTACCCAACCAGAGTCGCAAATGTATGTGCCTTGTTCTAGTTTCGGTCGTTCTTTTAGCCGGATAAGTTCGAAGCCCCCTACGTAAACCAAATAGTTTCAGCAGTAAAACATATTGTTATGAGCAAAACGTGGGGGGGCGGTCCTCGGAAAAGACAAAAAGAACACGCGTATATCTACTACTACTGTGGTCGGCGACGGGGTGGACATCTGTTCGGTTGGGCGTTTATTCGCAAAAATGTGTCACTTACTTACGTCGTCGGCTTTGTATGTAGCTGCGTGGTCAACTGGCTGAAGATTCAGTCGGCAATGCTTCCCCTGACAATGAACATGCGCAGGTTAAGTCTCCGAAATAAATGTATATATATATATATAAAAACATTTATTTGTTTATATTGTTTGCCTAGACGTACATTGGAGCAAGCGGTTCAGAAACTAGAGTATAACTTCAATGGTGTTCGCTTGCGGGAACGCTCTACTGTTTGTTGTTGCTGGTCTTCTTTCGGCTCACCGTCCCAATGTATGTACGTACCGCGGGCCTACTATACCGTAGGACCTAACCTAAACAACCTGTTTCGTCCGCTGTTTATTGCGATATATACGATACAAAACATGGGGAGCAAAAGAGTGGGTGGGGGTGGGTGCCGTTCGCTATCCAATGTTTGTCACAATATTCCGCTCTGAGCGCCCACAACGACAGCACACTCCTTTAGGGACAACTTCGGTGAAGTCAAACCTCTCAAATTATAACCCCCCTCACCTGGGCTTGTATCATGTTTGCCGGCGCAGCCTTGTGCACATGTACGATTGCTGAGCAGCAGTACAGATATATAGCCGGTCGCCCCGGTGGTTCAAGTGGTTAACCTCGATTTCTACTTATGTTTGAGTCCTGGGCTCGAGCCCCAGGTGGGTCCGAATTTTGTTTGTTTTTTCAAAATATAATTTTAAAAGATTCAATTGTTGAGAGCGCCTTGCAGCGTGGGTAGGCACAAACAATTCAATGCGAGTCGACGAAGGAAGAAAAGGCTGAAATCTTCTCGCGATAAAAATGAAGGCACGTACCGTGGCGGGAAGGGGGGAGAAGAACCTGCTATGTGACCCCGGATCTGAGTTACGAGTTGGAAGGAGAGAGAGAAGAAGATGTGCGAACATAATAAATGGGATGAGTAAAAAACCTTTTAACAAAAATGGACATCTTGGGCTAGCTAACGAGAAACAGCTATCCTTAACAGGTGTTACAAATTTACTGGGATATCATCCTTCAGTAACCTTGAGCTACTCTCTATGTGTTTTCTTGAAGTCGCGCTCGTAGCTGCGCACGACCCTATCGATGGTGGAGGACGAACGTGACATCTATCTGGTATGTTGACGTGTGTTTGCGTTCTCGTCTACTATTAAGACTATGTGAGTGACGTATGTACCCTCTTGGGCATCTTCTGGACGTAGAACGTAGTAACAAGACAACTAACTAAAACACTACCGTGTATCACAAACGTAAAAGAGATTACATCTTCGCAAGAGAAACACATGAGTTCGTAGGTACATAAATACAACTTCTTTTCCCCTGCGCCACCTAAACGGTACCTGCTTGTGCTCCAGAAGCCAAAGTTGAGTCCAAGTTTTGTAATATCCTCCATCTGTAGGGCAGTTCACATTTATTATGTTGACTTTTAAATAATGCAGAAAAATTGTCGGAACCAACTTACATATATTGCAGAAAATATGTTGGTTCCGACGTGAAGGCATACCAGGAATATATATATATATAATGTGTGTAGCCAAAACATACTCCATCAAGTACATTCAAATTTGGTTAATGCTCTGTCGTTGCTTGTTGTGTCTCGCCAGTTGGGTGCATAGGATCGCCGGCCGCTCCATCGGAGGGCTGACTATTTGTTTCCTCCTTCTGAATAGCAGTAGTAGCGCGGTGAATAGGAAAGGCCCACTGCAGGTTCAAAGTACTAAACGGGAGCGGGGTGGCAAGCGGAGTATGATTTTTCCCACCTCGTTTCATTTCGGGAATATTGCCAGAATGGTACGAAACTGCAAAGTGGAGGTTTTCCCTGCTTTATCCGTGGTCCCTCGATCGCACCACCTCAGCAAAGAAAATATATATATATATATATATATATTTGAATGCGAAATGAAGAAAAATCATATCGCATGTTTCAATCTACCACACACGCACATCCTGCTGTCAAGCATTTTATCGGCCTACGAATACGTATGGTGTGCCAGATACGCGATGGCGTACCGTGATACGTTAGTACCCTCACCAATGCGGTTCGGCATTGACACAAAAATGAAAAGTATTCGTATACATAATATATGCAGATTAGACCGAGGTGTCCTCTTTGCGACCTTCGAGCCCCGAGCTTGTGTTATCGGTTTTGACCTACCTGAGAGTACAGCCCTCGAGGCGTTCATACGCGCGACGTTGTTCCTGTCACGAACTTCTATGGCTGACCAAGGATCAACAAAGTTGGTCGATTTTGAAACGGATGTGCACGTGGTTTACATAGAAGAACGTGAAGTACAGAGTATGGCAGAATGAAGAAAATATTGCATGCTGTAGGTTTATCATGTGCCCTTGTCTGTCTCTTGTTTGTTCGTTTGTTTGTGTGTTTCCCACCTCATTTATGATGTTCGAACTCCTTTTTCATCCAGTTTCAACACCAACATCAAATGCGGGGTCTCTTGTCCCTTCTGACAACTACTTACGGTTCATGCCCTGAATAAACTCGCGAGAAGACTGCAGCCAGTTCTTCCCGCTCGTCACTCGCATCGAATTTTGCCCAATAATAAACTCACGCTACCAAGGCGCTCTCAGCAATTGATTGGTTCCTCCCCATCGTAGAGAAAAATACCGAACTCGACGCGGTGGGATTCCAACTCGGGTACCAATGCTAGTATATCATTCGAGGCCCACCGTGTGTTCTTTCGTGTTGAGGCGAAGGCAACGTGTAGCTCAATCGTCTCGGCAAAGTTTTACTATACTAGCACATGATTCGGGCAGACGGAAGAAACTAACTAGGAGGCATTGCAGCTAACGGGCTGATCTTGCAATAGAAAGTGTTAGATCGGGAGCTGACCACTGCGACAACTTGGCAGCGTACGGAGTGCACCTTGCTCGGAACGAGCACCATGGCAGCACGGTAAAACGTAGATCCGCTGTATATTGGATATATATGCGAGTGAATGTCGAAAAATCACTCGGAGGCCAAGCAAGGCGGGAATACTTGTGGTGGCGCGCGCACGCTTCTTGGGACGGGGAGACCTGGCCGTGGAGACTATCGATAAACCCGAATCATCTACCGTACATAGTACCTTGTTGTGCTGTCGCTGGTTGGATACACGGAGCGATACTCTACCGTCTCTTGATGACAGCGTCAGACAAAGCCACACAACCATCCTGCTGTATAATGAGTAGAATTTATTCTTACACAATAAAACGGCATTGCTGCCGAAGAGGTGCAGCTGTTTCGGGAGCGTTGGGGACAGAGGGCCAACCTGGTTATGTCGTGGTTGGAGCATTTACACGTTTATTTCTTCTTTCACTGCGGGCCTGTCGATAAAAACCCTTCAAATATAGGTGTATCGTCCAATCCCCTTGATTGAGGTAAAACTGTTTTACGTATTTGCTACTTATCGTGTTTTGTGGTGCTCGTACAAGACGATTCTTTGGTCAACTGTTGTTGTTTTCACTGTGCTATTGTCTAGTATCCCCATATATATTTGTGAATGTATGTGCTGGACACGCACTTATTTCCTACCCTTGAAGCGATAAGCGCCCACACCTCGCGCTCGGCAGATATCACCCTCGATAGTATATAGACTATATGATAGCCAACCGCTGCACGAGCGGACACATGCACCTAAAAAGAATCGATCGATGGGCACAAGTCAGGAGATTCTTCAGATACTACTCTGACCGTATAAACCCGATACAAGTTGAATTCGTTACATTTATATTGCTGAGGCAAATCATATACCAGACCTTCATCTGCTGCTCTATGGCTCATTCTTGTGATTCTGATCGAGTGACCCTTGATGATTCAATGTCGACGGACAGCGCACCGAATTAATATAAGAGCCCGCCAGTCCCTCGGCGTCATAGACATAGTGGGTTCGGAGAAATTGATAAACTCCCCGCTTCACAAAAGATCACATCAAGTGTGGGGCACGACACGCGTACATCGTATGCCGTTGTAAGGTTAAAGTTGCATCTTGGTAGTCTAAGAGTATTACACATGTTTGCGGTATTGTTGCCTATGTGCTCTCAGTGTTGCTCAGCGTTCCTAGACGTGAACAATTTTCTTTGTTGAAGCTAGCGCCAGATAAAGTTTACCTCACGGAACGCAACTGCCCCATCGTGATCCCCGAGCTCGATTTTGTCGGGGGCGGCCTCGAGCGTGCTTGCGCCGTACCCCGGTGGCCGCCTGGCAGGACGTGAGTATAGTGCGTCAGCTGAGCGAGGGGCGAGTTCAGTGGTCGATATTTGATTTATCCCAGTTTCGTGGCCAGAGCATTTGGTTGTCGGCGAATCTTTGCGCTGGCGGGCCTACTCTTGGCCCGTAAAACCCTCTTTGAAAAAAACAAAATATCAGGTATGCTTTACCCTTGGAAATCCTCGCGACACGCTGACCCGCATATACCTCCCAGCGTATCAGCTACCACTCATGAATCAATACCGCTATTGAAGGTGTCTACCAAGGTCAATAGTCTCAATTCGCACAATGCGAGATTCCACCGTTTCTTCTGGTGGTGGTGTATCCGTATTTGCCCATGAGGCGGGGATCCCAGAACCGACGGCCAACTCGTCGAGGGAAATTCCCACCAACATCGGGGTACCTGCAGTCTGTTGGTGTGGATAGTTCGAGTTCGCCATCGGAAAACGGCATGGATCGCAGGCGATCGAGTCGTCTTGAAAAGCGTGGATGCATCACAGAGGTAGTCGACGATGATGCTGTCGACGATTATGACATGGTGAGTCGGCCATACATTCGGTTTCCCAGGAGTCCGGCGACTTTGGGGGTGTATCCATTGAAAATAAAAATGTGAGTTTGAAATGCCGAGTTTGTGCGGTATATAGCGGGAAGTAGCAAAAAAAGCAAGATGTGTGGCAAGCGACGATTCGCAGCCTCGCATGATACGTGCTACAAGGGTGCAATTCGATAGCCGAGGCACATGTTGAATAACACTCAAGCCCAAATAGTGTTCCGAGGATATTGGGTTAAATTTCGCTGTACTACAGTAGTGTAGTAGTGGATGAGCCGCAGCAGTCAGGTGTCCTTCAACTGAAAAAGGCTACTCCTGTGATGGTATGCGTTTGCAGTGGGGATGCGAGCATAGGACCACGTTGTGCGATAGCCCGGGGTGGAGCTTGAAACGTACCCCATTGCCTGTCTGCATCGGATCGGTGGCATACATTCTGGGTCGGGACTTGATCGGAGCATATGTATTCGAGCCCTGAGCTCTGGACCAACGACGGCATCGTCCATACATTGCCGTCGGCTTGCATAATATATAGTTTTAGTGTGCAAGAAGGAACAAACAACCCCTATGGTACGCAAAACCAGCTATATTGCTCAATTAACAAAACGGAGAACCTTGTGTGTATCTGCTACAACAGCCAACATTCAATCCATCGTTTCCAAAATCAAGAATATCGACAGAAAAATCTGTTTACGCGGGTGTACCGTCTAACCCTTCGGTGGCAAAAAAAACAAATTGGTAGTATCGCGACCGGTAATACATGAATTCGAAGCATGTTTGAATATATGTATATAATTCCCTATTGATGATAACGAGGGCAAGGTGCCTAATGTCTGTTGTATACCAGTGCGGCAAAGTACCTTAGATCAAACTTTACAGTTTCCCGGTCAATGATTTCAACCGGGTTCTCGGCAAAAGGGGAAAACTAACGCCAATGTAATACCCTTGGAACACCTCGCCTCCTCGACACTCGGGTCAGACACTACAACAGTACAAACAGACACACCACCAATACAGAGTATGTATATAGGTGCTGGCACAACCACGAGAGAGGATGACTATCAACCTCCGTTAAGATTGTACGAACCGTGACCAAGATATTCACTTTCACCCAAATGACGGCGTGGTCGATTTGATCAGAACCAGTTAGATCCGTCATAGGTGCGACCCCCCCCCTCCACGCCTCCAACGTCGAGGGAAAATCTCTCCGAGAGCAGCTGCGTGTAGCGGGTGTTATCAACCGGCTATATCACGCGTTCAATGCACGCAATTAAGCGTAATGATTACATGTACTTGGGTGACCCACCCGGCTTTACATTTAAAACTTTGTGTGGTTACACAGACATAGATGGGCGGCATTAACACTGTAAATGCCGCAGGGGGGACAATGTGAAACTTCCCTTTCTGTGGCAGTAGGAGGGACGGCGGGCCAGTTTGGTGGTCTGCTTTCTGCCAAACGTGAGAGTGCCTATGCCATGTGTACATAACTGAACATATATGGACACTACGCTTCTCTGGTACTTGATGAAGAACAAACAATTACTAAACTAAGTGTACATTGGCAAGCATACGTGTTCCCATCACCACAAATATATAGTTGAAAGACAACAAAACTACGAGCCAACACCGTTGTGACTACTGCTGCTTCGAGGACTGGAACACACAGACCGATTTAAACACCAGTGTGTTTGCCCACCGATATATTCACTGAACTAGATAGTCATGATTTCCCGACGCGGATAGAGCCATGCGGACGCCCTTCGTTCTGGGGGGGGGGCAGGGCAGGCCTACCTAAAACATTTTATACGGTAAGAACTACCCCTGGAGTCCCAACAGGAACTTCGGTACGAACGCATGCGCTCTATCGAAATTGGAAGTTGACCCAAGCATACTCGTCGAACATACGGAAGGCCATCGCCTTCTAGCATCGAACAATCGTTCATGAACCTCACCCTCTTGTCAACCATGTGAAGAAAAAAACAGCAGCAACGAAAAGTACAAACCGACATGTTACACATTTTCAAAACAACACTTGTGACCTTCCTCGTGGCACAGAATATGGGTGGAGGTATACATGAACATTTGTTCAACCAGAAGCAAACAAATCCGTTGCAAACTACCCGCCTTGGACACCAACTTCGTGTTAGAGGCAGGGGGTGATTCATCCGCCTGCTAATCAAGTACGGCGTCTGTCTTCGCAGGATCAAGGTATGGTGAATATCGCTTACAGACTAGATTACGGCTCTGATACCATTGCCGAAACATAAAAGTTGGAAGTTCTCACACCTCGGGTTTCCAGTAGGTCGCCGAAGGCTACTAAACTGGATACAAAGGCCAATCAATCGCATTTAATTGACTAAGTCCCGGCGAGAACACTAGTGCGGATGAACCGATGATACCGCCGGTACAGTAAGGCCACAACCGGGGTTCGGCACCGTCCTCGGGAGTGGTACAGTATACGGTGGGCCTTGTAGGACATGTTAGCACAGGTCAGCGCCCATGAACGCGTCACCGCTGCACCTCCGGTTGTCGACGAAGAAAGACCCGTCCGTTTCTAGTCGGATCGTCTGGCCTGACATCAGGCGGAACTCGTAGGGCTCGTTCTCTGGGAATGCCACGGCCTCCTGCAATCGATAATACGGGATACGCAAGGAACAATGATCAGTTGATCACACTTACTAATCAAAAGTAGTACATGCGCAGCATGCCCAACAAGAGCAACGGTAACACAGTCCAGGAGGAGCAGAAGCTAGCAGCAGCAGCGGCAATGTACGCCAGCGCAGTAGCACTTTTGTTCATGCCCTTCGCTGTACCTATGTAAGGTAAAATGTAACCTTTATTCGTAAGTAGACGTCTTAGGTGCGTGCGGTCTCTCACCTGCTGCAGGATACGGACACCGGCCATCTCGCCGAGGAGTAATCCTTCTTGACCGTCCATCCTCCAGTGAATACCCATCATCTGCCTTCATTCCCCAGCACAGCAAGCAGAACAAGGGCAACGCTCGTTACGGTTGGTTCGATTCATTGGGCACTATGCCACGCACGAAATACGAAATATTTGACTAGAGAAAGACGCCAAATAGACGTGGTAGTACGGGCGGGTATGATCGGTGGTTCCAATCGCTCCCAACTAAGTCCCTTACTCTCTATTTACCTGCCGAATGCGACGTTGACGGCCAATTTGTTGATCTCTCCCTCGTACGTCAGGCATTCGTCGCCAGTGTAGGGCAGAAGGGTCAACCCTTCATCGTCCGGGACAACGGGGTTGCTGAAGCACGAAGCGCCACGCTCCAGTCCGACAAGTGCCTGTGGTACAAGGTGACGGGTTGAGGCAGATGTAACAAACATAGTCTTCAAAATGAAAACGTTCTGCAGTCTTCCAATGGCGCTGAGTGGATCAGCAGTGATGGTTTCTCTTTCGCATCACTATGCCTTGCTTAACCCCGACCGGAGAAACAGAGAAGGCACGAGGGTATGATTTGGAATCACAACGAGCAAACATTTGCAGGTTTGGGACGATTCCGCGGTGTTTTAATGACGACGTAAACAGGACACCACGTGAAAATCTCGAACGTTTGACGTCACACTGTGATTACAGGTCCGCCGCGATCTCAACCACAACACATACTATTTAGTATGCATGTGCTATATTAATCACTGGTGTGCGGACAACGATGAATGTATTTCGTTTGTTAATGCGCTATCAAACATTTTTCAGCCGACGACCGAGATGAGATACCGACATCACCTAACTGCTGGCTGTTTAGCATTCGGTCAGGCAGTGATATTATGATCCTACTGTTCGTACGACGTTTCCGATGCGACCAATGTGATCATTGAGTGTTTCTCGACGGCTCTGCCTAAGGGAGACTGTAGATCAGTTACAGGACAAACGATAATTTGAAACAACAAATCAGCGATGAGAGGCAATTCATGGCGTGAATAAAATGACCGGGCGCCCAGACTTGAAACAATATCGGAGTATGCGACAGAAAGCCAGGAACTAAAACCATACGTTGACTCCAGTTCCGTGGGTTATTTGGACCTGTTATCCCTGCTGCTTCGTCCTTTCCCAACAGTGATTCACATACAACCATCGCTGTTTCGCTGTTATCGGAACACGTGTGGTAGACGGGACAGCAGTGACTCACCTTGAGTACAGTGGCGAAGGCGCCGTTCTGGACAGCGTGCCCAGAGGGGTAAGAAGGGTGAGTTGGCGACCCCTCGTTAACAGCCTGTGAAAACGAAGCGAACCCACGGCAGTGTTATCCAGAGTGGAACACATTAACTAACGGAGACTGCGCTAGCTTCCCGTCTAATGGTCTGCTCAATCGACGTATAAATGAGCACGTTTGACGTCGTCTATTGTCTCGTCGAAGACAAAAAATCGACAGATTGCAATTGTTTAACGCAGAATTCATCTTTGCCCTCGCAAACGTAATTGTTTAAGCAGGGTTCGAGCCCGGTTGAACCCTGCGGATACGTGACGGATCGTGTATATTGTGCAGGTAATATATCGTTGATATCTTGAAATGTTGAGACATGAGTCAAGCCCTTGTCGCATGAAGTTTGAGATGCCAAGAAAGACAGGCAATACGCCTGAAATGCGATGTCGACCCAAGCAATATCAGATGAAGTTTCAATCGCATTAAACCTCGGTAGATTGCATAATCGTCTCGGACCTAGAGATCGCTTTTCCAGTGGATAAACTATCGCGTCTTACGGTTCAGAATTAAGTTAGTTTTGTTACAACCTATGCAAGTCGTATATGAAGTTCACCTGGGGGAGAAGGAAAGTGCGCGGGCGCCTGCGTCGCTGCCCGGTGATTTGCCTGTTGCGTCGCGCCACGCGCCTCAGCAACCGCCTGTTGTTGAGAAGCGAGTCGGGGAATTCTACATCGAGGTCGCCGTTTAGGACATTGTGGAGCGTTCCACCGACGGCCTGTCATGTCCCACAACCCAACAGATACGATTTGACGAGGTTAAAGGGGGCAGGTGTTTTCGATGGTGGAGTTAGCCACCATGCAATCTTTGCGACAGCATACATCACACTCGGACAGACGGCTTAAACATTTCAATCATATCGTCATGAGGCCGTTGTGCCTGAAAGACAGCCCGGATTAGGACATCATATTGTTTTGGTCGGCAACGGAATGATGATGGATCTTGTTTCGAGCGTCGTTAGGCGCGCTATAACAACGAGTAGCATATCCTGGCCACTCTAGTCAGACCGGCGTGGTCGTCGACTGGGGGTTTACCCAACCCTGTTGAGATAGCAAGACATAGTTACATCTCGTCCTCAAGATATACCTCGGCTGGGGGATGGTTCGTGAGGAGTACTGTACAATGTATCTAAGCTTCACGTTCTAGATGAGGCTATACAAGACCCCCACCAATTATATATTTGTGTTCCTCCCAACGCCGATCGTGTTTTTCAGCGACTATTGCCGACGCAATGACGCCTCACCTCCGGACGGGCAAACAAGTGCACGTTCCACTTCTGGTACCACGAGGCCCTCTGAGCCAGTTCGCCGGTTCCGACAAGCCTCATAATGTGGGAGGTGCCGTAGTTGACGAAACCGACCTGGCGGCCGTTTTCTGTGTACGGACCGTTGAAACCAGGACGGCTGATGGCTCCTTCTTCGATAAGAATCAGTGCAGCTCGGTAAGCCTCCCTGCACAAAGTAACGGTTGGTCGTCAGATGGTTGGACGTGAATACTGACTCAACACAGATGCATTTCGTCTGCTTTGAAATATGTGCTCTATTATATATGAGATCACGTGCACCTTGGCGACACAAAATAGCTTGCGGGCGTTGGCATGATTTCATATCATCGTCGGTGGGCAGGTGCAATCAAGGGTTGACGTTTCAGACTCTCGCGGCGGATAAAATGGCGGTTGCCAGGTAGTTAGTCTTAAGGCTTCAAATTTAGTAGTAGGACATGCCGCGCGAACAAAGTGCGGTATTCTCACGTGTTGATGGTATCGGTAGCTGACGTGGTCGCAAGGTCGCGGGCGCTTCTGATGTACCGCTTCACGGGGTCTACCTCCTCCGGCGAGTCAGGTTTGCCACCGTTCTGCAAACGGATCGAGCACGAGTTGGAGGTTATGACGAAAAAAGGCATCGTGTGACTTCTGATATGATCATCGCCCCGCTGCATTGAGTGGTTCAAACAAGCACGTGAGCGGTATAGAACCTGCCATTCCAATTGCCATGATCGTGTGAACTAAAGCTCTCAGCGTTCGATCGGTACTTCAGTGGGCATGTTCGTGCTTGCATTGCGGGTGAGTAAGCATTAGTTAATCTTTCCCTGCTTTTCAGACAAAAATATCCAAAATCGCATTGCGGTTGCGCGCTCTTTCGTTGTTGCTGTAGTGTCATACAACCCGCACAGCAATAGAAATCCCTTCTAGAGATAAATGTATGGGCTCTATCAAGTACCATCCCACGGGGTGCACGACGCCATTGTTGGAAAATCTATGTACCAGCGATGGAGTACTGTACAAAGAGCTGACCAGAATAATCTATAAAACGGCTAGCATTCACCAGCTCTCACACGCGTGGTTCGTGGCGAACGCGTCGTGTCACGATAGGCTAACCTGTATGAAGAGCCATTCGTCGTAATCGGCCATGTAGTCTACTCCAGGTGCGAATGTCGTCAGCTGAGCTTTGACAGTGATGGAGTCGATGGTGAAGTCCTTCACCAGTAGCTGGTTTAAGCCAATCAGCGGGAAGCGACCATAGCATCGAGGAACGGGGTAGATTAGTAGGGTATACCCTCTACGTGTCAAAGACATCCTTAAAAGTTTACGTCAAATTTGAAACGATTCATCCCAGTCGAACAGTAAATATTCTACCGCATCGCCAAGCCGAAAGCACTGAAAACGCAACCAACGGTGTACCGGCATACATGTGGGCATGGAAGTAAGCTTTGCTTTTTTTCACGCTGCCATTATTAACGTCAAATACTCTACAACGGCGAACCGATGTCTTGATACAAAATATTATCAAGGCATAGAAAGGCCAATCAACGACAGCAGGCGAACTCGGTAACGGAGGCTTGAACAATTGCAGACTCCAAGTCCGATGGCATACAGCACCTGGGAAACGAAGGGTCCTGTCTCGACTCCGAGCGCTGACGACCGGAAGAGCTGTGTCTGTGGGTCGGCTCTGCCATCCGGCCCGACGGCCACCATATTCATGTCGGCGAAACCCGGCATGGTGGCCAAGTTGTCTGTCAATTATCCAACGTTAAGAACGAACGGGCAGCAGCGGACATCATGAGAAGAGTAAGTTAGGATTATGTAGCTTAGTGTATATTGCGCCTACCCACACTCACGAGGGAATGTGGCATTGCCAATAGCACCCCCCACAACAAACACACACTATACAGATTCTTTCTATGCGTGCCGATATATCTAGATTCACATCCGCGCAGTGCAGCAATGGCTGGGATACGAATCTGTTCCAAATGGGATATATATGCTGAAAATGGTACTTTTGTGAAACTAAATGTAACTTATTATATTTGTACAATAAAGTACATCCCACTCACAATAAGCATCGGGTTGGAAATATCGAGGCATCTTTTTGTCTCAGCCCATTATCGAGCACACTGCATCTGCGATGTCATCTCTCATAGCAAAGAGAATGAAGTGACCTCTCCCTGCAGGTAACGTCATGTCTACATACACGGACGTAGTATTCTGCTACAAGCTGCAACCTAAATAGATGAATGATGCGTATTACCTGCTGCCTCCACAGTTGCGCGGTCTTCACCGTATTGGGAGAAGGGTACGTCCCTCGTCAGGGCCATCCAGTACAGTTCAGCCATTTGAGCAGCCTGACGTGTCATGGATACAACGCGTTCGATCCGGTTGAGGAGCGTCTTAGATGTCATCCAACCGAACGCACGTGGAACACTCTCGTGCGGGACGGACGAAACAAAGTTGACAAGGCTTTATGTCGACCAACAACAGTATCGACAAGGTAAATCAACCGCGGACTCCTGTTCGGGTGCCAAACGCAACGTTTCGCTACATGACCTCTTCATCAAACAGCAACGCCCTCTAACTCCAGAAACGACCGCGGCTTACCAGGTCCTCAGAGTTGAGCAGTGAAGCGCTTGGTATGGTTAAAGCGGGGCTGTGGGGAACACCCGCAGTTCACGAACAGCGATGAACGCAGTGCCGAGGACGAAACCGAAGCAAATATGATATAGCATACAACCGTAGGGTGCCGACACGAACATCGCAGTCACCGTTGAGCACGGGGTGGAGCCGATGGCGAGGGTGAGAGTTGTCCACGGTATATTGTTTGACATACGGACGGGTGGAATGGACCCGGGGAAATACCAGCGAAGGGGCCAGCGGGGTGCGGGACGGACGACAGACGAGGGGGAATGACGCGAACCAGGGTGTCAGTAAGACGGTCGAACGGTGTGGTAGCCGGTATATGTTGAGCAATGTCGTCTTATAATACTATGCCGCTGACAATACATCTAGGGGCCGAGTTGTATACATCCATGGGCCACTCGATCAACGGCAAACCCGCTGGGATCGATACAGTGTGCGTCATATATTTCATGCTGAACGTTGGCTATCGGAACAAGGATTGCTGTCGCTGGAATACTACACTCGTGGTCGACCGTGGTCGGATCTTGCGATCGGTATAGTCACTCTCGACATTTTGTTTTTGTTTGCGTCTATACGTGTTTGCTTATGGCGTCCTGACCGAGTTTGATACTGCTGAGCACAGCGTCAGCGATTTTCTTAATCTTTCAGCCGTGTCATGATTCACAGATCGGCAAAAAGCTTGCCAACAACGCCTTTAGAATGATGGACGATGGTCAAAGTACTCCAAGTTGCAGAGCATTTACGTACCCGGAAGCTCCTGCCATGTCTACTGCGATACCCCCGAGGGGGTTGACTAGGAAGCCGTCGTCGTCTCCGGCCGGCACCTGCTCGCACGTGTCAAAATCTCCTTCGGCGACGCACTCGATAAGAGCGTCAAAGGCCTCGCTGTCGACCTGGAATATCGCAAGGATCAACGAAGCAGCATTCAAATGGCACACCACGCGTGAGGAACCGAACACAAGGGTTAGTAGGTATCATACAAATGCCAGAGAAAAATAGCCACAAACTTGTGCACACATTATCTTTGGCACGAAGCGGCTGGGTAAATCGTTGTGCCATCCGAATGTTGCCAAGGTTGCTAGTGGCCATATACTGTACGACATTTATTTCAGAAAGTTGGTTGTTGTGTTCAGCCTAGAGTGGGTCACTGGCGTTGTTAGATATTGGAAATCGCTCTTATGTCGTCGAGTGGGGTATACGCTTACACCGTTTCATGCGGGTGGATGCCGTTTCCAAGGATAAATTCAACTGTCAGTGTAAAAACCACGTCACCTACATAGTCTAGGACAAACACACCTTACAACTCTGTACCCCATCAAACATTCGCAGGGAGCACAATGAACATTGTTAATGACTATTGTAGGGTTCGGCGGCGTATTGAATAGTAAAACACAGATATGATCGAACAAACTGTCCGTAATTTCATCTCTCGAGTGGGCCCGTCAGTCAACACGCTTCTGGCCGAACTTATGACCCCCTCATATTGTAGTATACCGCTGTTCCCTCTACCCTTGGCCCTTTTCTTGGCCTATGGAGAAAACCTCCTATACAGCAGTAGTAACCAGCATGCACCATTACTCTGTCGAGGGTGCCACCCGAACAAACTGGCGTGCTTTCCTTACTCCAAAACAGTATACAGCATGAAGCGTTCGAGTCGAAAGTGGTAAATCAGTAATCTTCTCTTTCTGTTGCACCTGTCCGAGGCTGTCGTGCGGCAGCGACTTGTGGAACGTGGCGGCGGATGACAGGTCGCCATTGTTTTCGTGGAGCGTGCCTACCGATGCTGCAAACTCGGTTTCCGCCCATTCAGTCCGCTGGGTCAGCGCGCTGGCAGCTCTTTCTGCGGGCTGTACGTCACGTGGCATGGCAACGGACGAGATACGAACCGAAACGGTAAAAGTCATGGTTAGACGGTCCACACCAGCATCAATGTTTTTAGTCAGCCACCAAAGGGTCGCTTTCGACTGCCTTTTCGTGCAAGGTCAGTGTAACTATCCCTGAGGGTCAAACCGTGTTGTGAGCAGTGATGTTCAGTGTCCATAATGTCTCCATTGGCGACCTGCTCTGAAATATGACTCGAAAATACTGCTAAACAAATGGTATCGTCGCCGACGGTCGACGGGTATATGCGCACAGCTTGACGGTATTTACACCACTCCGAACCAAGCTTGGATATTGTTCCCAGTGTTTGGTTCACTCATCGAGACGGTACAGGCAGTATTATGTCAATGCAGACATAAAATCGAAAAGCTCACTGGGATTGCAGTAAAAGCTCATTGTTTCATAGGAGCGCTCATTCCTCTCCCCCCACCCTGCACCAGGCTTCTTTCGGAGACCGCTGAACACTACGTGATTGTCGGCACTCACGGTTCCAGTGGGGTCAAGAGCGTCATCGGTCACGGGGGGACGAGGACGGGGGCGTCCGCGGCGTCCACTCGCTTGAAGACGTCGTGAAAGGCTCTCGTTCAAGGCGTTCATCGGTGGCGATGCTGCATCATCTACACCGCCAGTTGACCCGTATTCAGACTTCTTGCACCGACGAGTCCGCGCTTGCTCCAGAGAAAACACCGAAGGTGATGACGGCCACAGCGCCGGCGGATCCCGCAAGCCCCTTCATGCTGCGTGTGGATGTCGTCCTCGATGAGCTCACGTGTCCGCTGTTTTTCATTGATTCAAGGCAATCATACGAAGTATAACGCAGTTGTAAGTTTCGTCGATTGAGAGGGCGGTGAGGTCGCTAGAGGGGGCGAGAGGAATACCAACGGTGTTTTTTTTTGTTTCGTGGATAGCACCGTCAGCCGATTATTTTGCTGTTCATAACACTCGGCCACAAAATCTCTGCTCGACAAACTTGTTGGAAATCCATGGCCTGCCACCGACAGTCTTCGCGGCCCGCGCGCGCGGCACAAACCACATCGTTCTACATTATTCCCAGTGGCTAGTACTGGAATTTGTTTTCCATTAATGTTTGACATACCGGGTGTCACTCACTCTTGGTCGTATCGATAAATAGAAGAGTGCGTAGCAGATGCGTCAGCGTCCAATTCTCGTGTGGCAGCAGGGGTGTCTTCTGAGTGTAGTAAGAAGTTGGGAGGGAGAGATCGCGGAATGACAAGGAAGGGTGAGCCAAGACACCACGCGGATCCGTGAAGCGCATCTTGTGTTAATGTCATCTTCCGTATCCAGGTGTGGGCGAAGAGCGTATTATTTTATGCTTCCAGAGGTGGGGCTGATGGTGGTCTCTGAGGCCACGATCGGGTTTGTGATTCCGCATTAAATATTGAAACGTTCAGATAATATAGTAGAAGGCATGCTTCTCTAAACTACGTACGCAATAAATAGTTGTATGTGAGCAACCTGGTTGTTCCTCACTTTGCCTCAGCAGTGCGAGGTAGGGCGGTCCCGCGTACCGCATCGCAATAGTAATGTATATCACACGACGCCCTGTGTCTACTCATAGGCCATAACCGACAGTATCTCCTTTTCGAAAAAGGAAGGACGACAGTTCGGTCTATTCGGTTCAAATTATGTAAACGGATACTTAGATTGTAGCTTCTGCCTAACCGCATTCTTCCTGACGCTAGATATTGCACTAGTTTTTCGACAGACCATACCCACACCCCAGGCGTGGGGAAATCTAGAGTAAACTCCAAGAGGACACGCGGGCGAATTGATAGGATAACAATTGTTTCTTGCACATATTTGAGGAGGCACGAAGCCATGGGTGTATGGCGTATCAAAAGAGAGATGCGATGTTCTAAATTTGCAGGTAAATGTTGCCGCGTCAATAACAGCTCTGGTAATTGTGGTGGTTTTTGAGGTATTGACCACGCACCAACATAAAGTTATGTAACAACGCGGATCATGCAGCTATGCATTACGTATCAAAATATGTGTTTCTGACCACGCGGAGCATGACTTGTCGGTATATTTGTGAAGTTAAACTAAACGATAGGAATTACTGGGAATGAGGGATATATAAAGCAAGTAAGGCCCAGCCATGCAACAATATTTACATAATGTATATACTTGAAATGGCAGCCCACAGCAGCAGTAAAATTAACAACCAGTATGTTTGTGTCAACAACTCCAAGCGCTCAAAATTGGTATAACGATACTACTCTATACATTTAGTGCTGCTCGGCAATACAACGGTAAGGCGCAGAGAGAGAGGTAAACGCGTAGTGTTGCTTAGTTGGGAATCGTTTTGTTTTCATTTTTTTACAAAATCAGCCATTTAACTGTACTTTGTGTTGTTTACTGTTAATGCGTGCAGGCTGGTTGGGGTCGATCGAGGGAAAGTTGACGGTCGTTGTTTCAAGGAGTACCGTGAAATTTTCCGCGATTTTTTGTGAGTCATAGCGAACTCTGTACCCAACCAGAGTCGCAAATGTATGTGCCTTGTTCTAGTTTCGGTCGTTCTTTTTGCCGGATAAGTTCGAAGCCCCCTACGTAAACCAAATAGTTTCAGCAAGCAAAACATATTATGTTATGAGCAAAACGTGGAGGGGCGGTCCTCGGAAAAGACAAGAAGAGCACGAGTATATCTACTGTGGTCGACGACGGGGTGGATATTTGTTCGGTTGGGCGTTTATTCGCAAAAATGTGTCACTTACGTCGTCGGCTTTGTATGTAGCTGCGTGGTCAACTAGCTGAAGATTCAGTCGGCAATGCTTCCCCTGACAGTGAACATGCGCCGGTTAGGTCTCCGAAATAAATGTATATATACATACATATATTCATTTATATTGATTGCCTAGACGTACATGGGAGCAAGCGGTTCAGAAACTAGAGTATAACTTCAATGGTGTTCGCTTGCGGGAACGCTCTACTGTTTGTTGTTGCTGGTCTTCTTTCGGCTCACCGTCCCAATGTATGTACGTACAGCGGGCCTACTATACCGTAGGACCTAACCTAAACAACCTGTTTCGTCCGCTGTTTATTGCGATATATACGATACAAAACATGGGGAGCAAAAGAGTGGGTGGGGGTGGGTGCCGTTCGCTATCCAATGTTTGTCACAATATTCCGCTCTGAGCGCCCACAACGACAGCACACTCCTTTAGGGACAACTTCGGTGAAGTCAAACCTCTCAAATTATAACCCCCCTCACCTGGGCTTGTATCATGTTTGCCGGCGCAGCCTTGTGCACATATGTCATGTACGATTGCTGAGCAGCAGTACAGATATATAACCGGTCGCCCCGGTGGTTCAAGTGGTTAACCTCGATTTCTACTTATGTTTGAGTCCTGGGCTCGAGCCCCAGGTGGGCCCGGATTTTTGTTTTTTTTTCAAAATATAATTTTAAAATATTCAATTGTTGAGAGCGCCTTGCAGCGTGGGTAGGCACAATTCAATGCGAGTCGACGAAGGAAGAACAGGCTGAAATCTTCTCGCGATAAAAATGAAGGCACGTACTGTGGCGGGAAGGGGGGAGAAGAACCTGCTATGTGACCCCGGATCTGAGTTACGAGTTGGAAGGAGAGAGAGAGAAAGATGTGCGAAGATAATAAATGGGATGAGCAAAAAATAAAATTAACAAAAATGGACATCTTGGGCTAGCTAACGAGAAACAGCTATCCTGAGCAGGTGTTACAAATTTACTGTGATATCATTCTTCAGTAACCTTGAGCTACTCTCTATGTGTTTTCTTGAAATCGCGCTCGTAGCTGCGCACGACTTTATCGATGGTGGAGGACGAACGTGACATCTATCTGGTATGTTGACGTGTGTTTGCGTTCTCGTCTACTATTAATACTATGTGAGTGACGTATGTACCCTCTTGGGCATCTTCTGGACGTAAAACGTAGTAACAAGACAACAAACTAAAACACTACCGTGTATCACAAACGTAAAAGAGATTACATCCTCGCGAGAGAAACACATGAGTTCGTAGGTACATAAAAACAACTTCTTATCCCCTGCGCCACCTAAACGGTACCTGCTTGTGCTCCAGAAGCCAAAGTTGAGTCCAAGTTTTGTAATATCCTCCATCTGTAGGGCAGTTCACATTTATGTTGACTTTTAAATAATGCAGAAAAATTGTCGAAACCAACTTACATATATTGCAGAAAATAGGTTGGTTCCGACGGGAAGGCATACATACCAGGAATTTATATATATATAGATATATGTATATATATAATGTGTGTAGCCAAAACATACTCCATCAAGTACATTCAAATTTGGTTAATGCTCTGTCGTTGCTTGTTGTGTCTCGCCAGTTGGGTGCATAGGATCGCCGGCCGCTCCATCGGAGGGCTGACTATTTGTTTCCTCCTTCTGAATAGCAGTAGTAGCGCGGTGAATAGGAAAGGCCCACTGCAGGTTCAAAGTACTAAACGGGAGCGGGGTGGCAAGCGGAGTATGATTTTTCCCACCTCGTTTCATTTCGGGAATATTGCCAGAATGGTACGAAACTGCAAAGTGGAGGTTTTCCCTGCTTTATCCGTGGTCCCTCGATCGCACCACCTCAGCAAAGAAAATATATATATATATATATATATATTTGAATGCGAAATGAAGAAAAATCATATCGCATGTTTCAATCTACCACACACGCACATCCTGCTGTCAAGCATTTTATCGGCCTACGAATACGTATGGTGTGCCAGATACGCGATGGCGTACCGTGATACGTTAGTACCCTCACCAATGCGGTTCGGCATTGACACAAAAATGAAAAGTATTCGTATACATAATATATGCAGATTAGACCGAGGTGTCCTCTTTGCGACCTTCGAGCCCCGAGCTTGTGTTATCGGTTTTGACCTACCTGAGAGTACAGCCCTCGAGGCGTTCATACGCGCGACGTTGTTCCTGTCACGAACTTCTATGGCTGACCAAGGATCAACAAAGTTGGTCGATTTTGAAACGGATGTGCACGTGGTTTACATAGAAGAACGTGAAGTACAGAGTATGGCAGAATGAAGAAAATATTGCATGCTGTAGGTTTATCATGTGCCCTTGTCTGTCTCTTGTTTGTTCGTTTGTTTGTGTGTTTCCCACCTCATTTATGATGTTCGAACTCCTTTTTCATCCAGTTTCAACACCAACATCAAATGCGGGGTCTCTTGTCCCTTCTGACAACTACTTACGGTTCATGCCCTGAATAAACTCGCGAGAAGACTGCAGCCAGTTCTTCCCGCTCGTCACTCGCATCGAATTTTGCCCAATAATAAACTCACGCTACCAAGGCGCTCTCAGCAATTGATTGGTTCCTCCCCATCGTAGAGAAAAATACCGAACTCGACGCGGTGGGATTCCAACTCGGGTACCAATGCTAGTATATCATTCGAGGCCCACCGTGTGTTCTTTCGTGTTGAGGCGAAGGCAACGTGTAGCTCAATCGTCTGACGACCAACCGTTACTGTGTGCAGGGAGGCTTACCGAGCTGCACTGATTCTTATCGAAGAAGGAGCCATCAGCCGTCCTGGTTTCAACGGTCCGTACACAGAAAACGGCCGCCAGGTCGGTTTCGTCAACTACGGCACCTCCCACCTTATGAGGCTTGTCGGAACCGGCGAACTGGCTCAGAGGGCCTCATGGTACCAGAAATGGAACGTGCACTTGTTTGCGCGTCCGGAGGTGAGGCGTCATTGCGTAGGCAATAGTGGCTGAAAAACACGATCGGCATTGGGAGGAACGCAAATATTGAATTGGTGGGGGTCTTCTATAGCCTCATCTAGAACGTGAAGCTTAGATACATTGTACAGTACTCCTCACGAACCATCCCCCAGCCGAGGTATATCTCGAGGACGAGATGTAATTATGTCTTGCTATTTCAACAGGGTTGGGTGAACCCCCTGACGACGACCACGCCGGTCTGACTAGACTGGCCGGGATATGCTACCTGTTGTTATAGCGCGCCTAACGACGCTCGAAACAAGATCCATCATCATTCCGTTGCCGACCAACACAATATGATGTCCTAATCCTCGCTGTCTTCCAGCCACAACGGCCTCTTGACGATATGATTGAAATGTTTAAGCCGTCTGTCCGAGTGTGATGTATGCTGTCGCAAAGATTGCATGGTGGCTAACTCCACCATCGAAAACACCTGCCCCCTTTCACCTCGTCAAATCGTATCTGTTGGGTTGTGGGACATGACAGGCCGTCGGTGGAACGCTCCACAATGTCCTAAACGGCGACCTCGATGTAGAATTCCCCGACTCGCTTCTCAACAACAGGCGGTTGCTGAGGCGCGTGGCGCGACGCAACAGGCAAATCACCGGGCAGCGACGCAGGCGCCCGCGCACTTTCCTTCTCCCCCAGGTGAACTTCATATACGGCTTGCATAGGTTCTAACAAAACTAGCTTAATTCTGAACCGTAAGACGCGATAGTTTATCCACTGAAAAAGCGATCTCTAGGTCTGAGACGATTATGCAATCTACCGAGGTTTAATGCGATTGAAACTTCATCTGAGATTGTTTGGGTCGACATCGCATTTCAGGCGTATTGCCTGTCTTTCTTGGCATCTCAAACTTCATGCGACAAGGGCTTGACTCATGTCTCAACATTTCAAGATATCAACGATATATTACCTGCACAATATACACGATCCGTCACGTTCCCGCAGGGTTCAACCGGGCTCGAACCCTGCTTTGAAAATTACGTTTGCGAGGGCAAAGATGAATTCTGCGTTAAACAATAGCAATCTGTCGATTTTTTGTCTTCGACGAGACAATAGACGACGTCAAACGTGCACATTTAAACGTCGATTGAGCAGACCATTAGACGGGAAGCTAGCGCAGTCTCCGTTAGTTGATGTGTTCCACTCTGGATAACACTGCCGTGGGTTCGCTTCGTTTTCACAGGCTGTTAACGAGGGGTCGCCAACTCACCCTTCTTACCCCTCTGGGCACGCTGTCCAGAACGGCGCCTTCGCCACTGTGCTCAAGGTGAGTCACTGCTGTCCCGTCTACCACACGTGTTCCGATAACAGCGAAACAGCGATTGTTGTATTTGTATCACTGTTGGGAAAGGACGAAGCTGCAGGGATAACAGCTCCAAATAACCCACGGAACTGGAGTCAACGTATGGTTTTAGTTCCTGGCTTTCTGTCGCATACTCCGATATTGTTTCAAGTCTGGGCGATCGGTCATTGTATTCACGCCATGAATTGCCTCTCATCGCTGATTGGTTGTTTCAAATTTTCGTTTGTCATGTAACTGATCTACCGTCTCCCTTAGGCAGAGCCGTCGAGAAACACTCAATGATCACATTGGTCGCATCGGAAACGTCGTACGAACAGTAGCGTCATAATATCACTGCCTGACCGAATGCTAACCAGCCAGCAGTTAGTTGATGTCGGTATCTCATCTCGGTCGTCGGCTGAAAAATGTTTGATAGCGCATTATCCAACGAAATACATTCATCGTTGTCAGCACACCAGTATATTATATAGCACATGCATACTAAATAGTATGTGTTGTGGTTGAGATCGCGGCGGACCTGTAATCACAGTGCGACGTCAAACGTTCGAGATTTTCACGTGGTGACCTGTTTACGTCGTCATTAATCCACCGCGGAATCGTCCCAAACCTGCAAATGTTTGCTCGTTGTGATTCCAAATCATACCCTCGTGCCTTCTCTGTTTCTCCGGTCGGGGTTAAGCTGGAAACCGTGATGCGAAAGAGAAACCAGCACTGCTGATCCACTCAGCGCCATTGGAAGACTGCAGAACGTTTTCATTTTGAAGATTATGTTTGTTACATCTGCCTCAACCCGTCACCGTGTACCACAGGCACTTGTCGGACTGGAGCGTGGCGCTTCGTGCTTCAGCAACCCCGTTGTCCCGGACGATGAAGGGTTGACCCTTCTGCCCTACACTGGCGACGAATGCCTGACGTACGAGGGAGAGATCAACAAATTGGCCGTCAACGTCGCATTCGGCAGGTAAATAGAGAGTAAGGGACTTTGTTGGGAGCGATTGGAACCACCGATCATACCCGCCCGTACTACCACGTCTATTTGGCGTCTTTCTCTCGTCAAATATTTCGTATTTTGTGCGTGGCATAGTGCCCAATGAATCGAACCAACCGTAACGAGCGTTGCCCTTGTTCTGCTTGCTGTGCTGGGGAATGAAGGCAAATGATGGGTATTCACTGGAGGATGGACGGTCAAGAAGGATTACTCCTCGGCGAGATGGCCGGTGTCCGTATCCTGCAGCAGGTGAGAGACCGCACGCACCTAAGACGTCTACTTACGAATAAAAGGTTACATTTGACCTTACATAGGTACAGCGAAGGGCATTAACAAAAGTGCTACTGCGCTGGCGTACATTGCCGCTGCTGCTGCTGCTAGCTTCTGCTCCTCCTGGACTGTGTTACCGTTGCTCTTGTTGGGCATGCTGCGCATGCACTACTTTTGATTGGTAAGTGTGATCAACTGATCATTGTTCCTTGCGTATCCCGTATTATCGATTGCAGGAGGCCGTGGCATTCCCAGAGAACGAGCCCTACGAGTTCCGCCTGATGTCAGGCCAGACGATCCGACTAGAAACCGACGGGTCTTTCTTCGTCGACAACCAGAGGTGCAGCGGTGACGCGTTCATGGGCGCTGACCTGTGCTAACATGTCCAACAAGGCCAACCGTATACTGTACCACTCCCGAGGACGGTGCCGGACCCCGGTTGTGGCCTCACTGTACCGGCGGTATCATTGGTGCATCCGCACGACTGCTCTGGCCGGAACTTAGTCAACCATATGCGATTAATTGGCTTTCGTATCCAGTTGAGTAGCGTTCGGCGACCTACTGGAAACCCGAGGTGTGAGAACTTCAACTTTCATGTCTCGGCAATGGTATAGGAGATGTAATTTAGTCTGTAAGCGATATTCACCATACCTTGATACTGCGAAAACAGACGCCGTACTTGATTAGCAGGCGGATGAATCACCCCCTGCCTCTAACACGAAGTTGGTGTCCAAGGCGGGTAGTTTGCAACGGATTTGTGTGCTTCTGGTTGAACAAATGTTGATGTATACCTCCACCCATATTCTGTGCCACGAGGAAGGTCACAAGTGTTGTTTTGAAAATGTGTAACATGTCGGTTTGTACTTTTCGTTGCTGCTGTTTTTTTCTTAACATGGTTGACAAGAGGGTGAGGTTCATGAACGATTGTTCGATGCTAGAAGGCGATGGCCTTCCGTATGTTCGACGAGTATGCTTGGGTCAACTTCCAATTTCGATAGAGCGCATGCGTTCGTACCGAAGTTCCTGTTGGGACTCCAGGGGTAGTTCGTACCGTATAAAACGTTTTAGGTAGGCCTGCCCTGCCCCCCCCCCCAGAACGAAGGGCGTCCGCAAGGCTCTATCCGCGTCGGGAAAGCTTGACTATCTAGTTCAGTGAATATATCGGTGGGCAAACACACTGGTGTTTAATTCGGTCTGTGTGTTCCAGTCCTCGAAGCAGCAGTAGTCACAACGGTGTTGGCTCGTAGTTTTGTTGTCTTTCAACTATATATTTGTGGTGATGGGAACACGTATGCTTGCCAATGTACACTTAGTCTAGTAATTGTTTGTTCTTCATCAAGTACCAGAGAAGCGTAGTGTCCATATATGTTCAGTTATGTACACATGGCATAGACAGTCTCACGTTTGGCAGGAAGGAGACCACCAAACTGGCCCGCCGTCCCTCCTACTGCCACAGAAAGGGAAGTTTCACATTGTCCCCCCTACGCAATCAGAGTGTTAATGCCGCCCATCTATGTCTGTGTAACCACACAAAGTTTTTGATGTAAAGCCGGGAGGGTCACCCAAGTACATGTAATCATTACGCTTAATTGCGTGCATTGGACGCGTGATATAGCCGGTTGATAACACCCGCTACACGCAGCTGCTCTCGGAGAGGTCTTCCCCCGACGTTGGAGGCGTGGAGGGGGGGGGTCGCACCTATGACGGATCTAACTGGTTCTGATCAAACCGACCACGCCGTCATTTGGGTGAAAGTGAAGATCTTGGTCACGGTTCGTACAATCTTAACGGAGGTTGATAGTCATCCTCTCTCGTGGTTGTGCCAGCACCTATATACATACTCTGTATTGGTGGTGTGTCTGTTTGTACTGTTGTAGTGTCAGACCCGAGTGTCGAGGAGGCGAGGTGTTCCAAGGGTATTACATTGGCGTTAGTTTTCCCCTTTTGCCGAGAACCCGGTTGAAATCATTGACCGGGAAACTGTAAAGTTTGATCTAAGGTACTTTGCCGCACTGGTATACAACAGATATTAGGCACCTTGCCCTCGTTATCATCTATAGGGAATTGTATACATATATTCAAACATGCTTCGAATTCATGTATTACCGGTCGCGATACTATCAATTTGTTTGTTTTGCCACCGAAGGGTTAGACGGTACACCCGCGTAAACAGATTTTTCTGTCGATATTTTCGATTTTGGAAACGATGGATTGAATGTTGGCTGTAGCAGATACACACGAGGTTCTCCGTTTTGTTAATTGTGCAATATAGCTGGTTTTGCGTACCGTAGGGGTTGTTTGTTCCTTCTTGCACAATAAAACTATATATTATGCAAGCCGACGGCAATTTATGGGCGATGCCGTCGTTGGTCCAGCGCTCAGGGCTCGAATACATATATATATATGCTCCGATCAAGTCCCGACCCAGAATGTATGCCACCGATCCGATGCAGACAGGCGATGGGGTACGTTTCAAGCTCCACCCCGGGTTATCGCACAACGTGATCCTATGTTCGCATCCCCACTGCAAACGCATACCATCACAGGAGTAGCCTTTTTCAGTTGAAGGACACCTGACTGCTGCGGCTCATCCACTACTACAGCGAAATTTAACCCAATATCCTCGGAACACTATTTGGGCTTGAGTGTTATTCAACATGTGCCTCGGCTATCGAATTGCACCCTTGTAGCACGTATCATGCGAGGGTGCGAATCGTCTCTTGCCACACATCTTGCTTTTTTTGCTACTTCCCGCGATATACCGCACAAACTCGGCATTTCAAACTCACATTTAATTTTTAATGCATACACCCCCGAAGTCGCCGGACTCCTGGGAAAACCAATGTATGGCCGACTCACCATGTCATAATCGTCGACAGCATCATCGTCGACTACCTCTGTGATGCATCCACGCTTTTTTCGACGACTCGATCGCCTGCGATCCACGCCGTTTTCCGATGGCGAACTCGAACTATCCACACCAACAGACTGCAGGTACCCCGATGTTGGTGGGAATTTCCCTCGACGAGTTGTCCGTCGGTTCTGGGATCCCCGCCTCATGGGCAAATACGGATACAGCACCACCAGAAGAAACGGTGGAATCTCGCATTGTGCGAATTGAGACTATTGACCTTGGTAGACACCTTCAATAGCGGTATTGATTCATGAGTGGTAGCTGATACAATGGGAGGTATATGCGGGTCAGCGTGTCGCGAGGATTTCCAAGGCAAGGGTAAAGCATACCTGATATTTTGTTTTTTTGAAAGAGGGTTTTACGGGCCAAGAGTAGGCCCGCCAGCGCAAAGATACGCCGACAACCAAATGCTCTGGCCACGAAACTGTGATAAATCAATCATCGACCACTTAACTCGCCCTTCGCGCAGCTGACGCATTATACTCAGGCCCTGCCAGGCGGCCACCGGGGTACGGCGCAAGCACGCTCGAGGCCGCCCCCGACAAAACCGAGCTCGGGGATCACGATGGGGCAGTTAGTTGCGTTCCGTGAGGTAAACTTCATCTGGCGCTAGCTTCAACAAAGAAAATTGTTCACGTCTAGGAACGCTGAGCAACACTGAGAGCACATAGGCAACAATATCGCAAACATATATAATACTCTTAGACTACCAAGATTCAACTTTAACCTTACAACGGCATACGATGTACGCGTGTCGTGCCCCACACTTGATGTGATCTTTTGTGAAGCGGGGAGTTTATCAATTTCTCCGAACCCACTATGTCTATGACGCCGAGGGACTGGCGGGCTCTTATATTAATTCGGTGCGCTGTCCGTCGACATTGAATCATCAAGGGTCACTCGATCAGAATCACAAGAATGAGCCATAGAGCAGCAGATGAAGGTCTGGTATATGATTTGCCTCAGCAATATAAATGTAACGAATTCAACTTGTATCGGGTTTATACTGTCAGAGTAGTATCTGAAGAATCTCCTGACTTGTGCCCATCGATCGATTCTTTTTAGGTGCATGTGTCCGCTCGTGCAGCGGTTGGCTATCATATAGTCTATATACTATCGAGGGTGATATCTGCCGAGCGCGAGGTGTGGGCGCTTATCGCTTCAAGGGTAGGAAATAAGTGCGTGTCCAGCACATACATTCACAAATATATATGGGGATACTAGACACTAGCACAGTGAAAACAACAACAGTTGACCAAAGAATCGTCTTGTACGAGCACCACAAAACACGATAAGTAGCAAATACGTAAAACAGTTTTACCTCAATCAAGGGGATTGGACGATACACCTATATTTGAAGGGTTTTTATCGACAGGCCCGCAGTGAAAGAAGAAATAAACGTGTAAATGCTCCAACCACGACATAACCAGGTTGGCCCTCTGTCCCCAACGCTCCCGAAACAGCTGCACCTCTTCGGCAGCAATGCCGTTTTATTGTGTAAGAATAAATTCTACTCATTATACAGCAGGATGGTTGTGTGGCTTTGTCTGACGCTGTCAACAAGATACGGTAGTGTATCGCTCCGTGTATCCAAGCAGCGACAGCACAAGGTACTATGTACGGTAGATAATTCGGGTTTATCGATAGTCTCCACGGCCAGGTCTCCCCGTCCCAAGAAGCGTGCGCGCGCCACCACAAGTATTCCCGCCTTGCTTGGCCTCCGAGTGATTTTTCGACATTCACTCGCATATATATCCAATATACAGCGGATCTACGTTTTACCGTGCTGCCATGGTGCTCGTTCCGAGCAAGGTGCACTCCGTACGCTGCCAAGTTGTCGCAGTGGTCAGCTCCCGATCTAACACTTTCTATTGCAAGATCAGCCCGTTAGCTGCAATGCCTCCTAGTTAGTTTCTTCCGTCTGCCCGAATCATGTGCTAGTATAGTAAAACTTTGCCGAGACGATTGAGCTACACGTTGCCTTCGCCTCAACACGAAAGAACACACGGTGGGCCTCGAATGATATACTAGCATTGGTACCCGAGTTGGAATCCCACCGCGTCGAGTTCGGTATTTTTCTCTACGATGGGGAGGAACCAATCAATTGCTGAGAGCGCCTTGGTAGCGTGAGTTTATTATTGGGCAAAATTCGATGCGAGTGACGAGCGGGAAGAACTGGCTGCAGTCTTCTCGCGAGTTTATTCAGGGCATGAACCGTAAGTAGTTGTCAGAAGGGACAAGAGACCCCGCATTTGATGTTGGTGTTGAAACTGGATGAAAAAGGAGTTCGAACATCATAAATGAGGTGGGAAACACACAAACAAACGAACAAACAAGAGACAGACAAGGGCACATGATAAACCTACAGCATGCAATATTTTCTTCATTCTGCCATACTCTGTACTTCACGTTCTTCTATGTAAACCACGTGCACATCCGTTTCAAAATCGACCAACTTTGTTGATCCTTGGTCAGCCATAGAAGTTCGTGACAGGAACAACGTCGCGCGTATGAACGCCTCGAGGGCTGTACTCTCAGGTAGGTCAAAACCGATAACACAAGCTCGGGGCTCGAAGGTCGCAAAGAGGACACCTCGGTCTAATCTGCATATATTATGTATACGAATACTTTTCATTTTTGTGTCAATGCCGAACCGCATTGGTGAGGGTACTAACGTATCACGGTACGCCATCGCGTATATATATGGCACACCATACGTATTCGTAGGCCGATAAAATGCTTGACAGCAGGATGTGCGTGTGTGGTAGATTGAAACATGCGATATGATTTTTCTTCATTTCGCATTCAAATATATATATATATATATATATATTTTCTTTGCTGAGGTGGTGCGATCGAGGGACCACGGATAAAGCAGGGAAAACCTCCACTTTGCAGTTTCGTACCATTCTGGCAATATTCCCGAAATGAAACGAGGTGGGAAAAATCATACTCCGCTTGCCACCCCGCTCCCGTTTAGTACTTTGAACCTGCAGTGGGCCTTTCCTATTCACCGCGCTACTACTGCTATTCAGAAGGAGGAAACAAATAGTCAGCCCTCCGATGGAGCGGCCGGCGATCCTATGCACCCAACTGGCGAGACACAACAAGCAACGACAGAGCATTAACCAAATTTGAATGTACTTGATGGAGTATGTTTTGGCTACACACATTATATATATACATATATCTATATATATATAAATTCCTGGTATGTATGCCTTCCCGTCGGAACCAACCTATTTTCTGCAATATATGTAAGTTGGTTTCGACAATTTTTCTGCATTATTTAAAAGTCAACATAAATGTGAACTGCCCTACAGATGGAGGATATTACAAAACTTGGACTCAACTTTGGCTTCTGGAGCACAAGCAGGTACCGTTTAGGTGGCGCAGGGGATAAGAAGTTGTTTTTATGTACCTACGAACTCATGTGTTTCTCTCGCGAGGATGTAATCTCTTTTACGTTTGTGATACACGGTAGTGTTTTAGTTTGTTGTCTTGTTACTACGTTTTACGTCCAGAAGATGCCCAAGAGGGTACATACGTCACTCACATAGTATTAATAGTAGACGAGAACGCAAACACACGTCAACATACCAGATAGATGTCACGTTCGTCCTCCACCATCGATAAAGTCGTGCGCAGCTACGAGCGCGATTTCAAGAAAACACATAGAGAGTAGCTCAAGGTTACTGAAGAATGATATCACAGTAAATTTGTAACACCTGCTCAGGATAGCTGTTTCTCGTTAGCTAGCCCAAGATGTCCATTTTTGTTAATTTTATTTTTTGCTCATCCCATTTATTATCTTCGCACATCTTTCTCTCTCTCTCCTTCCAACTCGTAACTCAGATCCGGGGTCACATAGCAGGTTCTTCTCCCCCCTTCCCGCCACAGTACGTGCCTTCATTTTTATCGCGAGAAGATTTCAGCCTGTTCTTCCTTCGTCGACTCGCATTGAATTGTGCCTACCCACGCTGCAAGGCGCTCTCAACAATTGAATATTTTAAAATTATATTTTGAAAAAAAAACAAAAATCCGGGCCCACCTGGGGCTCGAGCCCAGGACTCAAACATAAGTAGAAATCGAGGTTAACCACTTGAACCACCGGGGCGACCGGTTATATATCTGTACTGCTGCTCAGCAATCGTACATGACATATGTGCACAAGGCTGCGCCGGCAAACATGATACAAGCCCAGGTGAGGGGGGTTATAATTTGAGAGGTTTGACTTCACCGAAGTTGTCCCTAAAGGAGTGTGCTGTCGTTGTGGGCGCTCAGAGCGGAATATTGTGACAAACATTGGATAGCGAACGGCACCCACCCCCACCCACTCTTTTGCTCCCCATGTTTTGTATCGTATATATCGCAATAAACAGCGGACGAAACAGGTTGTTTAGGTTAGGTCCTACGGTATAGTAGGCCCGCTGTACGTACATACATTGGGACGGTGAGCCGAAAGAAGACCAGCAACAACAAACAGTAGAGCGTTCCCGCAAGCGAACACCATTGAAGTTATACTCTAGTTTCTGAACCGCTTGCTCCCATGTACGTCTAGGCAATCAATATAAATGAATATATGTATGTATATATACATTTATTTCGGAGACCTAACCGGCGCATGTTCACTGCCAGGGGAAGCATTGCCGACTGAATCTTCAGCTAGTTGACCACGCAGCTACATACAAAGCCGACGACGTAAGTGACACATTTTTGCGAATAAACGCCCAACCGAACAAATATCCACCCCGTCGTCGACCACAGTAGATATACTCGTGCTCTTCTTGTCTTTTCCGAGGACCGCCCCTCCACGTTTTGCTCATAACATAATATGTTTTGCTTGCTGAAACTATTTGGTTTACGTAGGGGGCTTCGAACTTATCCGGCAAAAAGAACGACCGAAACTAGAACAAGGCACATACATTTGCGACTCTGGTTGGGTACAGAGTTCGCTATGACTCACAAAAAATCGCGGAAAATTTCACGGTACTCCTTGAAACAACGACCGTCAACTTTCCCTCGATCGACCCCAACCAGCCTGCACGCATTAACAGTAAACAACACAAAGTACAGTTAAATGGCTGATTTTGTAAAAAAATGAAAACAAAACGATTCCCAACTAAGCAACACTACGCGTTTACCTCTCTCTCTGCGCCTTACCGTTGTATTGCCGAGCAGCACTAAATGTATAGAGTAGTATCGTTATACCAATTTTGAGCGCTTGGAGTTGTTGACACAAACATACTGGTTGTTAATTTTACTGCTGCTGTGGGCTGCCATTTCAAGTATATACATTATGTAAATATTGTTGCATGGCTGGGCCTTACTTGCTTTATATATCCCTCATTCCCAGTAATTCCTATCGTTTAGTTTAACTTCACAAATATACCGACAAGTCATGCTCCGCGTGGTCAGAAACACATATTTTGATACGTAATGCATAGCTGCATGATCCGCGTTGTTACATAACTTTATGTTGGTGCGTGGTCAATACCTCAAAAACCACCACAATTACCAGAGCTGTTATTGACGCGGCAACATTTACCTGCAAATTTAGAACATCGCATCTCTCTTTTGATACGCCATACACCCATGGCTTCGTGCCTCCTCAAATATGTGCAAGAAACAATTGTTATCCTATCAATTCGCCCGCGTGTCCTCTTGGAGTTTACTCTAGATTTCCCCACGCCTGGGGTGTGGGTATGGTCTGTCGAAAAACTAGTGCAATATCTAGCGTCAGGAAGAATGCGGTTAGGCAGAAGCTACAATCTAAGTATCCGTTTACATAATTTGAACCGAATAGACCGAACTGTCGTCCTTCCTTTTTCGAAAAGGAGATACTGTCGGTTATGGCCTATGAGTAGACACAGGGCGTCGTGTGATATACATTACTATTGCGATGCGGTACGCGGGACCGCCCTACCTCGCACTGCTGAGGCAAAGTGAGGAACAACCAGGTTGCTCACATACAACTATTTATTGCGTACGTAGTTTAGAGAAGCATGCCTTCTACTATATTATCTGAACGTTTCAATATTTAATGCGGAATCACAAACCCGATCGTGGCCTCAGAGACCACCATCAGCCCCACCTCTGGAAGCATAAAATAATACGCTCTTCGCCCACACCTGGATACGGAAGATGGCATTAACACAAGATGCGCTTCACGGATCTGCGTGGTGTCTTGGCTCACCCTTCCTTGTTATTCCGCGATCTCTCCCTCCCAACTTCTTACTACACTCAGAAGACACCCCTGCTGCCACACGAGAATTGGACGCTGACGCATCTGCTACGCACTCTTCTATTTATCGATACGACCAAGAGTGAGTGACACCCGGTATGTCAAACATTAATGGAAAACAAATTCCAGTACTAGCCACTGGGAATAATGTAGAACGATGTGGTTTGTGCCGCGCGCGCGGGCCGCGAAGACTGTCGGTGGCAGGCCATGGATTTCCAACAAGTTTGTCGAGCAGAGATTTTGTGGCCGAGTGTTATGAACAGCAAAATAATCGGCTGACGGTGCTATCCACGAAACAAAAAAAAACACCGTTGGTATTCCTCTCGCCCCCTCTAGCGACCTCACCGCCCTCTCAATCGACGAAACTTACAACTGCGTTATACTTCGTATGATTGCCTTGAATCAATGAAAAACAGCGGACACGTGAGCTCATCGAGGACGACATCCACACGCAGCATGAAGGGGCTTGCGGGATCCGCCGGCGCTGTGGCCGTCATCACCTTCGGTGTTTTCTCTGGAGCAAGCGCGGACTCGTCGGTGCAAGAAGTCTGAATACGGGTCAACTGGCGGTGTAGATGATGCAGCATCGCCACCGATGAACGCCTTGAACGAGAGCCTTTCACGACGTCTTCAAGCGAGTGGACGCCGCGGACGCCCCCGTCCTCGTCCCCCCGTGACCGATGACGCTCTTGACCCCACTGGAACCGTGAGTGCCGACAATCACGTAGTGTTCAGCGGTCTCCGAAAGAAGCCTGGTGCAGGGTGGGGGGAGAGGAATGAGCGCTCCTATGAAACAATGAGCTTTTACTGCAATCCCAGTGAGCTTTTCGATTTTATGTCTGCATTGACATAATACTGCCTGTACCGTCTCGATGAGTGAACCAAACACTGGGAACAATATCCAAGCTTGGTTCGGAGTGGTGTAAATACCGTCAAGCTGTGCGCATATACCCGTCGACCGTCGGCGACGATACCATTTGTTTAGCAGTATTTTCGAGTCATATTTCAGAGCAGGTCGCCAATGGAGACATTATGGACACTGAACATCACTGCTCACAACACGGTTTGACCCTCAGGGATAGTTACACTGACCTTGCACGAAAAGGCAGTCGAAAGCGACCCTTTGGTGGCTGACTAAAAACATTGATGCTGGTGTGGACCGTCTAACCATGACTTTTACCGTTTCGGTTCGTATCTCGTCCGTTGCCATGCCACGTGACGTACAGCCCGCAGAAAGAGCTGCCAGCGCGCTGACCCAGCGGACTGAATGGGCGGAAACCGAGTTTGCAGCATCGGTAGGCACGCTCCACGAAAACAATGGCGACCTGTCATCCGCCGCCACGTTCCACAAGTCGCTGCCGCACGACAGCCTCGGACAGGTGCAACAGAAAGAGAAGATTACTGATTTACCACTTTCGACTCGAACGCTTCATGCTGTATACTGTTTTGGAGTAAGGAAAGCACGCCAGTTTGTTCGGGTGGCACCCTCGACAGAGTAATGGTGCATGCTGGTTACTACTGCTGTATAGGAGGTTTTCTCCATAGGCCAAGAAAAGGGCCAAGGGAAGAGGGAACAGCGGTATACTACAATATGAGGGGGTCATAAGTTCGGCCAGAAGCGTGTTGACTGACGGGCCCACTCGAGAGATGAAATTACGGACAGTTTGTTCGATCATATCTGTGTTTTACTATTCAATACGCCGCCGAACCCTACAATAGTCATTAACAATGTTCATTGTGCTCCCTGCGAATGTTTGATGGGGTACAGAGTTGTAAGGTGTGTTTGTCCTAGACTATGTAGGTGACGTGGTTTTTACACTGACAGTTGAATTTATCCTTGGAAACGGCATCCACCCGCATGAAACGGTGTAAGCGTATACCCCACTCGACGACATAAGAGCGATTTCCAATATCTAACAACGCCAGTGACCCACTCTAGGCTGAACACAACAACCAACTTTCTGAAATAAATGTCGTACAGTATATGGCCACTAGCAACCTTGGCAACATTCGGATGGCACAACGATTTACCCAGCCGCTTCGTGCCAAAGATAATGTGTGCACAAGTTTGTGGCTATTTTTCTCTGGCATTTGTATGATACCTACTAACCCTTGTGTTCGGTTCCTCACGCGTGGTGTGCCATTTGAATGCTGCTTCGTTGATCCTTGCGATATTCCAGGTCGACAGCGAGGCCTTTGACGCTCTTATCGAGTGCGTCGCCGAAGGAGATTTTGACACGTGCGAGCAGGTGCCGGCCGGAGACGACGACGGCTTCCTAGTCAACCCCCTCGGGGGTATCGCAGTAGACATGGCAGGAGCTTCCGGGTACGTAAATGCTCTGCAACTTGGAGTACTTTGACCATCGTCCATCATTCTAAAGGCGTTGTTGGCAAGCTTTTTGCCGATCTGTGAATCATGACACGGCTGAAAGATTAAGAAAATCGCTGACGCTGTGCTCAGCAGTATCAAACTCGGTCAGGACGCCATAAGCAAACACGTATAGACGCAAACAAAAACAAAATGTCGAGAGTGACTATACCGATCGCAAGATCCGACCACGGTCGACCACGAGTGTAGTATTCCAGCGACAGCAATCCTTGTTCCGATAGCCAACGTTCAGCATGAAATATATGACGCACACTGTATCGATCCCAGCGGGTTTGCCGTTGATCGAGTGGCCCATGGATGTATACAACTCGGCCCCTAGATGTATTGTCAGCGGCATAGTATTATAAGACGACATTGCTCAACATATACCGGCTACCACACCGTTCGACCGTCTTACTGACACCCTGGTTCGCGTCATTCCCCCTCGTCTGTCGTCCGTCCCGCACCCCGCTGGCCCCTTCGCTGGTATTTCCCCGGGTCCATTCCACCCGTCCGTATGTCAAACAATATACCGTGGACAACTCTCACCCTCGCCATCGGCTCCACCCCGTGCTCAACGGTGACTGCGATGTTCGTGTCGGCACCCTACGGTTGTATGCTATATCATATTTGCTTCGGTTTCGTCCTCGGCACTGCGTTCATCGCTGTTCGTGAACTGCGGGTGTTCCCCACAGCCCCGCCTTAACCATACCAAGCGCTTCACTGCTCAACTCTGAGGACCTGGTAAGCCGCGGTCGTTTCTGGAGTTAGAGGGCGTTGCTGTTTGATGAAGAGGTCATGTAGCGAAACGTTGCGTTTGGCACCCGAACAGGAGTCCGCGGTTGATTTACCTTGTCGATACTGTTGTTGGTCGACATAAAGCCTTGTCAACTTTGTTTCGTCCGTCCCGCACGAGAGTGTTCCACGTGCGTTCGGTTGGATGACATCTAAGACGCTCCTCAACCGGATCGAACGCGTTGTATCCATGACACGTCAGGCTGCTCAAATGGCTGAACTGTACTGGATGGCCCTGACGAGGGACGTACCCTTCTCCCAATACGGTGAAGACCGCGCAACTGTGGAGGCAGCAGGTAATACGCATCTATTCATCTATTTAGGTTGCAGCTTGTAGCAGAATACTACGTCCGTGTATGTAGACATGACGTTACCTGCAGGGAGAGGTCACTTCATTCTCTTTGCTATGAGAGATGACATCGCAGATGCAGTGTGCTCGATAATGGGCTGAGACAAAAAGATGCCTCGATATTTCCAACCCGATGCTTATTGTGAGTGGGATGTACTTTATTGTACAAATATAATAAGTTACATTTAGTTTCACAAAAGTACCATTTTCAGCATATATATCCCATTTGGAACAGATTCGTATCCCAGCCATTGCTGCACTGCGCGGATGTGAATCTAGATATATCGGCACGCATAGAAAGAATCTGTATAGTGTGTGTTTGTTGTGGGGGGTGCTATTGGCAATGCCACATTCCCTCGTGAGTGTGGGTAGGCGCAATATACACTAAGCTACATAATCCTAACTTACTCTTCTCATGATGTCCGCTGCTGCCCGTTCGTTCTTAACGTTGGATAATTGACAGACAACTTGGCCACCATGCCGGGTTTCGCCGACATGAATATGGTGGCCGTCGGGCCGGATGGCAGAGCCGACCCACAGACACAGCTCTTCCGGTCGTCAGCGCTCGGAGTCGAGACAGGACCCTTCGTTTCCCAGGTGCTGTATGCCATCGGACTTGGAGTCTGCAATTGTTCAAGCCTCCGTTACCGAGTTCGCCTGCTGTCGTTGATTGGCCTTTCTATGCCTTGATAATATTTTGTATCAAGACATCGGTTCGCCGTTGTAGAGTATTTGACGTTAATAATGGCAGCGTGAAAAAAAGCAAAGCTTACTTCCATGCCCACATGTATGCCGGTACACCGTTGGTTGCGTTTTCAGTGCTTTCGGCTTGGCGATGCGGTAGAATATTTACTGTTCGACTGGGATGAATCGTTTCAAATTTGACGTAAACTTTTAAGGATGTCTTTGACACGTAGAGGGTATACCCTACTAATCTACCCCGTTCCTCGATGCTATGGTCGCTTCCCGCTGATTGGCTTAAACCAGCTACTGGTGAAGGACTTCACCATCGACTCCATCACTGTCAAAGCTCAGCTGACGACATTCGCACCTGGAGTAGACTACATGGCCGATTACGACGAATGGCTCTTCATACAGGTTAGCCTATCCATCAAATTACATCGACCGTGACACGACGCGTTCGCCACGAACCACGCGTGTGAGAGCTGGTGAATGCTAGCCGTTTTATAGATTATTCTGGTCAGCTCTTTGTACAGTACTCCATCGCTGGTACATAGATTTTCCAACAATGGCGTCGTGCACCCCGTGGGATGGTACTTGATAGAGCCCATACATTTATCTCTAGAAGGGATTTCTATTGCTGTGCGGGTTGTATGACACTACAGCAACAACGAAAGAGCGCGCAACCGCAATGCGATTTTGGATATTTTTGTCTGAAAAGCAGGGAAAGATTAACTAATGCTTACTCACCCGCAATGCAAGCACGAACATGCCCACTGAAGTACCGATCGAACGCTGAGAGCTTTAGTTCACACGATCATGGCAATTGGAATGGCAGGTTCTATACCGCTCACGTGCTTGTTTGAACCACTCAATGCAGCGGGGCGATGATCATATCAGAAGTCACACGATGCCTTTTTTCGTCATAACCTCCAACTCGTGCTCGATCCGTTTGCAGAACGGTGGCAAACCTGACTCGCCGGAGGAGGTAGACCCCGTGAAGCGGTACATCAGAAGCGCCCGCGACCTTGCGACCACGTCAGCTACCGATACCATCAACACGTGAGAATACCGCACTTTGTTCGCGCGGCATGTCCTACTACTAAATTTGAAGCCTTAAGACTAACTACCTGGCAACCGCCATTTTATCCGCCGCGAGAGTCTGAAACGTCAACCCTTGATTGCACCTGCCCACCGACGATGATATGAAATCATGCCAACGCCCGCAAGCTATTTTGTGTCGCCAAGGTGCACGTGATCTCATATATAATAGAGCACATATTTCAAAGCAGACGAAATGCATCTGTGTTGAGTCAGTATTCACGTCCAACCATCTGACGACCAACCGTTACTTTGTGCAGGGAGGCTTACCGAGCTGCACTGATTCTTATCGAAGAAGGAGCCATCAGCCGTCCTGGTTTCAACGGTCCGTACACAGAAAACGGCCGCCAGGTCGGTTTCGTCAACTACGGCACCTCCCACATTATGAGGCTTGTCGGAACCGGCGAACTGGCTCAGAGGGCCTCGTGGTACCAGAAGTGGAACGTGCACTTGTTTGCCCGTCCGGAGGTGAGGCGTCATTGCGTCGGCAATAGTCGCTGAAAAACACGATCGGCGTTGGGAGGAACACAAATATATAATTGGTGGGGGTCTTGTATAGCCTCATCTAGAACGTGAAGCTTAGATACATTGTACAGTACTCCTCACGAACCATCCCCCAGCCGAGGTATATCTTGAGGACGAGATGTAACTATGTCTTGCTATCTCAACAGGGTTGGGTAAACCCCCAGTCGACGACCACGCCGGTCTGACTAGAGTGGCCAGGATATGCTACTCGTTGTTATAGCGCGCCTAACGACGCTCGAAACAAGATCCATCATCATTCCGTTGCCGACCAAAACAATATGATGTCCTAATCCGGGCTGTCTTTCAGGCACAACGGCCTCATGACGATATGATTGAAATGTTTAAGCCGTCTGTCCGAGTGTGATGTATGCTGTCGCAAAGATTGCATGGTGGCTAACTCCACCATCGAAAACACCTGCCCCCTTTAACCTCGTCAAATCGTATCTGTTGGGTTGTGGGACATGACAGGCCGTCGGTGGAACGCTCCACAATGTCCTAAACGGCGACCTCGATGTAGAATTCCCCGACTCGCTTCTCAACAACAGGCGGTTGCTGAGGCGCGTGGCGCGACGCAACAGGCAAATCACCGGGCAGCGACGCAGGCGCCCGCGCACTTTCCTTCTCCCCCAGGTGAACTTCATATACGACTTGCATAGGTTGTAACAAAACTAACTTAATTCTGAACCGTAAGACGCGATAGTTTATCCACTGGAAAAGCGATCTCTAGGTCCGAGACGATTATGCAATCTACCGAGGTTTAATGCGATTGAAACTTCATCTGATATTGCTTGGGTCGACATCGCATTTCAGGCGTATTGCCTGTCTTTCTTGGCATCTCAAACTTCATGCGACAAGGGCTTGACTCATGTCTCAACATTTCAAGATATCAACGATATATTACCTGCACAATATACACGATCCGTCACGTATCCGCAGGGTTCAACCGGGCTCGAACCCTGCTTAAACAATTACGTTTGCGAGGGCAAAGATGAATTCTGCGTTAAACAATTGCAATCTGTCGATTTTTTGTCTTCGACGAGACAATAGACGACGTCAAACGTGCTCATTTATACGTCGATTGAGCAGACCATTAGACGGGAAGCTAGCGCAGTCTCCGTTAGTTAATGTGTTCCACTCTGGATAACACTGCCGTGGGTTCGCTTCGTTTTCACAGGCTGTTAACGAGGGGTCGCCAACTCACCCTTCTTACCCCTCTGGGCACGCTGTCCAGAACGGCGCCTTCGCCACTGTACTCAAGGTGAGTCACTGCTGTCCCGTCTACCACACGTGTTCCGATAACAGCGAAACAGCGATGGTTGTATGTGAATCACTGTTGGGAAAGGACGAAGCAGCAGGGATAACAGGTCCAAATAACCCACGGAACTGGAGTCAACGTATGGTTTTAGTTCCTGGCTTTCTGTCGCATACTCCGATATTGTTTCAAGTCTGGGCGCCCGGTCATTTTATTCACGCCATGAATTGCCTCTCATCGCTGATTTGTTGTTTCAAATTATCGTTTGTCCTGTAACTGATCTACAGTCTCCCTTAGGCAGAGCCGTCGAGAAACACTCAATGATCACATTGGTCGCATCGGAAACGTCGTACGAACAGTAGGATCATAATATCACTGCCTGACCGAATGCTAAACAGCCAGCAGTTAGGTGATGTCGGTATCTCATCTCGGTCGTCGGCTGAAAAATGTTTGATAGCGCATTAACAAACGAAATACATTCATCGTTGTCCGCACACCAGTGATTAATATAGCACATGCATACTAAATAGTATGTGTTGTGGTTGAGATCGCGGCGGACCTGTAATCACAGTGTGACGTCAAACGTTCGAGATTTTCACGTGGTGTCCTGTTTACGTCGTCATTAAAACACCGCGGAATCGTCCCAAACCTGCAAATGTTTGCTCGTTGTGATTCCAAATCATACCCTCGTGCCTTCTCTGTTTCTCCGGTCGGGGTTAAGCAAGGCATAGTGATGCGAAAGAGAAACCATCACTGCTGATCCACTCAGCGCCATTGGAAGACTGCAGAACGTTTTCATTTTGAAGATTATGTTTGTTACATCTGCCTCAACCCGTCACCTTGTACCACAGGCACTTGTCGGACTGGAGCGTGGCGCTTCGTGCTTCAGCAACCCCGTTGTCCCGGACGATGAAGGGTTGACCCTTCTGCCCTACACTGGCGACGAATGCCTGACGTACGAGGGAGAGATCAACAAATTGGCCGTCAACGTCGCATTCGGCAGGTAAATAGAGAGTAAGGGACTTAGTTGGGAGCGATTGGAACCACCGATCATACCCGCCCGTACTACCACGTCTATTTGGCGTCTTTCTCTAGTCAAATATTTCGTATTTCGTGCGTGGCATAGTGCCCAATGAATCGAACCAACCGTAACGAGCGTTGCCCTTGTTCTGCTTGCTGTGCTGGGGAATGAAGGCAGATGATGGGTATTCACTGGAGGATGGACGGTCAAGAAGGATTACTCCTCGGCGAGATGGCCGGTGTCCGTATCCTGCAGCAGGTGAGAGACCGCACGCACCTAAGACGTCTACTTACGAATAAAGGTTACATTTTACCTTACATAGGTACAGCGAAGGGCATGAACAAAAGTGCTACTGCGCTGGCGTACATTGCCGCTGCTGCTGCTAGCTTCTGCTCCTCCTGGACTGTGTTACCGTTGCTCTTGTTGGGCATGCTGCGCATGTACTACTTTTGATTAGTAAGTGTGATCAACTGATCATTGTTCCTTGCGTATCCCGTATTATCGATTGCAGGAGGCCGTGGCATTCCCAGAGAACGAGCCCTACGAGTTCCGCCTGATGTCAGGCCAGACGATCCGACTAGAAACGGACGGGTCTTTCTTCGTCGACAACCGGAGGTGCAGCGGTGACGCGTTCATGGGCGCTGACCTGTGCTAACATGTCCTACAAGGCCCACCGTATACTGTACCACTCCCGAGGACGGTGCCGAACCCCGGTTGTGGCCTTACTGTACCGGCGGTATCATCGGTTCATCCGCACTAGTGTTCTCGCCGGGACTTAGTCAATTAAATGCGATTGATTGGCCTTTGTATCCAGTTTAGTAGCCTTCGGCGACCTACTGGAAACCCGAGGTGTGAGAACTTCCAACTTTTATGTTTCGGCAATGGTATCAGAGCCGTAATCTAGTCTGTAAGCGATATTCACCATACCTTGATCCTGCGAAGACAGACGCCGTACTTGATTAGCAGGCGGATGAATCACCCCCTGCCTCTAACACGAAGTTGGTGTCCAAGGCGGGTAGTTTGCAACGGATTTGTTTGCTTCTGGTTGAACAAATGTTCATGTATACCTCCACCCATATTCTGTGCCACGAGGAAGGTCACAAGTGTTGTTTTGAAAATGTGTAACATGTCGGTTTGTACTTTTCGTTGCTGCTGTTTTTTTCTTCACATGGTTGACAAGAGGGTGAGGTTCATGAACGATTGTTCGATGCTAGAAGGCGATGGCCTTCCGTATGTTCGACGAGTATGCTTGGGTCAACTTCCAATTTCGATAGAGCGCATGCGTTCGTACCGAAGTTCCTGTTGGGACTCCAGGGGTAGTTCTTACCGTATAAAATGTTTTAGGTAGGCCTGCCCTGCCCCCCCCCCAGAACGAAGGGCGTCCGCATGGCTCTATCCGCGTCGGGAAATCATGACTATCTAGTTCAGTGAATATATCGGTGGGCAAACACACTGGTGTTTAAATCGGTCTGTGTGTTCCAGTCCTCGAAGCAGCAGTAGTCACAACGGTGTTGGCTCGTAGTTTTGTTGTCTTTCAACTATATATTTGTGGTGATGGGAACACGTATGCTTGCCAATGTACACTTAGTTTAGTAATTGTTTGTTCTTCATCAAGTACCAGAGAAGCGTAGTGTCCATATATGTTCAGTTATGTACACATGGCATAGGCACTCTCACGTTTGGCAGAAAGCAGACCACCAAACTGGCCCGCCGTCCCTCCTACTGCCACAGAAAGGGAAGTTTCACATTGTCCCCCCTGCGGCATTTACAGTGTTAATGCCGCCCATCTATGTCTGTGTAACCACACAAAGTTTTAAATGTAAAGCCGGGTGGGTCACCCAAGTACATGTAATCATTACGCTTAATTGCGTGCATTGAACGCGTGATATAGCCGGTTGATAACACCCGCTACACGCAGCTGCTCTCGGAGAGATTTTCCCTCGACGTTGGAGGCGTGGAGGGGGGGGGTCGCACCTATGACGGATCTAACTGGTTCTGATCAAATCGACCACGCCGTCATTTGGGTGAAAGTGAATATCTTGGTCACGGTTCGTACAATCTTAACGGAGGTTGATAGTCATCCTCTCTCGTGGTTGTGCCAGCACCTATATACATACTCTGTATTGGTGGTGTGTCTGTTTGTACTGTTGTAGTGTCTGACCCGAGTGTCGAGGAGGCGAGGTGTTCCAAGGGTATTACATTGGCGTTAGTTTTCCCCTTTTGCCGAGAACCCGGTTGAAATCATTGACCGGGAAACTGTAAAGTTTGATCTAAGGTACTTTGCCGCACTGGTATACAACAGACATTAGGCACCTTGCCCTCGTTATCATCAATAGGGAATTATATACATATATTCAAACATGCTTCGAATTCATGTATTACCGGTCGCGATACTACCAATTTGTTTTTTTTGCCACCGAAGGGTTAGACGGTACACCCGCGTAAACAGATTTTTCTGTCGATATTCTTGATTTTGGAAACGATGGATTGAATGTTGGCTGTTGTAGCAGATACACACAAGGTTCTCCGTTTTGTTAATTGAGCAATATAGCTGGTTTTGCGTACCATAGGGGTTGTTTGTTCCTTCTTGCACACTAAAACTATATATTATGCAAGCCGACGGCAATGTATGGACGATGCCGTCGTTGGTCCAGAGCTCAGGGCTCGAATACATATGCTCCGATCAAGTCCCGACCCAGAATGTATGCCACCGATCCGATGCAGACAGGCAATGGGGTACGTTTCAAGCTCCACCCCGGGCTATCGCACAACGTGGTCCTATGCTCGCATCCCCACTGCAAACGCATACCATCACAGGAGTAGCCTTTTTCAGTTGAAGGACACCTGACTGCTGCGGCTCATCCACTACTACACTACTGTAGTACAGCGAAATTTAACCCAATATCCTCGGAACACTATTTGGGCTTGAGTGTTATTCAACATGTGCCTCGGCTATCGAATTGCACCCTTGTAGCACGTATCATGCGAGGCTGCGAATCGTCGCTTGCCACACATCTTGCTTTTTTTGCTACTTCCCGCTATATACCGCACAAACTCGGCATTTCAAACTCACATTTTTATTTTCAATGGATACACCCCCAAAGTCGCCGGACTCCTGGGAAACCGAATGTATGGCCGACTCACCATGTCATAATCGTCGACAGCATCATCGTCGACTACCTCTGTGATGCATCCACGCTTTTCAAGACGACTCGATCGCCTGCGATCCATGCCGTTTTCCGATGGCGAACTCGAACTATCCACACCAACAGACTGCAGGTACCCCGATGTTGGTGGGAATTTCCCTCGACGAGTTGGCCGTCGGTTCTGGGATCCCCGCCTCATGGGCAAATACGGATACACCACCACCAGAAGAAACGGTGGAATCTCGCATTGTGCGAATTGAGACTATTGACCTTGGTAGACACCTTCAATAGCGGTATTGATTCATGAGTGGTAGCTGATACGCTGGGAGGTATATGCGGGTCAGCGTGTCGCGAGGATTTCCAAGGGTAAAGCATACCTGATATTTTGTTTTTTTCAAAGAGGGTTTTACGGGCCAAGAGTAGGCCCGCCAGCGCAAAGATTCGCCGACAACCAAATGCTCTGGCCACGAAACTGGGATAAATCAAATATCGACCACTGAACTCGCCCCTCGCTCAGCTGACGCACTATACTCACGTCCTGCCAGGCGGCCACCGGGGTACGGCGCAAGCACGCTCGAGGCCGCCCCCGACAAAATCGAGCTCGGGGATCACGATGGGGCAGTTGCGTTCCGTGAGGTAAACTTTATCTGGCGCTAGCTTCAACAAAGAAAATTGTTCACGTCTAGGAACGCTGAGCAACACTGAGAGCACATAGGCAACAATACCGCAAACATGTGTAATACTCTTAGACTACCAAGATGCAACTTTAACCTTACAACGGCATACGATGTACGCGTGTCGTGCCCCACACTTGATGTGATCTTTTGTGAAGCGGGGAGTTTATCAATTTCTCCGAACCCACTATGTCTATGACGCCGAGGGACTGGCGGGCTCTTATATTAATTCGGTGCGCTGTCCGTCGACATTGAATCATCAAGGGTCACTCGATCAGAATCACAAGAATGAGCCATAGAGCAGCAGATGAAGGTCTGGTATATGATTTGCCTCAGCAATATAAATGTAACGAATTCAACTTGTATCGGGTTTATACGGTCAGAGTAGTATCTGAAGAATCTCCTGACTTGTGCCCATCGATCGATTCTTTTTAGGTGCATGTGTCCGCTCGTGCAGCGGTTGGCTATCATATAGTCTATATACTATCGAGGGTGATATCTGCCGAGCGCGAGGTGTGGGCGCTTATCGCTTCAAGGGTAGGAAATAAGTGCGTGTCCAGCACATACATTCACAAATATATATGGGGATACTAGACAATAGCACAGTGAAAACAACAACAGTTGACCAAAGAATCGTCTTGTACGAGCACCACAAAACACGATAAGTAGCAAATACGTAAAACAGTTTTACCTCAATCAAGGGGATTGGACGATACACCTATATTTGAAGGGTTTTTATCGACAGGCCCGCAGTGAAAGAAGAAATAAACGTGTAAATGCTCCAACCACGACATAACCAGGTTGGCCCTCTGTCCCCAACGCTCCCGAAACAGCTGCACCTCTTCGGCAGCAATGCCGTTTTATTGTGTAAGAATAAATTCTACTCATTATACAGCAGGATGGTTGTGTGGCTTTGTCTGACGCTGTCATCAAGAGACGGTAGAGTATCGCTCCGTGTATCCAACCAGCGACAGCACAACAAGGTACTATGTACGGTAGATGATTCGGGTTTATCGATAGTCTCCACGGCCAGGTCTCCCCGTCCCAAGAAGCGTGCGCGCGCCACCACAAGTATTCCCGCCTTGCTTGGCCTCCGAGTGATTTTTCGACATTCACTCGCATATATATCCAATATACAGCGGATCTACGTTTTACCGTGCTGCCATGGTGCTCGTTCCGAGCAAGGTGCACTCCGTACGCTGCCAAGTTGTCGCAGTGGTCAGCTCCCGATCTAACACTTTCTATTGCAAGATCAGCCCGTTAGCTGCAATGCCTCCTAGTTAGTTTCTTCCGTCTGCCCGAATCATGTGCTAGTATAGTAAAACTTTGAATACTGACTCAACACAGATGCATTTCGTCTGCTTTGAAATATGTGCTCTATTATATATGAGATCACGTGCACCTTGGTGACACAAAATAGCTTGCGGGCGTTGGCATGATTTCATATCATCGTCGGTGGGCAGGTGCAATCAAGGGTTGACGTTTCAGACTCTCGCGGCGGATAAAATGGCGGTTGCCAGGTAGTGAATCTTAAGGCTTCAAATTTACTAGTAGGACATGCCGCGCGAACAAAGTACGGTATTCTCACGTGTTGATGGTATCGGTAGCTGACGTGGTCGCAAGGTCGCGGGCGCTTCTGATGTACCGCTTCACGGGGTCTACCTCCTCCGGCGAGTCAGGTTTGCCACCGTTCTGCAAACGGATCGAGCATGAGTTGGAGGTTATGACGAAAAAAGGCATCGTGTGACTTCGCATATGATCATCGCCCCGCTGCATTGAGTGGTTCAAACAAGCACGTGAGCGGTATAGAACCTGCCATTCCAATTGCCATGATCGTGTGAACTGAAAGCTCTCAGCGTTCGATCGGTACTTCAGTGTGTATATTCGTGCTTGCAGTGCGGGTGAGTAAGCAGTTAGTTAATCTTTCCCTGCTTTTCAGACAAGAATATCGAAGATCGCATTGCGGTTGCGCGCTCTTTCGTTCTTGCTGTAGTGTCATACAACCCGCACAGCAATAAAAATCCGTTCTAGAGATAAATGTATGGGCTCTATCAAGTACCATCCCACGGGGTGCACGACGTCATTGTTTGAAAATCTATGTACCAGCGATGGAGTACTGTACAAAGAGCTGACCAGACTAATCTATGAAACGGCTAGCGTTCACCAGCTCTCACGCGCGTGGTTCGTGGCGAACGCGTCGTGTCACGGTCGATGTAATTTGATGGATAGGCTAACCTGTATGAAGAGCCATTCGTCGTAATCGGCCATGTAGTCTACTCCAGGTGCGAATGTCGTCAGCTGAGCTTTGACAGTGATGGAGTCGATGGTGAAGTCCTTCACCAGAAGCTGGTTGAGGCCAATCGGCGGGAAGCCACCATAGCAACGCGGAACGGGGTAGATTAGTAGGGTAAACCCTCTACGCGTCCACGACACCCTTGGAGATTTACCTAAAATTTGAAACGATTCATCCCAGGCGAACAGTAAATATTCTACCGCATCGCCAAGCCGAAAGCACTGAAAACGAAACCAACGGTGTACCGGCATACATGTGGGCATGGAAGTAAGCTTTGCTTTTTTTCACGCTGCCATCATTAACGTCAATTACTCTCCAACGGCAAACCGATGTCTTGATACAAAATATTAACATGGCATAGAAAGGCCAATCAACGACAGCAGGCGAACTCGGTGACGGAGGCTTGAACAATTGCAGACTCCAAGTCCGATGGCATACAGCACCTGGGAAACGAAGGGTCCTGTCTCGACTCCGAGCGCTGACGACCGGAAGAGCTGTGTCTGTGGGTCGGCTCTGCCATCCGGCCCGACGGCCACCATATTCATGTCGGCGAAACCCGGCATGGTGGCCAAGTTGTCTGTCAATTATCCAACGTTCAGAAAGAACGGGCAGCAGTGGACATCATGAGAAGAGTAAGTTAGGATTATGTAGCTTAGTGTATATTGCGCCTACCAACACTCACGAGGGAATGTGGCATTGCCAATAGCACCCCCCACAACAAACACACACTATACAGATTCCTTCTATGCGTGCCGATACAAAAAGATTTCACACCCGCGCAGTGCAGCAATGGCTGGGATACGAATCTGTTCCAAATGGGATATATATGCTGAAAATGGTACTTTTGTGAAACTAAATGTAACTTATTATATTTGTACAATAAAGTACAACCCACTCACAATAAGCATCGCCTTGGAAATATCGAGGCTTTGTCTCAGCCCATTATCGAGCACACTGCATCTGCGATGCTATCTCTCATGGCAAAGATAATGAGGTGAACTCTCCCTGCAGGTAACGTCATCTCTACATACACGGACGTAGTATTCTGCTACAAGCTGCAACCTAAATAGGTGAATAGATGCGTATTACCTGCTGCCTCCACAGTTGCGCGGTCTTCACCGTATTGGGAGAAGGGTACGTCCCTCGTCAGGGCCATCCAGTACAGTTCAGCCATTTGAGCAGCCTGACGTGTCATGGATACAACGCGTTCGATCCGGTTGAGGAGCGTCTTAGATGTCATCCAACCGAACGCACGTGGAACACTCTCGTGCGGGACGGACGAAACAAAGTTGACAAGGCTTTATGTCGACCAACAACAGTATCGACAAGGTAAATCAACCGCGGACTCTTGTTCGGGTGCCAAACGCAACGTTTCGCTACATGACCTCTTCATCAAACAGCAACGCTCTCTAACTCCAGAAACGACCGCGGCTTACCAGGTCCTCAGAGTTGAGCAGTGAAGCGCTTGGGATGGTTAAGGCGGGGCTGTGGGGAACACCCGCAGTTCACGAACAGCGACGAACGCAGTGCCGAGGACGAAACCAAAGCAAATATGATATAGCATACAGCCGTAGGGTGCCGACACGAACATCGCAGTCACCGTTGAGCACGGGGTGGAGCCGATGGCGAGGGTGAGAGTTGTCCACGGTATATTGTTTGACATACGGACGGGTGGAATGGACCCGGGGAAATACCAGCGAAGGGGCCAGCGGGGTGCAGGACGGACGACAGACGAGGGGGAATGACGCGAACCAGGGTGTCAGTAAGACGGTCGAACGGTGTGGTAACCGGTATATATATGTTGAGCAATGTCGTCTTATAATACTATGCCGCTGACAATACATCTAGGGGCCGAGTTGTATGCATCCATGGGCCACTCGATCAACGGCAAACCCGCTGGGATCGATACAGTGTGCGTCATATATTTCATGCCGAACGTTGGCTATCGGAACAAGGATTGCTGTCGCTGAAATACTACACTCGTGGTCGACCGTGATCGGATATTGCGATCGGTACAGTCACTCTCGACATTTTATTTTGTTTGCGTCTATACGTGTTTGCTTATGGCGTCCTGACCGAGTTTGATACTGCTGAGCACAGCGTCAGCGATTTTCTTAATCTTTCAGCCGTGTCATGATTCACAGATCGGCAAAAAGCTTGCCAACATCGCCTTTAGAATGATGGACGATGGTCAAAGTACTTAAACTTTCAGAGCATTGACGTACCCGGAAGCTCCTGCCATGTCTACTGCGATACCCCCGAGGGGGTTGACTAGGAAGCCGTCGTCGTCTCCGGCCGGCACCTGCTCGCACGTGTCAAAATCTCCTTCGGCGACGCACTCGATAAGAGCGTCAAAGGCCTCGCTGTCGACCTGGAATATCGCAAGGATCAACGAAGCAGCATTCAAATGGCACACCACGCGTGAGGAACCGAACACAAGGGTTAGTAGGTATCATACAAATGCCAGAGAAAAATAGCCACAAACTTGTGCACACATTATCTTTGGCACGAAACGGCTGTGTAAATCGTTGTGCCATCCGAATGCAAAGTCTTGGTTGCCAAGGTTGCTATTGGCCATATACTATACGACATTTCAGAAAGGTGGTTGTTGTGTTCAGCCTAGAGTGGGTCACTGGCGTTGTTAGATATTGGAAATCGCTACTATGTCGTCGAGTGGGGTATACGCTTACACCGTTTCATGCGGGTGGATGCCGTTTCCAAGGATAAATTCAACTGTCAGTGTAAAAACCACGTCACCTACATAGTCTAGGACAAACACACCTTACAACTCTGTACCCCATCAAACATTCGCAGGGAGCACAATGAACATTGTTAATGACTATTGTAGGGTTCGGCGGCGTATTGAAGAGTAAAACACAGATATGATCGAACAAACTGTCCGTAATTTCATCTCTCGAGTGGGCCCGTCAGTCAACACGCTTCTGGCCGAACTTATGACCCCCTCATATTGTAGTATTCCGCTGTTCCCTCTTCCCTTGGCCCTTCTCTTGGCCTATGGAGAAAACCTCCTATACAGCAGTAATAACCAGCATGCACCATTACTCTGTCGAGGGTGCCACCCGAACAAACTGGCGTGCTTTCCTTACTCCAAAACAGTATACAGCATGAAGCGTTCGAGTCGAAAGTGGTAAATCAGTAATCTTCTCTTTCTGTTGCACCTGTCCGAGGCTGTCGTGCGGCAGCGACTTGTGGAACGTGGCGGCGGATGACTGGTCGCCATTGTTTTCGTGGAGCGTGCCTACCGATGCTGCAAACTCGGTTTCCGCCCATTCAGTCCGCTGGGTCAGCGCGCTGGCAGTTCTTTCTGCGGGCTGTACGTCACGTGGCATGGCAACGGACGAGATACGAACCGAAACGGTAAAAGTCATGGTTAGACGGTCCACACCAGCATCAATGTTTTTAGTCAGCCACCAAAGGGTCGCTTTCGACTGCCTTTTCGTGCAAGGTCAGTGTAACTATCCCTGAGGGTCAAACCATGTTGTGAGCAGTGATGTTCAGTGTCCATAATGTCTCCATTGGCGACCTGCTCTGAAATATGACTCGAAAATACTGCTAAACAAATGGTATCGTCGCCGACGGTCGACGGGTATATGCGCACAGCTTGACGGTATTTACACCACTCCGAACCAAGCTTGGATATTGTTCCCAGTGTTTGGTTCACTCATCGAGACGGTACAGGCAGTATTATGTCAATGCAGACATAAAATCGAAAAGCTCACTGGGATTGCAGTAAAAGCTCATTGTTTCATAGGAGCGCTCATTCCTCTCCCCCCACCCTGCACCAGGCTTCTTTCATAGACCGCTGAACACTACGTGATTGTCGGCACTCACACTTCCAGTGGGGTCAAGAGCGTCATCGGTCACGGGGGGACGAGGACGGGGGCGTCCGCGGCGTCCACTCGCTTGAAGACGTCGTGAAAGGCTCTCGTTCAAGGCGTTCATCGGTGGCGATGCTGCATCATCTACACCGCCAGTTGACCCGTATTCAGACTTCTTGCACCGACGAGTCCGCGCTTGCTCCAGAGAAAACACCGAAGGTGATGACGGCCACAGCGCCGGCGGATCCCGCAAGCCCCTTCATGCTGCGTGTGGATGTCGTCCTCGATGAGCTCACGTGTCCGCTGTTTTTCATTGATTCAAGGCAATCATACGAAGTATAACGCAGTTGTAAGTTTCGTCGATTGAGAGGGCGGTGAGGTCGCTAGAGGGGGCGAGAGGAATACCAACGGTGTTTTTTTTTGTTTCGTGGATAGCACCGTCAGCCGATTATTTTGCTGTTCATAACACTCGGCCACAAAATCTCTGCTCGACAAACTTGTTGGAAATCCATGGCCTGCCACCGACAGTCTTCGCGGCCCGCGCGCGCGGCACAAACCACATCGTTCTACATTATTCCCAGTGGCTAGTACTGGAATTTGTTTTCCATTAATGTTTGACATACCGGGTGTCACTCACTCTTGGTCGTATCGATAAATAGAAGAGTGCGTAGCAGATGCGTCAGCGTCCAATTCTCGTGTGGCAGCAGGGGTGTCTTCTGAGTGTAGTAAGAAGTTGGGAGGGAGAGATCGCGGAATGACAAGGAAGGGTGAGCCAAGACACCACGCGGATCCGTGAAGCGCATCTTGTGTTAATGCCATCTTCCGTATCCAGGTGTGGGCGAAGAGCGTATTATTTTATGCTTCCAGAGGTGGGGCTGATGGTGGTCTCTGAGGCCACGATCGGGTTTGTGATTCCGCATTAAATATTGAAACGTTCAGATAATATAGTAGAAGGCATGCTTCTCTAAACTACGTACGCAATAAATAGTTGTATGTGAGCAACCTGGTTGTTCCTCACTTTGCCTCAGCAGTGCGAGGTAGGGCGGTCCCGCGTACCGCATCGCAATAGTAATGTATATCACACGACGCCCTGTGTCTACTCATAGGCCATAACCGACAGTATCTCCTTTTCGAAAAAGGAAGGACGACAGTTCGGTCTATTCGGTTCAAATTATGTAAACGGATACTTAGATTGTAGCTTCTGCCTAACCGCATTCTTCCTGACGCTAGATATTGCACTAGTTTTTCGACAGACCATACCCACACCCCAGGCGTGGGGAAATCTAGAGTAAACTCCAAGAGGACACGCGGGCGAATTGATAGGATAACAATTGTTTCTTGCACATATTTGAGGAGGCACGAAGCCATGGGTGTATGGCGTATCAAAAGAGAGATGCGATGTTCTAAATTTGCAGGTAAATGTTGCCGCGTCAATAACAGCTCTGGTAATTGTGGTGGTTTTTGAGGTATTGACCACGCACCAACATAAAGTTATGTAACAACGCGGATCATGCAGCTATGCATTACGTATCAAAATATGTGTTTCTGACCACGCGGAGCATGACTTGTCGGTATATTTGTGAAGTTAAACTAAACGATAGGAATTACTGGGAATGAGGGATATATAAAGCAAGTAAGGCCCAGCCATGCAACAATATTTACATAATGTATATACTTGAAATGGCAGCCCACAGCAGCAGTAAAATTAACAACCAGTATGTTTGTGTCAACAACTCCAAGTGCTCAAAATTGGTATAACGATACTACTCTATACATTTAGTGCTGCTCGGCAAATACAACGGTAAGGCGCAGAGAGAGAGGTAAACGCGTAGTGTTGCTTAGTTGGGAATAATCGTTTTGTTTTCATTTTTTTACAAAATCAGCCATTTAACTGTACTTTGTGTTGTTTACTGTTAATGCGTGCAGGCTGGTTGGGGTCGATCGAGGGAAAGTTGACGGTCGTTGTTTCAAGGAGTACCGTGAAAATTTCCGCGATTTTTTGTGAGTCATAGCGAACTCTGTACCCAACCAGAGTCGCAAATGTATGTGCCTTGTTCTAGTTTCGGTCGTTCTTTTTGCCGGATAAGTTCGAAGCCCCCTACGTAAACCAAATAGTTTCAGCAAGCAAAACATATTATGTTATGAGCAAAACGTGGAGGGGCGGTCCTCGGAAAAGACAAGAAGAGCACGAGTATATCTACTGTGGTCGACGACGGGGTGGATATTTGTTCGGTTGGGCGTTTATTCGCAAAAATGTGTCACTTACGTCGTCGGCTTTGTATGTAGCTGCGTGGTCAACTAGCTGAAGATTCAGTCGGTAATGCTTCCCCTGACAGTGAACATGCGCCGGTTAGGTCTCCGAAATAAATGTATATATACATACATATATTCATTTATATTGATTGCCTAGACGTACATGGGAGCAAGCGGTTCAGAAACTAGAGTATAACTTCAATGGTGTTCGCTTGCGGGAACGCTCTACTGTTTGTTGTTGCTGGTCTTCTTTCGGCTCACCGTCCCAATGTATGTACGTACAGCGGGCCTACTATACCGTAGGACCTAACCTAAACAACCTGTTTCGTCCGCTGTTTATTGCGATATATACGATACAAAACATGGGGAGCAAAAGAGTGGGTGGGGGTGGGTGCCGTTCGCTATCCAATGTTTGTCACAATATTCCGCTCTGAGCGCCCACAACGACAGCACACTCCTTTAGGGACAACTTCGGTGAAGTCAAACCTCTCAAATTATAACCCCCCTCACCTGGGCTTGTATCATGTTTGCCGGCGCAGCCTTGTGCACATATGTCATGTACGATTGCTGAGCAGCAGTACAGATATATAGCCGGTCGCCCCGGTGGTTCAAGTGGTTAACCTCGATTTCTACTTATGTTTGAGTCCTGGGCTCGAGCCCCAGGTGGGTCCGAATTTTGTTTTTATTTTCAAAATATAATTTTAAAAGATTCAATTGTTGAGAGCGCCTTGCAGCGTGGGTAGGCACAAACAATTCAATGCGAGTCGACGAAGGAAGAAAAGGCTGAAATCTTCTCGCGATAAAACTGAAGGCACGTACCGTGGCGGGAAGGGGGGAGAAGAACCTGCTATGTGACCCCGGATCTGAGTTACGAGTTGGAAGGAGAGAGAGAAAAAGATGTGCGAAGATAATAAATGGGATGAGCAAAAAATAAAATTAACAAAAATGGACATCTTGGGCTAGCTAACGAGAAACAGCTATCCTGAGCAGGTGTTACAAATTTACTGTGATATCATTCTTCAGTAACCTTGAGCTACTCTCTATGTGTTTTCTTGAAATCGCGCTCGTAGCTGCGCACGACTTTATCGATGGTGGAGGACGAACGTGACATCTATCTGGTATGTTGACGTGTGTTTGCGTTCTCGTCTACTATTAATACTATGTGAGTGACGTATGTACCCTCTTGGGCATCTTCTGGACGTAAAACGTAGTAACAAGACAACAAACTAAAACACTACCGTGTATCACAAACGTAAAAGAGATTACATCCTCGCGAGAGAAACACATGAGTTCGTAGGTACATAAAAACAACTTCTTATCCCCTGCGCCACCTAAACGGTACCTGCTTGTGCTCCAGAAGCCAAAGTTGAGTCCAAGTTTTGTAATATCCTCCATCTGTAGGGCAGTTCACATTTATGTTGACTTTTAAATAATGCAGAAAAATTGTCGAAACCAACTTACATATATTGCAGAAAATAGGTTGGTTCCGACGGGAAGGCATACATACCAGGAATTTATATATATATAGATATATGTATATATATAATGTGTGTAGCCAAAACATACTCCATCAAGTACATTCAAATTTGGTTAATGCTCTGTCGTTGCTTGTTGTGTCTCGCCAGTTGGGTGCATAGGATCGCCGGCCGCTCCATCGGAGGGCTGACTATTTGTTTCCTCCTTCTGAATAGCAGTAGTAGCGCGGTGAATAGGAAAGGCCCACTGCAGGTTCAAAGTACTAAACGGGAGCGGGGTGGCAAGCGGAGTATGATTTTTCCCACCTCGTTTCATTTCGGGAATATTGCCAGAATGGTACGAAACTGCAAAGTGGAGGTTTTCCCTGCTTTATCCGTGGTCCCTCGATCGCACCACCTCAGCAAAGAAAATATATATATATATATATATATATATATTTGAATGCGAAATGAAGAAAAATCATATCGCATGTTTCAATCTACCACACACGCACATCCTGCTGTCAAGCATTTTATCGGCCTACGAATACGTATGGTGTGCCATATATATACGCGATGGCGTACCGTGAGTAGAATTTATTCTTACACAATAAAACGGCATTGCTGCCGAAGAGGTGCAGCTGTTTCGGGAGCGTTGGGGGCAGAGGGCCAACCTGGTTATGTCGTGGTTGGAGCATTTACACGTTTATTTCTTCTTTCACTGCGGGCCTGTCGATAAAAACCCTTCAAATATAGGTGTATCGTCCAATCCCCTTGATTGAGGTAAAACTGTTTTACGTATTTGCTACTTATCGTGTTTTGTGGTGCTCGTACAAGACGATTCTTTGGTCAACTGTTGTTGTTTTCACTGTGCTATTGTCTAGTATCCCCATATATATTTGTGAATGTATGTGCTGGACACGCACTTATTTCCTACCCTTGAAGCGATAAGCGCCCACACCTCGCGCTCGGCAGATATCACCCTCGATAGTATATAGACTATATGATAGCCAACCGCTGCACGAGCGGACACATGCACCTAAAAAGAATCGATCGATGGGCACAAGTCAGGAGATTCTTCAGATACTACTCTGACCGTATAAACCCGATACAAGTTGAATTCGTTACATTTATATTGCTGAGGCAAATCATATACCAGACCTTCATCTGCTGCTCTATGGCTCATTCTTGTGATTCTGATCGAGTGACCCTTGATGATTCAATGTCGACGGACAGCGCACCGAATTAATATAAGAGCCCGCCAGTCCCTCGGCGTCATAGACATAGTGGGTTCGGAGAAATTGATAAACTCCCCGCTTCACAAAAGATCACATCAAGTGTGGGGCACGACACGCGTACATCGTATGCCGTTGTAAGGTTAAAGTTGCATCTTGGTAGTCTAAGAGTATTACACATGTTTGCGGTATTGTTGCCTATGTGCTCTCAGTGTTGCTCAGCGTTCCTAGACGTGAACAATTTTCTTTGTTGAAGCTAGCGCCAGATAAAGTTTACCTCACGGAACGCAACTGCCCCATCGTGATCCCCGAGCTCGATTTTGTCGGGGGCGGCCTCGAGCGTGCTTGCGCCGTACCCCGGTGGCCGCCTGGCAGGACGTGAGTATAGTGCGTCAGCTGAGCGAGGGGCGAGTTCAGTGGTCGATATTTGATTTATCCCAGTTTCGTGGCCAGAGCATTTGGTTGTCGGCGAATCTTTGCGCTGGCGGGCCTACTCTTGGCCCGTAAAACCCTCTTTGAAAAAAACAAAATATCAGGTATGCTTTACCCTTGGAAATCCTCGCGACACGCTGACCCGCATATACCTCCCAGCGTATCAGCTACCACTCATGAATCAATACCGCTATTGAAGGTGTCTACCAAGGTCAATAGTCTCAATTCGCACAATGCGAGATTCCACCGTTCCTTCTGGTGGTGCTGTATCCGTATTTGCCCATGAGGCGGGGATCCCAGACCCGACGGCCAACTCGTCGAGGGAAATTCCCACCAACATCGGGGTACCTGCAGTCTGTTGGTGTGGATAGTTCGGTTCGCTATCGGAAAACGGCATGGATCGCAGGCGATCGAGTCCTCTTGAAAAGCGTGGATGCATCACAGAGGTAGTCGACGATGATGCTGTCGACGATTATGACATGGTGAGTCGGCCATACATTCGTTTCCCCAGGAGTCCGGCGACTTTGGGGGTGTATGCATTTAAATGTGTGAGTTTGAAATGCCGAGTTTGTGCGGTATATAGCGGGAAGTAGCAAAAAAAGCAAGATGTGTGGCAAGCGACGATTCGCACCCTCGCATGATACGTGCTACAAGGGTGCAATTCGATAGCCGAGGCACATGTTGAATAACACTCAAGCCCAAATAGTGTTCCGAGGATATTGGGTTAAATTTCGCTGTATGTAGTAGTGGATGAGCCGCAGCAGTCAGGTGTCCTTCAACTGAAAAAGGCTACTCCTGTGATGGTATGCGTTTGCAGTGGGGATGCGAGCATAGGACCACGTTGTGCGATAGCCCGGGGTGGAGCTTGAAACGTACCCCACTGCCTGTCTGCATCGGATCGGTGGCATACATTCTGGGTCGGGACTTGATCGGAGCATATGTATTCGAGCCCTGAGCGCTGGACCAACGACGGCATCGCCCATAAATTGCCGTCGGCTTGCATAATATATAGTTTTATTGTGCAAGAAGGAACAAACAACCCCTATGGTACGCAAAACCAGCTATATTGCTCAATTAACAAAACGGAGAACCTTGTGTGTATCTGCTACAACAGCCAACATTCAATCCATCGTTTCCAAAATCAAGAATATCGACAGAAAAATCTGTTTACGCGGGTGTACCGTCTAACCCTTCGGTGGCAAAAAAAACAAATTGGTAGTATCGCGACCGGTAATACATGAATTCGAAGCATGTTTGAATATATGTATATAATTCCCTATTGATGATAACGAGGGCAAGGTTCCTAATAATATCTGTTGTATACCAGTGCGGCAAAGTACCTTAGATCAAACTTTACAGTTTCCCGGTCAATGATTTCAACCGGGTTCTCGGCAAAAGGGGAAAACTAACGCCAATGTAATACCCTTGGAACACCTCGCCTCCTCGACACTCGGGTCAGACACTACAACAGTACAAACAGACACACCACCAATACAGAGTATGTATATAGGTGCTGGCACAACCACGAGAGAGGATGACTATCAACCTCCGTTAAGATTGTACGAACCGTGACCAAGATATTCACTTTCACCCAAATGACGGCGTGGTCGATTTGATCAGAACCAGTTAGATCCGTCATAGGTGCGACCCCCCCCCTCCACGCCTCCAACGTCGAGGGAAGATCTCTCCGAGAGCAGCTGCGTGTAGCGGGTGTTATCAACCGGCTATATCACGCGTTCAATGCACGCAATTAAGCGTAATGATTACATGTACTTGGGTGACCCACCCGGCTTTACATTAAAAACTTTGTGTGGTTACACAGACATAGATGGGCGGCATTAACACTGTGATTGCGTAGGGGGGACAATGTGAAACTTCCCTTTCTGTGGCAGTAGTAGGAGGGACGGCGGGCCAGTTTGGTGGTCTCCTTTCTGCCAAACGTGAGACTGCCTATGCCATGCGTACATAACTGAACATATATGGACACTACGCTTCTCTGGTACTTGATGAAGAACAAACAATTACTAGACTAAGTGTACATTGGCAAGCATACGTGTTCCCATCACCACAAATATATAATTGAAAGACAACAAAACTACGAGCCAACACCGTTGTGACTACTGCTGCTTCGAGGATTGGAACACACAGACCGAATTAGACACCAGTGTGTTTGCCCACCGATATATTCACTGAACTAGATAGTCATGCTTTCCCGACGCGGATAGAGCCATGCGGACGCCCTTCGTTCTGGGGGGGGGGCAGGGCAGGCCTACCTAAAACAGTTTATACGGTACGAACTACCCCTGGAGTCCCAACAGGAACTTCGGTACGAACGCATGCGCTCTATCGAAATTGGAAGTTGACCCAAGCATACTCGTCGAACATACGGAAGGCCATCGCCTTCTTCTAGCATCGAACAATCGTTCATGAACCTCACCCTCTTGTCAACGATGTTAAGCAAAAAACAGCAGCAACAAAAAGTACAAACCGACATGTTACACATTTTCAAAACAACACTTGCTACCTTCCTCGTGGCACAGAATATGGGTGGAGGTATACATGAACATTTGTTCCAAAAGAAGCAAACAAATCCGTTGCAAACTACCCGCCTTGGACACCAACTTCGAGTTAGAGGCAGGGGGTGATTCATCCGCCTGCTAATCAAGTACGGCGTCTGTCTTCGCAGGATCAAGGTATGGTGAATTATCGCTTACAGACTAGATTACATATCCTATACCATTGCCGAGACATGAAAGTTGAAGTTGTCACACCTCGGGTTTCCAGTAGGTCGCCGAACGCTACTCAACTGGATACGAAGGCCAATTAATCGCATATATATGGTTGACTAGGTTCCGGCCAGAGCAGTCGTGCGGATGCACCAATGATACCGCCGGTACAGTGAGGCCACAACCGGGGTTCGGCACCGTCCTCGGGAGTGGTACAGTATACGGTTGGCCTTGTTGGACATGTTAGCACAGGTCAGCGCCCATGAACGCGTCACCGCTGCACCTCTGGTTGTCGACGAAGAAAGACCCGTCGGTTTCTAGTCGGATCGTCTGGCCTGACATCAGGCGGAACTCGTAGGGCTCGTTCTCTGGGAATGCCACGGCCTCCTGCAATCGATAATACGGGATACGCAAGGAACAATGATCAGTTGATCACACTTACCAATCAAAAGTAGTACATGCGCAGCATGCCCGACCAGAGCAACGGTAACACAGTCCAGGAGGAGCAGAAGCTAGCAGCAGCAGGGGCAATGTACGCCAGCGCAGTAGCACTTTTGTTAATGCCCTTCGCCGTACCTATGTAAGGTAAAATGTAACCTTTTATTAGTAAGTAGACGTCTTAGGTGCGTGCGGTCTCTCACCTGCTGCAGGATACGGACACCGGCCATCTCGCCGAGGAGTAATCCTTCTTGACCGTCCATCCTCCAGTGAATACCCATCATCTGCCTTCATTCCCCAGCACAGCAAGCAGAACAAGGGCAACGCTCGTTACGGTTGGTTCGATTCATTGGGCACTATGCCACGCACGAAATACGACATATTTGACTAGAGAAAGACGCCAAATAGACGTGGTAGTACGGGCGGGTATGATCGGTGGTTCCAATCGCTCCCAACAAAGTCCCTTACTCTCTATTTACCTGCCGAATGCGACGTTGACGGCCAATTTGTTGATCTCTCCCTCGTACGTCAGACATTCGTCGCCAGTGTAGGGCAAAAGGGTCAACCCTTCATCGTCCGGGACAACGGGGTTGCTGAAGCACGAAGCGCCACGCTCCAGTCCGACAAGTGCCTGTGATACACGGTGACGGGTTGAGGCAGATGTAACAAACATAATCTTCAAAAATATAAACGCTCTGCAGTCTTCCAATGGCGCTGAGTAGATCAGCAGTGCTGGTTTCTCTCTCGCATCACGGTGTCCAGCGTAACCCCGACCGGAGAAACAGAGAAGGCACGAGGGTATGATTTGGAATCACAACGAGCAAACATTTGCAGGTTTGAGACGATTCCGCGGTGTTTTAATGACGACGTAAACAGGACACCACGTGAAAATCTCAAACGTTTGACGTCGCACTGTGATTACAGGTCCGCCGCGATCTCAACCACAACACATTCCATTTAGTATGCATGTGCTATATAATATACTGGTGTGCTGACAACGATTAATGTATTTCGTTGGATAATGCGCTATCAAACATTTTTCAGCCGACGACCGAGATGAGATACCGACATCAACTAACTGCTGGCTGGTTAGCATTCGGTCAGGCAGTGATATTATGACGCTACTGTTCGTACGACGTTTCCGACGCGACCAATGTGATCATTGAGTGTTTCTCGACGGCTCTGCCTAAGGGAGACGGTAGATCAGTTACATGACAAACGAAGATTTGAAACAACCAATCAGCGATGAGAGGCAATTCATGGCGTGAATAAAATGACCGATCGCCCAGACTTGAAACAATATCGGAGTATGCGACAGAAAGCCAGGAACTAAAACCATACGTTGACTCCAGTTCCGTGGGTTATTTGGAGCTGGTATCACTGCTGCTTCGTCCTTTCCCAACAGTGATACACATACAACCATCGCTGTTTCGCTGTTATCGGAACCCGTGTGGTAGACGGGACAGCAGTGACTCACCTTGAGCACAGTGGCGAAGGCGCCGTTCTGGACAGCGTGCCCAGAGGGGTAAGAAGGGTGAGTTGGCGACCCCTCGTTAACAGCCTGTGAAAACGAAGCGAACCCACGGCAGTGTTATCCAGAGTGGAACACATTAACTAACGGAGACTGCGCTAGCTTCCCGTCTAATGGTCTGCTCAATCGACGTATAAATGTGCACGTTGGACGTCGTCTATTGTCTCGTCGAAGACAAAAAATCGACAGATTGCAATTGTTTAACACAGAATTCATCTTTGCCCTCGCAAACGTAATTTAAAAAGTAGGGTTCGAGCCCGGGTAGACCCCGCGGATACGTGACGGATCGTGTATATTGTGCAGGTAATATATCGTTGATATCTTGAAATGTTGAGACATGAGTCAAGCCCTTGTCGCATGAAATTTGAGATGCCAAGAAAGACAGGCAATACGCCTGAAATGCGATGTCGACCCAAGCAATCTCAGATGAAGTTTCAATCGCATTGTACCTCGGTAGATTGCATAATCGTCTCGGACCTAGAGATCGCTTTTTCAGTGGATAAACTATCGCGTCTTACGGTTCAGAATTAAGCTAGTTTTGTTACAACCTATGCAAGTCGTATATGAAGTTCACCTGGGGGAGAAGGAAAGTGCGCGGGCGCCTGCGTCGCTGCCCGGTGATTTGCCTGTTGCGTCGCGCCACGCGCCTCAGCAACCGCCTGTTGTTGAGAAGCGAGTCGGGGAATTCTACATCGAGGTCGCCGTTTAGGACATTGTGGAGCGTTCCACCGACGGCCTGTCATGTCCCACAACCCAACAGATACGATTTGACGAGGTGAAAGGGGGCAGGTGTTTTCGATGGTGGAGTTAGCCACCATGCAATCTTTGCGACAGCATACATCACACTCGGACAGACGGCTCAAACATTTCAATCATATCGTCAAGAGGCCGTTGTGCCTGGAAGACAGCGAGGATTAGGACATCATTTTGTTTTGGTCGGCAACGGAATGATGATGGATCTTGTTTCGAGCGTCGTTAGGCGCGCTATAACAACGAAAAGCATATCCTGGCCACTCTAGTCAGACCGGCGTGGTCGTCGACTGGGGGTTTACCCAACCCTGTTGAGATAGCAAGACATAGTTACATCTCGTCCTCGAGATATACCTCGGCTGGGGGATGGTTCGTGAAGAGTACTGTACAATGTATCTAAGCTTCACGTTCGAGATGAGGCTATACAAGACCCCCACCAATTCAATATTTGTGTTCCTCCCAACGCCGATCGTGTTTTTCAGCCACTATTGCCTACGCAATGACGCCTCACCTCCGGACGGGCAAACAAGTGCACGTTCCACTTCTGGTACCACGAGGCCCTCTGAGCCAGTTCGCCGGTTCCGACAAGCCTCATAATGTGGGAGGTGCCGTAGTTGACGAAACCGACCTGGCGGCCGTTTTCTGTGTACGGCCCGTTGAAACCAGGACGGCTGATGGCTCCTTCTTCGATAAGAATCAGTGCAGCTCGGTAAGCCTCCCTGCACACAGTAACGGTTGGTCGTCAGATGGTTGGACGTGAATACTGACTCAACACAGATGCATTTCGTCTGCTTTGAAATATGTGCTCTAGTATATGTGAGATCACGTGCACCTTGGTGACACAAAATAGCTTGCGGGCGTTGGCATGATTTCATATCATCGTCGGTGGGCAGGTGCAATCAAGGGTTGACGTTTCAGACTCTCGCGGCGGATAAAATGGCGGTTGCCAGGTAGTGAATCTTAAGGCTTCAAATTTACTAGTAGGACATGCCGCGCGAACAAAGTACGGTATTCTCACGTGTTGATGGTATCGGTAGCTGACGTGGTCGCAAGGTCGCGGGCGCTTCTGATGTACCGCTTCACAGGGTCTACCTCCTCCGGCGAGTCAGGTTTGCCACCGTTCTGCAAACGGATCGAGCATGAGTTGGAGGTTATGACGAAAAAAGGCATCGTGTGACTTCTGATATGATCATCGCCCCGCTGCATTGAGTGGTTCAAACAAGCACGTGAGCGGTATAGAACCTGCCATTCCAATTGCCATGATCGTGTGAACTGAAAGCTCCCAGCGTTCGATCGGTACTTCAGTGGGCATGTTCGTGCTTGCAGTGCGGTTGAGTAAGCAGTTGTGAATTTTTCCCTGCTTTTCAGACAACAAGAATATCCACCATCGCATTGCGGTTGCGCGCCTTTTCGTTCTTGCTGTAGTGTCATACGACCCGAACAGCAATAGAAATCCCTTCTAGAGATAAATGTATGGGCTCTATCAAGTACCATCCCACGGGGTGCACGACGTCATTGTTGGAAAATCTATGTACCAGCGATGGAGTACTGTACAAAGAGCTGACCAGAATAATCTATGAAACGGCTAGCGTTCACCAGCTCTCACGCGCGTGGTTCGTGGCGAACGCGTCGTGTCACGGTCGATGTAATTTGATGGATAGGCTAACCTGTATGAAGAGCCATTCGTCGTAATCGGCCATGTAGTCTACTCCAGGTGCGAATGTCGTCAGCTGAGCTTTGACCGTGATGGAGTCGATGGTGAAGTCCTTCACCAGTAGCTGGTTGAGGCCAATCGGCGGGAAGCGACCATAGCATCGAGGAACGGGGTAGATTAGTAGGGTACACCCTCTACGTGTCAAAGACATCCTTATAATTTTACGTCAAATTTGAAACGATTCATCCCAGGCGAACCGTAAATATTCTACCGCATCGCCAAGCCGAAAGCACTGAAAACGCAACCAACGGTGTACCGGCATACATGTGGGCATGGAAGTAAGCTTTGCTTTTTTTCACGCTGCCATCATTAACGTCAATTACTCTCCAACTGCGAACCGGTGTCTTGATACAAAATATATAACAAGGCATAGAAAGGCCAAACAACGAAAGCAGGTGAACTCGGTGACTGAGGCTTGAACAATTGCAGACTCCAAGTCCGATGGCATACAGCACCTGGGAAACGAAGGGTCCTGTCTCGACTCCGAGCGCTGACGACCGGAAGAGCTGTGTCTGTGGGTCGGCTCTGCCATCCGGCCCGACGGCCACCATATTCATGTCGGCGAAACCCGGCATGGTGGCCAAGTTGTCTGTCAATTATCCAACGTTCAGAACGAACGGGCAGCAGTGGACATCATGAGAACAGTAAGTTAGGATTATGTAGCTTAGTGTATATTGCGCCTACCCACACTCACCAGGGAATGTGGCATTGCCAATAGCATCTCCCACAACAAACACACACTATACAGATTCCTTCTATGCGTGCCGATATATATAGATTCACATCCGCGCAGTGCAGCAATGGCTGGGATACGAATCTGTTCCAAATGGGATATATATGCTGAAAATGGTACTTTTGTGAAACTAAATGTTATTATATTTGTACAATAAAGTACAACCAACTCACAATAAGCATCGCCTTGGAAATATCGAGGCATCTTTTTGTCTCAGCCCATTATCGAGCACACTGCATCTGCGATGCCATCTCTCATAGCAAAGAGAATGAAGTGAACTTTCCATGCAGGTAACGTCATGTCTACATACACGGACGTAGTATTCTGCTACAAGCTGCAACCTAAATAGGTGAATAGATGCGTATTACCTGCTGCCTCCACAGTTGCGCGGTCTTCACCGTATTGGGAGAAGGGTACGTCCCTCGTCAGGGCCATCCAGTACAGTTCAGCCATTTGAGCAGCCTGACGTGTCATGGATACAACGCGTTCGTTCCGGTTGAGGAGCGTCTTAGATGTCATCCAACCGAACGCACGTGTAACACTCTCGTGCGGGACGGACGAAACAAAGTTGACAAGGCTTTATGTCGACCAACAACAGTATCGACAAGGTAAATCAACGGCGGACTCCTGCTCGGGTGCCAAACGCAACGTTTCGCTAAATGACCTCTTCATCAAACAGCAACGCCCTCTAACTCCAGAAACGACCGCGGCTCACCAGGTCCTCAGAGTTGAGCAGTGAAGCGCTTGGGATGGTTAAGGCGGGGCTGTGGGGAACACCCGCAGTTCACGAACAGCGATGAACGCAGTGCCGATGACGAAACCGAAGCAAATATGAGATAGCATACAACCGTAGGGTGCCGACACGAACATCGCAGTCACCGTTGAGCACGGGGTGGAGCCGATGGCGAGGGTGAGAGTTGTCCACGGTATATTGTTTGACATACGGACGGGTGGAATGGACCCGGGGAAATACCAGCGAAGGGGCCAGCGGGGTGCGGGACGGACGACAGACGAGGGGGAATGACGCGAACGAGGGTGTCGGTAAGACGGTCGAACGGTGTGGTAGCCGGTATATGTTGAGCAATGTCGTCTTAAAATACTATGCCGCTGACAATACATCTAGGGGGCGAGTTGTATACATCCAGGGGCCACTTGATCAACGGCAAACCCGCTGGGGTCGATACAGTGTGCGTCATATATTTCATGCCGAACGTTGGCTATCAGAACAAGGATTGCTGTCGCTGAAATACTACACTTGTTGTCGACCGTGGTCGGATCTTGCGATCGGTATAGTCACTCTCGACATTTTTTATTGTTGGCGTCTTTACGTGTTTGCTTATGGCGTCCTGACCGAGTTTGCTACCGCTGAGCACAGCGTCAGCGATTTTCTTAATCTTTCAGCCGTGTCTTGATTCACAGATCGGCAAAAAGCTTGCCAACATCGCCTTTAGAATGATGGACGATGGTCAAAGTACTCAAAGTTGCAGAGCATTTACGTACCCGGAAGCTCCTGCCATGTCTACTGCGATACCCCCGAGGGGGTTGACTAGGAAGCCGTCGTCGTCTCCGGCCGGCACCTGCTCGCACGTGTCAAAATCTCCTTCGGCAACGCACTCGATAAGAGCGTCAAAGGCCTCGCTGTCGACCTGGAATATCGCAAGGATCAACGAAGCAGCATTCAAATGGCACACCACGCGTGAGGAACCGAACACAAGGGTTAGTAGGTATCATACACATGCCAGAGAAAAATAGCCACAAACTGGTGCACACATTATCTTTGGCACGAAACGGCTGGGTAAATCGTTGTGCCATCCGAATGTTGCCAAGGTTGCTAGTGGCCATATACTGTACGACATTTCAGAAAGGTAGTTGTTGTGTTCAGCCTAGAGTGGGTCACTGGCGACGTTAGATATTGGAAATCGCTACCATGTCGTCGAGTGGGGTATACGCTTACACCGTTTTATGCGGGTGGATGCCGTTTCCAAGAACAAAATCAACTGTCAGTGTAAAAACCACGTCACCACCTACATAGTCTAGGACAAACACACTTTACAACTCTGTACCCCATCATAAATTCGCAGGCAGCACAATGAACATTGTTAATGACTATTGTAGGGTTCGGCGGCGTATTGAATAGTAAAACACAGATATGATCGAACAAACTGTCCGTAATTTCATCGCTCGAGTGGGCGGCCCGTCAGTCAACATGCTTTTGTCCGAACTTATGACCCCCTCATATTGTAGTATTCCGCTGTTCCCTCTTCCCTTGGCCCTTCCCTTGGCCTATGGAGAATACCTCCTATACAGCAGTAGTAACCAGCATGCACCATTACTCTGTGGAGGGTGCCACCCGAACAAACTGGCGTGCTTTCCTTACTCCAAAACAGTATACAGCATGAAGCGTTCGAGTCGAAAGTGGTAAATCAGTAATCTTCTCTTTCTGTTGCACCTGCCCGAGGCTGTCGTGCGGCAGCGACTTGTGGAACGTGGCGGCGGATGACAGGTCTCCATTGTTTTCGTGGAGCGTGCCTACCGATGCTGCAAACTCGGTTTCCGCCCATTCAGTCCGCTGGGTCAGCGCGCTGGCAGCTCTTTCTGCGGGCTGTACGTCACGTGGCATGGCAACGGACGAGATACGAACCGAAACGGTAAAAGTCATGGTTAGACGGTCCACACCAGCATCAATGTTTTTAGTCAGCCACCAAAGGGTCGCGTTCGACTGCCTTATCGTGCAAGGTCAGTGTAACTATCCCTGAGGGTCAAACCATGTTGTGAGCAGTGATGTTCAGTGTCCATAATGTCTCCATTGGCGACCTGCTGTGAAATATGACTCGAAAATATTGCTAAACAAATGGTATCGTCGCCGACGGTCGACGGGTATATGCGCACAGCTTGACGGTATTTACACCACTCCGAACCAAGCATGGATATTGTTGCCAGTGTTTGGTTCACTCATCGAGACGGTACAGGCAGTATTATGTCAATGCAGACATAAAATCGAAAAGCTCACTGGGACTGCATTAGAAGCTCATTGTTTCATAGGAGCGCTCATTCCTCTCCCCCCACCCTGCACCCGGCATCTTTCGGAGACCGCTGCACACTACGTGATTGTCGGCACTCACGGTTCCAGTGGGGTCAAGAGCGTCATCGGTCACGGGGGGACGAGGACGGGGGCGTCCGCGGCGTCCACTCGCTTGAAGACGTCGTGAAAGGCTCTCGTTCAAGGCGTTCATCGGTGGCGATGCTGCATCATCTACACCGCCAGTTGACCCGTATTCAGCGACTTCTTGCACCGACGAGTCCGCGCTTGCTCCAGAGAAAACACCGAAGGCGATGACGGCCACAGCGCCAGCGGATCCCGCAAGCCCCTTCATGCTGCGTTTGGGTGTCGTCCTTGATGAGCTCACGTTTCCGCTGTTTTTCATTGATTCAAGGCAATCATACGAAGTAGAACGCAGTTGTAAGTTTCGTCGATTGAGAGGGCGGTGAGGTCGCTAGAGGGGGCGAGAGGAATACCAACGGTGTTTTTGTTTGTTTCGTGGATAGCACCGTCAGCCGATTATTCTGCTCTTCATAACACTCGGCCACGAGATCCCTGCTCGACAAACTTGTTGGAAATCCATGGCCTGCCACCGACAGTCTTCGCGGCCCGCGCGCGAGGCACAAACGACATCGTTCTACATTATTCCCAGTGGCTAGTACTGGTATTTTATTTGTTTTCCATTAATGTTTGACATACCGGGTGTCACTCACTCTTGGTCGTATCGATAAATAGAAGAGTGCGTAGCAGGTGCGTCAGCGTCCAATTCTCGAGTGGCAGCAGGGGTGTCTTCTGAGTGTAGTAAGACGTTGGGAGGGAGAGATGGCGGAATGACAAGGAAGGGTGAGCCAAGACACCAAGCGGATCTGTGAAGCGCATCTTGTGTTAATGCCATCTTCCGTATCCAGGTGTGGGCGAAGAGCGTATTATTTGATGCTTCCAGAGGTGGGGCTGATGGTGGTCTCTGAGGCCACGATCAGGTTTGTGATTCCGCATTAAATATTGAAACGTTCAGATAATATAGTAGAATGCATGATTCTGTAAACGACGTACGCAATAGATGTATGTGAGCAACCTGGTTGTTCCTCACTTTTGCCTCAGCAGTGCGAGGTAGGGCGGTCCCGCGTACCGCATCGCAATAGTAATGTATATCACACGACGCCCTGTGTCTACTCATAGGCCATAACCGACAGTATCTCCTTTTCGAAAAAGGAAGGACGACAGTTCGGTCTATTCGGTTCAAATTATGTAAACGGATACTTAGATTGTAGTTTCTGCCTAACCGCATTCTTCCTGACGCTAGATACTGCACCAGTTTTTCGACAGACCATACCCACACCCCAGGCGTCGGGAAATATAGAGTAAACTCCAAGAGGACACGCGGGCGAATTGATAGGATAACAATTGTTTCTTGCACATATTTGAGGAGGCACGAAGCCATGGGTGTATGGCGTATCAAAAGAGAGATGCGATGTTCTAAATTTGCAGCTAACTGTTGCCGCGCCAATAACAGCTCTGGTAATTGTGGTGGTTTTTGAAATATTGACCACGCACCAACATAAAGTTATGTGACAACGCCGATCATGCAGCTATGCATTACGTATCAACATATGTGTTTCTGACCACGCGGAGCATGACTTGTCGGAATATTTGTGACGTTAAACTAAACGATAGGAATTACTGGGAATGAGTGATATATAAAGCAAGTAAGGCCCAGCCATGCTACAATGTTTACATAATGTATATACTTGAAATGTCTGCCCACAGCAGCAGTAAAATTAACAACCAGTATGTTTGTGTCAACAACTCCAAGTGCTCAAAATTGGTATAACGATACTACTCTATACATTTAGTGCTGCTCGGCAATACAACGGTAAGGCGCAGAAAGAGAGGTAAACGCGTAGTGTTGCTTAGTTGGGAATCGTTTTGTTTTCATTTTACAAAATCAGCCATTTAACTGTACTTTGTGTTGTTTACTGTTAATGTGTACAGGCTGGTTGGGGTCGATCGAGGGAAAGTTGACGGTCGTTGTTTCAAGGAGTACCGTATAATTTTCCGCGATATTTTGTGAGTCAGAGCGAACTCTGTACCCAACCAGAGTCGCAAATGTATGTGCCTTGTTCTAGTTTCGGTCGTTCTTTTTGCCGGATAAGTTCGAAGCCCCCTACGTAAACCAAATAGTTTCAGCAGTAATACATATTATTATGAGCAAAACGTGGGGGGGCGGTCCTCGGAAAAGACAAGAAGAACACGCGTATATCTACTACTACTGTGGTCGACGACGGGGTGGACATCTGTTCGGTTGGGCGTTTATTCGCAAAAATGTGTCACTTACGTCGTCGGCTTTGTATGTAGCTGCGTGGTCAACTAGCTGAAGATTCAGTCGGCAATGCTTCCCCTGACAATGAACATGCGCAGGTTAAGTCTCCGAAATAAATGTATATATATATATATATAAAAACATTTATTTATTTATATTGTTTGCCTAGACGTACATGGGAGCAAGCGGTTCAGAAACTAGAGTAGAACTTCAATGGTGTTTGCTTGCGGGAACGCTCTACTGTTGTTGTTGCTGGTCTTCTTTCGGCCCACCGTCGCAATGTATGTACGTACCGCGGGCCTACTATACCGTAGGACCTAACCTACACCACCTGTTTCGTCCGCTGTTTTTTGCGATATATACGATACAAAACATGGGGAGCAAAAGAGTGGGTGGGGGTGGGTGCCGTTCGCTATCCAATGTTTTTCACAGTATTCCGCTCTGAGCGCCCACAACGACAGCACACTCCTTTAGGGACGACTTCGGTGAAGTCGAACCTCTCAAATCTTAACCCCCCTCACCTTGGCTTGTATCATGTTTGCCGGCGCAGCCTTGTGCACATGTACGATTGCTGAGCAGCAGTACAGATATTTAGCCGGTCGCCCCGGTGGTTCAAGTGGTTAACCTCGATTTCTACTTATGTTTGATTCCTGGGCTCGAGCCCCAGGTGGGTCCGGATTTTGTTTATATTTTCAAAATATAATTTTAAAAGATTCAATTGTTGAGAGCGCCTTGCAGCGTGGATAGGCACAATTAATTCAATGCGAGTCGACGAAGGAAGAAAAGGCTGAATTCTTCTCGCGATAAAAATGAAGGCACGTACCGTGGCGGGAAGGGGGGAGAAGAGCCTGCTACGTGACCCCAGATCTGAGTTACGAGTTGGAAGGAGAGAGAGAAGAAGATGTGCGAACATAATAAATGGGATGAGTAAAAAAACTTTTAACAAAAATGGACATCTTGGGCTAGCTAACGAGAAACAGCTATCCTTAACAGGTGTTACAAATTTACTGGGATATCATCCTTCAGTAACCTTGAGCTACTCTCTATGTGTTTTCTTGAAGTCGCGCTCGTAGCTGCGCACGACCCTATCGATGGTGGAGGACGAACGTGACATCTATCTGGTATGTTGACGTGTGTTTGCGTTCTCGTCTACTATTAAGACTATGTGAGTGACGTATGTACCCTCTTGGGCATCTTCTGGACGTAGAACGTAGTAACAAGACAACTAACTAAAACACTACCGTGTATCACAAACGTAAAGAGATTACATCCTCGCAAGAGAAACACATGAGTTCGTAGGTACAAAAATACAACTTCTTATTCCCTGCGCCACCTAAACGGTACCTGCTTGTGCTCCAGAAGCCAAAGTTGAGTCCAAGTTTTGTAATATCCTCCATTTGTAGGGCACTTCACATTTATGTTGACTTTTAAAGAATGCAGAAAAATTGTCGGAACCAACTTACATATATTGCAGAAAATAGGTTGGTTCCGACAGGAAGGCATACCAGGAATATATATATATATATATATAATGTGTGTAGCCAAAACATACTCCATCAAGTACATTCAAATTTGGTTAATGCTCTGTCGTTGCTTATTGTGTCTCGCCAGTTGGGTGCCTAGGATCCCCGGCCGCTCCATCGGAGGGCTGACTATTTGTTTCCTCCTTCTGAATAGCAGTAGCGTGGTGAATAGGAAAGGCCCACCGCAGGTTCAAAGTACTAAACGGGAGCGGGGTGGCAAGCGGAGTATGATTTTCCCACCTCATTTCATTTCGGGAATATTGCCAGAATGGTACGAAACTGCAAAGTAAGTGGAGGCTTTCCCTGCTTTATCCGTGGTCCCTCGATCGCATCACCTCAGCAAAGAAAATATATATATATATATATATATATATATATATATATATATATTTGAATGCGAAATGAAGAAAAATCATATGGCATGTTTCAATCTACCACTCACGCACATCCTGCTGTCAAGCATTTTATCGGCCTACGAATACGTATGGTGTGCCAGATACGCGATGGCGTACCGTGATATGTTAGTACCCTCACCAATGCGGTTCGGCATTGACACAAAAATGAAAAGTATTCGTATACAAAAATAAATATGCAGATTAGACCGAGGTGTCCTCTTTGCGACCTTCGAGCCCCGAGCTTGTGTTATCGGTTTTGACCTGAGAGTACAGCCCTCGAGACGTTCATACGCGCGACGTTGTTCCTGTCACGCACTTCTATGGCTGACCAAGGATCAACAACGTTGGTCGATTTTGAAACGGATGTGCACGTGGTTTACATAGAAGAACGTGAAGTACAGAGTATGGCAGAATGAAGAAAAGATTGCATGCTGTAGGTTTATCATGTGCCCTAGTCTGTCCCTTGTTTGTTCGTTTGTTTGTGTGTTTCCCCCCTCATTTAGTATGTTCGCACTCCTTTTTCATCCAGTTTCAACACCAACATCAAATGCGGGGTCTCTTGTCCCTTCTGACAACTACTTACGGTTCATGCCCTGAATAAACTCGCGAGAAGGCTGCAGCCAGTTCTTCCCGCTCGTCACTTGCATCGAGTTTTGCCCAATAATAAACTCACGCTTCGAAGGCGCTCTCAGCAATTGATTGGTTCCTCCCCATCGTAGAGAAAAATACCGAACTCGACGCGGTGGGATTCCAACTCGGGTACTAATGCTAGTATATCATTCGAGGCCCACCGTGTGTTCTTTCGTGTTGATTGAGGCGAAGGCAACGTGTAGCTCAATCGTCTCGGCAAAGTTTTACCTTACTAGCACATGATTCGGGCAGACGGAAGAAACTAACTAGTAGGCATTGCAGCTAACGGCTGATCTTGCAATAGAAAATGTTAGGTCGGGAGCTGACCACTGCGACAACTTGGCAGCGTACGGAGTGCACCTTGCTCGGAACGAGCACCATGGCAGCACGGTAAAACGTAGATCCGCTGTCTATTGGATATACATGCGAGTGAATGTCGAAAAATCACTCGTAGGCCAAGCAAGGCGGGAATACTTGTGGTGGCGCGCGCACGCTTCTTGGGACGGGGAGACCTGGCCGTGGAGACTATCGATAAACCCGAATCATCTACCGTACATAGAACCTTGTTGTGCTGTCGCTGCTTGGATACACGGAGCGATACACTACCGTTTCTTAATGACAGCGTCAGACAAAGCCACACAACCATCCTGCTGTAGAATGAGTAGAATTTATTCTTACACAATAAAACGGCATTACTGCCGAAGAGGTGCAGCTGTTTCGGGAGTGTTGGGGACAGAGGGCCAACCTGGGTATGTCGTGGTTGGAGCATTTACACGTTTATTTCTTCTTTCACTGCGGGCCTGTCGATAAAAACCCTTCAAATATAGGTGTATCGTCCAATCCCCTTGATTGAGGTAAAACTGTTTTACGTATTATTTGCTACTTATCGTGTTTTGTGGTGCTCGTACAAGACGATTCTTTGGTCAACTGTTGTTGTTTTCACTGTGCTAGTGTCTAGTATCCCCATATATATTTGTGAATGTATGTGCTGGACACGCACTTATTTCCTACCCTTGATTGAGGCGATAAGCGCCCGGACTTCGCGCTCGGCAGATGTCACCCTCGATAGTATATAGACTATATGATAGCCAACCGCTGCACGAGCGGACACATGCACCTAAAAAGAATCGATCGATGGGCACAAGTCAGGAGATTCTTCAGATACCACTCTGACCGTATAAACCCGATACAAGTTGATTTTTTTACTTTTATATTGTTGAGGCAAATCATATACCAGACCTTCATTATTAGCTGCTTTATAGCTCATTCTTGTGATTCTGATCGAGTGACCCTTGATGATTCAATGTCGACGGGCAGCACACCGAATTAATATAAGAGCCCGCCAGTCCCCCGGCGTCATAGACATAGTGGGTTCGGAGAAATTGATAAACTCCCCGCTTCACAAAAGATCACATCAAGTGTGGTGCACGACACGCGTACATAGTATGCCGTTGTAAGGTTAAAGTTGAATCTTGGGAAAGTGTTATATATGTTTGCGGTATTGTTGCCTATGTGCTCTCAGTGTTGCTCAGCGTTCCTAGACGTGAACAATTTTCTTTGTTGAAGCTAGCGCCAGATGAAGTTTACCTCACGGAACGCAACTGCCCCATCGTGAATCCCGAGCTCGATTTTGTCGGGGGCGGCCTCGAGCGTGCTTGCGCCGTACCCCGGTGGCCGCCTGGCAGGGCGTGAGTATAATGCGTCAGCTGCGCGAGGGGCGAGTTGAGTGGTCGATATTTGATTTATCACAGGTTCGTGGCCAAAGCATTTGGTTGTCGGCGTCATCGTCGCGCTGGCGGGCCTACTCTTGGCCCGTAAAACCCTCTTTGAAAAAAACAAAATATCAGGTATGCTTTACCCTTGGAAATCCTCGCGACACGCTGACCCGCACATACCTCCCAGCGTATTAGCTACCACTCATGAATCAATACCACTATTGAAGGTGTCTACCAAGGTCAATAGTCTCAACTCGCACAATGCGAGATTCCACCGTTTCTTCTGGTGGTGCTGTATCCGTATTTGCCCATGAGGCGGGGATCCCAGAACCAACGGCCAACTCGTCGAGGGAAATTCCCACCAACATCGGGGCACCTGCAGTCTGTTGGTGTGGATAGTTCGAGTTCGCCATCGGAAAACGGCATGGACTGCAGGCGATCGATTCGTCTTGAAAAGCGTGGACGCATCACCGAGGTAGGCGACGGTGATGCTGTCGACGATTATGACATGGTGAGTCGGCCATACATTCGTTTTCCCAGGAGTCCGGCGACTTTGGGGGTGTATCCATTTAAATGTGTAAGTTTGAAATGCCGAGTTTGTGCGGTATATCGCGAGAAGTAGCCAAAGCAAGACGTGTGGCAAGCGACGATTCGCAGCCTCGCATGACACGTGCTATAAGAGTGCAATTCGATAGCCGAGGCACATGTTGAATAACACTCAAGCCCAAAAAATTGTGTTCCGAGGATATTGGGTTAAATTTCGCTGTATGTAGTGGATGAGCCGCAGCAGTCAGGTGTCCTTCAACTGAAAAAGGCTACTCCTGTGATGGTATGCGTTTGCAGTGGGGATGCGAACATAGGATCACGTTGTGCGATAACCCGGGGTGGAGCTTGAAACGTACCCCATTGCCTGTCTACATCGGATCGGTGGCATACATTCTGGGTCGGGACTTGATCGGAGCATATGTATTCGAGCCCTGAGCGCTGGACCAACGACGGCATCGCCCATAAATTGCCGTCGGCTTGCATAATATATAGTTTTATTGTGCAAGAAGGAGCAAACAACCCCTACGGTACGCAAAACCAGCTATATTGCACAATCAATTAACAAAACGGAGAACCTTGTGTGTATCTGCTACAGCCAACATTCAATCCATCGTTTCCAAAATCGAGAATATCGACAGAAAAATCTGTTTACGCGGGTGTACCGTCTAACCCTTCGGTGGCAAAACAAACAAATTGGTAGTATCGCGACCGGTAATACATGAATTCGAAGCATGTTTGAATATATGTATACAATTCCCTGTAATTGATAACGAGGGCAAGGTGCCTAATTAATGTCTGTTGTATACCAGTGCGGCAAAGTACCTTAGATCAAACTTTACAGTTTCCCGGTCAATGATTTCAGCCGGGTTCTCGGCAAAAGGGGAAAACTAACGCCAATGTAATACCCTTGGAACACCTCGCCTCCTCGACACTCAGGTCAGACACTACAACAGTACAAACAGACACACCACCCATACAGAGTATATAGGTGCTGGCACAACCACGAGAGAGGATGACTATCAACCTCCGTTAAGATTGTACGAACCGTGACCAAGATATTCACTTTCACCCAAGTGACGGCGTGGTCGATTTGATCAGAACCAGTTACATCCGTCATAGGTGCGACCCCCCCCCTCCACGCCTCCAACGTCGAGGGAAGACCTCTCCGAGAGCAGCTGCGTGTAGCGGGTGTTATCAACCGGCTATATCACGCCTTCAATGCACGCAATTAAGCGTAATGATTACATGTACTTGGGTGACCCACCCGGCTTTACATTAAAAACTTTGTGTGGTTACACAGACATAGATGGGCGGCATTAACACTGTGATTGCGTAGGGGGGACAATGTGAAACTTCCCTTTCTGTGGCAGTAGGAGGGACGGCGGGCCAGTTTGGTGGTCTCCTTTCTGCCAAACGTGAGACTGCCTATGCCATGTGTACATAACTGAACATATATGGACACTACGCTTCTCTGGTACTTGATGAAGAACAAACAATTACTAGACTAAGTGTACATTGGCAAGCATACGTGTTCCCATCACCACAAAGATATAATTGAAAGACAACAAAACTACGAGCCAACACCGTTGTGACTACTGCTGCTTCGAGGATTGGAACACACAGACCGAATTAGACACCAGTGTGTTTGCCCACCGATATATTCACTGAACTAGATAGTCATGCTTTCCCGACGCGGATAGAGCCATGCGGACGCCCTTCGTTCTGGGGGGGGGGCAGGGCAGGCCTACCTAAAACAGTTTATACGGTACGAACTACCCCTGGAGTCCCAACAGGAAGTTCGGTACGAACGCATGCGCTCTATCGAAATTGGAAGTTGACCCAAGCATACTCGTCGAACATACGGAAGGCCATCGCCTTCTAGCATCGAACAATCGTTCATGAACCTCACCCTCTTGTCAACCATGTTAAGCAAAAAACAGCAGCAACGAAAAGTACAAACCGACATGTTACACAATTTCAAAACAACACTTGCTACCTTCCTCGTGGCACAGAATTTGTGTGGAGGCATACATGAGCATTTGTTCAACCAGAAGCAAACAAATCCGTTGCAAACTACCCGCCTTGGACACCAACTTCGAGTTAGAGGCAGGGGGTGATTCATCCGCCTGCTAATCAAGTACGGCGTCTGTCTTCGCAGTATCAAGGTATTGTGAATATCGCTTACAGACTAGATTACAACTCCTATACCATTGCCGAGACATGAAAGTTGAAGTTCTCACACCTCGGGTTTCCAGTAGGTCGCCGAACGCTACTCAACTAGATACGAAGGCCAATTAATCGCATATGGTTGACTAAGTTCCGGCCAGAGCAGTCGTGCGGATGCACCAATGATACCGCCGGTACAGTGAGGCCACAACCGGGGTTCGGCACCGTCCTCGGGAGTGGTACAGTATACGGTTGGCCTTGTTGGACATGTTAGCACAAGTCAGCGCCCATGAACGCGTCACCGCTGCACCTCTGGTTGTCGACGAAGAAAGACCCGTCGGTTTCTAGTCGGATCGTCTGGCCTGACATCAGGCGGAACTCGTAGGGCTCGTTCTCTGGGAATGCCACGGCCTCCTGCAATCGATAATACGGGATACGCAAGGAACAATGATCAGTTGATCACACTTACCAATCAAAAGTAGTACATGCGCAGCATGCTCAACAAGAGCAACGGTAAGACAGTCCTGGGGGAGCAGAAGCTAGCAGCAGCAGGGGCAATGTACGCCAGCGCAGTAGCACTTTTGTTAATGCCCTTCGCTGTACCTATGTAAGGTAAAATGTAACCTTTTATTCGTAAGTAGACGTCTGAGGTGCGTGCGGTCTCTCACCTGCTGCAGGATACGGACACCGGCCATCTCGCCGAGGAGTAATCCTTCTTGACCGTCCATCCTCCAGTGAATACCCATCATCTGCCTTCATTCCCCAGCACAGCAAGCAAAACAAGGGCAACGCTCGTTACGGTTGGTTCGATTCATTGGGCACTATGCCACGCACGAAATACGAAATATTTGACTAGAGAAAGACGCCAAATAGACGTGGTAGTACGGGCGGGTATGATCGGTGGTTCCAATCGCTCCCAACAAAGTCCCTTACTCTCTATTTACCTGCCGAATGCGACGTTGACGGCCAATTTGTTGATCTCTCCCTCGTACGTCAGGCATTCGTCGCCAGTGTAGGGCAGAAGGGTCAACCCTTCATCATCCGGGACAACGGGGTTGCTGAAGCACGAAGCGCCACGCTCCAGTCCGACAAGTGCCTGTGGTACACGGTGACGGGTTGAGGCAGATGTAACAAACATAATCTTCAAAATGAAAACGTTCTGCAGTCTTCCAATGGCGCTGAGTGGATCAGCAGTGCTGGTTTCTCGTTCGCATCACTATGCCTTGCTTAACCCCGACCGGAGAAACAGAGAAGGCACGAGGGTATGATTTGGAATCACAACGAGCAAACATTTGCAGGTTTGGGACGATTCCGCGGTGTTTTAATGACGACGTAAACAGGACACCACCGTAAAATCTCGAACGTTTGACGTCGCACTGTGATTACAGGTCCGCCGCGATCTCAACCACAACACATACTGTTTAGTATGCATGTGCTATATAATATACTGGTGTGCTGACAACGATGAATGTATTTCGTTGGATAATGCGCTATCAAACATTTTTCAGCCGACGACCGAGATGAGATACCGACATCAACTAACTGCTGGCTGGTTAGCATTCGGTCAGGCAGTGATATTATGACGCTACTGTTCGTACGACGTTTCCGATGCGACCAATGTGATCATTGAGTGTTTCTCGACGGCTCTGCCTAAGGGAGACGGTAGATCAGTTACATGACAAACGATAATTTGAAACAACCAATCAGCGATGAGAGGCAATTCATGGCGTGAATACAATGACCGATCGCCCAGACTTGAAACAATATCGGAGTATGGGACAGAAAGCCAGGAACTAAAACCATACGTTGACTCCAGTTCCGTGGGATATTTGGAGCTGTTATCCCTGCTGCTTCGTCCTTTCCCAACAGTGATACACATACAACCATCGCTGTTTCGCTGTTATCGGAACCCGTGTGGTAGACGGGACAGCAGTGACTCACCTTGAGCACAGTGGCGAAGGCGCCGTTCTGGACAGCGTGCCCAGAGGGGTAAGAAGGGTGAGTTGGCGACCCCTCGTTAACAGCCTGTGAAAACGAAGCGAACCCACGGCAGTGTTATCCAGAGTGGAACACATTAACTAACGGAGACTGCGCTAGCTTCCCGTCTAATGGTCTGCTCAATCGACGTTTAAATGTGCACGTTTGACGTCGTCTATTGTCTCGTCGAAGACAAAAAATCGACAGATTGCAATTGTTTAACGCAGAATTCATCTTTGCCCTCGCAAACGTAATTTTTCAAGCAGGGTTCGAGCCCGGTTGGACCCTGCGGATACGTGACGGATCGTGTATATTGTGCAGGTAATATATCGTTGATATCTTGAAATGTTGAGACATGAGTCAAGCCCTTGTCGCATGAAGTTTGAGATGCCAAGAAAGACAGGCAATACGCCTGAAATGCGATGTCGACCCAAGCAATCTCAGATGAAGTTTCAATCGCATTAAACCTCGGTAGATTGCATAATAGTCTCGGACCTAGAGATCGCTTTTCCAGTGGATAAACTATCGCGTCTTACGGTTCAGAATTAAGTTAGTTTTGTTACAACCTATGCAAGTCGTATATGAAGTTCACCTGGGGGAGAAGGAAAGTGCGCGGGCGCCTGCGTCGCTGCCCGGTGATTTGCCTGTTGCGTCGCGCCACGCGCCTCAGCAACCGCCTGTTGTTGAGAAGCGAGTCGGGGAATTCTACATCGAGGTCGCCGTTTAGGACATTGTGGAGCGTTCCACCGACGGCCTGTCATGTCCCACAACCCAACAGATACGATTTGACGAGGTGAAAGGGGGCAGGTGTTTTCGATGGTGGAGTTAGCCACCATGCAATCTTTGCGACAGCATACATCACACTCGGACAGACGGCTTTTAATTTTCAATCATATCGTCAAGAGGCCGTTGTGCCTGGAAGACAGCGAGGATTAGGACATCATATTGTTTTGGTCGGCAACGGAATGATGATGGATCTTGTTTCGAGCGTCGTTAGGAGCGCTATAACAACAGGTAGCATATCCTGGCCACTCCAGTCAGACCGGCGTGGTCGTCGACTGGGGGTCTACCCAACCCAGTTGAAATAGCAAGACTTAATTACATCTCGTCCTCGAGATATACCTCGGCTGGGGGATGGTTCGTGAGGAGTACTGTACAATGTATCTAAGCTTCACGTTCTAGATGAGGCTATACAGGACCCCCACCAATTATATATTTGTGTTCCTCCCAACGCCGATCGTGTTTTTCAGCGACTATTGCCTACGCAATGACGCCTCACCTCCGGACGGGCAAACAAGTGCACGTTCCACTTCTGGTACCACGAGGCCCTCTGAGCCAGTTCGCCGGTTCCGACAAGCCTCATAATGTGGGAGGTGCCGTAGTTGACGAAACCGACCTGGCGGCCGTTTTCTGTGTACGGCCCGTTGAAACCAGGACGGCTGATGGCTCCTTCTTCGATAAGAATCAGTGCAGCTCGGTAAGCCTCCCTGCACACAGTAACGGTTGGTCGTCAGATGGTTGGACGTGAATACTGACTCAACACAGATGCATTTCGTCTGCTTTGAAATATGTGCTCTATTATATATGAGATCACGTGCACCTTGGCGACACAAAATAGCTTGCGGGCGTTGGCATGATTTCATATCATCGTCGGTGGGCAGGTGCAATCAAAGGTTGACGTTTCAGACTCTCGCGGCGGATAAAATAACGGTTGCCAGGTAGTTAGTCTTGAGGCTTCAAATTTAGGAGTAGGACATGCCGCGCGAACAAAGTACGGTATTCTCACGTGTTGATGGTATCGGTAGCTGACGTGGTCGCAAGGTCGCGGGCGCTTCTGATGTACCGCTTCACGGGGTCTACCTCCTCCGGCGAGTCAGGTTTGCCACCGTTCTGCAAACGGATCGAGCATGAGTTGGAGGTTATGACGAAAAAAGGCATCGTGTGACTTCTGATATGATCATCGCCCCGCTGCATTGAGTGGTTCAAACAAGCACGTGAGCGGTATAGAACCTGCCATTCCAATTGCCATGATCGTGTGAACTGAAAGCTCTCAGCGTTCGATCGGTACTTCAGTGGGCATGTTCGTGCTTGCAGTGCGGTTGAGTAAGCAGTTGTGAAATTTTCCCTGCTTTTCAGACAACAAGAATATCGAAGATCGCATTGCGGTTGCGCGCCTTTTCGTTCTTGCTGTAGTGTCATACGACCCGAACAGCAATAGAAATCCCTTCTAGAGATAAATGTATGGGCTCTATCAAGTACCATCCCACGGGGTGCACGACGTCATTGTTGGAAAATCTATGTACCAGCGATGGAGTACTGTACAAAGAGCTGACCAGAATAATCTATGAAACGGCTAGCGTTCACCAGCTCTCACGCGCGTGGTTCGTGGCGAACGCGTCGTGTCACGGTCGACGTAATTTGACGGATAGGCTAACCTGTATAAAGAGCCATTCGTCGTAATCGGCCATGTAGTCTACTCCAGGTGCGAATGTCGTCAGCTGAGCTTTGACCGTGATGGAGTCGATGGTGAAGTCCTTCACCAGTAGCTGGTTGAGGCCAATCGGCGGGAAGCGACCATAGCATCGAGGAACGGGGTAGATTAGTAGGGTACACCCTCTACGTGTCAAAGACATCCTTAAACGTTTACGTCAAAATTGAAACGATCCATCCCAGGCGAACGGCAAACATCCTACCACATCTCCAAACCGAAAGCACTGAAAACGCAACCAACGGTGTACCGGCATACATGTGGGCATGGAAGTAAGCTTTGCTTTTTTTCACGCTGCCATCATTAACGTCAATGTATCTCCAGCGGCGAACCGATGTCTTGATACAAAATATTGATAATGTATGGAAAGGCCAAACAACGAAAGCAGGCGAACTCGGTGACTGAGGCTTGAACAATTGCAGACTCCAAGTCCGATGGCATACAGCACCTGGGAAACGAAGGGTCCTGTCTCGACTCCGAGCGCTGACGACCGGAAGAGCTGTGTCTGTGGGTCGGCTCTGCCATCCGGCCCGACGGCCACCATATTCATGTCGGCGAAACCCGGCATGGTGGCCAAGTTGTCTGTCAATTATCCAACGTTCAGAACGAACGGGCAGCAGTGGACATCATGAGAACAGTATGTTAGGATTATGTAGCTTAGTGTATATTGCGCCTACCCACACTCACGAGGGAATGTGGCATTGCCAATAGCACCCCCCACAACAAACACACACTATACAGATTCCTTCTATGCGTGCCGATATATATAGATTCACATCCGCGCAGTGCAGCAATGGCTGGGATGCGAATCTGTTCCAAATTGGATATATATGCTGAAAATGGTACTTTTGTGAAACTAAATGTAACTTATTATATTTGTACAATAAAGTACAACCCACTCACAATAAGCATCGCCTTGGAAATATCGAGGCTTTGTAACAGCCCATTATCGAGCACACTGCATCTGCGATGCTACCTCTCATGGCAAAGATAATGAGGTGAACTCTCCCTGCAGGTAACGTCATCTCTACCTACAGGGACGTAGTATTCTGCTACAAGCTGCAACCTAAATAGGTGAATAGATGCGTATTACCTGCTGCCTCCACAGTCGCGCGGTCTTCACCGTATTGGGAGAAGGGTACGTCCCTCGTCAGGGCCATCCAGTACAGTTCAGCCATTTGAGCAGCCTGAGGTGTCATGGATACAACGCGTTCGTTCCGGTTTAGGAGCGTCTTAGATATCATCCAACCGAACGCACGTGGGACACTCTCGTGCCGGGCGGACGAAACAAAGTTGACAAGGCTTGAGGTCGACCAACAACAGTATCGACAAGGTAAATCAACGGCGGACTCCTGTTCGGGTGCCAAACGCAACGTTTCGCTACGTGACCTCTTCATCAAACAGCAACGCCCTCTAACTCCAGAAACGACCGCGGCTTACCAGGTCCTCAGAGTTGAGCAGTGAAGCGCTTGGGATGGTTAAGGCGGGGCTGTGGGGAACACCCGCAGTTCACGAACAGCGATGAACGCAGTGCCGAGGACGAAACCGAAGCAAATATGAGATAGCATACAACCGTAGGGTGCCGACACGAACATCGCAGTCACCGTTGAGCACGGGGTGGAGCCGATGGCGAGGGTGAGAGTTGTCCACGGTATATTGTTTGACATACGGACGGGTGGAATGGACCCGGGAAAATACCAGCGAAGGGGCCAGCGGGGTGCAAGACGGACGACAGACGAGGGGGAATGACGCGAACCAGGGTGTCAGTAAGACGGTCGAACGGTGTGGTAGCCGGTATATGTTGAGCAATGTCGTCTTAAAATACTATGCCGCTGACAATACATCTAGGGGCCGAGTTGTATACATCCATGGGCCACTCGGTCAACGGCAAACCCGCTGGGATCGATACAGTGTGCGTCATATATTTCATGCTGAACGTTGGCTATCGGAACAAGGATTGCTGTCGCTGGAATACTACACTCGTGGTCGACCGTGGTCGGATCTCGCGATCGGTATAGTCACTCTCGACATTTTTTTTTTGTTGGCGTCTATACGTGTTTGCTTATGGCGTCCTGACCGAGTTTGATACTGCTGAGCACAGCGTCAGCGATTTTCTTAATCTTTCAGCCGTGTCATGATTCACAGATCGGCAAAAAGCTTGCCAACAACGCCTTTAGAATGATGGACGATGGTCAAAGTACTCCAAGTTGCAGAGCATTTACGTACCCGGAAGCTCCTGCCATGTCTACTGCGATACCCCCGAGGGGGTTGACTAGGAAGCCGTCGTCGTCTCCGGCCGGCACCTGCTCGCACGTGTCAAAATCTCCTTCGGCGACGCACTCGATAAGAGCGTCAAAGGCCTCGCTGTCGACCTGGAATATCGCAAGGATCAACGAAGCAGCATTCAAATGGCACACCACGCGTGAGGAACCGAACACAAGGGTTAGTAGGTATCATACAAATGCCAGAGAAAAATAGCCACAAACTTGTGCACACATTATCTTTACGATGAAACGGCTGGGTAAATCGTTGTGCCATCCGAATGTTGCCAAGGTTGCTAGTGGCCATATACTGTACGACATTTCAGAAAGGTAGTTGTTGTGTTCAGCCTAGAGTGGGTCACTGGCGACCTTAGATATTGGAAATCGCTACTATGTCGTCGAGTGGGGTATACGCTTACACCGTTTCATGCGGGTGGATGCCGTTTCCAAGAACAAAATCAACTGTCAGTGTAAAAACCACGTCACCACCTACATAGTCTAGGACAAACACACTTTACAACTCTGTACCCCATCATAAATTCGCAGGCAGCACAATGAACATTGTTAATGACTATTGTAGGGTTCGGCGGCGTATTGAATAGTAAAACACAGATATGATCGAACAAACTGTCCGTAATTTCATCGCTCGAGTGGGCCCGTCAGTCAACATGCTTTTGGCCGAACTTATGACCCCCTCATATTGTAGTATTCCGCTGTTCCCTCTTCCCTTGGCCCTTTCTATGGCCTATGGAGAATACCTCCTATACAGCAGTAGTAACCAGCATGCACCATTACTCTGTGGAGGGTGCCACCCGAACAAACTGGCGTGCTTTCCTTACTCCAAAACAGTATACAGCATGAAGCGTTCGAGTCGAAAGTGGTAAATCAGTAATCTTCTCTTTCTGTTGCACCTGTCCGAGGCTGTCGTGCGGCAGCGACTTGTGGAACGTGGCGGCGGATGACAGGTCGCCATTGTTTTCGTGGAGCGTGCCTACCGATGCTGCAAACTCGGTTTCCGCCCATTCAGTTCGCTGGGTCAGCGCGCTGGCAGCTCTTTCTGCGGGCTGTACGTCACGTGGCATGGCAACGGACGAGATACGAACCGAAACGGTAAAAGTCATGGTTAGACGGTCCACACCAGCCCCAATTGTTTTTAGTCAGCCACCAAAGGGCCGCTTTGGACTGCCGTATCGTGCGAGGTCAGTGTAACTATCCCTGAGGGTCAAACCGTGTTGTGAGCAGTGATGTTCAGTGTCCATAATGTCTCCATTGGCGACCTGCTGTGAAATATGGCTCGAAAATACTGCTAAACAAATGGTATCGTCGCCGACGGTCGACGGGGATATGCGCACAGCTTGACGGTATTTACACCACTCCGAACTAAGCTTGGATATTGTTTCCAGTGTTTGGTTCACTCATCGAGACGGTACAGGCAGTATTATGTCAATGCAAACATAAAACCGAAAAGCTCACTGGGACTGCAGTAAAAGCTCATTGTTTCATAGGAGCGCTCATTCCTTCCCCCCACCCTGCACCAGGCTTCTTTCGGAGACCGCTGCACACTACGTGATTGTCGGCACTCACGGTTCCAGTGGGGTCAAGAGCGTCATCGGTCACGGGGGGACGAGGACGGGGGCGTCCGCGGCGTCCACTCGCTTGAAGACGTCGTGAAAGGCTCTCGTCAAAGGCGTTCATCGGTGGCGATGCTGCATCATCTACACTGCCAGTTGACCCGTATTCAGCGACCTCTTGCACCGACGAGTCCGCGTTTGCCCCAGAGAAAACACCGAAGGCGATGACAGCCACAGCGCCGGCGGATCCCGCAAGCCCCTTCATGCTTCGTGTGTATTTCGTCTTTGATAAGCTCACGTTTCCGCTGTTTTTCATTTATTCAAGGAAATCATACGAAGTAGAACGCAGTTAGTTGTAAGTTTCGTCGATTGAGAGGGCGAGAGGAATACCAACGGTGTTTTAATTTGTTTTCGTGGATATCATCTTCAGGCGATACCTAGCCCCTGATAGCACTCGGCCACGAGATCTCTGCTCGACAAACTTGTTGGAAATCCATGGCGTACCTCCGACAGTCTTCGCGGCACCCGAGGCACATAACGACATCGTTCTACATTATTCCCAGTGGCTAGAACGGGTATTTGTTTTCCATTCATGTTCGACATACTGGGTGTCACTCACTCTGCGTCGTTTCGACAGATAGAAGAGTTCGTAGCAGATGCGTCGGCGTCCAATTCTCGAGTGGCAGCAGGGGTGTCTTCTGAGTGTAGTAAGAAGTTGGGAGGGAGAGATGGCGGAATGACAAGAAAGGGCGAGCCAAGACACCACGCCGATCTGTGAAGCGCATCTTGTGTGAATGCCATCTGCCGTATCAAGGTGTGGGTAAAGAGCGTATTATTTGATGCTTCCAGAGGTGGGGCTGATGGTGGTCTCTGAGGCCACGATCGGGTTTGTGATTCCGCATTGAAGATTGAAACGTTCAGATAATATAGTAGAACGCATGATACTGTGAACTACGTACGCAATAGTTGTATGTGAGCAACCTGGTTGTTCCTCACTTTTGCCTCAGCAGTGCGAGGTAGGGCGGTCCCGCGTACCGCATCGCAGTAGTGTATATCACACGACGCCCTGTGTCTACGCATAGGCCATAACCGACAGTATCTCCTTCTCGAAAAAGGAAGGACGACAGTTCGGTCTATTCGGTTCAAATTATGTGAACGGATACTTAGATTGTTTTTTCGAAAGACCATACCCACACCACAGGCGTGGGGAAATCTGTAGTAAACTTCAAGAGGACACGCGGGCGAATTGATAGGATAACAACTGCTTCCTGCACATCTTCGAGGAGGCACGAAGCCATGGGCGTATGTGGCAACAAAATACAGATATATGCTTTGTTCTAACTGTGTAGCTGTATATTGCCGCGTCGACAACAGCTCAGGAAATTTGTGGTGTTTGGGATAAAGATTACGTACCAACATAATTTTATCTGACCTCGCGGATCATGCAATTTCGCATGGCGTACCAACATCTGTTTTTCTGACCACGCGGAGCATGACTTGTCGGTATATGTTTATGACGTTAAACTCAACGATAGAAATTACACGTAATGCGGGATATCCACAGCAAGTAAGACTCATGTTGCAACACTTACATAAATGATTTACATGAAATAGGGACTGCCCACAGTAGCAGTATAATCCACTACCAGGTAGCAGATATGTTTGTGTCGACAGCTCCAAGTGCTCAACATTGCTATAACGATACTACCACTGCATACGTTTACTGTTGCTCAGCAATACAACAGTAAAGCGCAGATAGAGAGATATACAAAACGTGGGGGGTCGGTCCTCCGAATGGACCAGAAGAGCACGCGCATCACTGTTCAGGGTCTGTCTACTCTGGTCGACGACGGCGTGGACATCTGTTCGGTTGGGCGTTTATCCGCAAAAATGTGTCATCTACGTCGTCGGCTTGTATGTAGCTGCTGCGTGCTCAACTAGCTGCAGATTCAGTCGGCAATGTTTCGTCTGACAATGAACATGCGCGGGTTAGGTCTCCAATTTTCATCTTTAAAAAATGTACATTGTATATATCGTATGCCTCGAAGTACATGGGATCGAGCGGTTCAGAAACAAGAGTAGAACTTCAATGGTGTCCTTCTGCGGGAACGCTCCACCGATGTTGCTGGACTTCTTTCGACCCGCCGTCGCTAGGTACACTGATGTTGCGGGCCTACTATACCGTACGACCTACCCTCCACAACCTGTTTCGTTCGCCGGTAGTAACGATAAAGACGATACAAAACATTGGGAGCAAGATATTGGGTGGGCGGGTGGGTGCCGTTCGCTTTCCAACGTTTGTCACAAGATTTCGATCTGGGGGCCCACAACCACAACACACTCCTTAAGGGACGACTTCGGTGAAGTTTAACCTCTCTATCCCCCCCCCCCCCCCCCCTCACCTTGTCTTGTATCATGTCTGCCGGCGCAGCCTTGTATACATGTACCCTTGCTGAGCAGCAGTACAGATGTATGGACAGTTTGGGCTAGCTACGATAAACCGCCATCCCGAGCAGATAGATGTTATAATCTTACTGTGATATCATACTTGAGCAACCTTGAGCCTCGGCTACTACTCTGTATCGTTTTTTTGAAGTCGCGATCGTAGCTGCGCACGACTTTATTGATGGTGGAGGACGAACGTGACTTCTGGTATGTTGACGTATTTTTTAATTTTCGTCTACGTACTATTAATACCATCCATCTGAGTGATGTATGTATCCCCTCGGACAGCTCCTGCACGTAGAACGTCGTAACGAGACCACTACAACACTACTCTACTGTATATATATCACGAACATAAAAGAGACTACATCCGCGCAGTGAGAAATACGTGAGCTCATACGTACATAAACACAACTATTTATTACCTGCGTCACCAAAACGGTACCTGCCTGTGCCCCAGAAGCCAAAGTTGAGTCCAAGTTTTCGAACTTTGTCTTGTTAACCTCCATCTGTACGGGCAGTTCATATTTATGTGGACTTACGAACATTGGAGAAACTTTTGTTGGTTCCCACATGAAGGAGTGCCACTATATATATATGTAAATATATATATATATATATATATATATATATATATACCTGGTATATGTAACCAAGACATGCTCCATCAAGTACTTTCAACTTGGTTTATGCTCTGTCGTTGCTTTTTTGTCTGGCCTGTTGGGTGCCTAGGATCAGGGTGGTTGGTGGCCCCCAGGCCGCTCCTGCGGAGAGCTTACGCTTTGTTTGCTCCTTGTGGATGGGAGTGGGGTGGTTAACAGGAAATACCCACTCGAAGTTCAAAGTGCTGAAGGGGAGCGGGGTGGCACAAGCGGAGTTTGTTTTTATCGCCCTCGTTCGATTTCGGGAATATTGCCAGAATGCTCTGAAACTGATAAGTAAGTGGAGACTTTCTCTCCCTTTTTCCGTGGTCTGCCCGATCGCACTAAACAGGCTAATTAATATATATCAAAATCATATCGTATGTTTGAACCTACCACGCACGCACATCCTGCTGCCCATCATTTTTTGTCTACGTATGGTCTGCCAAGTACTCGATTACGTACCGTGATATGTTAGTACCCTCACCAATGCGGTTCGGCATTGATTGACACAAAAAAAAAAACTATCCGTCCACATAAATATACAGGTTAGACCGAGGTGTCACATCCTTGCGACCTTTGAACCCCGAGCCTGTTTTATCGACGTTCGCCTGAGAGTACAGCCCACGAGAAGTTCATACGCGCGACTGTCCGAACAACGCACTTCTATGGAAAACCAAGGATCAACAAAGTTGGTCGATTTTGACACGGATGTGCACGTGGTCTACATAAAACATTATATACCTAGTAAGGCTGAATTACAAATTAATTGCATGATGTAGTTTTTTTATGTGCTCTAGTCTGTCTCATGTTTGTTTGTTTTGTGTTTTTATCCACCACCTCATTCATTATCTTCGCCCTTCTTTTTTCTCGCGTTTCAGCACCAACATCAAATAAATGCGGGGTCACATAGTATCATAGTCTCTTCTGCCCTCTTGCAACTACGGTTCATCCCCTGCATATTTTCGCGAGAAGGCTGAAGGCAGTTTTTCTCGCTCGTCACTCGCATCGAATTTTGACCATACAACTCGCGATACGAGGGCGCTCTCACAATCGATTGGTTCCTCTCTATTGTAGCGAAAACAAACGTCAACTCGGAGGGATTCGAACTCGGGTACCAATGTTATTACATGGGACAATAGTTGATGGGACCTACGTTGCACACGAAAACCTTTGTATTTACCTATATTTCGGTATTTTTACTATGATCACCCCCGTAATAGTACGAGCAGCATTCGAGGCTAACCGCGTGTGATATAATTTGGAGGCGAGGGCAAAGTGTAGCTCAATCGTCTCGGCAAAGGTTTACCTTCATAGCACATGATACGGGCAGACGGAAGAAACTAACTAGTAGACATTGCAGCAAACGGGCTGATCTGGCAATTGAAAATGCTAGATCGGGATCTGACCACTCACTGCGACACCTTGGCAGCGTACGGAGGGCACATTGCTCGGAACGAGAACCATGGCAGCACCGTAAAACGTAGATCCGCTGTCTATTGGATATGCGAGTGAACGTGGAAATATCACTCGTAGGCCAAGCATGGCAAGAATACTTGTGGTGGTGTGCGCACACGTGTTGGGACGGGGAGACCTGGCCGTGGCGACTATCGAAACACCCGAACAATCAACTGTACCAAGTACCTTGTACCGCGGCTGCCTTGATACACGGAGCCAAACACTACCGCCCCTCAGTGACAGCGTCAACCGAAGCAACAAAGCATCATTCTGTGTGAGTATAATTGATTCCTAAACAATTGCTGCAGAAGAGGTGCGCCTGTTTCGGTAAGGTTCGGGACAGAGGGCGAACCTACAGTAGTTATAGCGTGGTTGGGCTATATACACGTTTGGTTCTGCTTTCATCTCCGACCTGTCGATATCAAACCGTCTCCTGGAGAGCCAACTGGGGGCTGGTCAGGGATCCTATCCTGTCACCCGGGGGAAGAGAAGACATATAGAAGGGGTATCGTATACTGGTATATATCATTGGGCCCCGTAGAAGAAGGGTAGCCGAGCAGGTGGCCCCGCAATGGAGGCTTCACACCATGGGGAAATGCGAAGAAGTGAATATCCGGGCATGGCAAGTGGTCCATGTGAAATGTCCCTTTGGAGGAACATGCGTTTGGTCTCTACGTATATCACTAATACCGTTACATAGATAGATGCAGCCGACAACCGAGTACGAGAGCACCGTCAACATAAACCATCATATACATGTCGTCCCTACTCCGTGAGATAAACTGTGCTACTACGTTGCTACGTATCGTGTTTGTCGTGTTTGTACAAGACGATACACTGGTCAGACCCTTTGACAATGTGCAATTTGCTTCTTTCCCCATTATATCCCCATATTTTTGGATTTGCTCTACACGCACTTATTGCCTACCCTTAAGGAGATAAGGCTAGGACCTCGCGCCCGTCAGGTGTCTTCCTCGAAAATATGTAGACTAACTGATAGCCAACCGCTGCACGAGCGGACACGTGCACCCCAAAATAATCGATCGGTGGTCACACGTCAGGACGTTCCTCAGATACTACTCTGACCGTATAAACCTGATACAAGTTGTATATTGGATGCCTTTCATTTTCGAGGCAAATCAGACGTCGTTCATTCATCTGCTACGCTATGACTCTTGTGATTCTGATCGAATGATCCTTGATGACACAATGACGACGGACGACACACCAAATTACTTTACGAGCCAGCCAGTCGCTCGGCGTCATAAGCATGGTGGGTTCAGAGAAATTGATAAAAACTCCCGTCTTCACAAAGTATCACCTCCAGTTTGGGGCACGACACTCGTGCATTGTATGCCGTTGGAAGGTCAACGTGGAATCTTCGTGGGAAGGTACATATATGTATGCGATATTGTTGGCTCTGTACTGTTCGGTGTTCCTCAGCGTTTCAAAAACGTTTTATATTTCTTTGTTTAAGCTAGCGCTAGATGATGTTTACCTCACAGAACGAAACTGTCTCATCATGAGCCCGATCCCGATTGCGTCGGGGGCGGTCGCGAGCGTGCTTGCGCCGTACCCCGGTTGCCGGCTGGAAGGGCGTGAATATGATTCGTCAGCTGTGCGTTGGACCAGTTACGTGGTTGATACTCGATCTATCACAGTTTCGTGGGCAAATAATTTGGTTGTCGGCCTATCTTTTCCCTGTCGGGCCTACTCTGGGCCGGTCAAACCCTCTTCAAAAACAATATAGTTTTATCAATTTGATTTCCTTGACAGCTAGCTGTGGCCGGGTGTGATTTGCCCGGTTCTTGCAGACGGTTTCGAGTAAAACTTCAGCTGTGAGTGAGACAAGTTAAGTTGTCGGTGAACCATTCCACGGTAGGGGTACACCAGAAATTCCTGAGCCCCTCACATCAAGAAGAGCTAGATATTTCACCCGATACAGTATTTGGAAGAGTTATGAAATTCGTTCCCGACCGGTACTTATATGCGGTAGTCCTGAAACGAGTATACGAGTAAAATGTTCTAACTGCTGGTTCCTCACTTACATACATAGTGAACTCAATCGGCCAGAGAACCTTTCGCCCAAAACGTGCAACCCCTACCGTGGGGTGACTCCGGTAGTTGATCTATCACATTCTCGAAGTCGATAATTGATTTATCACTTGTTTCGTGGCCGATAGCTGATTTATCACAGTCTCGTGGTCAAAGAGTTTGGTAGACGGCTTACCTTTGCCCCGTCAGGCCTATCTCTAACACATCGAACCCTCTCCTCCTGGTATAAAATAGTTGGAGCCTTGGGATGCCCTTGACGGCTGCCAGATGAGGGCAAATGTGAGGTCAACCGAAATCTATCTATAATCGCTCGTGACGGAGAACATATTATGTTATCGATGGCAGCACCCCGATTGAACCTCTTCTTCTTTGGCCGAGGCGGGAGAGGCGGTGATCCTCCGCGGCGTTCGACAGCTCATACCGGCAAAAGTGTTTCTATTATGGGTATGGGTGGCAAGTCTCATGCTCCTCCGTTGCTTGGGCGTTCCATAAACGAGTGTCGAAATAACGAGTCGGGCTATTTTACGTGTGGAAGAACGAGTTTTGCGCAAAACGTTTGAGGGTTGTAGGCTAGCATATGGTTGGGAAACGAGCGTCACGAGCCTCGTCGGCTGCTGTGTTGCACACCGGCCGACCAGGCTCCGTCAGGCAGAGAAGACGGGGTCATTCGGTTCGACCGAATCGGATACGTCAATGGCAATTTTAAGCAGCAGTAGTCACAGTGATGAGTAGTCGTCGTTGCCATTGAGGGTAGAGTATCGATGTTTTGAGCAGGCGCTCTCCTTTGTATCGCGCTACCCCCTAGAAAAATTGAATACTATTGAACATGATATATACCTGGTATGGTAACAACGAGGTACGACGACGACGTCGTGCTTCTTCCCCTTCGTGCGTCACAGGGCTCCCCAGCCCCGACTGTTGTGCGAGGGGCAGCCTCGGGTCTGCGTGATACGCACCTACTGCTGCTGCTGTTACCGCTGATCACCAGCTAGCTGCTTTGTTGCTGCTACTACGTATTTGCGGCTAATGTCTTGTTCTGCAGCTGCGTCTTCTGGTGCGGGTTTTCCTGGAATACATTTTTGCTGCTAACCCCCGTGAGCAGGGTGGTCAACCCTACTCGGCGATGTGTCTTCGCAATAAAGCTGCAATACGGACCCATCTGCTTCGGGTGCTGTACAAGTAACGTCTCTCAATCAACACGGTTTTGGTGTCTCGGCGGAAGTCTCGTGCAGCGTACTACGCTATGCTGCTGGTGCTTGCTGCTGTGACCTTGTTGCACCAACATAGTCGCTTGCGCATCGGACTGTCGATTGAAATCAATCGAATGCTGCCTAAATATTCGTAAGTGTTGTGCATGCACCTGCCGACCGAATAAACAGGACGGACGCCGAGCGTCTCGGACGTTCGAGCCGGGCCAGCCTAACGAAAAATAAATAAACCATCCGGCGGTCGTATTTATCGTGTGAACCGCTGCGAAGTAGGACATGAAACTTGCAGGGCTTTCCACGCGAAGGTTCACGTTGTAAATTCGGGATTCCGCGGGCTACGGGATAATCCTGTCAACCCCAAGAATTCCAAAAATCCAGTTTCCGTCCATTATATCCCCGTGGAAAATCTTGGCGATCACGTTTCCTTCCCGTGTTTTGGTTTTCAAATTCCGATCCCGCACACACTCTTCCCGTGAATTTTGTGAAACTTTGGTGAAACCCGTTCCCAGCCTGGGCACTGCGCTAGCGTGCAAACGAGAAAATTAAAATAGAAACAAAAAGCTTCCAGCGGCAGTAGTAGCTGAAGCAGCGGGCCTCGGGCGCGCGCGTAGCGCTGCTGCTGGCGCTGCTCTGGTGCTGCTATATTGTTCTGCTGATGATGCTCACCCAGTCTTCTTTTCGGAGTAGGTCGGCCAAGAATATTATATCAGAAGAGGGTTTAACTGGCCGAAACGAAACCCAGACGAAGCAAAGGTAGGCTTTTAATCCCAACCCTTTGGCAACAGTATTGTGATTTTACAATTATCGACCTCTCGTCTGGCCATACGCACAGCTCACGGGTTTTTTTCATGGCCCTGTAGAAACCGAGCAACGGCACACACACTCGGTCGGCCAGCAGCCACCGCATGTCACGCTCTCGTCAAGTGTTTTCGGAAGAGTAAGTTTGTACGAGCGCACGCGCACGCACTCGGTGAGACTAGATCCACAACTCAGCTTTAGTGGGGACGAGATTCACCGACTACAAAATAACCAAGGGTCACTCTTAAACTACTTGTCGAAAAGTCGTTTTTTCCAAAAATCGCATTTGTTCCCGCACAATTTCGTAAGCTTCCAGATTTTCCTGTATTTTTTTTCAAAAAATACTTGTCAAGCGAAATTTGACAAACATGTTTTTTCTTCACTTTTTTTTGGAGGATTTCACGAAAAGTGAATAAACGCCTCCGTCTCCGGATACATGGCTCCAAATAATTCCAAACTTTGGGGATTCTTGAAAAAAACTCTCCGATAGGAATGAGCCTAACTTTATCGGGGACGCTTTTTTTGTTTTTCTCGTCGTGCCCCATCGTGCTCCCCTGTCTCAAATGCTGAGCCGTGGGCAACGTCGGGCTGATGTACTATTATTGCTGCTTTACTACCGCTGCTACGATGTTGCTCTGCTGCCCCTGCTAATAGCAGCTACTACTGTGTTGTCCTGCTGTTGTTGTTGCTTCTGCTTACGCAGGCCCCATCACGGAGTATGTCGGCCAGAGGCATATTATTAGTGTGATTGTACTCCTCGTGCGCCACCGGGCTCCCTTTCGCTGACTATGGTGCCAGGGGCAGCGTCGGGCGTGCATGATGTGCTACGGCAGCTGCTGCTGCTGCTGCTGCTTCTGCCGCTGTTCATCCGCTGCCCTAGGGCTACTGCCATTTATGTTCTGCTGCTGTCCTGTTCTGCTGCTACGGTAGTGCCGCTGCTTTGCTTTCTACATGTTTTCGCTGCTGACCCCCGTATGAGCATGGTTATTGTGCAACTCAACTTCTCTCGGTGATGTATCTCCACATCTTAAACCTAAAATTCGTATCCATCTGCTTCGGAAGCTGTACGAGTACCGTCTCGCGGTTGACATTCAGGTGGCGTCTCGGCGGATGTGTCGGGCCAGCGTAGGTTGCGCCTGTAAGCTATGCTGCACCAACACAATCGCCGGCGCTTCGTATAGTGGTTTAACTCGACCAACTGTTGCTCAAGGATTATTATTTATCTTTCTATACAGGAAGTATACATTTTTCTGGGGCACAGCGTCTAGTGCGTAATACTTTGTAGTTCTGCTTGTTGCTGTTTATGAACGAGAAATACATTTTTGGGCCTGATGGCGGATGGCAATGTTTGCGTTTTCTTTCTCTTCGCTCATAACTGTCGTGTTTAATGCACTTCTTGCCAGTCATGTCGCACTAACAGCCTCGGCGCGCATACCGGTGCGCCTCTTGCCACTACGGGCATGCGCGGAGCCGCAGGCTGGCGTCAGCCCGCCGCAGCGAATCCCGCCTCGTATGTACTTATTTATATACACACGAATCATGATCCGTTCCTCTGCGTTTAGACTTCATTCGGTATATGGTGGCACGCCAGCCCTACACGCCGTCGACATCCAGCTCAATAGATTGTGAGCATTGTCCCATGTACCATGTACGCCTCACACGATGCATCAGCGCATCAACACTGACCACGATGGTAGGATAGTAATGGAGGACAAACATCTAACATTACCTAGCTGTACTTCGTCCTGAATCAAAGCTAGCGGTATGCCACTATACTTGTTCATGGATAACTGTTTCGCCCACCAAGCTTCCTTGCCGTTGCTGACTTTATTAATGGTTTGGGAAACGAAGGCAAAGTGGCCTTCGAGATGCGCACAGCGGCTGGGACGGACATTTTTAGTGAGGGAGGTCATTTGCTTCTTGTTTTGTCCTATTTTGTGCTTTTAGTGCCCATGATTACCTCCCGTCCCTTATTTTTCCCTTTCTGGCATAGGCGCAACTCAGATGCGGGGGGGTCACGTACCTGGTATCCCCGCCCCCTCCCGCTACGGGTGCGCGCGTCGCCATCTCTCACGCCAAATGGGTTCAGCCGATTTTTCCGACCATGTCGAATCGCGCCCATGCTTGCTCACCGAGGCTGAGCGCTCTCGGCACTGAAGGGGCTCGGCATATCACCTCCAGAATTGAGTCAGAGTACATCGCTGCCGCCCAATCCTTTGGGCTAGATGATACACACTGGGATGGGCGGGTCGAAGTGAATAATTAATGTTTTTTTTGGGGGTCCATTGCATTGTGTACTTCACACTCACGATAAACCAACAATTCTGGCCCATAAACTGCGACATGTATGTGTTGATTTTTCCTATTATTGGTTGAATACGCTACATACACGATATGTATCTAGTCTACTGCGCCACATAATGTGATCTACCAGCGAATCTTACAGTAGTATCCGTTTTTTTACAACGTGTATCTTTTGACATCGACACGTTGCTTTAACGTTGTAGGAGACAGTAAAGAAATGGAAACGTTTTTGAAACAGAAGTAAGCTTAAAATTGTATTGTCCAGCTTCTTTCGTTTTTCGGAAACCCATCCCTCACTCAGCTCTGCCTTCTGGCCCATCCCACAGAATGAGGTTTTGGCACTTCTCAGTCCACAAAACAATCCGACCGGTGGAGCTACTTAAGTGAGCCACTACCGGTTAAGCAGGATACGTTAGCTTGTATCATTGTTTGGGGCTTGCGCTCACAGAAGATCGTCGTGTTGGGCGAACACATTATCTTTGAAGGGTACGTTTTGTGGAGGCGTTTTTTGTTCTTTCGTGTGAGCTCAGAATAGACAGCACCAACCCCTACCGCAACATGGCGTTTCTGATGCAACGCGCTACCTTCCCCCGTCGTCGCATGCGTCCTCTTCGATAGTAACCGATTTCATCACGGCGGCGACTTGCTCTCATAGGACACTGTCATCCAAGTGTCACTCTAGTTTTCGACGACAAACTGTTTTGTTGTGGTTGTTTTCGCTACGAAGTTCGCCCTATATGCCGAAGTTCAACCCTGGCGACACCACCCGGCCACCCCTCCGCGGACTGCGGCGAAAGAAAACACGCCAAGCTACACTAGGTGAGTGCAGCTGCAGTCGAGATTTTCAGGTCAACTCACGGATCGACTGCTCTCGACGAGATGGGGCGTCATGGACAACTTTAAAATAACTTTAGAGGCGTTCTACGTTAGAGGTAGCACTTTTCCGATAAACTGTGTTCTGAATGACGGGGTTCCTTAACCCAAATTCGTCGGAATGCCAATTTTCTCCCGACAAATGACGTGTTCGTATACTTGGGTCATGGGATCGTTTATCGGGATGCAATTTGACTTTAACTCAAGTCGGGTTTCTGGTGAGGTACGGAGCTCCTTACGTGAGGAGCGTCGGAAACCTTCGGGGGGACCTCTACCCTAGAACGCCTCTGTAGTTCCTGCTATATTTCACAGAGAGCACAATGGGTAGTAGGAGCACGGGATAGGGAAAGACGCTTCATCTCACCCGACAAGTTCCCACAGATCGGTATAGGCATCGACAAACACTACAGAGTATTCGGGAGCCATGAATTTGCAGCCATGTGAGTCTCTGAGAGGGCTTCATGGTTTTGTTCCTCTTGTAGAAGGAGAGTGTTATTGTTCCAGTGAATCAAACGGCAGGTAAGATATATTGTGGGAGATATACTGACCTCTCCGCCAACCATATTAGCTAGTAGTGTTTTCGACCTTTACAACGTTTCGGATAGACCTTGCGCCGAGGGCGCACCTCAGCGCGAAGATCGTCCCGGCCGAGGCCCCGATTCTGGCCCAGGGTGCCTCATCAAAGCCAATTTTCCCCTTCCATGATACGTGTACACAGTATAGAGTGTCTCTGACGGCTGTCCTTAAGGTGTTGATATTATTAACTTTCCGCTGCTTTCTAGTAGCGAACGTTTCCAGTATGAACGCAGCCATAAAGACTCTGGCGTTTGAGTTGAAATCTGATTTGATCCTGCCGCTATACAAGGAAGAAAAACCGAGCAACCGTCAACGGTCATGTATGGCACCACAGGAACTGTGGTCTCCTTTGAGTGGCCGTTTACAAGGGCCTAATGGAGTCCCTGAACTCTGAGGCATGCCGGTACAGCAAGTCCCATTTCGTTGTCGATCATGTTAACGGGACAACGCAACTATTCTGCAGGATGAAACGGCCATAGCAGTGCGAACCTCGGAAATTGATCTTTGTTCTTTCGAACCCCTCCCCGGCACTTGGCAGCTACTACTCGCTACATACAAAGTTCGCACCCCGAACATGTCCGTGTGGACACCTGTACGAGGGGGGATATACCATTAATGTCGTGTGATGTACACACCTCGGATCAAGCTTTCCTGTTTCATCTCCACCAATATATGGGGTGGTTCATTCGATCGAAATCGTCTACTTTGGCCGTACTTGCAACCTCCAACCCATGCGTGCCAAGTTTCAACGCAAACGACCGTGTACGGATATTTCGTGAGTGAAGCGTCGTGGCCAATGGGTCTGCTCAAGCGCTATTCAAAACTAGGAAAAAAGTACTCCGATACCCGACCATATTGTACAAGGAAGGATCGTTAGGATACAAAGCTGAACGCCTTGAACGACTGCCGTACATGCGTCGAGAGGGGCGATGGAGAAGTCCTCGTACAGACGTTGTTCAATGTCCGTGGCAGACGGAAGATCGACGGAGCTGTTCGACGGCCCGCTTGCCGACCGATTTGCGTTTACCATGTGTACAGGAGATGGATTGCCACAATTTGCACAAATCCCACACCGGACGAAATATGCAGTCACGAGTGTACATAGACCTAGACAAATATACATGCCTTCTTATAATTCCTGACACACGAATGCCTTAACGTTGACAGTAGTACCAGACAAAAACGGGGTGAGACCCGCTACAGGCGCTACTTCTATTTCGTACACAAACGAAATTGAACACAAGTGTACTAGGCCAATCCATCCGTGTCCCGACGATAACGATCCTTTTCAAATTAGATCTGTTTTTTGAGAACGACAGATGTCTGAGAGGCCGGACGGGTCGAGTCTACCCAAACCTACGCACCCCATGAGAACAACCATGAAGGTTGAAATATCTACTTCGGTTTGAACGTTTGTACGGTTACGGCCTTACCGGTTACCTCATGCAAGAGTAGCGAGCATACGAAAGCTGCAGCCCTCTAGTAGTGTCAACCAGTCGTCCATCAACGTCGTGCTTTGATGAACCACGCAAAAAACATTTATAAACGACTTGTACAAGCATTTATGTTACCTATGGTTCCGATACATCACCCGCCACGCCCCCCGTTCCATCTCTCCCGAGGGGCTTACGCAGACGGTTCTAGTTAAACAACTACAGCGATTCGTTGAGGCTGACCCCCCTTGGACAACGTGTGGCCAAGCTCCCTGTTCACCCACAATCGCGTTCGTATTTTCAGGATCGGGGCCTATTGACAGCGCTACTGTATCATCTCAAGGGCCTGATTTAGCCAAACCAATGCATCTAGTAAGAACAACTATGATGGTTCGTAGAGATGCTTCGATTCGAGCGGTTGTGAGGTTCTGAACGCTGCGATCGCCCCAAGCATAAGTGGAACACAAATATACCGAGAACAGCGGACTCGTAGCGTCACGCAGGGTGAGCGAACTTTGCGTTCGCTTCAACGAATTCAACAACACAATAACAACGACTTGTACAAACATACATGTTACATATTCCCAACCCTCAACCTCATCTCCACCCTCGTGACATTCGTCTTGAAATATTCACTCGCGGATTGCCCTCCAAACAGCAACTATAACCGTATCTCTTGAAGCAGATCCTTGTTAGACGTCAACTGTGTGTAAGAGGTAACGGGCGGTGAAGTGGCGTCCTGGCTAGCTATAGCGTTCGTCTTATTATTAGCAGGATGGGGGTATGTCGATACCGCCTACCAGGTACAAACTAGGTAACCGTTGCCACATCGCTGCCAAGACATGAGAGTTGACGTCCCCACACCCAGATGTTCGACTTGGTCGTTGAATACTACCTGGTACACAACTGAATAGGATGGGCGATCAATCGGGTACCGTTGACAAAGTTCCCCCCCGAAAACCAGTGGGAATTACGTCGATACAGACCCTACATTAAGGCTACGGTAGAGGTTTGGAACCCCCCTCGTGAGGAGTACAACGGATGTTGATCCGCGTTGGACATATTAGCACAGGTCAGCCCCCATGAACGCCTCTCCGCTGCACCTCCGGTTATCGATAAAGAATGACCCGTCGGTTTCGAGCCTGATCGTCTGACCCGACATGAGACGGAACTCGTAGGGCTCGTTCTCCGGGAAACCCACGGCCTCCTGCGAACGTAAATACGATAATAACAAGAGATACACCACAGTGATCAGAATCGCACAAATGTATGTACTTGTATACTGCTATATGTCGGACGATTCTTCAAGGAATTGTACCTACGAGTAATCGTAGAGCAGCAGCACACCTCGTGCAGTACTAATGTAGAGCACCTCAAGAAGAGGATATACGGCATAGCCGTTACTGTGTCGCAGCCGACCATTGGCACGCTCGTTAGGATGCGCGAACGTCCGTATCGACGACGACCGTGCTTGGATTAGTATGGTTTGGCATTTTATCTGTTGTTTGGTTCGGAGATGTGGAGGGCTGTACCGATGCGCATTATTATTTGTCAAAGTCTGACAAAGTTATGTGTGCCAATATTATATATACATATACGTGTGTATATTTCCGGAGTAACGACTAACCCGCCCAATCTACGCGTGCAGCATGACCGACAACAAGAGTGATGCAGTGGCAGCGTAGTAGGAGAAGCTCGGGGCACCACAGGCAGTGAATAACTTCACAGCAATGCAAGTGTGTGTATGTACAGTAGCGGGGGCCAAGATATCCTGTTCATCGTGGGTGGTTGTTTTGGGTGCGTTCGATCTCTCACCTGCTGCAGAATCCGCACACCGGCTATCTCGCCGAGAAGCAACCCTTCCTGGCCGTCCATCCTCCAGTGAATGCCAATCATCTGCCTGCATATCACAGCACAAACAAAACAAAACAAAACGCAACACCCGTTGCGATCAAGTCGAGTGACGGCGCACTTTCCTACGCACCAATGCACGAGTATTGACTTGCCGACCGTGGCCAACACATACTCTTGGTACGAGCATATATACAAACATGTTCGGTGTTTCCTGATTCCCAAACCCGAACTCGCTCACTATCTAATTACCTGCCGAATGCGACGTTGACGGCCAATTTGTTGATCTCTCCCTCGTACGTCAGGCACTCGTCGCCGGTGTAGGGCAGAAGGGTCAGCCCTTCATCGTCAGGGACCACGGGGTTGCTGAAGCACGAAGCGCCACGCTCCAGTCCGACAAGAGCCTGTGGTACACGGAGATGAGTTGCGGCGAAGGAAACAAAGACAACATGTTACGAGAAACCATCGTACGAATACATCGTAGCTGTGATCCACACTTAGTTTGCGTTGACACTTGTACGACTGGGTCGTCTTTCGGCCTAGTGGCTTACATACGTGAGTGTGAGCGGCGCAGGCTGTTGCTGACTCCTGGCACAAGACAGTGTTTAGTATGCAGACGAAGTTGATATCAAACGCCCAAAACGATTGCTGCTTTTCGAAGAGACTGCGTTTCACGTATCACCAAATACTTCATAGAGTGAATGAGCTATGTTTTTGACACCAAACGTCGGCGGCGAACGTGTATGCCACGAACGTATCAGGTCGGGTTAGGCAAGTAAATCTGGTGCAGCCTTAACAACAAATGGGCGTCAGCTAAAGTAGGCATACGCGATAGACCGTACTACTGTCCTGTCATAAAACAAACGCGTTCTGTTGTGGTTGATAGCGTGGCCAACAGCAGGTATCAATCGCCGTGACCTGTTGATCCATCGATTCTGGTTCGTATACCCAAAACGTCAGTTGGGTACGTAATATGCGGATGTCGCCGAAGCCAATCATCGGATATTTACCGATGACGTTAGCCTGTTGTCCGGAAAAACGTATATGATATCACGACCGCGTTCCTAGATAAACGTGCATGCGATGAGCCCGGCAGCAGCAATTTACCTTGAGCACAGTTGCGAAGGCCCCGTTCTGAACGGCGTGCCCAGAGGGGTACGACGGGTGAGTTGGCGATCCCTCGTTGACGGCCTGTCAAAACACAAAGCGACCACAGCAAAGGTGGAGTACATTAACGAAAGGGGAACGGTCCACCCAATGGTCAAAGGATATCGTTACTCGACGTACACGCGTTGTATGTTTGGCTTATAAAACGGCGGTCTCTATCACCCCATCGATGTCCAACATCTCGGGCGGTCCGTTGATGTTGCGGAGGAGTTACGTTGATGCTACCTATGAGATCGGTTGATCCTTACGACGTTACCACGAGACGGTCAGAATAAATACCAATATTCGGGCTGTGCGTTGCAAATTGAGTCCATACCACGTTACTGTTTAAGCTAATGCTACCGTCGATGATTTCAACGAAAATACGACGGGGACCGTGGTCATGAGCTCAGCCGGAATAACGACCACCACTTGTGTTGGCCGTGACCACAACCTCCTCGGGCCTGAAGATTCTTAAGCGTAGCGCGAACGACGCAGCGTGGCTACTCGTGTGCGTACCCGTGCGACATGCACGAGTCGTGTTAGGAAATTACCTGCGGGAGGAGGAAGGTTCGTGGGCGCCTGCGTCGCTGCCCGGTGATCTCCCTGTTGCGTCGCGCCACCCGCCTTAGCAACCGCCTGTTGTTGATAAGCGAATTGGGGAATTCTACGTCGAGGTCCCCGTTTAGGACATTGTGAAGGGTTCCGCCGACGGCCTGCCAAGTCACAGAATCCAACAATGACGACGAGAATGGGATCAGAAGGGAGATATGTTAATTATCATGCAGCGAGAATGAGTCTAAATGCGTTAGTGTTTCATTGGCCGGATATCCCACGGGTCAGGGACGGAGCTATACCTGCAACATACCTGTGGCGAATGCGACGACTCGCATATATAAGAGACAGCGTGGGTAACGATTTATTGGCAAGAGATCGGCGGATGCTCACCAAACCCCTGAATACAATCGATATAGCAATGCCACAGTTTGTTGCCTACGCCGTGAACTCTCACCTCCGGACGGGCAAACAAGTGCACGTTCCACTTCTGGTACCATGAGGCCCTCTGGGCCAGCTCGCCGGTCCCGACAAGCCTCATAATGTGGGAGGTGCCGTAGTTGACGAAACCGACTTGGCGGCCGTTTTCCGTGTACGGACCATTGAACCCGGCACGGCTGATGGCTCCTTCCTCGATAAGTATCAGGGCAGCTCGGTATGCCTCCCTGCCAAAGATGAAGGTCGGTCGCATATTTGTATACAAGTGCTTGTTCAACACGTATATGTCGTTCAGTTCTCGGATACATGCCAGAACAGGTGCAAACTGGTGAACATTTAGTAGGGCGCAGGCGAACTGGCAATGTCATGCAAGACGGGTGGTGGCGTTGTTTGAACACCTCGGCTGTGCAATAGAGCAACCACGAAGCGCTGTCAGTACCACGGTCATGCTACGTCAACAAACTACATTGCACCGAGGCTTCAGACTAGAACCGAGGGCTTCGGTTTCAGAAGTAGCAGCAGTATGTGCCAAGTATATCACACTCACGTGTTGATGGTATCGGTAGCTGATGTCGTCGCGAGGTCGCGCGAGTTGCGGATGTACCGCTTCACGGGGTCTACCTCTTCCGGCGAGTCAGGCTTGCCGCCGTTCTGGAGAGATTGAAAACGAGTGAAGAGCGTGTTCGGGGTTACGTCGAGAAGCAATATCGGGAACAGCGGCATCGTCATAGTTCAGGAGTAAAGCTGTGATTCACATAGGCAGTAAAGCACGTAAGCCGCGCACAAACTCCAATCGGAAGCGTCGTGGTCATGCGACCGGCGGTATTTCTCCTTCCATCGACACGTTGTTGGTGTATACAGGCGTGCCGTGTCGAGACGTAAACGGCCATAGAAGCGAACTTGCGGATTCAATCAAAAACCCCACGAACGGAATGCGGTTAAACTGCTATGTCGATCTTTATTGCCGATAACTCAAACGATAATACATATCACGCCTCACGCAAGGGTGTGATGTCGGTGAATCATTAAGCCTGCAAACTAAGGCTGGATTGGATCGGGTTCGATCGCTACATACTTGTTTCGTTGAAGCTGTCACGTCTAGAAATACATGGGACGCAGACAGTCAGTCTCCGATTATCTGCGAGCGCGCTCCTTACATTTCCTGTTGGTTTATACGTTTACTCTAACTGCTTAACGAACCTGTATGAAGAGCCATTCGTCATAATCGGCCATGTAGTCTACGCCGGGGGCAAACGTCGTCTGCTGAGCCTTGACCGTAATGGAGTCGATAGTGAAGTCTTTGACGAGCAGCTGTTTTACCACAAAACGAGGGGCAACAACCACAGTGTCGACAGGCGATGTCACTCAGCAGGGTACAAACTCTCGAGGCGACAAACGGTACGCTGACACGTACAGGATTATAAGCCGATTTATCCTAAATAAAATAGAAAAAACAAACTGAAAAAACGATGAATGCAACTAAGGATGACGGCAACTACGTGGAGATGCCTATAGTCATCGTATAGTGATTTGTCTGGCACCATCTAGCTCATGCACGGTACAACCGCGAAACGGACTCTGACCACAACACAGCGTAAGCGACGAACTTCACCCACCTGGAGCAAGCGAGTGTGGGTGGTAACACACGAAAGCAGGGCCGCAAGACACGCTGGCTATAAGCACGGTGACACACCGCACCTGGGAGACAAAGGGTCCTGTCTCGACACCGAGGGCCGATGACCGGAACAGCTGCGTCTGTGGGTCGGCTCTGCCATCGGGTCCGACCGCCACCATGTTCATATCGGCGAAACCCGGCATGGTGGCCAAATTGTCTGTCGGCCATTGAACGTCCAGATCGTCGAGGAAACAGTAGGAGGTATGATATCAGTGCGATTTGTGTAACAGGTTTCTGCATAAAATATGTCCCACCTACGCACATTTTCAATACCCGCGTCACCACCAACAGCACAAACAAAAACCAGAGACGCTTCCATGTCGCGGCATGCGCTTCGATGCGCGTGGAAACCAAGAGCTTGGGCACGAGCACAGTACAGTACTGTGTGGGTCCTGAAGCTGCCACCAATTAGTTCCGCCAGGAAGGAATGTTGTGGTTCTGAACGAACCTATATAAGACTGATTTCGTGCAACCCCCGGCCTTACACGCACTTGAGGCAATCTTGCAAGAGATCTGCCGAAACCAGTCACGTACATGTTACACTGCTGCTAGTTTTAATCGCCACGTTCGTTGTCGAATACTACAGCGCGGAGGAAACGGCTCTCTAAAAGTCAGGGTAGGTACATACTGTTCGAGGTAGGCGATTTTCCGCCTTGGGGCAAGCTTACACTATTAGAGAAGCGAGTATTTGCCCATTACCTGCTGCTTCGACAGTCAACGAGTCTTCTCCGTACTGGGAGAAAGGCACGTCTCTCGTCAAGGCCATCCAGTAGAGTTCAGCCATTTGAGAAGCCTGAGGATTCGCGGTATCAGTGAATGGTACCCAGGTCAGGTGTATCCCTTGTGTCGTTCGACCCAAAGCATGTGGAACATGCTTGTCCCTTACGAACAATGTGAACTCAACAACGGTTGACGTCTACGGCAAGGCAGCAGCAGTATTTCCAAGGTACGGCACTGGCTTACCCTCGGCAGGGCGGAAGCGACGAAGTGTCATTGCTAAAGTTGTCCTCGACCTAACTAATATCGTGTATATCACACCCAAGAGCTCAGCTTACCAGGTCCTCAGAGTTCAGCAGAGAGGCGCTAGGGATGGTCAAGGCGGGGCTGTAGTAGATGCCCGAATGTCGCGAACGGGCGTGAACGCAGTGCCAAGTTAAAAGCGGAAACAGTGCAGCGGTGCAGCCGGCGGTAGGTTGCCATCGTTAAATACGGCCGTTGATGGCAGGGGTTGAAGTCGTTTGCAAGGTGAGAGTAGCGCAGGATCAATGCGCCGAAGATTCGTACGGAATGCCCGACATAAACAATACGAGGAGGCGCACGAGGGTGTGGGCAGGGGTGCCCAGCGGTACGGTAACCAGGTGGTATTGCGAAACCGTTGTCCTAGAATTCGTTGATGCTTGCAGTGGATGAACCGAATGCATTTTGTATTAACACGATCGACCCAGCTAACGTTTAGAACCCCAACGAACTGATATACCATATAATTCCCAAGGCAAGTATCGAACTCATTGGTTACTTAGAAAAACACTGTTTTGAACAGGTTATGCGATGCAAATAACTTTATCGATTATGGACAACGATCGGATCGTAGGATGGGCATCGTCAGTATTCACATCTTTTCTTCAGTCGTGTTAAATGAGTTTTCCACTGTATATAACTTCGGAGATTATATGGGTGAGCAAGCCGGGGTGGGCAAGCCGGGGCAAAATTACTAGAGTGCCGACAAGCTTTCCGTTATTATGTTCGGTTTCAAACGGCACGGTGACAGCACTTCATGTTGACGAAACAAACGCACCCGGTGGCTCCAGCCATGTCTACGGCGAGACCCCCGAGGGGGTTGACAAGGAAGCCGTCGTCGTCTCCGGCCGGCACCTCCTGGCACGTGTCGAAATCACCTTCAGCGATGCACTGGATAAGGGCGTCAAATGCCTCGCTGTCTACCTGATACGTGTTACGTAGCAACGAAAGCGGAAGGCAAAACAGCATGCCACTAGTGAGAAACAATCACGAGAGTATGCTGGTATCACCCGGTTGTGTAATACAAGTAGCCGCAAGGTTGGTTCAGACGGTAGCAGTGTAACGAAACGTCATTTTCCCGGTGACTTCGTTCTCCCTTCGACAAGCGGAGAGTTCGTCACCAAGATTTATCGTACATGGCCTTATCATAGGGGAATGCCACGATCCACATTTCGAGGGACATCGTGCTTGGCAGGACCGTTTATTCTGGCTATTTGTTGGAAGGGGTAGTTTACCTCAGCACAATCGGTTCACCGTAGAATTGGACGTGTTAGTCCATTCCTCGAAGAGCGGCCGAAAACACGCACCGAGGAAGGGTACCTCACTTTATGTAGCCACAGTGACAACCTCGTCGTTGCCCAGCGAATAAGAATCGCCCCTTAAACACCACACGGGTGAAGTCGCGTGCTTCGATAATGATTCAAGATCGGTTTGATCGCCGTCTTTAAGTGAGGTAAAGGCTAGCCTCTCCATGTGGCTGCTATCGTTTGCATGGGCATAATAATACACATCTTCAGTGGAATATCGGGGTAGTGTGTTTACACGAACAGAACGTGGTCGTTTGCGTTAGAAAAAGCAATTTTGTCATCATAGGAACATCACTGATACACAGATAGGCGCAACTCTAGGTCTTGGCACCACCCTACTAGCGAAAACACAGATGTAATAGGAAACGATGTTCACACGCTCCTTGTGTTAGTGCCCACAAGTTTGGAACCGAGGTTTAGCCCCTCTACATTGCATTGTTCAGCTATTCCTTCCATTGTTCAGCTATGGACAACACTTGTATATGGCAAGCTGCCATGCCGGATAGAACTCTGTAGGTATCCCAGTGGTAAAGCTGGTACGGTTTTCCCAAACCACTTGAGGACAAATGCTTGCCATCTGAAGTCGACAGCGTCGAATTAGTAGTTTTGAAAGCTTGATAGTACCTGTCCCAGATTGTCGTGCGGCAGCGACTTGTGGAACGTGGCGGCTGACGAGCGGTCTCCATTGCTTTCGTGGAATGTGCCTTGCGATGCCGCGAACTCGGTCTCCGCCCATGCAATCCGCTGCGTGAGCGCGTTAGTAGCTCGTTCTGCCGGCTATGCACCACATTGAAATATTTTGGATTGCAACGAAAACGCGCGAGGTGAAGAATGGAAGCCGCACAGTAGCAACTGCTGTTCTGGCTAGCAGGCACCGACATGGCTGAAAGGCTGTCGTAAAGCATATAATCAGTCGAGTCAACGCTGTGGGCCGAGCGGGGTCCCGATTCATATCATACTCTTGTCTACTGTGGTACTCTGCATGCCCCCACGTTCGCTTAAATATACTATACGTATATATATCAGACAAGACGTTCTCCAACAGACATGTTGAGTGTCGCCGACGTTCGACGGGGCGATGCGCGCAACCTCACTCCACCTATGCTTTCCCAAAACAAACATTCATACAATGACCTGCACCTGGTGCATCAATGATAAAGGTACTGTCATCATCAGTTCTACGTGTTTCTCTTGAAACGATGTATTATAGCTAACAAAGAACATTTTATTGGAATCACCGATCATCCCTCATGCTACGAGGGAACGCCTCCACAATAAGCGAATATTGCGTGGGACTCACCGTGCCGTTGGGATCGAGGGCATCGTCGTTGACGACCGTAGGGGCGCCGCGGCGTCCGCGACTCTGAAGACGACGGGAAATATCACCGTCCAGAACTTTCGTCGACGGCGACTCCGCCACCTCTACAGCGACAGTTGAGCCGTGTTCCGTCGGTTCTTGTCCCAACGTCACCCCACTTGCTGCGGGAAAAATACCGATGGCGATTACGGCCACAGCACCGACGGATCCTGCTAGCCCCTTCATGATGCGAGGCGATGTCGTTCTTGATGCGCACGTGCTCCAGATGTAATCGCCTAATAGACACAACAAGTGATAGTGCGGTGGGATGGTGGAACTCAACACCCAGGTACCTGGTATATATATGTACCGTCATTGTGTGAATAATACGTCAACCCGTGAATTTCAGTCATGTAAGCGTTCGCTGCACGCAGATATAGAGAGCTTATGGGTCTGGAAATAAAGCTATGACGCAGAAGCTTGAGCCTTTTGACTATTGACCACTCTTTGCTAAGGCCGCAGTACATATTTACGTGGAATGATCTACATACCAGCTTAAGCCGGCAACTTCGATCTGCAAAGGATCCGCCGCGAGATTTTGCGCCGAACAACTTCGACTAGCATCCCATGGAGTGCTTCTTTTTCTCACGTCGGTATTTGAGGTGCCAACCAACAGCAGTACATCGTTTGACGTTTTCTGCAACGGCTAATATGCACCTGCTGCGAGTATTGGGTCCAACTACCCACTCACTCTGATCGGTAGTATAGGTAGGTGTGTGTACCAGATATATCGGTGTCCTCCTCTGTCGTGGTGGCAGCAGTGCCTATTGTGTGGAATGAGCAGAAGTGCGGTGGCCACTTTCGAATGACAAGGGTGGGCTGAACACCACTCGGGTTTACGGAGGACATCTTCAGCGATGGCCATGTGTCTACCGCACTTAACAAAGGGTATTGATCACATTATTCTACGCTTACGCATGTGAGGCTCATGGTGGGCTCTGGGGGCCTCTGCGGGCTCGATCATTTTGTGACTCCGCATTCGAAGTAGAATTTTTCAAAGAAACATTCTGTATCATTACGTAGACTACGTACAGGCGACGGAGTTGCAAGTAAGTTCAAAGCGGCTGTTCTCCAGGATTGCCACAGTACGGGGTAGAACGTTCGCCCGCTCACGCACCGTATCATGGCATATATATGCGCTCTCAGCCGAGAGAGGACCACGTTTGATCGAGACATCAACCAGAAGACAGCTCAGTCCATTCGGTACATTTCCTGTGTGAACGGATATATTTCCCATACCCTTTTTTAGAAATAAATGCCGAACCACATCGATGAGGGTTTGAAGTCGTCGATATACTTGGTCGCGTATACCTCACATGGTCTACTGTAGACATACCGCCTATAAACAGCAATGATAGCAGGTTACGCTGGCAAACATATACGATAACTTACAGCAGTGTCTTTTTATATAAGTGGAGACAAGAGACTGCGCGTGTGTGTTATGGGCTCACACAAAAGAGACCGAAATATCATAAATAAGCTGTTTTTTTTTCCCGACAATATCTATCTGGCCTCGATATAATTGTGATGGTTGATGTATGAGAAAGGAACACCTCCTCTTCTTGTATTTCTTGTATGGGGCCATGCCTTAGCGTTGTGTTGGTGACGCATACAAAAACAAAAGGGGTATCTATATCGCATTATGTATGCCCATCCACAGCGGCAGTAAGTAGCCTACTACTATTACGAAAAACGAAATAGATCATTCTTGGTCAACAACTTCAAGGCGTTCTACGATAATAGAGTTTCGCCATTTTTGTTTCGGAATCTATCTATCTCCTGAAGTAAGGAGCTTCATTGCTCACCCGAAATCTGACTTTAGCGAAAGTCAAATTGCATCCCAACGAATAATCCCATGGCCCCAAAACACAATTATGTGGTTTATAGAAACCAGATTGGTTGGCATTTCGACGATTTTGGGTTAAGGATCCTCGTCATTCATAAACCTTTAAGTGGGATTGTGCGAGCTTTATCATAGAATGCGTCCTTCGTCCGAGTTTTTTTCGTGTGTGTGCAATACAACGATGGTACTACCTTACTTCTTACTGATACTATTAATGGTCAGGACTGCAGTGGTGAAGTCGCGAGAGATATGTGATTTCCCCACTACAGCTGCCACTTCTCAGCGATTTTTGTATATATTTGTATAATAGTAATCTGTATCTGGTATGTTGTTTAACTGTTATATATCAGGTCGTAGTTCTACAGCAGTAGTCAGTGGTGGTTGACACACGACACGAACGTGGAAGTGTGGTGAGCTTAAGCTTCATTTTTACCAATCCGCCGGAGGATTAAAAAAAAAAAAAAAAAAACTGTTATATAACAGGTTGTAGTTCTACAGCAGTAGTCAGTGGTGGTCGAAAGGTCAAAAGTTTGATATTTAACTTGTTTTCCAAAAACAGGTTAGTTTGGCAAGTTGGTACTTGGGCATGCATGTATTCTTATTCCTCGTAGTCGCGATTGTCGCCGCGACAAACCACGTGTAGGAATTAGTTAATCCTTGAAAGTAAAGGTTTCGAACGAAATCCTCGATCTGGCGGCGGACGCTCCTTGTTCCATTTTTTTTTTTCAATATCTCCATTAATTACGGGGGACCATATTTAATCGGGCCTATTATTGTAGACATAAACCTCTATGTATTTAACAGTGTTTACGGTCGCCCCGGTGGTTCAAGTGGTTAACCTCGAATTCTACTTGTTTGAGTCCTGGGTTCGAGCCCCAGGTGGGTCGGACTTTGACTTTATTTGCAAAAATAAAAAAAGGGATTCAATTGTTGAGAGCGCCTTGCAGCGTGGGTAGGCACAATTCGATGCGAGTCGACGAGGGAAGAAAAGGCTGAAATCTTCTCGCGATAAAAATGAAGGCACGTACCGTAGCGGGAAGGGGGGAGAAGAGCCTGCTATGTGACCCCGGATCTGAGTTACGAGTTGGAAGGAGAGAGAGAAGAAGATGTGCGAAGATAATCAATGGGATGAGAAAAAAAAAAAAAAAAAAAAAACAAAAAAAAAAAAAAAACTAACAATATTTGGTCCTATTGACTTTGTTCCCCGTAAAACTCGTACAACAGCTCGTCAAACAAGGTCTCCCTTTTGAGTGTATTCGGCACACATGTCCTTTATTATATATAGACAAGTATATATATATGATAGCATGAATCACACGGTGCATTTGAAGTGCGTTTGCAATGCTCCCGTTCCATGGGTGGTATGGTATTATACCACGGGTATAGGTGCGATGCTAGAATATTCCGGTCGTCGAGCCGCGGAGTACATTGCGATGTAGTTTTGTGGGGAGTCTCAAGCTTCCTGTGGTCCCAAATGCTGGAGGTCCAGTATTTTTCCAGAATGTATGGATATATATATACTTTTTTAATCACCTCGGTTTCAATTAAATATGTTTGTAGTGGAAATAGAGGTAATTATTTTTTTTCCGTCTTCGGGCACACGAAAACGATCTATCCAGTACCTCCGACCGCAGAAATGCGTGTGTTGCCAACCGACCGATACCACAATAATACCTGGTACCAGGCTTATACTACAGCAGCTGTTATATGAACCCTATGAGAACCGCAGTGAGTAGTCCCGTTTGGGGAACAACGCACTCAAATTCAGCGTAGTTTGTCGCCAAAACGGCGCTGCGGTTCTATTAATAGAGGGGATAACTATATTTTTCCGTCGGCTGCAATATCGAAAAAACTAAAAAACTAAAATAGGAATAAAACTGGTCGACCGTACGTGTAGAAATTTTGTAAGCCTTTCGCCATTATTATTACAAGGGACCATAGTTAGTAGCACAAAAAATATAGTCGATAAAAATGGGTAAATAAAAAGTTTTGTTTATGTGTACCATACGTCCCATTAACTCTGATCCCCCGTCGTAAGAGTGTGTGTGTTCATCACATTAAACCGTTCTTTCTACCCGTCGACATCCAGCACAACAACCAGTATCCGTGCCGATTCTTCAATCCTAGCTAGAAGAGATACAAGTTCTGTGGTCACAAAGCTACGCCACAGAGATACTACGTTGCCACGTGTGCAGCATGCACTGCAGTGGGCAATGCAAAGCCATGTCATCATACTAGATACGACAGGCACAACATACGCAATCTATGAAATAGTAAAACGAAAAGAAACAATAAAAGAGAAAACAAAAACAAGGTAGACAAATCGAAAGAGAAGAAAAAAAAAAAGGGTACTGCTGTTTTGTGATACGAGTACGGTAATCATCTTGCGATAGTATTGTTGATACAAAATAGTGATGGGTCGCCCGTAGGTAGACTCTTGATATCTGGCACCAGGTATCAGACAATATTCGAGCATAACACGTACCACGCCACAAGACGTATATTTCTCTCTCTATTCTGTGAACCGCGAGACGATGCAACGATATTTCTCGTTTTTGGTACAACGCGGTCGCCTTATTAATATTAACAGTAACTGGTAACAGTCGTGGTTGACCATCGTAAACAGCGAACGAACGTCGATTGCGTGAACTCGAGTGCGTGAATTGATTTTTAGTTTTTGATCCAGGAATTTAGTATTTATTTAGCAGAGACACCTCCTGGTACTAGTAACTGGTGTCTCCCAAAAGTGCGGTGCGTGGCCAGACGACAGGATCCGCAATGATGAGGGCCTCCAACAAGCTTTTGTCCGAACAAATAAATAAATGCGGTTCCGCACTAAAAAAAGGAGAGTTCCAATTTGGTGCGGTACAGCACTCAACCGGGGTACGTAGACGATGAAGAGCAACTAAGTAAGGTGTAGAGGATACTCTTACGGGGGACCATAGTTAATAGGACCAAATGTTGTTAGTAGAAATTGTTAAATATATAGGTTTTTATGTATACCACAGGTCCTATTAACTATGGTCCCCCGTACTACCCTCAAGATGGAAGTTAGCCAAGTGATAATGGAGTGAACACGACCATCGAGGCCACTCAATCAAGGCTGTTTTGTTTGTGTTTTTCGCACACTGTCACCGTCTGAACTGCTGTATTTCCAGCACTCGGATGTGCACAGCAGTATATGCACTCGTCACCTAGCTAGGCTAGTAGTCCGAATCTGCGGTACAAATACGTTGTTAATAACTAACTGCAGTTCGTCTGCCCCAACTAGCACGGTGCGTGCAATATGCTGCTCCCGTGAGGTGAGGTTATAGCCACCGCTGACCACTGTCTACCTTGCACCAGGTACACTGACTGGGACTACTGCGGCTGTTCTGTTCTCGGACGTACATTCATGTATGGAGCCGTGTGGTTCCCACAGTAATAATGCAGAATTGCCGTACACTTGAGTACAGTCGCCGCGTTAAGGCAGGTTTAAATTGTGACTCGAGAAGTTCACACCGTCCCCGAACTCAAAGATACCGTAGTTGCGTGAGTATAACGCAGGACGCGGTAGGGCCCTGCAGCGTGTGTTTGGAATTACGTCGACAGTCGACAAGGAAGGGAAGAAAATGTTGACCTCTCTTCTCGCGATAAAGAGAGATGACTATTACGGGGGACCATAGTTAATAGGAGATACCAGGTACGGTACACACAAAAACCTACCAGGTACATATTTCGCTATTTATTTTTACCAACAGTATTTATTTGGTCCTATTTTCTATAGGTACCGTAATGACGCGTTCTACGATAAAGGTAGCACATTTCCGCGAAATGCTTTTTCCGAAGACGGCGCTCCTTAGCCAAAAATCTTCGCTTTGGCAATCTTTGCTTCGAAACCTGTTTTTTTTTTGTATGCTCAGGCCAAGGAATTATCAATCGGGATACATTTGAGTTTTGCCTTAAAAAGTCAGATATCGGGTGAGGTGCGGAACCCCTCAAGTGAGGAGCCCAAAGAAATACATGGTGAACCTCTATCGTAGAACGCCTCGAATAATAGCAACGTGGTAGAAAGAAGTGGGAGAAGTAAGTAAGTGCGTACTAGGGTACACACTGGATACTCTTTACAGAGAAAAAGGGGGTTGAAGACGTAGAGCGAGGACAACGAAAGGGTTGGGCACAAGTATTATTATAGCGAAAACATGATCGTACGATGATTTTGCTGAGGATAACACGCCTTGTAAACCTAACAGATTGTCATGTCGATTGTTGCCAGCCACTACTACTACAGGAACGACCGATGTCGTGAGTAAAAACATTATAGAGACAGCCAGGGGCAACCGGCAAATAATGTACCGGAATTTGTACTGTAAGTACGGGTCTATCTTAACGAGGAGTGCGATCTTAGCGAGGAGTGCGATCTTAGCGAGGATTGTTGTTCAGTTTATTTACGTGTTTTCCCGAACTTTCGGCCTTTTCTCGGTGTATTTTTCAAACTTTTCCGGGTCTTGCCCGTGCTACTCTGTTCCACCGTCCCCGGTACGCTGGCGTTCAGCTTGCTTTCTTCATGAATTTGCGTTTTTTAGTTTTGGGTGTTCGCTGTCTCGCAGCCTGTGACCGCATATCTAGTGTCTTTTGAATAATAGATCAGCACGGACACTGTGGATGTGATGCTGAAGCTGGGTAAAAAAAAAATATTTAATGTGAATGCACCACACGCACATAAAAGTGGCTATTTCGGGCAAAACGTATACTATTAATAGCATTACAGCCTTTCGAAAAAAAAGTTTTATTGATTTGTTTTTTTTAGTTGCTGGTTACGTTTGGTATAAACTTCAACATTGATGACTGTCAACCGACAACGACGTTTCTCCAGTTAGTACGAAGCGACAGACCACTTCCCTCACGAGATTCGTCAGTAGTAGCGTAGGTCGCACGCAACCTTTTTATTTCAGGCGCCGCATCCGTCTTACGCCATCGTCACAACGAGAAGTGTCACTGGCATATACCCGACTCCCCACACCCCTGCTACCCACGTAGAGGGATTTAGAAAACCTACGGACTAAGGCTACTGCGACCGGTATAAATACGATTTCGACGATAACGCCCAGGTTTCTGGTGTGAACTATTCTTATTTTAGGGCGATCATACGGCTTGCGTTTGTTGTGTCGGCCACCGTCAGTCAGGAAAATCCCACCAAACAAAAACATTATGAGCGTCACCTAAAAAAAAAGAAAAAGCGTTCAAAAATTGCGTGGTGACCGTACATACTATTGTCCAAGATTGCGCTTTCAATATCGTGTGCAACCGGTCTAGAAGGTGCTTCTCCCTATATTACAGGAGTTCTGGATGCTTTGGATATTGCTTCAAGCTACTCTTTGACTCGCCCAGCATGACTCGCCCGAGCCTTGACTACTGGAGGTACTGAGGTTGTGCCTTGTTACCGCCAAATACTCGTATTACAGTGAGTGGTACCAAGGGCATTGTTGGGCAAACGCGGCGTGCGAGCGGTTGTTTTGGGTTCTCGAATACAACAATCGATAAATTCTAAACACTAAAGTAGCACTTTCAGATGAAAACCCATGTAGGTTTCTCGTTTGATAACTTTTGTCTTCTCGCTACGGCCTCCCCCACCCTCGGGGTGATCCGGAGCCCATAGAGATCTAGGACGGTCCGCCCGTGGTCGCTTAAGCTCCAGCCTCGTTGGAGAAACGCCATGTGCGTCCTTGTAGGTGAACTACTGAAGGTGCGGTCTGGTGTCGATTAGTTACATGTTGTCTTCAATCCTTACGAGAAGCAGCATTACCACAGCTGAGAGCGTAATGAGCACAGCTTGAGGAAAGGAGAGACTAGGCACCGCGTTGATAACCAAGCCCACCGACGGCGAAGACGAGAGTGTCGGGGTTGGCGATGGACTGGGACGGCTGAACCCAGCCTCTGGAAACGCAGACACGCATCGGGCCAAACCCCAAACTTCCCACGTTGTGATACAACAAGGAGAAACGAAGAGGAGAATACGGAAATTTCGAAGGGATCGGAGCACGCATAGGTTTGCAAAGGTTGCGGCACTCGAGCCTCGAGTGAGACAGAAGTAGGAACTTGGGGCGGTAGCAACCTTCAATCTGCTCACTTTGGCTGTGAATGGAGGAATTTGTACGGGCATGCAGAGTGCGTGCTGGAGAAGGCCCGACAACCGGGCTGCGACCTCTTTGGCGTGCAAGAAACAAGGAGGCCTGGAAAACCCGAGTTTCTGCAGCAGGATATACCGGACATATTGCTCTGGACAAGAAGAAGCGGGCGGCAGGCGAGGACTTTGCAGAGATGGTTAGGCAGTCAAGCAAACGATATCCCGTAAGTACGATTATACATATATATTATCAGTTACTTGACGAATGACAAATGTCGTTGCGCTTCCAGTTGGCCGGTGAAAGCGTCCCGGCAAAACTAGCTGTTGCCTTTGCTCCAACAGAGGCCAACATCAACCCACAGACATACAAAAACATATTTTATTTTGTGGAGAACTGGAGCTCATGGTGGAACAGATTACTAAGAAGGAGTTTCCGTTAGTGTTGGTCGACGCAAAAGCACGGACTGCTGAAATAATTGAAGGGTACGGGGATGGTAGAGGTGCTCTGAGGGTACGAAGGTGATGAGATCAGCAGTATTATTGGCAAACGTGTGCTGGTATTTGCTTCACACGACAATCTCGCTCTCACGAACACGCGTTTCGACAGTCGCAAGGGTGGAACATAAATAACGCTAAACAAACGTCATCGGCAGCCGCAACTACCAAAAACGGATTGCGCACGTTTTCAACAGCACCAGCCAATCCCACCGATATCGATATCGCGTTTGTGATGTCAAGGTTCAACTGTAGCCACACACACACACACACACCCTCCGCGCCGCAAGCCAAAGCAAATTCAGTCAGTGATAATATCGTATGCGCGTGGTCTGCGTGGTCCGCCTCAGTAGTTGTTTCGAACCTAACCGACAATTACGACAAGGAGAAACACGTTCCTATCGGTAGTCGTTCACATCGGACGGACACAGCACGTAGCAAGCAGTGGCTCCAATCCTTTAGAAGCTTCTTTTCTTTCCCTCGCAACCGAGCAGTGTCTCTGACATAGCCAAACCTATTGCCGATGTTCTTCTTTCCGCAGAAGCAAAATAATTGCATGCCCCGCCACGGCACTCACACAGACCCGGGTGATGCGACACCGCGGCAACCTCCGTCACGATATAAATTGTGTTGAATGCAACGAAAGATGCCCGACCAGTCATACGCATCAACATGGACAACACCATGGAGAAGACGCCGTGGACGTCGTGCGCAGACTTGCGACGGGGGACTGACGCACGTAGCATCGCTACTTCGACTTGTACCTAGCTGAGACGAACGACTCCCCGCCGTCAACGACCAAGGTGGTTTCTACAAACACTTTAAGAACACGGTGAGATTGCACGGTCGAAGGGAAAGAAGCGAATTTGTTCCCGAGGACGAAAAGGGCACGCTACTACGGGACAAGAATCTAATTCTGGAACGGTGGGCGAGATTTTCGGTTATCTCCTGACCATGAAGTCGTCTAGGTTAGATTCAACTACAAGCGCAATATTTCTACGACGGATGTTGTCACCATCTCCTGGAGATGAACCGACGATGGATGCCAGAACGGCCGTGATCCGGTTTATGTCAAACTAGGAAGCGGTGGGACCGGACTTCCTCCCGGCCGAGTTACAGAACCTCGACCGCTCGGTATTCATTCATACTTCCACAACCTACTTGTCAACGTGACGAGAACGGGTGATGCCCCCCAGCAATGGAAAGACGCAACCATTACGAAGGTCCTAACTAAAACGCCGGATCACTCTCATTGCAACAAGCACGGAGGGAATTAGCTTGTTGCCCATTCAGGTAGACGTTTGCTGAAAATTGCCATGCTCCGCCTCAGTAGCTACTACAAGGCGGACGTGCTACCCCCCTAAGAACGGCGCGGCTTTCGCCCTGCACGATCAACCATCGCCATGCTGTTTGTCGTGCACCGACTCCATAAACTTGCAGAGCTAGAAACAATATTTGTACATCTACATGTGGTTCGTCAACCAACAGAATGCTTCTGACCCCCATCCACCGAGAGATGTTAAGGATTATGGTCCGATGCTTCGGCGAACGAGAGAATACTCTACCAGTATCCACCAGTTTCGCCAAGGCATGCTAGCTCGTGCGCGCACGGATGGCGATGACCACTCGGCATGGTTTTACGCAACTCAAGGACTGCGGCAAAGATGTGCGTTGCTACTGCTTCTGTTGTATGCCCTTTTTTTCTCTGTGATACATGCCATGCTGACACGCCTCAGTGAAAAACCAGATACTTTGAGGGGCTTCGTTCACCTCGGGGCGGACCTTGAGGAGGACATGTTGAGGGTTCACCCACTAACTCGGGTACAGAGGACTGTATGGGGTATGCTGTCTGCGGACGATGGAGAGGTAATGTGTCTACGTCGGCGCAAAGACTTGTAAAAACGATGACCGCCATTGTCACCGTCATCAAAACATCAGGCCTCACCGAATCAGAAACGGAAACGGATATCATGGTGTTGAGGATACTTAACCAGGGACCCCACGACCTCACGACTCGTCGTCGAAGCAGTGGGGCCGAGATGCAGACAGACGAAGCAGTATTTATATCTGGGCGGTTTTTCCGTCGCACGCACTGACAGTATGCAAGAGATCAAACGACAGGTCAGGCTCCCGTGGGTATGTTACAAACGATTCAAACGGGACCGGCATGGCATGGAGATGCCCCGTTCACTCTACAAGCGCGCATGCCAAATGCCGGGATGATGGAGACCCTGCTGTGCAGGTGTGTTACGTCAACTCCTGGCTAGGAGGCACGCCGATGAGCTCCGACCGGGACACCATAAACTCCTTCTACAGACCGTTGGCTTTCAGCGTCGAGAGCGCACGTACCCCCTCATCTCGTACGAAAGATACTATGCGAGAGAGTTCTTCCTCTTGGCGGCAGCGGTGCAGCGGGTAAAGGAGCGGCTGATCTGTCGAGTAATTATCGAGACGATGGACTATGTAGAGAACCCAGCACCAGGCCGACAGGAGACGATTGGGGTCATTGTCTATCAGAATACCTTTGGGCTTTCCAAGCAGCAGACGGGTCGACGGAAACCTCCCCTTCCCTATTCGAAGTAAAGACGGTGTAATGGGTGAGAGCTTCTAAGAAGAGCAGGAAGTATTGACCGGGGGTCGTCGAGCGGCGGAAGGTCTCCTGTCGAGAGGGTACGAGCACGAGGCGCCGAAAAGTCGAAACAGCCACCCAACTGAGGACACCACGAGCGATGGTAACTGGCGCGGGGGGGGGGGGGGGGGGGGGGGGTGGTCTGGGGGGCAGGCGTTCGGATACGGCGAAAACGAAGTAATAGATCGGGTGGCTAGGTAGGCATCGGTTCCACTAGCCTTTGAATTCTTGCAGTTAGTTGTTGTTTGTTTGTTGCGTCGTTCGACGCGGGAGCGCGAGACAGCGCTAGTCGGACATTTGACACAGCGAATGACTAACACAGCAAGGAAAAGGCGTGTTGCTAGATGCCCCAATCAGTATTTGAGTAGGGATGGGCACACATGTCAGTATCACCGCCTGGAGTACGGTTTTGTCTTCTTTCTACCTTATTTCCTACCAGGTACATCTTGTTTGCCATTGTCCCTTCCTCTGTTTCATTTCCTCTCCCCGCTCTCCGTATGGCAGTAATTTGTCTCCTTAGTGCTGTTTTTCCCGCCCAGCAGCTGTTTGCAATCCTTGACTACGCATGCGTCCCATCTATGACGGGGAACCATGGTGAATAGGACCCACACAAACCGTATATTTTCCTCTATTGTTACAAACAATATTTTGACATATATATTAGTATGATCCCGCGTAATAATAGCAACCACTTTTATGTCCTTGCGACATTATTTTATATTCTATTTTCTTGATTTACTTCGTTTTTATTGTCTTCTCGTTTTCGAGTTCTGGTCTTGATTGTGTTGTTGTGTTATGGAGACCGGTATGCTGACGTTCCACTTGCTTGAGCCACGATTTTCTGTTTTTGATGTTATTTTCGGCCTTCAGAATCTGCCGTCTCACAGTCCGTGACCGCAGAGCTAGAGTGCTATATCTCTAGGAAACACAAACATCAGGACGGACACTAAACTTTCTGTTAAAGTTGAATAGAGATTATCAACCTATCTATGTAAAGACAACAAACATGTGATATGCGTGTGGACAAAATCGGAACGATCGCTACTCGTCGTCAACACAAAACATATGTCAACTAAAACAAGGATGCTACCTGGTACGTAAGTACTTTACTATCACAGTCTCGTCGCGTGATTATATCAGTTTTGGGAGAGCAGGGTCAATTCCCGCATGCAAAACACTCATGATAGGACAAAAATAACAAACGCAATACACGAGAAACCGCGGCACGCAGAAAGACACACCATAACATCCCCCCTGCAGCGTATGAACTCCCCATTCCAGAAACAGTTGTCACCAAGAAGAAACTACCAGGGTACATGAAATTATTCGAAAACCTCCAAATTAACCAACGAAACGACGATGGTACGACGGTGAGTGCAGCTGGTAAGGAGCGATCACCCTCCCCCCTACAGTTGGTCCTTACTCCGGCTGCGATCGTATGCGAAATACGAAAAAAGAATCAACCGCCGAGAGGTATTCTACTGCTTCGGCGAAAGTGAAAAAAACAGGCCGCGAAGCATACCACGACATTACGGCTCCTATCCTCCTCATGCCAGAACAAGTAAACATTTGAAATAAACATTTATGAACAAAAAACAACAAAAAAACCCGAAAAATGAAATCATCACCAGACAAAAAACAAATACAAGAAAGAAAACAAAAACTTGCCAAACGAACTCAGCCCGAAAGCGCACAAAAGAAACGACAATATACGGGAGGCATGCCACTCCTTCAACGATCAACATAAAAAAACAAAAGAATAACCGCCGAAACCGATCACACCCAAAACCCCACAGGGGGGCATACCCCAACAGCCCCAGACCATACAAAAAAACAACATCCACGAATCACGGGGACAACACGCAAGTCACACAAGAAAAACATTCAACACTCACATAGTGATGTCTATCACAGCCCCCGCCCCTCAGCGTCTGTTCTCCCTAATCTGAAACATCCTTCAAACACCCTCGTCAAAAAAGCGCATGGCCCCGGAAGCTCGGGCAAACTGTCGTCAAGGGGGTCTGATGCTCCCCGCGAGGCAGCCCCCCCCCCCCCCCCCCCCCCCCTTTCTCTCCGGCGATAATCAAGGCCAATCGTCTGGTGTTACATGCTGCTGTACTCGATTGCGGATTCCGCGCCCAAGGGAGATACGGCGAGAGAGCTTGAAAGACGCGGGATGAGGGTGCGACCGGAATGCGCGCTAGTTCACCGCTCAAATGAGCTGGACAGAAGCATGAGAGAGGGAGAGAGAAAGTAAGGTACGAGAGAGAGAAGGGAAGGGAGAGAGGGGCGACGACACGAGGGCAGAAGCACGTGTGGAGGCGAAGGCACGGGTACGACAACCGACGTGGTCCGAAAACAAAAGCATCCATCCTCGGCGAGGCGGAGAGAAAGGCAGAGAAGAATATTAAAAGAGGGAGATGGAGACCGTGGGCCTCGCGGCTCTGTCCTAAAAAGGAAACATGAGCGCCGGTACACAAACACTCGACAATGGAGCTGATGCAATAGTTGACGGGGACCTCCTGTGAGTAAACAGGTATTCTATTGCAAATCCGTCGTGTTTCTCTTGTTGTGCCGCTAACCCTCGCGTTCAGAGTGGTCCTGTTGCTGTGCTGCTGTCCTGCTGTGCTGCTGGGCTGCTCTGCATATCTGTGTCGTAGTTGTGGTGGCTTGGCGGTATATGGTATGCTCGTCTTATTACCCTGTTGCATAGTTGCGGTCCGGTCTCCATATTTTTGATTTCTTATGACACGTATGGGGGAAACATCCTTGCATCCATTTATAGTGGTTAGGGTTATGACTAGCTGTCGCACCCTCGGGGCAGAGCTTGCAAGGCCCATGGGACGCAGGGTGAACTGTAGGGCACTAGAAAGAGACGAGGAGCCGCGTACGCCTGCTATATTAACCGTCAAAACAAGGGTGCCGTGGGTCATCTGAGGTGTACGCGGGGAACCAACGCACTCGCGCATACCGGAATATGAACGGGTCCCGACTATGTGCAAGACCATACGAACGACACCACCCGGGGTGACGGCGACGGGTATCCGAACCCCTAGATGATACTTCCTCCGATCGGCCTAAGCGGTACCCCCTTGGGTGTGCCCCTCCGAACCCCTGGGTAGGTATCCGGACGTGCACTGAACATCGCCTATCGAAGACCACCACGCTGTACGCTCCGTCGCCATGTGGACTCAAAGCTAGGCTTCATTCCTGCCGTCTGTGCTCTCCAAAAAATACTCCAGTAAAACACAGTTTCGCTAGGTGATGTCGTGTAGGGTCCACCAGGGAATAAGCAACCCCACCCTCCTGTGCGAGGCCTAGAAGGGGCATGGCGCAAAACCATGAACCAATGTGTGATCCGTTGCCGGGACCGCGGGCGCAACGCATCCGCGCCTACCGAAACCCATCCAGTTCGGGCTCAGCCAATCGACACCTACGCAGCTCCCGCTCGAGAGGGTGGGCTCCTTCCTCGATCCCTCGTGCTGCACCTCTCACAGCACAACCAGTTTACAGCTCGCGGGCTGGCCTTCGTCTATATCATGACGACCCGCTGTAGTGGCTGTGCTATCAACACTGCGGTGAGAAGTCGAGAACCGCCAACTCTTCGCAGCACACCAGTCGGTTGCAAGCCTATGTGTGCACCAAGTGGTGTAAAAAAATACCGGTAAGAACACCAACCCAGGGGGTGCTCGCACGGTGGTACGACTACAAACAAATCATGTACCAGATAAGCCCAATTATAATTGATCCCTGAAAGAACGACAGTCGAAACATTTTTTCACTCTAAACATCGGTACAGACAAACAGGCATCTGCGACATTTCGGCCGCCGGACGCCAAGGCTGCGCTTTCTCTAACGGTGTGTGTGTCCTTGAGGAGTTAGCAGAGACTCTCACGCGCCCGCGCACATCGTGGGCGGAGCTTGCCGGGCTCAATACCGGGGGTGAAAACTCGAGGTGTAATCCATTTGGGGGCGGAGCCCCTGGAGTGGAAGATTTTTCTGCAATGGCTCGAGCTAAAGAGATGGTATCATTGAAAGTCAGGACAACCCCCTTGAAAACATCGTTTTATGGGTGACGCTTGATCTCATTCTAGAGGACGTACTGCTGCTGTAGAGCGATATTTGATGTCGACACAACACCATTCCGCGAGCTCCTTTGCTCGCATGGGTGAGGGTTACTTTCTGAACATTGGTGCATTACGAACAGGGAAACAACGCAGCAAGGCTCGTCTTCGAGCCATATACGTGTGTTGACACCAACTAGCTTGCTACAATTGGGTTGGGCGTTTGACAAACAGTTTCATTCTGCTCGTCATCCCACTACAGTTAGTTCTGGTTTCAACGATTTTGTTGTCAGACACGGAATCATCACGACATATATATATGTGCAGGTTAATTGCCGAAGTTCCCTTACGTAAGTTGACCGTTTGGGATTTTGATCCCTGCTACGATACCAATTGTCGAGTAGATCTCAGCGGGTCGCCCCGGCGGTCGTCGCACGAACCAATTGTTGATTTGTGAGTTCGAAGCGCGGGATTCCTGAGTTCAAACCATAACGCCTTTCGAGAAAAAAGAAGGAAAAACGAATTCATGTGTTTGAGCGCATAGCGAGTCGACGGCGGAAGAAAAGGCAGAAGTCTTCTCGCGCCATGAACATGCAATCCACGAAGCGCAGCAGTGCAATAGGGGGAGTAGATCCTGCTATGCGACCGAGGCGTTCTACGATAGAGATTCGCCCTAAAGCTTCCAAGGCTCCACACTTGAGGAGTTCCACATCTCACCCGGAAACGGACTTCAGAAAAAGAAAAAAAAAAGTGCGATGGATAATCCCATGGCCCCAGCATAAGAAAAGCAATTTTTCGGAACAAGATTCGCATTCCGACGATTGCGGGAGAAGGAACCCCGTATTTCAGAAAGGCTTGTAGCGGAAATGTGCTACCTCTTTCGAAGAACGCATTGACCCCGGATCTGAGATAGATGCGAGTACCACTGGAGAGAGAGCTAAGAAGGACCAATATATATGTTGGGCGTATATTGCATGGTAACAACAAAAGTCATAAACAAAGTGTAACAACCTGCTCGCACCCGCGTGTTCTTTTCTGCTGCTGCTGCCGTATCGTACGTGGCCAATACTAAAGATTATCGTTAATAATATGCGTCCACAAAATAATTAATAGTAGGCATAAACACTACACTACCAGTATGTAATATGTGTGTACGTTCATAGGTAGGTACCGACTTTTCGTGTATCCCCCTCGAGGTTCGTTTGAGTCGGTGCCGTCGATTTTTCCACGCTTGGTGTTATATTTGCTCCTGAACACCCAGCACACACATCAATATATTGTAGGGACGACATCTATCTGCGAGTTAAAACCTCTCGACTCCTCAACTTCTTCACCCCATCCCGGAGCATGAGGGCCGGCCGGCACACATTACATTGTCATGCGTGGCCTTTATATATACATTTTCTGAGCTGCCGTAAAGAAGAGACACAGTCAGTATGGGCCCGTCAACGAGAAACCGCCATTATTAGCAGTCTGATATTGTACTACTTTGTTGTCGTATCACCCTTCAGCAACCTTGAGCCTGGGTGTAATATTCTGGAGGTTTGGGTGTCGCTCTTGTACCTGAGCACAAGCTATTGATTGTTGTAGTGGACGCGCGTGACTTCAGATGTAACATATTTCGGGTACTACAGCAGTAGTAGTAGTAGTAGTACTAAAAAACTACATCACGCTTAGACAAGACAAGTAAAACATGATCCACGAGAGAGAGAAAAGTACATACTTACATTCGTACCAAAACACGACGTTATCTTACCTTGTCATCGTGAAAACAATCCAACGGCGGTAGCTGTGTTTCAGAGGCCAAAAGGTGAGTCCAACGTTCTGGACTTTTTCTTGGCTTCTATCCGGACGACAGTTCACAATTAATTTTGTAGAATTTCCAATATATATTCGAGAAAATTCTCTCGTTCCGACGTGACGGCGTTACTCCACGATAGACAGCCAAAACATTCTCCAGCTACGTGCTACAGACTTTTTTGTTCTTTGCTGTTCCGTTGCTTTTTGGCCGACCGGTTGGGTGTCTAAGAGGATCAGGGTAGGTGGTTCTGGCTGGTGTTGGGTGCCTAACATGATCATGGTAGGTGGCGGTGCTGGCTGGCCTCCGGCTGCTACTGAGCAGCGACATTAGTAAAAAATTTAGCACCTACCTGGCGCATGAGAGCAAGAAGGAGCCGAATGGGAATGACCCACTGCGGGTTTGAGGTAAGGGAGCGGAGTGGCAAGCGGAATTTGTTTGCCTCCCCGCATTTTTTTTATAGATATGGGGGATATTGGCAGAATGGCTTCGGACCTACAAAATGGAAGACTCTCCTGGTCATCCGTGGACCTCTTGTCACACCCCCTGCACATTGAAAATATGCGATCCTGCGCCTTAAAACCAAAACATATCGTACCAGGTACCCGGTATCATATACCGTTAGTTTTTTTTCTACGTATAGCAGTAGTATCGTGGGAACGGTCACGTCAAAACGTTTTGTTTTAATCACCGCCGTACAAGAAGAGTGATCACCTCATATCGGGACAAACAAAAAGCTTGAAGGTCCTGATATTCTTCGGTTCGTTGGTTGAGGAGTGCTCGGTCGTGTGGCAAAGCGGTCCACGTATGAATGTATACGAAAAACTAACCTCAGAAAGTAAGTAAGTGGTGTAAACTTGATTGTTGCGGGTCGGGAACAGGCCTTGTGTCGTTGATTTCTAGGTGGAAAACAAAACGTTTTGACGTAACCGTTGAGAAAGAAGAGATCACCATCGCGTGGATAAACGCATTTCTCTTAATTAATGAAAATATTTATCTCACTTACTTGCACGTGGATGGTGTCCTGGTACTATTGATACTGACGCGTAGATACCAGGTACCTGGTACGCATTATTATTATTATTGTTGTTACTTCAGTATTTTTTTCATCTGTTCTGTCTTCGTGCGTATTTTGGGCGCTGACAGCGTTGTACTAACGTATTCCAGCCAGATAGATGATGAATCGAGCCCCTACCTTCTCACACCGCAGTAAGGAGTAGTAGGTAGCAAGTAATATCTGTCGGATCACTCTGAACAGCGCCGCATGAATCTTTAGATGTCGCTGTAGCGATACTTCTTCTGTGTAGAACAACATTATTAGTGCTGTGCTGCGCTACGCGAGATGCAAGAGTAAATTGAACATATATACCGGTATATGTTTGTCACGTCCTCCACAAGTCGACAATAATAACCGCGGAACTGCCTGCTCGGCGCGAATTGAATTACCGCGACAAAGCTGAGGCCACACCTTGACGCGGGGTAAGGCAGGCTTGCTGCCGTCGGTGTCCTCGATGATGTAGGTGAGCAGAGAGCACATAATACAACCTGAAGCGCAATAATCGCAAACTCCAAAGAAGAAAAAGTCGTACCAGGTACGTACTTGCCTGTATGTATGTAGATAGCTACTCTTGACCCTTTCAGAACCGCAGTCCCGTTTTAGGGACAAACCAGTCAAATTTCAAGTAGTGTGTCCCCAAAACGAGACTGCAGTTGTTCTAAAAGTAGCCACACGAACACGAACTGAGAAGCTGGGACCTGAATACGTACGCAAAGAAAAACGGTAGAGTACCCATGACTTCCCTGACTGGCTGAACATCATGCGTAAAAAGTTAACACAAGCAGTGTCAGTTTCTGTAGACTACGTACACAAATCCAGATGCACCCGACCATTTTCGAACTAAAAACGGAGAGAGAAATACTCGTACGATATGAAACTGGCCCATGCCAGGGCCGCTGCCGTGTGATTGTAATTTTGTGTGTAGTGTTTAGGTGGTTCTGACACGAAAGTGATAGGTAAACACGATTTTTCTGCCGAGTTTGGCCAAAACTCGCAACAACAAGTACGCACATAATAATATGTATATACCTGGTATATTTGTTTTGTTGTTGTTCTCACATTAACTCTCTGACGAAGGAGTCCGTGGTCACACAAAGGTGCTAGAGCCCTAGGAAGATCCGAAAAACAAAAAAAATCGAAAATTCGGCTGCCTCAAAATACGAGACGGAAAAAGCGCACACAAGATAAAACCAATGTGCAAAACTGAACTAACATGGCCGCGGGTATATCCTCTCAACTATAATATAGAAGAGTAACCCCGTTCCCACCACTAACCAACTCGTGGCTGCTGACTACTACAGCGGATGCTGTCTGAAGTGCTGCCTGCACCGTACGAAACGCACGGTAGTCGTGAAAACGAAAGAGGAACACACCTACCTGCCTGCTATCTGGAGTGCTGTCAGAGTGAAGACTCGCGGATATGCAGTGAAAAAAGGAGCAATCGAACCTTACTGCCACACGAATATCAACGATCGCCATCTCTTCCTGGACTGTCTGACACAAAAAGGTGCAGCACAGTTATGATACCACGTCCCTGATAGTTGCGTAGGTTATTCCCCATGAAGGGTATACAACTCGTTAAACTACAAAAACCAGTGACGAGTACCGGTAGATACTATTCTGCCTCGTGAAAAACAAAACCAGGAAAAAACAAACTATGACTGCTTCTCTCGTGATGATAGTGTGCGCGCAAATCATGGGTCTCCATGCACCGTCTTCCTGCCGATCTTCATGGCCGCATCATCGCCTTGGCCCAATCCACCCGCTCCTTTGCGCGTGCACTCGTTGCCATTCCCTTCCAGTCGTTTCCCTTTCTCCGTCATCCTGAAAAACAAGATGCTCCTCGCACTTGCGGTTCTGATCTGGGAAAAAAAAATTCTCGCGCAGGGGGAGGTCAATCCGTCTCTTCCCCGCACGTCGACGCTCAGTCTCCCTCCTCCCTCGTCGTCGAACCCAGCCTCCTACCGGCGCAATAGACTGTGCCGTAGTGTGGCCTGTGGTGGCGCCTGCCTCCGCGCATGGACACCCCGATTGAGCATTGCTGCTCTGCCGCAGCTGCCGAAAAAGACGCGCGAATCGTAGGTCTCCGTGCCTGACGCACCACGTACGACCCAACTCTACTGCCGCCTGAGCCTCGCGGCCACAGGCAGCAGCGAGAAGGTATCACTCCTTGAGGGTGAGTACGGCCTTACACCCGCCAGAAAGACCTACCCCACTCGCTATTAGCCTGATAGGGCATGCCTCGCAGCATTCCTTGCCGAGGCAGCGAGGGGAACTGGTATATACATTTACATAGCTATTAGATTGTAGCAAATAAATCTGACATTCAACCCACTTTTACGAACTCGCGGACGACTGACATGTTATCAATACGAGAATCCTGCTGTAGAGTTTTTCTGCCGAGTTTGGCCAAAACTCGCAACAGGTACGTACATATATATATACCTTGGTATATACATTTTTTACTACATAGATTGTAGCAAATAAATCTGACATTCAACCCACTTTTTCGAGCTCGCGGACGACTGACATACTATCAATAAATACGAGAATCCTGCTGTAGAGTTGGTACTGTCGCTTGTATATTCCCGTATTATTCAAACGAAAACACCACCACCGCAGAACAGCATGGTGCGCACATTCCTGAGGCAATTAGCACTCAACCTTTTCAAGCTTTAGCTTTCACACTCTCGAACAACAAAGAGCTTAAGACCTCACACAAGACGCCCACTTTTTTATGGAATAATTTATTCGAGTATCACACCTACCCATCATGTGATTTGTAGTACAATACGTTCAGTATGAGATAGATGGACACATGTATGTGTATGTATGTGTGATAACAAACGGAGCAACGTTAATAGTGCTGGGAGAGCATTGAAGAACATGAATGCTCAGGGAGAGCGGCGCGTCTTGGCATAATAATACAGAGCCCTATTATATATATATATATGCAACATCTACCACATGAAAATATGCATACATAATGTTGTACTGCTCTATTCCAGTACATTGTCACAAATATATTTTTGTCGGCGACTTACTGAGAGGAAAAACGTTTTTTCTCAATAAATTAGACATGTATGTATGTATCGAAACGAAAAAAAGAAATAAATGCATGATTTGATGCATACGGCCACCATGCCGAATAAATATCAACCGAGTCTGTTTTGGGAGCACGAGGTATAACTTAACGCATCCGGACTACTTGCTGCTTCAAGGAGAACAACGGACAAATATATTAGGTTCTCCCCCCCTTAACCCTTTTTTTAGGACCGCAGCCAGCCCTGTTTTGGGGGCAAACTACTTGAATTTTGAGTGGTTTATCCCCAAAACGGTACTGCGTTCTAGAAGGGTTAAAAGCCCGCAAAAAAAACATGTATCCGGACAAAAAATGTTGTTGATCGTCTTGCTGAGTATTGAGCAGCGGCGGAAGGTGACACCACGGCGTTGTTGTCTTCTTGAGGGTCTTCAAAAGTAGGCCTGCGGTACGTATTTGGTGACCAGGAACCGAAAAAAGTCCAGCAACATCAAGAAGAGGTGTTTCCGCAGGAGGACACCAGATAATTAATAGTTTCTGAACAGCTCGGTTTCAGGTACTGGGAGGCATAACATATCCATGTATGTATATTTGTCTCGGAAAAAACTCGGAAATCTACTATCCTGCGCATTATCGAAATGAAAGAAATTTCCATCCGAAAACCACATTTGGGTGCGTAGCTACACACAATCCAGCAATAATAATGGAAGACACACAATCTTTCATACAAAACCCCCCACAGATAGATAGATGTCGACGCCGTCTTCCGCTGAATAGACCCTGGACTTTGGCGCACAGGTGTTCATCATGCCCGTTTCGGGTACCAAGCCGCGAAGACGTCTTGCTCAGTTTGCTCCTTGTTTGCAAATTTCTTTCATTTATTTCGCAAAAAAAAATCTTAAGCGACGAAAATTCAAGCAAAGCACATTCGAACTCTGCGACTCCGCCGATTGAATACGGGGGGGGTCGTAATGACTCACCAGAATACTTGACAATGTGGAAATTTACACCTTGCTATTCGAACCAAAAACGTTTAACTTGGCTGGGGAGTGAATTTACCTCGTTTGACCTAAAACCAGCCTGTACACACTATTATAACAGCGAACAACACACATACATGTATGTATAAATACTGCTGTCTCAGTATTACAGCAGTTCAGTACCTGATATTTTAAAGCACTTCCAATTGAGAACAAAAAACGATAAACTTGGCACGAGCAGTGAAGTTCACGGAAGACACCTCTCTCTATATATCTGTGTTTTGCGGTTTCAATGCCGACCAGTACTAGTATAAAGTAGTATCGTGTTGTTGACGCAAACCTATCAGGTTTTTAATTATTATACTGCGGCTGCTGTGGTAACCAACGATTGTCGGCAAATACTCTGTGCAAGCGTTGTAAAAGCATGAAGCTTGCTTGATGCAGGCTTAACGCAATAATACCTATATTTTATCGATATAAATTGACGCCATGAATATACCGACAAGACATGCTCCACGTACTATTGGTATAATATTAATAATAGTACCACTGCTGTAGTAGTCAGATAACAAATACATACATACATGTTGGTACGTAACGCATTCCTTCAGGATCCGAGTGTTACTATAAACTTATCTTGGAACCTAGTTTAAACCTAAAACACCACAATAACAAGGCCTGTTATTGACGCGCCGACACTTACTTGGCTCCAACTTCAAAAGTTTGCACCTCTCTTTCCGTGGCCCATGCGTCCATGGCCTCCTACCCCCTCGAAAATGTGAGTATCCTATATATTCTCTCGCGTGTCGCCTTGAAGTTTACTGTAGACTTTTTTGGTTCTGGAGTGTGTGCATAATCTGTTTAATAAAGTATCAAGAATGTGGTATTGCAGCCTCATCCAACATTAATTGCGGATCGGCAGACACACGAACGTGGAACCCATCCGTTCACAAAATTGAACCGAACGGACCGAGCTGTCGTCCCTTAACATCCAAGGAAAAAATCATGTCCACGAAGGCCCTGAGGATACATACGCGCCATGATATATTGTTCAACGATGAGGTACGCGCGCCCCTCCTACCACGCACTGCCTTGGCAACCCTTACCTGAGCTTCAACCAAATTGATCGAACGGACAGACGATATGTGGATTGCCTACAGAATTATATACCCGAATACACTATCTAAACGTTGGAACTTCCAATGCGGAGTCACAAACCATTATATCCTCCAAAGCGCACTAGAGACCACCAACAGCCCCACCTCCGGAAGCGTCAAATAATCTGCTGGGTACCCGTACCCGGATACGGCAAGTAAGTAGTGGTATGCGCCGATAATGACCTGGAGAGATCGGCGTGCCAAGCCCACCCTTGTCATTCTACAGTCGCCCCCGCACTTCTGCCTGCTACACTAAATAAACGCATCCCTACTACCACACGAGAGGAGGACACCGATCCATCTGCTACACACTCTTCTTGTTCACAGCGTGAGTGATACCCAGGATATTATAAGCCTGGTTATGGCCATCATCGTCATGATGCACTCCTTTCTTTGGGACCCAAGTAACTAGCATGGTGCCATCTGGGCAACTTTGCGTGTTTGTATGCTCCAGTGCCTGCCTTTGGTATTTTCTTTCCCCCCCGCCCGTGATTATCGCTTTTTTGTCCCTTTCATTTTTCTTTCATTCCCGTTTGTACCTCTTTGTGTCTTTGTTAGTATGGTCCGTTTTGCCTTTTTTTGCGTTTTGCTATCTGCTTCTGTTTTAGTTTTGTTTTTGTTTTTGTTTTGCTTAGCTTCATCTTCTTTTTTTTTAGGTTTTTGTCTGCTATTAATAGTCTCCTTTTTGCTTCCCTGGTGTCCGCAGTGGTGGAGTGCGTATGCTTGTTTTTGTTTTTTGCCTCTGTTTTTACTTGAGGTATTTCTTCCACTCCAGAGTTATTGGAGCCTGTCCTGCGATCACGGACTGCATTGAATTGTGAGTTAATGTGAGAACAACAACAACAACAACAACAACAACAAACGAGCAAGAGGAATACTAGCCAAAGTCAATCCTGTATACCGGTGCAGTGCCTCACGTGCCGATCAACGTTTGAGTCACGCCGTTGAACTCTAGCAGATAGATGAGGTAATCAAAGTGACCACGGCCGAGTGTTAGAAAGTGGAACGTATCGGCTGGAGGTGCTACGAATTACTTGTTTTCAGCTGTAAGTTAATGCGGACACAAGTCGACAGTAGTAGTAAAAAAATCTGCGTCAAGCCCCTGTGCGATGTTCATTGTTTTTTCATGGGCACAAGTTCGACGTCTATATTCTGGCGTACGAGAATAGAGTTCGTCGATGGATCCAGGCATGACGTGGTCGACGTCTACGTGCTCGCGTGCAAGTGTCTAGTTCGTGCAAGGGATCCAGACATGGCGTGCAGGTTGAATTTCAGTCCTCAGTTGTATTTCAATGTTTATCGTACTTGCGTGTATTTCCCTGCGAACATGTTTGTCACATACATCTATAAAGCAATTTTTTTTGTGTCCTTACGATATTTACTGTGTAGCGCTCAGGGTACATCCTACGAGTGACATGGACTACACGTTCCACACCATGCCATGATATCAGTGAATATGACATTGTAGCAAATGCACACGTTTCACGAAATTTACAGATTAAGATGTTTGTCCTGCCGCGGGTTCGTCGTGTCACCTCTGTCAAAACACTTGTTAGTTTTGTGTAAATTTACCTGAAGAACGGAAACTCTAGATGTTTTTTTCTCCCCGCCCCCTAAAGTGGTCCCATACCCCACTCTTAATCAACAAAAAGTTCCAATACATTCCACTTTGTGTCGTTTGCTGCCTTTATCTAATAACAGCGGAACCGCGAACCCACCAAGGACGACATATACTCGCAGAATGAAGGGGCTTGCAGGTTCCGCCGGTGCTGTGGCCGTCATCGCCTTCGGCGTCTTCTCCGGAGCAGGCGCGGAATCGTTGGGACAAGGGCCCGCTGATCACGAGTCAACTGTCGGCGTGGATGATGCAGGGTCCTCATCGATGAACGTTGAGGACGATAGTATTTCTCGTCGTCTTCAAGCTAGTGGACGCCGCGGACGCCCACCCACCCCGGTCGTGAACGATGATGCTCTTGATCCCACTGGCACCGTGAGTGCTGGCAATGGCTTTGTGTGCGGCGTTTTCCTGTAACATTCGTGTATCGGATCGGGTGGAGAGACGACCGATTATTATTCCGAAAACTGTTTTTTTTATGCAGTACCTGGTAGGAGTGTATTTTTGAAAGGAATATCTGTACAAACATGATCCTACCGGTACCATCTCAATAGATGTATCAAGCACAGGTCACATTTATTGGCGAGGATAAGATACTGTGAAGCTGCGGGTGAAGCCCAGTCGGACCTCGGGCACATTCCACATTTCATTAGCGGACATGTTGTGTGCCATGGTTCGAAGCTGTTCGACAAAGTTGATACAGGGGATGAAGAAAATACCTGCTCGCGACCTGACTCGACCCCCAGTGATGGTCCGATTGAACTTGCGCGTACGAGCAGTCCCAAGCCACGTCTTGTTGGTTGCAGGCAAAACATGTGGTTTTTGTGACCTTGTACCCCTGACATTTCGTCTTTCCGTTCGTATCACATTCATTACCATGCCTTGTGATGAATAGCCTGCAGAACGAGCTGCCAGCGCGCTTACCCAGCGGACTGAATGGGCGGAAACCGAGTTCGCGGCATCGGTGGGCACGCTCCACGAAAACAATGGGGACCTATCTTCCGCCGCCACGTTCCACAAGTCGCTGCCGCACGACAACCTAGGACAGGTGAAACAGGGCTTAAAATGTGTTTTTGTTCGTCGTCTTCGACTCGAAAGGCTGACGCTGTATAATAGTGTGTGGCTTGAACAAGTCACGCCAGTTGGCGCTGGTGGGGCTCGTCAAAGCGTACGCGACCATACCAGTTTGTTAGATGTAGGAGGTACTCTCCACATATATATATATATACATACGAAGTCGTAGGAGCGACAGCGAAACAATGCTATATGAAGGGGTTCACGTTTGACCCAAATCGTGTTGGCGAAAGGGCCCACTCAGCTGGTGGGGCTACCAAATATAGTTTCCGATCATATATGTGTTGTCCTACTCGGCATCCTGCCGCACCCTACAGGGACCTATGGTCGTGTTCATTGGGCTGCGACTCTACGATGAGGAAGCGACTGCTGTAGTTGTTCCGTGAAAATATCGTAGAATCAGTATGTGCCGTGGTATTGCATTGACAGGGGAATACGCACCCGCATGAAGCGGTAAGCCTCTACCCTACTCAATGACAGACATAGTACCGATCTCCAATGTTCCACGCTGTCCGTGACGTCTCCCATGCCAACTGACGATTCCTGTTCCGATACCTCTGGAACAGGGCGATGCTGATACAGTGACTACACAAGCTGACAAATGCACGTTGTCTGTGTATGATATCGGCCCCTTTTCCATCAATGTGGTTATATGTCAAATTTATCATCGAAGTAGCGGTGGCGAGCACAAATACCCGATATATCGAAACGGCAGATAAAGCGATACATTCGAGCGCAATGTCTGGCTACACATGGACCCGGAGATGTTTATAGCGTGTGGCCGCGACAGACCGATTCTAGCAACCAAGTCTCTGTTCGAGGATAGCAGAATAGTATTTTCCCGGACTCTTCGCACAATACATAACGTGTGTACCAAAGCATGGCTACATTTCCTTCAATGAGGAATGGTACCAAATAACGCGATATATATTTTTCACGCTTGCTCCGCCGTTTATATGCTGCTGCGATAATCTCTGCTACTTTCCAGGTGGACACCGAGGCCTTTGACGCTCTTATCGAGTGCGTCGCCGAAGGAGATTTTGAGACATGTGAGCAGGTGCCGGCCGGGGACGACGACGGCTTCCTGGTCAACCCCCTCGGGGGTATCGCCGTAGACATGGCCGGAGCGTCCGGGTACGTCAGTGTTGAGCGACTTGGAGTACGTTAAATTAGTATTTCACGCTGAACGAGACGACGGAATGTTTTAGGTGATCTGTTTATCATGGCACGGCCAACCTACTACTACGATCGCTGAAAATATATACAGTAGTATCGTACTCGGTCATGAAGTCAACAACACACACCTACTGAGAGTGGCTATAGCTATCGTAGGGTTCGACTGCGGTCGACCAAAATTACAGTATTTGCAACGCTAGCATACCTCGATCAAAACGCCACCAGTCGACATGTTATGTATGTCGTACACTTTATCGACCCCAACGGGTTTGGCGTTGACCGGGTAGCCCATAGAGGTTACAGTGCATTCCCTTGTAGCGTTGCGCGCAGTATGGTATTCCGCGAAAACATTAATCAACACTAACCGGCTACCATACCGCTTGGCACCTTTACCGCCACCCTCGTGCGCTTCATTCTCCCGTCCTGCACCGCGTTGGGATCTTCGCTTCAATTCCCCTGGGTAAATCCCACCCGTCGGTCGGTCACAATATCTCCCGTGGGCAATTCTCGCCCGCGCCATCATCTTCGTGCCGTGTTCGACGACGGCCACGATGTCCGCACCCTACTGCATATAATTTGCTTCAATTTGCTTCGCCTTCGTCCTTGGCCCTGCGTTCATCGCTGTTCGTGAACTACGGATGTTCACCACAGCCCCGCTTTGACCATCCCCAGCGCTTCACTGCTCAACTCTGAGGACCTGGTAAGTCGTGTGTACTTCTGATGCTAGGCACCGACGCAGGTTTATGAAGGGATACTACGCAAACCGTTGCGGTAAAGGAGCGAATCAATTGTGTACCTCACCAATACCGTTGATTCTTTCATGTCGACGTAGCGCCTTGTCAACCTTGTGTCATCTGCCTCGCACAATCGTTTCCCACATGCGTTGGATTGGACTACATTTAAGATGCCCCCGTACCGGGTCGAACGTGTTGTGACCATGCTATCACAGGCTGCTCAAATGGCTGAACTGTACTGGATGGCCTTGGCGAGGGACGTACCTTTCTCCCAGTATGGAGAAGACCGGTTGACGGTGGAGGCAGCAGGTAATACGCACACATTCGGCTGCAGCTGGTGGCAAGATGTAACTTCCCTGCACGTTGAGACCAATGTGCCTCAAGATAGTTGTAGTCCGATTTGTCTACTCAATGAGATGACGTCGCGGGGGCGGAAGTAATCGATAGTTGGTTGAGGCCAAGAGATCCTTCGCATTTACCAGGCCCGTGGTTGTGATGTTTGGATTATGCTACATGGTACGCGTATACCTGCATTCATGTTTACACAATCGATTTGCTGTTCGACCCCGCTCGGAACAAGATTTTTTTACTAGGTAGTGCTGCGCTGTGCGCGAGCGCGAGTTATAGCTCTGCACAAATCGACGCATGTCCCTTATTCTGCTGAGTTTGTATTGGGGTTTCTGCTGTCACACAAGCGTTTACAGTGAAATATTCACCGAACCAGTTCACTCCACCGCACTGGTCTATTGATTTTAACTACTGTCTCTACCCGCCTCGACGATTTGCGCAATGGACAATCGACAGACAACTTGGCCACCATGCCGGGTTTCGCCGATATGAACATGGTCGCTGTCGGGCCCGATGGCAGGGCCGACCCACAGACACAGCTCTTCCGGTCCTCTGCACTCGGAGTGGAGACGGGACCCTTCGTTTCCCAGGTACTGTGTGCCATCGGGTCCAGGGGTCTGCTGTCGTTCCTGCCTTAGCCACCAAGGTCGCCTGCTTCAGTCGTTCGTCGTTTCGCACATTTTCATTTACCGCTTTTGATACCGGTTCGTCGGTGAACAGTGCGCGACATGGATGACAACAGCAGCAAGCCTGCAAAGCCTACATCTATGCCTGCTCACCGCTGGTTGTTTTCTGCTTGCTTTCGTTCTATGGACTTTGGTCCCCCATTCGCCGTTTGCCTGTGATGAGAAGTTTCTATTTGACGTTAATTTATTGGGGGGTCGCTGACGCGTGGAGAGTTTACCCTACTGATCAATACCGTCCCTCGACGCTGTGGTCGCTTCTTCCTGTTCGGGCTAAACCAGCTATTGGTCAAGGACTTCACCATCGACTCCATCACTGCGAAAGCTCAGCTGACGACGTTCGCACCGGGAGTAGACTACATGGCCGACTACGACGAATGGCTCTTCATACAGGTTAGCGAAGCCATCATAATGGACCGACCGTAAATATAAATGACGCGTACGCCATGGAATACCGCTCGTTAAATCTGGTGAGGGTTTCGTTTTCGTTTCTATGCCTCTGCTCGTTAGAATATTCTCAGATAGAGTCCGTGCTAGATGCGTTCGAGCATCTCGAGTGCTGCGGCGTGACGATGATATGCTTAGGTTCGATCTCATTGTTGGTCACAACGTCCGACTCTTTCCTTGCCCCTTTAAAAACTCTCCAGAATGGTGGCAAGCCGGACTCGCCGGAGGAGGTAGACCCCGTGAAGCGGTACATCCGGAGCGCCCGCGACCTTGCGACTACGTCAGCTACCGATACCATCAACACGTGAGAATACCAAATCTGGTTACTGCTGCATACATTATAAATCAAAATGAAGCCCTAGGATAAACTATCGCGCAACCGCCTCTTCGGATGTCGCGACAGAAAAACAATTCAACGCTGGATTGCACCTGTCCACCGACGATTACTTCGAACTATGCCAACGCCCACATACCATTGCGTTTCGTCAAGGTGCAGATCATCGCACATCAAATCCAGTACCTAATGCAAATTAGAGATTCTGTATCTGCATTAAAACAGGATTCACATCTAACCATTCGACGACTAAACTTTGCGCTGTGCAGGGAGGCGTACCGAGCCGCCCTGATTCTTATCGAAGAAGGAGCCATCAGTCGTCCTGGTTTCAACGGCCCGTACACAGAAAGCGGGCGCCAAGTCGGTTTCGTCAACTACGGCATCTCCCACATTATGAGGCTTGTCGGAACCGGGGAGCTGGCTCAGAGGGCCTCATGGTACCAGAAGTGGAACGTTCACTTGTTTGCTCGTCCGGAGGTGAGGTTTGAATGCGTAGTCAACAGTGGCTGAGGTTATCGATCGGAATTGGAATGGATGCTACAGTAGGGTCGCGCCTTGTTTTTTTTAGCATCTCCATTATAGCCTCACTAAAAACAGGATTTTGATAAAGCATGAATGTTCAAATTGCGAACCATCCTGTAGCCAAAGTATGTATCGAAAACGAACGTAAATAATTCTCGGTGTTACGGCAGTATCGTGCAGATCCCCTGGCGACAACCCCCGTCGGGTAGACATTTGTCTTTGCCAGAACTAGCTACCCCTTGTCGTAGCGCGAACCTCGTCGCTTGAGTCAAGATTCACTATCATGCCGTTGCCGACAAAACGAGTATTATGTACGAATCCAAGCTGTCTTCCGGACACACTAGGATTGTAAGCTTGAGCCTATCTGTCTGCGTGTGATGTATCCGGCTGCAGCATACATAGTAGTTCACTCTGTCCCTCAAAACACCTGCTCTTTCCCACTTCGTCTTCTCGTGTGTGTTGGGTTGTCGGATGCGACAGGCCGTCGGCGGAACGATCCACAATGTCCTAAACGGCGACCTCGATGTAGAATTCCCCGACTCGCTTCTCAACAACAGGCGGTTGCTAAGGAGGGTGGCACGACGCAACAGGGAGATCACCGGGCAGAGACGCAGGCGCCCGCGCACGTTCCTTCTCCCCCAGGTGAATTTCGTATTCGACCAGCCTATATATGACGCATTCGAACTCTGTCTGATATTGCCTGGGTTCACATCATGTTTCCGACCAATGTTTCGTCGTTCGTAGTATGTTTGATATGGTCGACATGCTCTCGACTCGTGTCTCAAATGATTCAAGAAAGACGAACGTCCATACATGACATGTTCGAATAGTCAAATCGGGCACTCAACTTGCCTGGACATTACTTCTTCCTGCCATTGACGGACTCTGCGTAAATTATGTGAACTTCAGTGCTCGAATGGTTAGCCTTCGACAAGATGAAAGACGGCGTATACCGCAAACATTCAAACGTCGACCGAACAAACCTCTAGACTGAATATTAGTACAATTTTCGTTCGTTGATGCGCTCCTGGTTGTTGATCATCCCCGCCGGATGCGCTATGTTTTCCCAGGCCGTTAACGAGGGGTCGCCAACTCACCCTTCGTACCCCTCTGGGCACGCTGTCCAGAACGGCGCCTTCGCCACGGTACTCAAGGTGTGTTTATTTTCCCTTACTGCAACTATTCAATTATAAAACATCGGGTTGAATGTGTTTGCATTGCATTACCGTGTTTAGATTGTTCGTTTTTCAATTTTCGTTTGTGATAGAACGAACTAGTACGTTCTGCCCCGGAAGTTAGGGCAAAGCCGTCGATAAATACTCCACGATTGCATCGACCTTACCGGCAAACAACGCACGCACAGTGGTCTTTCAACTTCATCATCCAGTACCAACCGGCAAGCTGTTGATATCGACATCAAATCTCGGCCGTCGACTGCAACATGTGTGTTAAGGCTTCAGCTAAGGCAATGCATGTATCCTGTTCAGCACAAGGGCATATTATCCTATCTCGCATGCACGTGAAATATCGTGCATTGTAGTCGACATTGTGACGGACCAGCGTTTATAGTCCGTCGTCATAATTGCCTGACATTCACGTGATCCGCCTGTGAAGTTGGGGAGTGACGACGTCGCCGAGACATCGCGGCGTCGTCGTATGTTTGAAACCGTTTGGTTAAACCGATGCGCCAACCCCTTGAAAGACCAGCAATCGTTGTATTGTGCCGATACCACTACAGCTGCTGGCCTCGCGTCTTCACTATTCGGCCCGCCGGTGATCGAGCAGGAAACCGTGGAGCGAGCGCGAGATCAGCCTAGCTGCTCTACTCAGCGCCAAGAGAAAAAAAAAGTTAGTACTGAGTTCGACATTGTTCTCGTTATTCCTGTTGCGACTTGCCCCCATGTCCGGCAGGCTCTTGTCGGTCTGGAGCGTGGCGCTTCGTGCTTCAGCAACCCTGTTGTCCCGGACGATGAAGGGTTGACCCTTCTGCCCTACACCGGCGATGAATGTCTGACGTACGAGGGAGAGATCAACAAATTGGCCGTCAACGTCGCATTCGGCAGGTAACTGTGGACGAGTTCAGTTCGCGCAATTGAACCCTTTTGTACCTCTGTGTCTTTCTCAAGGCTTTCTGTCTTCAAGTAGTTCGTAGTTCGTGCGTGGCATAGTGCGCCATGAATCGAATTTACCTTAACGGGCGTTGCTTGTGTTCTGCTTGCCCTGGTATGCAGGCAGATGATGGGTATTCACTGGAGGATGGACGGCCAGGAAGGGTTGCTCCTCGGCGAGATGGCCGGTATGCGGATTCTGCAGCAGGTGAGAGAGCGCACGCACATACTACATAGGACGTGTACTTACGAAGAAAGGGTTACTTTACACCCTACATATGATCAGCAATATATGCATAAATAATCATTGCTGCTGTACAAGTTTGCATAGTCGCTGGTGACTCTAGCAGCTGCTACTCATGAACTGTTTTCCCGCTGCTCTTGTATATCATGCCGTCCATAGGCTATCTTAGCCTAGTTTATGGTCTTTATTCAGGAATGTTCTGGGTATTTTTCGAACCCAAGTATATTCGGGGCTTGGATCAATGTGAAGTCGAGCTGGTACACACCACTAAATAGACAGGCCGAACAATTCACAGAAACGTGACGTGCGATCGTCGTCGACATGGGGGTTCGTTCGACATGACAAGGTCAACCATAGCCGACTGCCACACAGTAGTGAAGCGCTTAACGTAGACGTTGATCTGGCGGTGCTCTATTCTCGCACGAGATTTGCTGTTCCTAGCAGAATCACTAAACTTTCGAACGTAATAGATCGCACCAAAGCAATGAATATCTTGGTGTGATACTCACTCTTCTTCCACGTATGTATCGATTTTATGTTGCAGGAGGCCGTGGCATTCCCAGAGAACGAGGGCTACGAGTTCCGTCTCATGTCAGGCCAGACGATCAGACTCGAACCCGACGGGTCATTCTTCGTCGACAACCAGCGGTGCAGCGGAGAGGCGTTCATGGGGGCTGACCTGTGCTAACATGTCCAACGGGGGCACACGGGTACTGTACCACTCACGAGGACGGTGTCAAACTCCTGTCGGGGTCGCACTGTACAGGCTGCATCGACGCAATCTCCACCGATTTCCAGTGGGAACGTTGTCAATAGTAGGGGGTTGATCCTCCATCGCGATCAGTTGTGTAGTGTTCGGCGACCGAGATGGAATACGGGGTGTAGGAACGTCAACTCTCACATCTCGGCATGGGTGACGGAACTGTAACTTTTCTGTAAACGCTTGTACTATGCCCCGATGTGGCGACGACGAACGCTGTACTAGGCTAGCAGGTGAATGTGACGCCCTCTGTTTCTGACACGCTGTCGACGTCCAATGCGGGTGGGTTTCAAGGAAATTGTTGAGGATTTCGTTTCTCGAAACGTCCGCGTAAACCATTTCCAATCAGCGACGTGACGAGGAAGGTGACAAGTTGGTCTTTGAAAATGTGTAACAGACAGTTTGTACTACATCCGTCGTTGGCGTAGTATCACATAAAGTGATTGATCTAAGCGCGAGGGTCGGGTACGACTGTTGGACGTTGTGAAGCGGCGGCCTTCTGAATGTTTGCCACACTTGCTTCGGCAGACGTAAAACTTCAGAATCACACAAATGCGTTCAAAATGCAAAGCCTCTTTGAACCGTTGGAGTTGTTTGTGAGAAATGAACTGTTTTGGGTAGAGCTGGCCCGCCCCTGCCTTTTGGTTAAATATGTCTCTGGAAATCATGCTTATCTACCACTGGGATCAGATTGATGGGCAAGTATACTGGTGTTTGATTTGGTCTGTGTGTTTCAGTACCTGTAGGAGTACTCACCACGGTGTCGACAATTGTATATGTGAGGCAAAAAAGTAGTGCGGAGACACGTATACTTTACTATGTACACTAGTGACTTGTGTAGTTCGTCTCAAGTACAGGAAAGTAAGTGTGGAATATATATTTGTTCAGTGCTGTATACATGCCCTGGCAAGTCTTGGCAGAGAGCAGGCCACCGAGCAATCCCATCGACTTTGCTATTAGCACGGACATTGAGGCCTCTACATTGTCCCACCCGAGGAGTACACAGTCGTTCATTCCGCGTTTGTGTAACCTCACGAGGTACTCATCATGTAGAATATGTTGGGTCGTCCAAGTAAATATTTATTTGTGTTTTTGAGCGCTGAATACAACATGTTTTTTAGGCGGCGCGAAACAAGTGCCACACGCCTGTTGCCCTTACAGAGGTCTGCCTTGGACGTTAGAGCCATGGGCGGGGAGTCGCACGTATGACCGATATCACCGATTTCTGTCGAATCGATCACGCTGGTATTTTTTGTGTCAAAAGTGAAACTCTTGGTCGCAGTTCGAAAAACCTATACGCGGGTTGAGTTCTGCCAACTCTTGTTATTGTGGCGACACGGATTCGCGCAGCTTGACGGTGTGCACTGGGGTAGTGTCTGATCAAAGTGTTAAGAGCACGTGCGGTTCTAACAAATACATTAGTGTTAGTATTCGCCATGTACCGAACCCGGTCGAGATCTTTGATAAGTAAATTAACAAGGTAGGGTTAAGATACTTTGCAGAACTGGTATGCCTCAGATGTTGGGCACTGTGTCGACTTCGTTGTCAAGAACTAGGTACGTACAATCAAACAATGTTTCAAATTCCTATATTTACGGCCGCGATGCTGCCAATTTGTGCGGTTTCTAACAACAAAGCGTCAAACCATACACCCGTTTGAACCATTTTCGTACACTGATTTTTCAAATTTAACAGACAAAACGGAAAAATGGGAACGAAACAAAAAATGGGAACGGACGTTTTTTTTTAGAAAGCAAACCAATTGTGTACAACTCCAAGAAAAAAAGTTGACAGTCCTGTGGGGCTGTACAGCAGCCTTCGAATGAGCTGTCGCTCAGGCTGGAAGTCCTCGGCATCGCCGCGGTAGCCAGCATCTAGAGAAATCACAATAGAGCCAGCGTATATCGCTTTTTGCGCCCACCCGAAGGCACGAGATGGAGCATGACCGTTCTGACGAGCTCCTCTCACAGGGCTGGCCAAGAGGTTTCGCAGGATCATTTTGGTTCTCTGATACACCACATGGTTCTGGAGATACGGCTTGGTTCTCATTTTAGGCTTCGTTCCCATTTTTCCGATTTGTCTGTTAAATTTGAAACACGGGATTTAATGTAGGCTGTATGTAGAAGATAAATACCGGGCTTGTCATCAGTGTGCGACATAACTGGTTTCCGTACTGTAGAGGTCGTTTAGTCCGACTTGCACAACGTACAACATGTCCATTAGTGCTGTAAGCCGACGGCAATTTCTGGCACATACATGTCGTCGCTGTCCAGCACTCAGGGCCCAACCACCTATCCTCCGGCCGGGTTCTGTCTTAAGACGTATGCAACAGATGAAAATGTCCAATGGAATTGGCTTCAAGGCCCACTCCGAAGTAGCGCGCAAGTTTGTCATACATACTCATCCCCGATGGGACAAACGCTAGGATACGAGTAGCCTGATTTGACCAACGATTGCCTGACTGCCATGGCTCCTCCACTACAGTATGTGACTACCCAATCAATATCGTCCGAACATTATTTGGTGTTGGTCATTGCGTGCCTCGGGTATCGGGGCTTACTTTAGCAGCACATATCGCTTGGTTCTGCTCGTCGTTCCCGGCCGCACGTCGAGATGTATTGCTTTTGCTAATTCCCGCAGTATACCGCACGAACTCGGCATTAACACAGACACGTTTCCATGCATACAACCCCGAATTCGTCGGACTCCTGGAAAACCGGACGCATTCCCGATCCTCACCGTGTTATTGGTGTAAAAAACCATCAATGCCGACAAACTGGGTACGACTTCTACTCTTTCCGATGCGACTCGAACCGCTACAGCACATACATGCCGTTTATCGATGGGCAAACCTGTATTTCCCACAATGGATTGCAGCTACCTCGATGCCCAGAAACGCAAGAACAGATACATCACCGGCGGAAATATCCCAATGCCTCATTGTGCGAACTGAGGCGATCGTCTTTGACATGCACGTTCCCTAGATGTTGCTTCTTGAGAATTAGAAAAGACGCTGGGAGCTGTGTGTGGGCTAACGTACTGCGAGGGTGTCCACGGGTAAAATGGAGGGAAGCAGTTCTAGGTCCCAGAGCTTCGAAACGTATCCGCAAAAAAAGGCAGAAGTGGGCTCAATCGTGTTGATGCGGCCGCATTACTGCTGCAGTGGTAGTCGCGTAGTCAATCTCCAATTTTACGTGCGGGAGACTTGACTTAGTAAACGCATCCCAGCCCCTCCTCTGTAGGTTGTCGAGGATTGCAAATCCTATGTGCGTTAGCTGCAGTGAAGGATCACAATGACGCGGTCGATGTAGCGTAAGGACAACTCAGACACATCTGGTAGTTCTGCACAGAGTTGTCCCGTATTTAATAAATACCGTGCTTCGCGACGTGAACAAGCATACCGTACTCTGCTTGTACCGGCCAGTCTTCAGGCAATAGGCAGTTGTATATATATGTAGAGCTGAACGGGCGAGGTGTGAGGTACCCTAAGCAACTCTCGACTCACAGGTGCAGGAGTTCCTGACCCGAAAATCAGTTGCTAGAAAACGTAGTTGCTGCACAGCCGGAAAAATATTATTACAGCACGTTAAGTCCGAACTATTGCCGCAGCTACTGTAACATGTTAGAACTAAGGAAACCAAGAACTAGTATTACCTAAGGTGTAACATACGGCATCACATGACACACATGCAGCACCCGGTGCTCTTTGTCGAACGAGATCACTTGTATGCCGTCCTTACTTGTATTCCTTCCTTGATTTCGAAACGTGACATTCACTCACACATGATGTATGTGCTGCAGAGATAACCCTTAAAACGTTAATAACCTGCCGACGTAATGCAACTAACTGCCAGTATACACTACGTACTTACTTGGAATCAAACAAACCTTTTGGCCCTCTCACTGTGTGGAATATCGGTATCTATCAAAGGTACTGACGTATCAATTTCCCCCCCACGTGAAACAGAAAAATGTGTGTCGCTTGACGGGGATATTGATGTTGGAACATTGCGTCGTAGAATAAATAGAATACCTTATCTACTACGGGATTAAAGAGGCCTCCTAGGACCTGCTGCTAACCAACTGCAGATTCTCCCCCAGGCAGGGTTGAAAGCCCTGCGTTGATTATCTGGCAATCAACGCATCACCTCGTCGAAGAGGTCAAATCGCCTCGTACACCAAAACGCAATCACATATACCCTCCTCACTCTGTGGAGTATCAGTAACAATCAAAGGTCCCGGTGATTAACGGATGGTTGCCTTTGTGTTGGTTGATGGTGGCATTCACAGAAGGACTTCGAATACAGTTGGGTGATCTCGAAACCGGGAGGGTCTACTGCTGTGTTTGCCTCCACGGGAGCTGCTGCCCGTTCATAAACCGGATTAAATTATTTGACGCCTGATAAGGTGCACACTGCTGTCAACACTGTCTGAAACAACAACCCGGATATAAACGGTTTAAGCAACGAAGTAGACAGCGTTTTGGGAGGGATTGCTGCACGCAAGGCTCAACGGCTTCACCGTGCGTTTTATATGTCAACTAACTGACGAAAAGAGCTTTTAAAAGCGGGTACTGCTGTATATATACTATATATACTATATTCATATACCTGGTATTATATATACACCACGAGCGGCGGGTTCGGTGCATATAATATTTCGGGGGGCCATAGTTAATAGGACGAAAGACTCTTGGTAAAACTAGGGAAGTATGTATTTTTTTTTTCGAACCATAGGTCCTATTTATCATGGTCCCCCGTGTGACGGGTGTGTCGAGGCCAAAGCACAAAACCAAAAAAAAAACTGAATAAACTGTCGACCAGGTTGGGACACGAGGAACGCAATAATACCTGCTGTGGTCAAGTCTTCAAGACCTCTGTCCCCAACCCCAATACTATACTATATTGTATGTATCGGTCACACATTCTCTATATACCCTGCACACGCTTTTAGTCATTATATAAAAAAGAGTGGGTTGTAAGGCGACCAAGCAAGTTAGACTGCGTTCGGGCGTGGCGCCTCATTTCATGCGGATGAGTTTGTCGATAAAGGAGTAGTAGTAGCCTGGTTTCATCACCAGCGCATCCCACACGGCGACAAAATAAAGGCGATCATGTGCACTTCTTTGGGTTTTGCAGCTCGCCCTGCTCCTGTTTTATTGCCGCTTATACGGTACACACCGCACACGGCTGTTCTTCTCGCTGCCGCCATTCAGCTGCATCCGTGCACCATTTATTCAAATAAGTTCATACCAGTAGATGATCCTACCAGGACCTAGGTACCAGGTAGGTAGGTAGGTAGGTGCATTCTTACGGGGGACCATAGTTAATAGGATCAGATATTGTTGGTAAAAAATGTTAAATATATAGGTTTTTACGTATGTATGTATGCCATAGGTCCTATTAACTATGCCCCCCCGTAACAGTCGTTTGATGTCTCGTGGATGATCGTAAAATAATCCGGGCTTCGAGCCGCGAAGTGGACACTGCTGTGGTCTCAGTTTGTGGTTCCGGCCGTCAAGATTATAGAAACGAAAATTCGAAAAACAAATCATGGATGATGCATTATTTCCGTACTGCCAGGTAGTGAACGGTAATACTTACGTCATTTCAGCGATGCAAACTGGAACCAAGTCTCAAACCAAGTACAACAACAACAGTTAGTTGTTATTAATAGTGGTATACCAGGTATAAAGTATATCGACACGATAGTAGTGTTGTTGGTGCTGTCTTGTGAGCGCTTTTCTCGCCCTTTCTTCAGTTTTACGGGGTTTTTTCGCTGTGTTTGCGTGTTAGCGCACGATGAGGTGCACCTTTCCGCCCGAAACTCCCTCTCATCGTGATCCCCGATCCAGACCGTGTCGGGCGCGGCCTCTACCAAGGTCGCGCAGTGCACAGACGAGGCGCGGCAAATTCAAATACATACGTCCGCTGTGAGTTATTGGGCAGTTAGTTGTTGTGTGGTCGATGCTGATTGCGATGGACCAGTCGAGTGTGGCCGATACCGAGTTGAAGGTGTTGATTGAGTGCTCGATACTCACAGTTTTGCGAGCTACCAATACGTGAGTTATCACACAGCAAGCAGTCTCCTCGCGTGACCAGAGATTTTATTTGACTGCCTACCTTACCCCGCCAAGCCTACGTTTAACCCGTCACGCCGACATTCAAAGTAATATTTCACTATTAATAGTATAGTTCGAACACGCTTGCATGCATGCATGTGAATAGTATTACGTGTACGTTCCGATCAGACTTTTTTGTCCATTTGAATTATGTGATACTACTAGACTATAGTACGCGTTCAGGTTTTGACCGGGCAAGAACGGTGGTGCCTGTGTTTCGAGTGGAGCAATGAGTGAGCGGGGTGCTCCCCGTCGTATTAAAATAACCAGTGTATAAATTCTGACCGTTCACTACTTGCAGCATACATGGATCGGTTGCACCGGGTACTTGAAGCATATATATACCTGTTTTTCATTTTAACTAGGAAGTATCACTTTATGATGAGATGCGGATAACATGGGAAACGCACAAAAGATACCAAGGAAGCCAACTTTTTGATCTCGTTTCGGAGGTGGGTAGATATCACCACAAGGCACCACCTCCTGGATTTTTGGGGTTCCAGGACCCTGGGACGCCGTTTGATGTCGCATACGTTTTCACCTATTTCGGCCGTTCGCGGTGCGGGCAAGAATTCTATTTCTCGTTTTTGCGGCGGTGAAAGGCGATGCGAGATCGTAGGAGGACCAGGACACCAAAGATTCGCGAGGTGGTGCTTTGTGGTGATATCTACCCACCCCAAAAACGGGGAAAAAAATAAAAAGTTTTCTTGGTATCTTTCCAGCGATTTCTGTAGTTTTACGTTTCATCCTGACGTTACCTTTCATCCTGAAGTCCGAAAGTATCCTGTTTAATAGCAGGTCCTATGGGATCAATTCGAGCACCGGGTACGCTTGGGTGATGCGTGGGTGAGGCTTGCCCTGGGGCGGAGAGCCTTGCTCACGGAGAGCGGTCGATCGGGAGCATTCGCGCCATAAGGCGGTGGAAGGAGAGAAGATAAATATCAATTATCAATTATTTTTAGTGTACTGGTGGACTGAGAGCAAGGGGGCCACGTTCCCCTAGACTCTATAAGACCCCTGAAAGCAGGTCAAACACAATTTTATGCAACTCCTCGGGGAAACACTAATCCCGCCGCAATCTCCGTAGATATATTACATTTACAAGAATCACACAATTCAGTACAATCAGAAAATCAGACTTTGGTACGAGCAAATCCCACATTCCCCCTGCTCGTTTCACAGTCCTGATAACTCTCGTCCGGTCAAAATATCAAAAATAAAACCTATGCATCCAACGCCTTTAATGATAACACCCTGAAATCTCAAAATAAAATAACACTGTCCGAAGGAAGGTCACTAAAGTGTCAATCATGGCTAACGATCATCGACACCCGTTGGGATCAACACGAATTTTACTAAGGTACTGGCCATGGCTAACGATCACCAGTACCCGATGGAATCAATACCACACCAATAGGGTCACCACATATTCATCGCAAGGCTACGGTGGAACTCGAACGATTCTCGCGAGATGGCCTTGGTTAGAAAATCCGCATGCTGAAAAGGGGACGGTACGTGGATGATCGATATCTCTTTCCTCCCAACCAGTTCCCTGAGGAAGTGGTGTCGCACGTCGATGTGCTTGGAGTTTGAGTTGGTGATAGGGTTCTGTGCAAGCTGCACCGCACCCTGATTATCCTCGAACACCGGTATGCACGGCATGCCTACATCAGGCAACATGAAGCGCCAAACCTGCCTCAAGAACAACACTTCCTTAATGACGTCTGCAAGTGCCACGTACTCTGCCTCCGTCGTGGAAAGTGTGACGCATTTCTGAGTCCTAGAAAACCAAGACACGCATGCACCCCCACACATCACCAATCCTCCTGAAACTGACCTTCTGTCAGCCGCCTTGCTTGCATAGTCTGCGTCAGCAAACACCTGCAAGCTCAGCCCCCCGTCCGTACCTCTCTGAAAAGTGACTCCGAAAGAACTAGTCCTCCTCACATACCCTAAAATACCAAGTGCTGCCCTCCAGTGCACTAACTTGGGAGCAGCGCAGTACCTAGCCACTGCTCTTACTGCGTTGGAGATGTCTGGCCGAGTCTGAGTTGAAAGCCACATCAGTGAGCCAACCAACTCGCGAAACGGCCAGCTCCCTGGCGCTTCATCCTGGTCAAAGTCCGCAAGTTTTGTGCCAACAGGGAGCGGAACACTCTTACCAAACTCTATCCCGTATTCATCCGCCAATTGTTCAGCGAATGTCTGCTGGGAAATCTTCAGCACCCCCTTTTCCCAATCCCTCTCGTCGTAGAAACACCCCGAATACCAACGCAACTCTCCCAGGTTCTTAACTGGAACCATCTTGTCCAATTCCTTGCCAAACTGGTCACACCTTGCCTTCTCCCCTACCGTAAAAATATCATCCACATGCACCACTATAGTCATCACTACTCTCCCCTCATCCATCAAACGAAACACGCATGCATCAGCCAGACACTGCTCAAACCCTAAAGTCAGTAAGCACCTAGTGAGGTGAGCATGCCACTGCCTCGATGCCTGCTTCAAACCGTACAAGCTCTTGTTCAGTCTTACTATCTTCCCCGACAGTCTACCGCATCCCTGAGGCAAACGCATGAAAACATTTTCCTCAAGATCAGACTGCACGAAAGCCTGCTCAATATCAAAATGGCAGTAGAACTTGTGTCGGCAAGATCTGATTGGAAGAACCTACACACAATTTCAAGCAAAAACGAACCACTACCTGCGCTTTTTACATAGCAGTACCGAGAAAAATAATAAAAAAGACACAACAAAAACACTATCAATACCAACCGTTACCCAATAAAATAGTACCACTACAACCACACATCACGACCGTCGAGCATCCACCTCATTTTCTCCGTTCACCATGCCCGGTCGTGATTTGGTCCTCTCGTCAACCGTCCACCTGATGCAATCAACGCAGTGCAGTCTCCAAGCAGAGATTCGGCAAATCATCGACAGCGAAAGGGGGGAAAAGCAAAGGTACTCGAATGAGGGAATCTGGTGACTCTTCATCCTATCGGACGAAACATTAATAGCTTGGTGATAGTTGGAAGAGGATATCACCCGCATGGCCTGTGTACACCTCAAATATTGTCTGTGGGGGGAGCAACCAGGGTCATGCAAACTATCAATCAAGATACCCGGTATTCCGTGTGAATTTCCGATGTGCTCAAACTGAACTCTCATACTACCCTCCCTAGTTTGTGCCCATCGCAAACATTATATATACCAGTCAAGTTTTCTATCCTCCAGCCGCGCTCGTCTCAGTAGTTTTTACTCGTATACGAACTGCGTTTTTGTTATCCAACACGTTACGTGTATCGTATATTATTAATACGTGAATCGTACATATGTCCGGAACTTGATACGTATACTCGTAAATGAAAGCTCAAAGTTCCAAAAGTTGCAGTCACACACGCCACGCATCAAATGGCCATCACCAAATTATGACAAGTCTCGAAACGCTGCAAAACAAAGAAAAAAATACAAGATCAAATCCACAGCGAAGACTAGACTACTCGTACTCGTACGAGTATCACGTTTCTAAAAACAAACCAAACACAGACAGCAAGAACGTGCCTGATGAGCAATTGCTCGAAGATGATGGTCCTTCACTTTTCTCGCACGCGCGCCCGCCGTAGCCGAGTCGGACGCCGACCGGCCACCTCAAACCCCCACCCCACGAAGGTGCCGCTGCATGACCAACCCGTACCGATCCCAACTCGCTCCCAAGCGCTTCCATTCGGCGCACCGTCGTCCTCGTCAATGTTCTCCGAACACCCGACAGCTCCTTCCGTTACACCAATCTCCCCCACCAGACCCATGCCATCCATTGGGACCCCCTCACGTTCCAAACCGTGTTGCTCCTCCTCATCCGACTCCTCCAGTTCCGTCTCCCTCACCATTCCCATGCCATCCACCGGTACCACTTCACGCTCCAAACCGTGCTGCTCCTCCTCATCCGACTCCTCCTCCTCAGTAATATCCATCAACTCCTCCTCGTCGCCTTTCTTGACGTACGTAGAAGCCCGTACTTGTTGTTGCTGCTGCTGTTGCTGTTGGGCCGCACTTTTTGCTCTCGATAGCACTGGGTCGGCGGGTGACGAGTTGTCGCAGCTCCTCGAACCATTGTCCTGGGCTTGGTGCGTGTTCTCTGTCTTTTTCCTTGCCTCCTCTCGTGCATTCGCGGCGGTTGCGTAACCCCTCCTAGCTCTCAGCTGCTGGTCAACATATTTTTCAATGGCTTCTTGTTGCTCCTTGACGGTAAGCAAGTGGAAAGATGATAAATCCATGCGGCATCCTGCGCCCGGCCTACCGTGACGCTCCTCCTGCTCCTGCTCCTGCTTCTGCTGCTTTGCTGCTGCTGCCGCTGCCGCCGCTGATGCTGCTGCTGCTACTGCTGCTGCTGCTGCTGCTGCTGATGGGGCTGCTGCTGTTTCCTGTAGCTCCTTCCATTCTTCAGGAGTCCATATCCCCAACCCGATGTCCGCTCCCTCGCGGTGTCGCCTCTCCTGATCGAGGATCCTTGTCATCCAAGGAAGCTCCTCCCCTAAAACCACAAAACCCACCATGGTGCGCTGCACCCCGTGCCCGAGCGACCGTGACCATATGTCAGGCTAACGCTAGCGTATGGGATCAATTCGAGCACCGGGTACGCTTGGGTGATGCGTGGGTGAGGCTTGCCCTGGGGCGGAGAGCCTTGCTCACGGAGAGCGGTCGATCGGGAGCATTCGCGCCATAAGGCGGTGGAAGGAGAGAAGATAAATATCAATTATCAATTATTTTTAGTGTACTGGTGGACTGAGAGCAAGGGGGCCACGTTCCCCTAGACTCTATAAGACCCCTGAAAGCAGGTCAAACACAATTTTATGCAACTCCTCGGGGAAACACTAATCCCGCCGCAATCTCCGTAGATATATTACATTTACAAGAATCACACAATTCAGTACAATCAGAAAATCAGACTTTGGTACGAGCAAATCCCACAGGTCCAACCTCACCTGCTTCTCACTTGCCGGTCAGACGGAGGCTTTCAATGATATTTTTATGCAGTTTGTGTACGCCTTCATCAGGGTAAAAGTTTGGCAGTGCAACGGTTGTATTGCTCTTCGTGGGCGGACGTCGCACGCCAGCATAGTAAGTAGCGACAAAGGAAATCATATCAATAACTCAAAGGATGTCCACAAGGTAACACCAAAGAGGGAGCTGGTGCGGACGTCATGGCAAGAGCGTCATGAATAACGAAACAAGAATGCCTCCTTACCCTAAGAAATATCACTATACACCCTTGCTTGTCAGCACGATCGCTTTTGCGGTCGGCCTCCGTTTACCTACATTACGGGCATGCGGGATAAGCCGCAGGCGGGCTGCCGCGACGACGCCCTCCTGGTGAGGAATACATTGTTAAGGAGAATTCCGTCTACACTCTTTTTGCAAGCTGTGTGTCAGACTTCGATCGCACGTATATTCGTATGGTTTTTGTGTGGCCTCATGAAGGATACACGGCATCTGTTTCGCTGCAGAAGAATTCGATGAACGCCTGTGTGTACGTATTATTTGGGTAGAGAATATGTTTTGAAAACTTACAACACAAAATCCGACAATCCACGCAGGTTGACACGCGTGGCGAGGGGAGAAACAAAACGATGGGTGTGTATCTTATGCTTATTATACCTGGTACTACTCGTCGTACTGCTGTTTTGTTCTTACATCGTACAGGAGTATATTTTGATTTTTCAAATGTCACATGTACATTGTACAGGATATCTGGCTGCGTGTTCGATCAAATATACGTAGTGATCCTGAGACTGGCACCCATTTGACAACTATCTATACCTATGATATAGCATACGGCCAAAATTTATGTAGGGCTTGTAGCAACTGCACCATCCCCGTCAGGCAGGAATCAGGAACCCAACTACTTACTACTGTTGTAGGCATATATGACGAGTGGGAGAAATATATACCAGGTGTGTATACATAGATATAACACAGTACCATATAAATATTGTAGATGTTTCCAGTCAGACCACCTGTACAAGTTCAAAATGTAGGCCAAACAAATAAATGTAGTTTGACCGTGTCCCCTAATAATGGCAGGACGGCTATAACTATCTCTTAAAATCTTAACTGTCCTTACATTGGGGGACAAAGTGGTATCCCCGTACATATATCTCCACGGCAAAAAAAAAAATCAACTCGCTTTCCCCCACCTACTTGTTTGTGCAATACCATCGGTGCCATCGGTTTTCGCCCGCACGTCGACTCTCCATACTATCCTATACATGTCATACGGCAGTGGAATACCTCGTTCCTACTTAAAGTTAGTTGTGGCAGGCAACAACAATAGTCGACAGGATATATATGTGACATACACCAACATCCAGAGTTCCACAGCAGTCGTCGCGGCCATTTCAATCGGTACTACTCCAATTGAAAGCAACATTATTATTGTGTGAACGGCCTACTTCGTGTTTATATTTATCAATCTATGCCGTACAGGAATATATTATAGTAGCCACCGTATACCGGGCCCACCAGTTCTGACAAAATTAGGGCAGATGGTGGAGAAGAGTGTGGTGGTATGGCGTAGGTCCTATGGATACGATAAGCGAACGTCACACACCGTGAGCGGTGAGTTGTGACATCTACCACCCGGTATATCATATGCATGGTGCTGTGCACCAGTACAATCTTTGCGAGCTCACACATATCTTTGTTGACGAGCTGTTGATGGGAAAAATAGCCCCCCCCCCCCCCCCCTCCCCCCCCCTCCAATATATGACTCGCGTATCCAGAAAAATATCTGAAATGCAAGCAGCATGCGGCCATGCGCCTTGAATCTCAACCGAACCGGTTTGCGAGGCCGAGTTAAGACATACATACATGACGAATTTTCGCTACTACTCGCGGGTTGAAGGCGTTAACGACGAAATGTTTCACCCTACGAAAGCTGGCGACAAGATGTACCGGACTACAACATTACAGGGTAAAAAAACGTAAACAAGTGCCAAATCAACACTCAGAATACACAGTAGTAGTGCGGTAGACACGGTACGACGTGTACCAGGCGCCCTATTGATAGGAGGAGGGAGAACCTGGGTTTAGTTTATTCCATCCCATTTATGAGTAAACTTCGTTCCTTTCTTAGTTTTCTCCCTCCAATACTCGAACCTCAGAAGATCCGGGGTCATACAGCAGGCGTCCCCGCCTGTTTTTTCTCGGTTTTAGATCTTTGCCGCGGCTAGGAGACAAAACACGCCGAAACTCGGGCAATAACATCATCATAGTAAGCGTTCTTAATGTCACTACATATTAGGGGATTTTTCATCCCCCCCCCGCCCCTTGCGAATTCCCGTGTGTGTGTGCTGATTGCGGAAGGCGCCTACATACAGCGGTAAAGTACTATACGAAATAGATCGAACTCTTAACTTCTTGATTACGAACTGCTGCTCTGCTGTAAAAGTAGTACCTATCACAGTCAAACGAACTACAGTGAGTGTAGGATACTCTTACGGGGGGCCATAGTTTATAGGACCTAATAATAGCTAGCTATGGCATTCTTGACAACCTATATATTTAGCCATTTTTACGAACAATATTTGGTCCTGTTAACTATGGCCCCCCGGAATAAAGTGCTTTTTTCATGCCAGGTACTTCTACTGGAAAATCTACAAAAAATCGCAGAGAAATAAATGACAATCATGAAGAAACCACACTCTCCCCTCCACTCCACCGCTACATTGCAGTGGGCATCAGCAGCAAGCAGTAGTAGGTTATAATTATCGTTATACTGCGTGCGGCAATCAATGGTGAACACTCGGAGGGGGTGACCCAAAACAATTTATACCCGGTAGCTTGGATGCAGTTTAAGATTTAAGGATAGAACGTAATGAGAAGGAAGGAGCAAATACAGCAAATAGAGTAGACAAGCTGAAAGTTGGCACGGAAGGGAGGTATACTTGGTGCATGGGTTTCTTTTTGTTTCCGAGGTTTTCTTCTTTCGGGAAAGTTATGAGTGATCCATGTTGAAGATCATGCTGCACATTGTTAGATAGATGGCAAGAGGAATAATAATTTATACCCGGTTGTTGATACGAGTATTATTAGGAATACTGCTGTGGACTGGCGAGATTTGAGCCATTCCTAGTAGTACATACATACATACATACATACATGTGCATGCGCATTTTATTGCCCACTCTTACCGTTTAGCTGTTTCTCCAGAATTCCCCAAGTCTGGTCATAATTGGAAATATATATCAAAGAATCGAAGGCATTTCGTCACAATTTATTTGTGAAAAAAAATACAACCAAAATAATAATGAAAGTTTGATTTCACGTATTTATTTGGAGAAGCAAGTAAGTGCGCAAGGAAAATCTTGAATATTAAACAATGGCTTGAAAACATATATATTAATGGAATGATCGGACAACTGACTCCCCGATAATACTGACCCTCACGTGATTCTGTGGGCAAAAAAAAATGACTTACGCTATGTTTGTACATGTAGCGAAGATGGCGGTAAGACCTGGTACTTGTGCCATGGATATATATGAGAGGTGTTCATCTGTCGTACCTGAACCACTACAATTACGAGGACTGTCGAGGACGCCAAGAAAAACAGCTTCATTCAGGAAATTTCTGATGTTTTTTCTTTTTTTGCTTTTGTGCGCCGATGCCATAATAAGCGCAGTGTCTTGTCTTCTCTAAATTTTGAAGAAAATGTACAAATTATCGTATAAAACGTTTGCCGGCGTGACGGGCTTCAAGCAAGCGCTGGGGAAAATATGGCTGAGGTGATGATTATGTGATGCCTATGCGATCAAGTATCAAAAACATAAAAGCCCTCCTCAATGCGGTTATTCATTGGAACAGGGCTTGGAAAATATAACCGTTCACACTAGAATTGTACGGAATTGACTCAGCTGTCTCTTGTTCGATGTCTGGGAGCAACCTTCGTCCTATCTGGGGTGAGAGTGCACGCCAAAAAAGGATGCTTGAATGGGTGACCGCCCTACCACGCACAGTTGCAATCCTGGGGATCAACAGCTAACAGACAAATCGGAAAAATGCGAACGAAGCCTAAAATGAGAACCAAACCGTATCTCCAGAACCATGTGGTGTATGAGATAACCAAAATGATCCCGCGAAACCCCTTGGCCAGCCCTGTGAGAGGAGCTCGTCAGAACGGTCATGCTCCATCTCGTGCCTTCGGGTGGGCGCAAAAAGCGATATACGCTGGTTCTAGTGTGATTTCTCTAGATGCTGGCTACCGCGGCGATGCCGAGGACTTCCAGCCAGAGCGACAGCTCATTCGAAGGCTCCTGTACAGCCCCACAGGACTGTCAACTTTTTTTCTTGGAGTTGTACACAATTGGTTTGCTTTCTAAAAAAAACCGTCCGTTCTCATTTTTTGTTTCGTTCCCATTTTTCAGATTTAACAGACAAATCGGAAAAATGGGAACGAAGCCTAAAATGAGAACCAAGCCGTATCTCCAGAACCATGTGGTGTATCAGAGAACCAAAATGATCCTGCGAAACCCCTTGGCCAGCCCTGTGAGAGGAGCTCGTCAGAACGGTCATGCTCCCTCTCGTGCCTTCGGGTGGGCGCAAAAAGCGATATACGCTGGCTCTATTGTGATTTCTCTAGATGCTGGCTACCGCGGCGATGCCGAGGACTTCCAGCCTGAGCGACAGCTCATTCGAAGGCTGCTGTACAGCCCCACAGGACTGTCAACTTTTTTTCTTGGAGTTGTACACAATTGGTTTGCTTTCTAAAAAAAAACGTCCGTTCCCATTTTTTGTTTCGTTCCCATTTTTCCGTTTTGTCTGTTATTTGTCTGTAACATGTTAGCTGTGGATTAAGTTAAAACGGGTGTCGATATACGTAGTCTATGTAATGATGCAGAATTTCATCAGGATGTTTCCCTTTCAAATTAATGCGGAATCACAAACTGATCGTGCTCCCAAAGCCCCCCGGAGTCCACCATGAGCTCTGCCCCCGTAGGCATCAAGGAATATATATGCTCGATAGTCCTGCCTGGGTATGGTAGATGGCTTTCACTGTGGATGTTGTCCAGAAATCCGCGTGGTGTCCAGCCCCCCCTCGTCATTCAACACGGCCCCCCACTCTTCTGATCATTGCACAAAAAAGGCACTGCTACTACTGCCACGCGAGAGAAGGACACCGATATTTCTGTCACACCTACCTGCTGTTCTGCTGCCGAACAGAGTGAGTGTGCACTTTGACCAAGTTTTATGAGCAAGTGGATGTTAGCCGTTGCAAAAAAAGAAGTTAAACGTCGTTCTCTTGTAGTAGTGTGGTACCTCAAATACCGACGTGAAAAATATAATTACGCCAGGAGATAGATGCAAGCCAAACTAGAGTGTATTGATGCAGATAGGTCGTGACGGATCGTCCTGATGTAGGACTTGCCGGTTAAAGATGGCATCAAGATTATTCCATCTGAGCGTAACTACCGCCGTAGGCCAAATTGTTGTCAACAAAAGCCAAAACGATGTGAGATAGGTCTATTTTCAGACGCACAAGCCCTACGCCTGCGTGCAGCGAACGCTCAAACGCCTAAAATTCAACCCGCCAATGTTTATTGCACACCACGGTGTAAATGGATATATTTATACCTGGTATTGTATTTCACCAACACACGGCACTGTCACTTGTACCTGTTAGGTAATTACATCGGGAAGTCGTGCCCATCAAGGACGATATCGACTAGCAGCATGAAGGGGCTTGTCGGGTCCGTCGGTGCTGTTGCCGTAATCGCCATCGGCATTTTCCCCGCAGCAAGCGGAACGTCGTTGGGACAAGAACCGAAGGATCAAGACCTAACTGCCGCTGTAAAGGTGGCCGAGTCGCCGTCGACGGCAGCTCTGGACGGTGATATTTCCCGTCGTCTTCAGAGTCGCGGACGCCGCCGCCCCCCTGTGGTCGTCAACGATGATGCCCTCGATCCTAACGGCACGGTGAGTCCCTCCCAATAATAGTCGCTTTTTGTGGAGGCACTCCCTCACAGCCGCTGGGCTCAGAATTAAAAATAGGGATGATCGGTCTCTCAAGCAACTAACTGTGCTTTGAGTAAGCGATAATACATCGTTGGAGGGAAAACGTGTACAACTGATGATTGATCACAGTACCTCAATGATTGAAGCATCAGGTAGGTGCAGGACATTGAAAGAATGCTGTATTGGGTGTGGCAAAGTACAGTGAAATTGCGCCCATCGCCCCGTCGAACGTCTGACACTCTAAATCCTCGTCGGAGGACGTCTTGTCTGTAGCAGGTATTATATACCAGTATCCCATCTTTGAGTGAGCGTAGGGGCACGCAGAGAACCGCAGTAGACATATAATATTATACTCGAAACCCGGCTCAATCCCCAGTGTCGACTCGACTGCCGTTCGGCGTCATGTTGGCGGCTGCTAGAAAGAACAGCAGTTAGTTAGTTGCTACCGTGAGGCTTCCAACGTTGACCTCGCGCGTTGTCCCTGTTGTCGAATATGTTTCCATGTAGTGCATAGCCGGCAGAACGAGCTACCAACGCACTCACCCAGCGGGTTGCATGGGCGGAGACCGAGTTCGCGGCATCGGAAGGCACACTCCACGAAAACAATGGAGACCGCTCGTCAGCCGCCACGTTCCACAAGTCGCTGCCGCACGACAATCTGGGACAGGTACAACCAAGCTTTAGAAACTACTGATTCGGCGACTCGACTTCAGAGGGGAACTATTTGTCCTTGAGTGGGTTGAGAAAACCATGCCAGTATGATGTTTAGGATATCTCCATAGATAGTTCAATCGGTCTAGGCAGTCTGTCGTTTGCAGGTACTGTCCGTAGCTGAACAATGGAAATACCAGCTAAACAGTCCAATGTGGAGGGCGTAAACCTCGGTTCCAAACGAGTTGACTGACGTGGCCACTAACACCAGGAACGTGCGAATATCGTCATCTCTTCGATCTGTGTTTTCGATGCTAACATGCTGTCGAAACCTAGTCTAGAGTAGGTTTTAGCGCTGCTCAAGGTGCTGCACCTACCTGTTTATCTATTTTGTTCTCGTGATGACATCATCAGCAGAATGTTGAACGTAAAGAAATCAAGATTGTGTGGGTAAAATCCCTACCGTGGTATTCCACAGAAGAAGGGGTATATGCCCATGCAAACGATTGCAGCCGCATGAGGTGGTTAACCTATCTATACATCACTTAAAAACGGTGAAAACAACGATCTTCACTCATTGCCAACGGACGCGACCTAGCCCGTGTCGTGTTCAGGGAACCATTCCCATTTGCTGGGCACGACGATGTTGATATCGTGCCTACATAAGGTGAAGTCCAGTTCGTATGTATGTGTGTGGTACCGGCCACTCCTCCAGGAGACGACTAACACGTCTAGTTCTACGGTGAACTAACTGTGATGAGATAAAATGCCCCTTTACAACGAAAGAGAGGATTCCAACGGCCCTGCCAATCGCGATATCCCGTGAAATAAATGTGGATCATGGCTTCTATCTATGATATGGCCTCGTACTCTCAATATTATTGGTGACCAATTCTCTTTTTTTTGATGAGATCTTTGAGTTTCCGTGCCACTACGACCGACTGGACCAACAAGCGGCTACTCGTACTTCAAAAACGTGTTATACCAGCATACTATCATGGTTGGTTTCTCCTGATTGGTGCGATGTTTTGCCTTCCACTTTCCTTGCAACCCACCACGTTTCAGGTAGACAGCGATGCATTCGACGCCCTTATCGAGTGCATCGCTGAAGGCGATTTTGACACGTGCCAGGAGGTGCCGGCCGGAGACGACGACGGCTTCCTTGTCAACCCCCTCGGGGGTCTCGCCGTAGACATGGCAGGAGCCGCCGGGTACGTTCGTGTGTATCAATAGGAAATGCTGTCACCATGCCCTTTCAAACGGGGCATTTCGACTGGAATCTTGTCAGCACTCTAGTAACTAACTATAACGCGGCTAACCCACCACTGTACTCTCCGACATTATGTACAAGGGCAAACTTATTGGACACGCCTATAAACCAATTGTTAGTAGTGACAATGGCGATGGTATGCTCCGAGCGATGTCCGCAGTATTTATTTGCAACACCAGCGCAACCCGTTCAAAGCAATGTATGTCCGAGTCACCAGTGGGTTTGCTGGTTGTCCAGCATATGAGTTCTTTGGGGATCAGAACTTTGGCTGGGTCGTCCATGACGATACATAATGCATTCGGTTCATCCATCCCGAGCAGTAACGAACTCCAGGACGACGTTTTCTCAAAACCACCCGGTTACAATACCGCTCGACACCGTAACGGCCAAAGCCTTGTGCGCTTCATTCGTCCTCGTGTTTTGTCCGTCGCGCATTCCGTTCGGATCTTCGCTGTCTTGGTCCTTCGTCAATCTCACCTTGCTGTCACGGTTGTACACTTGGTGCCACGTTCACGGCCGTTCGTGACCTGCGGACATCAACCACAGCCCCGCCTTGACCATCCCTAGCACTTCACTGCTCAACTCTGAGGACCTGGTAAGCTGAGCTCTTGGGGGGCGATATACCCCAAAGTAGTTAGGTTGAGGACTGATTTAGCCGTGACATATAGCCGTTTCAGCCCTGTTGAGGGTGGGCTATTGCTTTACCTCGGAAATACTGTTGTTGCCTTGGGGTAGACGTGCTCCGTTGTCGACTTCGCATTGTTCCACATGCGTTGGGTTGAACGACACAAGGGATACCCCTGACCTGGATGCAACATACAGAAACCGTGAATCCTCAGGCTTCTCAAATGGCGGAACTGTACTGGATGGCTTTGACGAGGGACGTGCCTTTCTCCCAGTATGGAGAAAACTCGTTAACTGTGGAAGCAGCAGGTAATTAATAGGCAAATATTCGAGTCTCTGAGAGTTGAAGCATATCCCAAAGCAGAAAATCCCCCACCTCGAAGAGGATGCACCTATCCTGAGTTTAAGAGAGTCCCTTCCTCGACGCTGCAGTCTCCAACAACGATCGTTATAGGTCATTCAAGGAGAAGTGTGACCTATACGTGTCTGGTTTCGCCCGGATTCTTGCAAGATAGCCTAAAGTGCGCGTAAGGCCGGGGGTGGCTGTAAATCATTCTCATATAGGTTCGTTCAGAACGACACATAAGTTCCTTCGTGGTTGAACATACTGGAGGCAGGTTCAGGCCTCACACAGTTCTGTACTGAGCTCATGCGCAAGCTCTTGTTTAAGACACACTCAAGTGTATACCGCGACCTGCAAGCGTCTCTTGTTCTGGTTTGTTCTATTGTCGCTGGCACATTCCCCGATACCTTTCTTAGGTGCAATCTCCTATCGAAACCCGGAACACAACCGCACTGATTTCATAACTCCCACTGCTTCCTGGACGATTTCCACGTTGAATGATCGACAGACAATTTAGCCACCATGCCGGGTTTCGCCGATATGAACATGGTGGCGGTCGGGCCCGATGGCAGAGCCGACCCACAGACGCAGCTGTTCCGGTCATCGGCCCTTGGTGTCGAGACAGGACCCTTGGTTTCCCAGGTGCGGTGTGCCACCGCGTTAGGGGCGAGCGTGTACTGTGGCGCTGCTTTCAAGTCTTACCATCCGAACTCGCGTGCTCCCATTATTTGAGGTTCAACGCTCAGGCTGTGTCGTCTTTATAATCCTGTTCGAAGTGTGTGTACAGTGGTTTGGCCGCCAACACACTATACGATGTTTTGAGGTAACTCCACGGACACACTGACATCGTTGGTTGCAGTCGTCTTGTTTGCGGTCTGGGTTTATGAAATCAATATTGCTGTCGATCTGGGATATATCGGTTTAATATTCCAGTACATTTCAGGGTGTCGGTTGGCGCATGTTGAGTGTACCCTGCTGAGTCACACCGCCTCTCGACATTGTCGTCGTTACTCCTTGTTTGTTGATAAACCGGCTGCTTGTGAAAGACTTCACTATCGACTCCATCACGGTCAAGGCTCAGCAGACGACGTTTGCGCCCGGCGTGGATTACATGGCCGACTATGACGAATGGCTCTTCATACAGGTTTGCGAAGCAATTAGAGTAAATGTATACATCGACCGTATCTGTAATGGGCGCGCGCGGATGAAAATCGGTAATTAATTGAGAGTGCGTCCAATATATTTTGAGATATGAGAGCGCGAAAGAAAGAAAATGTAACGTTTGGATGTGATCCACCCCAGCGCTATCTTGCTGGGTTCATGTTCCGTTGACGAGATACCGCTGTGTTTATCGTGACCTGTATTGCCGCTTGGCTTGTAAACATCAAGCAACGTCATAGACGTGTAGCGGATTTGCGTTTTTGGGAGCGTCGATGTAATGCGGCGCGCTACTATGGCCGCTGACGCACCCACACGGCACGCCTGCAGATACCGAACAACCTGTCCAGAGATATAAAAACGTGTGGCCGTTTCCATTATCATGAAGCTTCCGATTGGCGTTTGTGCGCGGCTCACGTGATTTACTGATTACTTCAATCTCAAGATTGCTCCTGGCCTAGGATGATGCCGATGTTTCCGAGGTATTAACTCGCCATAGCCGCCAAAACGCTCTTCACCCGTGTGCAATTTCTCCAGAACGGCGGCAAACCTGACTCGCCGGAAGAGGTAGACCCCGTGAAGCGTTACATCCGCAACTCCCGCGACCTCGCGACGACATCAGCTACCGATACCATCAACACGTGAGTACGACATATGTATGTATCAGCTGCTTATGCTACTATTACAAGCGAAGCCTTAGGATTGAACTTTACTCTTCAGCCGCCAAGGGATGTCATTTGTTAGTGCTAGACGGCCGTGGAATTGATATCGCCCCTCGGTTGCATCTGCCCACAGCTGAGAAGTTCGCACAACGTCACCACACCCCCGTTTTCGCCTGCAAACAAAACAAAGTTCACCAGTCCGCACCTGCTTTCGCTTGTAATCTATATTTGAACTTTGCGAACACGTATCCGTGTTAAACAAGCACTCATCCATGGAAGATGCTGCTGACATTCACGCTGTGCAGGGAGGCGTACCGAGCCGCCCTTATACTTATCGAGGAAGGAGCCATCAGCCGTGCCGGGTTCAACGGTCCGTACACAGAAAACGGCCGCCAGGTCGGTTTTGTCAACTACGGCACCTCCCACATTATGAGGCTTGTCGGAACCGGCGAGCTGGCCCAGAGGGCTTCATGGTACCAGAAGTGGAACGTTCACTTGTTTGCCCGTCCGGAGGTGAGGCTTCACTGTGTAGCAAACAGTGACTACGATCTATCGAATGTATATAGGGGTTTGGGGAACCTCCGCCGATCTGTTGCTCGTGAACCGTTACTCACGCGATCTTCTGTTCACGCGAGATGTCTCGTCTTCGCCTCAACTATATTGTAGGTATACTCCGTCTCCGACTCGGGTCATATCCAGGATAATGATATATCAAGGCAGTTGAACCCAATCTTACTACCGGATCATAAATTTATCCCCCCTCATATCCCATTCTCGTCGTCATTGTTGGATTCTGGGCATTGACAGGCCGTCGGTGGAACCCTCCACAACGTCCTAAACGGGGACCTCGACGTAGAATTCCCTGACTCGCTTCTCAACAACAGGCGGCTTCTTCTAAGGAGGGTGGCTCGACGCAACAGGGAGATCACCGGGCAGCGACGCAGGCGCCCGCGAACCTTCCTTCTCCCTCAGGTAATTTCTTAATACGATCCGTGCATGTCACATGGATGCTCATTTGGTCACGGCCAAGGCAAGTGGTGCTCGTACCTCCACCTGACCGTGTGGCCAGGATCCCCCCAATAGGTCCGTTCAAATATTCGTCGGGAGCAATGTCTGAGACAGGGGCATGCGCTTGACTCTCGTTTCAAAGCTCAACCCGACTAATTGCAAGTTCATATTCTGGCCGACTCGTGATATGGTCGTAGGGTTCGATCTATCTCGGCTCCGGCATCAAAGAACTACTCCGCAGCATCAATGTGCCCTGCGTACCTTATAAACACATGACATCTAGGTTAACTTTGCCTTCAACAAGATTACAGAAGACTGTCGTTTGTTATGGTGAACCAACAATGCTCAACCGTCGTTGGAGAAGACCTCCTGTCTGTCTCCCGGATAGCACGTGATCTTTTCGTTAATGTACGACTCATTGCACCTACCATTGCCGTGGTCGCTTTGTGTTTCTTCAGGCCGTTAACGAGGGATCGCCAACTCACCCGTCCTACCCTTCCGGGCACGCCGTCCAGAACGGGCCTTCGCCACGGTGCTTAAGGTACTCAGCCACTTCCACGCTCATCGCAAGCGCTTCGGTTTAAGAACACGGTCGTAACATTCAAAACGCTTGTCCGTACAGCAAACGGAACGTTGGGCAACAGAAAAACGTTATGGGCAACGTTTTGTTACCCTCCGCGACGTGTTGGTTTCCTAAATACATCGTTGGGGCCGGGGAACATTCCAGAGTCTCCCGCCGCCGAAATATCGGTGCTGCTGTTGCCAAGGACCGTATAATAGGGATCGGCCGCATCGGTGAATTTCTTGCACAAAAAGCCTTTTTGGTGCAGGAACTACTGTTGTATCGATTTAGGAACAGGTCTCTACGATCGATACATGTTGCCGACTATGACATCAACACCAACGATGTGCGTGAATCGTGTACTCACCCTGTCGCGTATTTTCCGCTTTCGCTGATTTCCAAGAACCGTCATTAACATCGACCCGAACCAATATCCCTGGCCCGGCCTGAGACGTACTTGGCATTCACGCTCGCGGCCAAGGAACAATGCTCCCTACGTGCACCGCAGTTTCTTTCGAAGAACGGCAATCGTCTAGGGGTTTTGATATCGTCTTTGTTTGCAGGCTGCGCTGCCTTGTCCCAAGAGTCGGCAACAATCTGCGCCACTCGTACTCGAATGTTTTCACAGATAGGCTGAGAGGCGGTTCAGCCGGATGCAAGTGTCAAGCCAAACCAGTATGGTCGTTCGCATCACCGACATGATGTAATCGTACGATTATCTCCCGTAATCGGGTTGCCATTGTTATCCCTGTCGCAACTCATCAATGTGTACCACAGGCACTTGTCGGACTGGAGCGTGGCGCTTCGTGCTTCAGCAACCCCGTTGTCCCGGACGATGAAGGGTTGACCCTTCTGCCCTACACCGGCGACGAATGCCTGACGTACGAGGGAGAGATCAACAAATTGGCCGCCAACGTCGCATTCGGCAGGTAAAGGAAGAGTGGGCGTGTTCGGCTTTGAGAATCAGAAATCACCGATCACGTTTGTATGTATGCTCGTACCAATAGTATGTATGTGTTGGTCACATTTCACAAGTCAATACTCGTACATTGGTGCGTAGGAAAGAGCGCCATCAATCGACTTGATCGCAACAGGTATTTCGCTTTGATATGTTTTATTTCCGGTGATACATATGCAGGCAGATGATTGGTATTCACTGGAGGATGGACGGCCAGGAAGGGTTGCTTCTCGGCGAGATAGCCGGTGTGCGTATTCTGCAGCAGGTGAGATATCAAACGCACCCACAATAACCACCGACAACGAATAGGATACATCGGACCCGGCCATTGTACATACACATACTTGCGTTGCTGTAAAGCCGTGCGCTGCCAGTGGTGCCCCCAGCTTCTCCTTCTACCCTGCCACTGCATCACGGATATATTCGGTCATCATGCTGCACACGTAGGTTGGGCGGGTTAATCGCCATCCCGGAAATATAGGTTTATATACATGTCTTTTAGATACATACATAACTTCGTGAGACTTTGATAAATGAACATTCCATATATATATATACATATATATATATATATTCGACATACATAAAAACCTTCGTCAAACTTTAATAAATGAGCGTGCGAGTCGATACACACCTAGTCCTCCACATCTTCAAACAACAAATAAAATGCCGAACCCTGCTAATCCACGCACGGTCGTCGCCGATACAGCCTTTCGTCAACCTAGCAAGCGTTCCAATGGTCGACTGCGATAGAGTTACGGCTATGCCGTAGATCCTCGTCGTGCGGTGATCTGCGGTAGTCTCGCACTATTACGGGGGGCCATAGTTAATAGGACCAAATATTGTTCGTAAAAATGGTTAAATATATAGGTTTTTATGTACACCATAGGTCCTGTTAACTATGGTCCCCCGTAATAGGTGTGCTGCACCACAATGAATCATAGCTACAATTCCTTGAAGAATCGTCCGACATATAGCAGTATACAAGTACATACATTTGTGCGATTCTGATCCCTGTGGTCTTTCTCTTGTTTCTCGTATTTACTTTCGCAGGAGGCCGTGGGTTTCCCGGAGAACGAGCCCTACGAGTTTCGTCTCATGTCGGGTCAGACGATCAGGCTCGAAACCGACGGGTCATTCTTTGTCGACAACCGGAAGTGCCGCGGGGAGGCGTTCATGGGGGCTGACCTGTGCTAATATGTCGAACGCGGGTCAACGTCCACTGTACCACGCACGGGGGTGGTTCCAAACCTATATCGTGGCCTTGATTTACGGGCTGTATCGACATAATACCCATGGGTTTTCGGGGGGAACTTTATCAACGGTACCCGATTGATCACCCTTCCTAGTCAGTCGTTTACCAGGTAGTGTTCAACGACCGACTCGAACATCTGGGTGTGGGGGTGTGAACTCTCACGTCTTGGCACCGGTGTGGCAACGGTTACCTAGTTTGTAAGCGGCATTAGTACACCCCGATCGAGCTACGACGAACGCTATAGTTAGTCAGCAGGCGCCTTAACCACGATTGACCTCTTACACGCAGCTGACGTTCAACAAGGATCGACTTCCACAGAACTGCTCTAGTTGGTGTCGGGAGGGAAGTCCGTGCGTGACTATCTCCAAACGAATGTCACGAGGTTCGGGATGAGGTTGAGGGTTGGGACTATGTAACATGTATGTTTGTACAAGCCGTTGTTATTGTGTTGTTGAAGTGGTTGAAGCGAACGCAAAGTTCGCTCACCACTGCGTGACGCCACGAGTTCGCTGCTTTCGGTAAGTATGTCTGTCTGCCACTCTTTCTTGGGGCGATCGCAGCGACCAAAAGCTCACGATCGCTCGCATCAAAGCATCTGTTTGAACCATCATGGTTGTTCTAACGAGACGCATCGTTTACGCTAAATCTTGCCGCTAAAAAAGTGAAAGCTATATGTATGTATAGGCCCCGATCCTGCCGATACGAACGCGATCATGGGTCAACAGGTAGCTTGACCACCCTCCGTCCAAGGAGGGCCCGCCTCAACGAATTGCTGTAATTGTTTAACAAGAACCGTCACCGTAACCGTCTTAAGAGTAATGGGTGAAGTATCGGAAACGTAAGAAACATATATGTTTGTACAAACAAGCCGTTGTATTTAATGTTTTGTTAACGTCGTTCATCAAAGCGCGAGGATGATGGACGTCTGCTCGGTGCTAAACAGTATCTATCTACCTTTCGTTTGCTCGCTACCCTTGCTTGGGGTAATCAGCAAGTTCGTATGTGCACAAACAAACGGTGAGACCGAAGACCCTCTTTGCACCATAATCGTTGCTTCCATTAGGTTCTTAGGTTAAATTAGAACATACTGGTCCCACCCCCCGGACATATATATGGCGTCCTCGAGGCCTGATGTGCGTTGATACTGATGGGTATCGTCGGGGATGAAAAACTGAATGGCCCGAGTACACTGGTGTTTGATATCGTTTGTATGCGGACGCATTCTACGATAGGGGTAGCACGTTTTCTCTGTTTTGTTTCTGAACGATGAGCCTCCTTAACCCAAACTTGTCGGAATGCAAATATGTTTTCGAAAAATAAATGTCGTTTGGTAAAATTAGGAAATGGGATTATGTATCGGGATACTGTTTGATTGTGGTTGAAGCCAGTTTTCGGATGAGGTATAGAGCTCCTGAAGTGAGGAGCCTTAAAAGCGTTAGCGTGAACCTCTATCGTAGAACGCCTCTACGCAATAAATGGAGCATCTGTCGCGGGACTCACCATGTTGTTGTCTGGTATTACCGTCGACGTCAAAGTTACATTGTGTAGGAATAATATGGAGACTGACATGCTTGTCTATGCACACTAATGACTGCATATTTCGCCCCACTGTGAAATTCGTGCTAGATTTGGTGTTCCGGAGCTGTATACAAGGTACATCCAGCAGTAGTACGGTTGTCGGCAAGCGGGCTGACCAACGGCTCCGTCAGTCTTTCGTCTGCCACGGCCACCGAACAACGCCTGTACTAGAAGAGGGCTTATCTTTTGTCCCTCTCGCAAGCATGTACGTCAGTTGTTCAAGGCGTTCATCTTAGTGACCTAACGACCCTCCCTTGTGTGGTATGCTGGGTCATTCAAAGTATGTTCGTCTTACCGATTGTTAGGGTTGCATTAAGCGTATGCTGCACTTGGCCACGACGTATCACGCACGCAGTTAGCCTCACGGTTGTTTAAATAGGAACTTGGCACTCATGATTTCGAGTCTGCACGTATGGGCAATGTAGCCGGTTTTGATCCAATAAACCACCCCTTCCACCCCGCATTTCGTTGAAATACAATAGGAAAGCTTCCCCCGAGGTTTGTATGTCACACGTACGTCGTGAATGGTACATCTCCCCGCGTGCAGGTGTCAACACAGGCATGCTCTCGTGTACGTATAGTAGTTACATAGGGTCTGCCAAGCGCCGTGGAGGCGCGTGAATACCAGAAAACCGACTTGATTTGGCTCGTAAATGAATAACATACAACAAGTACCTGAGGAACCTGCCGACGTGCGACCACCGATCGGTTTCGTTTAGGACGGGCTTGGTTGTTGACGCTTGATCATGAGGCAAAACATCTATCTGCCGAAGGCGGAGTCCGTGCGCGTATCGTGGCAAGGGCAAGAAATGACGGCTTGTTGTCATGGTTAGGGGGATTGTAGCCACTTACACGAGGGTTTAGTCAACAAATCGTCTATTACGGGGGGGCATAGTTAACAGGACCAAATATTGTTCGTAAAAATGGTTACACATATTAGTTTTTATGTGTACCGTAGATCCTGTTGACTATGGTCCCCCGTAAGAAGAGTACATGGCCCATACAACAAGAACTGCAGCGAACCAGTTGTACAGCTTATTTATCTCAAGGGGAGGGGACGACCCACCTGTAAAGGGTTCTTATCGACAGCTAGCTGTCGGCAGTCACAGAGGGAAGAAAAAAACGTGAACGTGCTCCCATCACACAGTAACCAGGTTCGGCTTCGGCCGCCTATGCTACGGAAACAGCCGGATCTCTGCTGTGCAGTCGCTAGTTGCAGCATTGCCGTCTGTTTGTATATATATGGAGTTTTACTTACGCAGCAGCTTGTTCGTATTACTTCAATAATATGACGCTGTCATCGAGAGACGGTGGTCGATTCGTGATTGTCGTAGTGTTTCGCTCCGTGTTCATAGGAAGCCGCCGTACAAGCTGGTGCTTCGGGTTCTCAGATAGTTGCCTAACCCAGGCTTCTGTCCCAAGAATAGTGCGCACACCACCACAACAAGTAGACCGCCAGGATTGGCCTAGAAGTACTTTCCCACTGCCTGGTATTCAACGTGTATATGTTGGCTTTTGGTGTCGTTGGCATAATAATTGATCTCGTTGTCTCTTCCATCATGACGACTATAAACCGTCACTCACTCGCATAGCCACGAGACGGTGGATCTACGTTTTACGGTGCTGCCACGACGCCCTTTTCAAGCAAGCTGCATTCCGTCCGCAGCCATGCTGTATGTAGTCGTCCGGTTGCAGTCTCATGTATTCCACTGCCAGATCAGCCCATTTTTGCTTCACTGCCTATTATTTGTATTTTCTCCCGTATTTCTGGATCATTTGTCGATCCAAACTCTTGTCTAGGATTGAGCTACACCACAGCAGTGCACCGTCCCCCCGATACAATATTACACGTGGTTAGCCTGGCATGCTACTAGCACTGGTACCCGAGTTCGAACCCCACCCTGTTGAGATTTTGATCATGCTTACTAATATAGAGAGGAACCGATTATTTTGCTGAGAGTGCCTTCGTAGCGTGGATTTTTAATAATAGCAACATGCGTTGCTAATCGACAAGGGATGAACCGGTTAAAGCCTTCTCGCGATGAAAAATGAGGGCACGAACAGTAGCGGGGAGAGGAGAGAAGATCCCTTTTTTTTTTTTTTTGCTCATCCCATTGATTATCTTTGCACATCTTCTCTCTCTCCCTCCAACTCGTAACTCAGATCCGGGGTCACATAGCAGGCTCTTCTACCCCCTTCCCGCTACGGGACGTGCCTTCATTTTTATCGCGAGAAGATTTCAGTTTTTTATTCCCTCGTCGACTGGCATCGAATTGTGAGAAGATACTACAACTACGTGACACCCGAGTTTGAGTTGGTGCAAAACGAAGAGTAACAAGAAGGGCGGAGATACTGAATGAGATGGATTAAAACAAGACCAGACAAACAAGAGCACACAAAGAAACATTCATAGAGTAATCCAGTATGCATCATGCAGCTTATCATCCCAACACATTTCATGTTCATGTGGACCACGTACGTGCACATCCGTTTCAAGTTCGACCGAAGTGTTTGATCCTCGGTTTGACACAGTAGGACGGTCGCGCGTAAAAAACATGTTGTTGGCTGTACTCTCAGACCAGAACCGACCGAACAGGTTCCGGGCTCTAATAAGGCCAAAAAGATGACACCTACTACCTCCTTGGTGGTGTATTCTGTGTTCAGTTTAGTGAGCGGATTGTTCTCATTATTGTGTCAATGCCGAACCGCGTGCATTAGCTAGGGCACAAACGGAACGTAGTCGAGTAGACCATAACATATACCACTACCTGGTATATAATTATTTACAGCAGGATATATATGCGTGCGTGGTATATTAAAAGCATGTGATTGTAATTTTTCTTTTTTTTTTGCGCAGGTTGGCATTTATTCCGTTCACTTTTTTGATTGATTGAGGGGTGTGATCGGGGAACCAAGGACAAGCAGGGGGGAGTCTTCCACTTTGTAGTTTCGAAGCATTCAGGGCATAATATCCTTATTATTCACAATAAGAAACGCGAGGGAACAAACAAAACTTCGCTTATTATCTCGGTTGTTGCCTTGAACCTGGAGTGGGACACTCATTTTCAACCTGGTGGAGGAGTATGCACGTCGTCGCTGTCTCTGTGTAGTGACAATGCCGTCACGTCGGAACCAAAGAAATTTCTCGAATATTTATATGCCCACATGAAGTATTAAATTTTTTGTAACTTATTTGCTAACAAAGAGAAAGTTCAGAAACTTGTACTCGACTTTATTGGCTTCTAGAGCACAGTAAGGTATGATAGGTACTCATATCGTCGTCTTGGTTGCCCACGGAAAAAAAAGGTGTATAAGACCTATCTATGCCAATTGAAACGTGAAGTCCAAAAGTTTTTTTTCAAACATATGGCTTTAAAAAAACAGCCGAAAAATTTCTCGTACCGCCGCTGTGGGAAAAAAAGAGAAAAATGTCTGATTTTTTATTTTTTTTTCCCCAACGGCTGCAGGCGGCGCATTTTGTGTTTTTCTGGTCGCAAATTGTCAACACGGTGATCGAAACCAGCTCGTGCGACGATCGACCCTCGATCTCGACATAGACTCAGCCCACGGCCAACCCACTCGGTATCTGGCAAGCCCAACGAGTATAGATGACGGCCTCGAAGATATCAGGCGGATCCATGGTCTAGGGGGCGAGAGCTTGCCGGCGGCGTCGTACGGTATCCTCCCAAACCTGAAAAAAAGTCTATTTTTTGCCATTCGAGACGGATGGGGAAGTTTTGTCTTCTGTTTTGTGCAAACCAGCGGCCAAATGTTTTTTTATCACACGCCTGGTCAGCTCCCGCTACATGACACCGGCCATGGTGTGAAGACGGTGACCCTAGGGTGGGTCAGAGCCCCTAACGAGCGCACTCCGTTCAGAATTCGTGACGCAATCGTTGGTTTTGTTGATCAATGTCTGTCGAGGACTCGGAATCTCGCTGCTTCGAACCAAAGATCGGCCTGAGTTTTTCTCAAGCCGATGTTGGCCCAACATCGGCCCCAGATTTGCTTTTTTCGGGCTTTTCCAAAAGTTAGGAACTTTTCTTTTTTTTTTTAGGTGGCCCACAGGAAGGGTGGCCCATAGGAAGCGTGGTCTGAAATTTTTTGGAGGGTATCTTTGAAATTCAAACTTTTTATTGCAACTTCGCTGTACCATTGGCATAGATAGGTCTAAAAGGTTCATTCTCATGAGTCATATGATCGGAGAGCGTTTTTTCCACAACTTACAACGTTGGAAATAATTGGAGACATGTATCAATATACGGAGCCGTTCTGTTACGATTCGTGAAATTCTCCATAATAACCAAAAATATCAAGTTTGTTAACATTCCAAAAATTGGAAAAAAAAAACAGGAAAATATGGACGATTGAAAAACTGCGCGGAGAAAATGTCGAAAAATTGGTGAAAAAAACTCTCCGATAAGAATGACCCTTGGTGTACAAATGTGGTGTGATTGCGTTCTACGAGCAGTTACTTAAATAATATATATATAATATATATATACATATATACCAGGTATGTATATATTTGTAGGTGAAAACGACAAAACGCGTGCTATACCTGAAGTCACGTGCGTCCGCCATAATCAACAAGTCGTTGGTGGTCAGCTACGAGCGTGACTCCAAACTTACTAACTAGCCAAGGCTCCAGGTTGCGTTATGTATTTATACGCTCAGAAAGCTGTCTCTTGGTGGCGGGCTCATACTGTCATACTGTACGACCGCTCAGCAATTGGTATATTCCCACATATACATACATACAGGCTGCCCATGTGAGCCGGCCGGCACACATGACAGGAGAGGGCGAGGGCGTTGAGGGTGTCGAGGGCTTGAGAGGTTTGACTTTGCAACTGTCGTTCCTACAAGGTCTTGTTATTGAGGGTGTTCTGTGGGAAACACAATGACGAGCAAGACAGTGTTGAAAATTCAACGGCACACACCCGCCCACCCACCCACCCGCCCACCCATGATCCAGTGGAAAACACTAAGTGTCATGCCATAGTCACTACTAATACTAACTAAGCGTTACTACTAACAATACCAATATTGCGCAACTTTGAGTGTACACACGTACTGGGATTGCTAAATAAAGCGGACATGCCGGCTGCCGTTGTTGTTGCATTGATAAGTATGATAATTCGTATGTATGTACCAACTACGATACAGCGGCAGCAGCAGAAGAAACGATACGGCTGGAAGTACGTTGTCGCACCTTTCAGACGTTTTTTTATGTTATATCCCACTTACAAGTAAAACGTTTGCCCTTTTCAGCTCTCTCCTTCTCAGAGAAAATCCTCAAAAACCGAAGATAAGTGACAGAAATAAATGAAGAAATCACCCCCCCCCCCCCCTCCACCTTCACCGCTACATTGCGGGGATGCAGCAGAAGGGTAAAAATCTCGCGTATTACTTCGACAATCAATGGTGAACACTCGGAGTTGTTGACCCAAAATTAAATATACCCGGCTGTTAGTACAAACATTAACAGTAATACTTACTGCTGTGGACGGGCCAGTTTTGAGCCATGCCTGGTATATGCCACGTACATGCGCATTTTAAAGCCCATTCTTACCAGAGAGCTCTTCTTCTCGGAACTTTCCAAGTCTGGAAATATTTGGAGATTCTGATATGTGTCAAGGTACGAAGCCATTTCGTCACAGTTTTTGTGGAATTCTTATGAATAAAAAAATCAGGAAAGTAAGTGATATATCATGTACTTGGAAAATAAAGCAGTCAAAATCAAGCCGGCTGGGGGAGTGCGCGAAAACAATGGAAGGTATGGGAAAAAAAAGGGCCCTCCGATAAGGATGACCCTAACACGATGCTGTAGTCACAACGTAACGACAATAATAGTTGGGCTATGTTTTTATACGCCGCGAAGGTACAGCTAACCCATGGTCCCTGTGCCAGAAACACGAGGTGTTTATACCTGATTACGATACCACCACAGTCACGATGTCTGATAAGGAAATAATCAGCGCCATAAATTATGATGTTGGGGTGTCTTTTTTGTTGACCCATACCATACGCGCACAGTCTCCTGTCTCTCGAATATATGAAGAAAAGGTGGGGTATCGTATGGATTTGCCGGCGTGACCTGCTTCAAGTAAGTGCTGTACCTAACCCTATCTATGTGATGTCTACTCCATCAAGTATCAACAAGTTCAAACCCCTCAGTAATGCTTTGTGGCATTGAAATAAAAATAGCATGGATAATGTATCCGTTCACAGACTAATTGTGCCGAATGGACTGAGCTGGCTTTCCTTCGATGCGTCAAAGCAGAGCTTGTCCTCTCCGGGCTGAGAGTACGCGCCATAAAAACGTACGTGAACGGGCGACCGTCGTGTCAGGCACTATGGCAATCCTGGGGATCAACCGCTGTGGATTAAGTTACAACGGGTGTGGATACACGTAGTCTATAAAATGATGCAAAATATTTCCACGAATGTTTTCGGTTCGAATGCGGCATCACGAATTGATCGAGCCCCCAAAGGCTCCCAGAGCCCACGATGAGCTTTCCCTGCGTAAGCGTCAAAGAATATGCTCGGTAGTCGTACCTGAGTATGGTAAATGGCCTTCCGTGAGGATGCTCTCGAGAAACTCGCGTGGTGTCCAGCCCACCGTTGTCATTCGACAGTGCCCCCCACTCGTCTGCGTTTTGCACAGAAAAAGCACAGCTGCTGCCACTCAACAGGAAGACACTGGTATATCTGATACGAGTACACGCACCTACCTCCTGTTCTACTTACGAACAAAGTGAGTCAGCACCAGGATCAAATACTATGAGCAAGTGCATAGTAGCCGTTGTGAAAAAAAACACGGCAAACGATGTACTGCTGTAGTTTGGTACCTCAAATACACCGATCGATGTGAGAAGGAGAAGCGCGCCATGGCATTCAAGTCGACCTATTTCGATGGAGAAAGCTCGCGGCGGAGCATTGTGAGTTGGAACTTACCGGTTAACGATTGTATGGCGATACGTCTACCTGAAACTTGCTGCGACCGTCCCAAATCATGGTCAATAAATAGTCAAACGCTTGAGCTTCTGTATCATGGTTCTGCTTCCAGACGCTCAGATGTTTTTGATTGAGCTAACCGACGTCTACTTCACAACACGATATATATATATAAATTGTATACCAGTATATATACCTTGTCTTGTTTTCCACCTATTACCGCACCGCCTATCACTTGTTTCTGCCAGGAGATCCCACCGGAAACTCGTACCCACCGAGGACGACATCGACTTGCAGCATGAAGGGGCTTGCAGGGTCCGCCGGTGCTATGGCCGTAATCGCCTTGGGTATTTTCCCCGGAGCAAGCGGCAAGTCCATCGGACAAGAAACGACGGAGCACGGCGTAACTGGCGGTGTGGAGGTCGCCGAGTCGCCGTCGACGGCTGCTCTGGACGGTGATATTGCTCGTCGTCTTCAGAGTCGCGGACGCCGTCGCCCCCCTGCGGTCGTCAACGACGATGCCCTCGATCCCAACGGCACGGTAAGTCCCACCCAGTAGTCGCTGTACGTTGAAGGCGTTCCCTCATAGCAGCTGGGCAAAAGACTGAAAGTATGGGATGATCGGTCATTCTGAGCAGTCTATTATTGCAGGAACAAGGCATCGTTTGAAGGAAGAATCCGTACAAACGATGTTAACATAAAGTAAACCGTTGATTGATGCATCAGGGGCAGGCCATCCTCTGAATGTTGCTATTGAAGAGGCTGAGGTACACTAGAACTACGCGCATCGCCCCGTCGCGCGTCGGCGGCACTCTACATTTCCAAAACGGGGCGTCTTGTCCGCCATATATCTCACATCTGATCGAACGTATGGACATGCCGAGTACCACGGCACACGAACTATACTCTTGCTCGCGACCTGGCTCGATTCCTGATTCTACTGACCGTACACGTTGCGAGGGCATTCAGGCGTCATGACAGTGTCCGCAAGACAAAAAAACAATTGCTCCCGTGGGGAATCCAACCTTGGCCTCGTGCGTTTCCGTTGTTTTCGTGTGTGTTTCCACGTATGTGGTACATAGCCGGCAGAACGAGCTACCAACGCTCTGACCCAACGGATTGCATGGGCGGAGACCGAGTTCGCAGCATCGCAAGGAACGCTTCACGAAAACAATGGAGACCGCTCCTCCGCCGCGTCGTTCCACAAGTCGCTGCCGCACGACAGCTTGGGACAGGTACAACCGAGTTTCGATAAAAAAGCATTCGCCGCGTTGGGCTTGAGAGCGTAACTATTTTTTCTTGAGTGGGTTGAGGAAAGCATGCCAGTATTTCCTCTAGGAGCTCTCCATACTTCAAACCGCGAAGGCTGCTAATAGTCTGCCTAGGAAAGGTGCTCTCTCCAGCCGAATAGTGGAAGGAACAGCGCCATATTGCATTGTATCTTCTTCCCAAACGTGTTGACGGACCTCGCCACTATGGTAAGGAACGCACGAATATCGTTTACGATTCTTTTTGTGTTTTCTCAGCTCATATGATGTCGAACCCTAGCGAAGTCTACAAACATTGTTCATCGCGCTGCGCCTACCTGTTTATCGATCATATTGTTAGGATGAGGCAAACAAAATTCAAGAAAAAAACTACGATTTGGTTGATACACACCATACCGTAGGGGTCCACCGAAGAGGCATATGCTCATGCAATCGATAGCAGCCGCTTAATTAAGGTGGTTAACCTACACCTCGCTTAACGACGGGGATCAGACCGATTTTCACTGATTATGGCTGCGCGCGACCTTTCCCGTACGATCATATCGAACAAAACCGATTCGTTGGGAGCAGAACAGGGTTGACAACGTGGCTATACGAGTTGAAGTAAACTTTTCGTGTGTGTATGTTGTCGACTCCTCTTCAAAGAGGCGACCAATACGTCTAGTTCTATAGTGAATCAGCGGTTATGAGTTAAAGTGTCCCTTACAACAAAGCAGAAGGTCACACGGTCTTGCCGAATGCGATGCCCCCTGAAATGTGCATCGTTGTGTTTCTCTATCGCATGGGCATGTGCGATCAATCCTGGTAACGAAGTCTCTGCTTGTCGGCGTGGCAGGACGAATTCACCGAATGTTTGATGTTCCGTTCCACTATTATCCGTGTGCATCAACGTACGGGTAGCAGCAACCCCTCCTTCTTCCGAGTGATTTGTTTGCCGCCCTTTGACTGCCGCGCTCGTTGCTACCTACCACATTTCAGGTAGACAGCGAGGCGTTTGACGCTCTTATCCAGTGCATCGCCGAGGGAGATTTCGATACGTGCCAGGAGGTGCCGGCCGGAGACGACGACGGCTTCCTGGTCAACCCTCTCGGGGGTCTCGCCGTAGACATGGCAGGAGCCGCCGGGTACGTCTTTGTTTGGACACATGAAAGTACGTTCACCATAGCCTTTCAAAAACTGGAATAGACAGCGGGAAGCTTGTCGCCGGGCTTGGTATCATGATGCGGTTAACTTAGCATTACGTTCTCCGACATGATGCACTGTACCACACTCGTTCAAGATTCAAATGCACGTGCTAAGAGGGGCGATGGCTATTTGCAGGTTGCGAGCGTGGACCATCACGAGTACAGTATTTGAAACAAAAGCATACAATGTTCGGACAATATATGTCCAAACAATCAGTGGATATGCTACAATTGTTGGTAAGGCGTACAGTATGGCAGTTCGTTGGGGGTTCGCACTTTGGCTAGGTCGCCCATGCAGAATACTAAGGAATATTCGTTTCATGCGTTGTGTGCTGTAAACGTGTGCCAAGACGACATCTTCTGAAGACCACCCGGTTACCATACCGCTCGGGAGGCTGACGGCCACCCTCGTGCGCTTCATGCTTCCTCGTGTCTTGTCCGTCGCACATTCCGTTTGAATTTTCGCTGCTTTTGGCCGGGATCAATCCCACCCGGCGGCGTGGGAATTTTACTCGTGCTGGACGGCTTTCACCCGTGCCATCGGCGGCCGTGTATAACGATGGCTACGATGTTCATCTCGGCAACCTACCGCCGGCTACGCGTTTCCAATGTTTCGGCCTTACACTTGGCACTACGTTTTCCGCCGTTCGTGACCTGTGGACATCTACGACAGCCCTGCCATAACTATCCCCAGCGCTTCACTGCTCAACTCTGAGGACCTGGTAAGCTGAGCTCTTGGGGGGGGGTTTGGCACAACTGTAGTCTGGTGGAGCACTAATATCGCAGTGGCACTTTGTCGTTTCATCTTTCACGAGAGTGAGGCAGTGCTGTACCCCCGCAAAATACTGTCGTTGCATTGCGGTGGGAATAGACCGTTGCCGACTTCACATTGATCGCCAGGCACAAACATGTTCCGCATGCGTTGGGTTGGACGACACCAGTGACGCCCCTGCGCCGGATCCCATGCGTTGTAACCGTGACACCTCAGGCTTCTCAAATGGCGGAGCTGTACTGGATGGCCCTGACGAGGGACGTACCTTTCTCCCAATACGGAGAAGACTCGTTAACGGTGGAAGCAGCAGGTAATAGACGAATATTTGCCTGACGGAGAGTTTAAGCTGGCCCTAAACGTCGAGACATCGCCTACCTTGAAGACTCTGTACCTAAACTGAATTCGAGAGAGTCACTTCCTTGACGCTACAATATTCGACAACCGACGTGGCGCGTTAACATGCACGTACCTGTTGTCTACTGGTCTCTCGCAAGATAGCCTCCAGTGTGCGTGAAGCGTGGGTTCCACTAAATGATACACGTTTAGTTTCATCCTGACCGACACAAGTTCCTTTCAGGCTGAACCGATAGGTAGCAGGTTTAGGCCCCAACCAGTACTGCACTACGTTTGTGTGCAAGCTCTTGGTCACCATGCATCGAAGTGTATGCGGCGACCTGCAAGGATCTCTTGCTTTAGTTTGGGCCGGTGCCGGTGCCACATTCATCGACAATGTTCGCACGATTTCCTCCCTCAACGATCTGCATGTTGAACGACCGACAGACAATTTGGCCACCATGCCGGGGTTCGCTGATATGAACATGGTGGCGGTCGGGCCCGATGGCAGGGCCGACCCACAGACGCAGCTGTTCCGGTCTTCGGCTCTCGGTGTCGAGACAGGACCCTTTGTTTCCCAGGTGCAGTGTGCTATGGCGTTTGGAGGAAGCGTGTCTTGCTGCTGTGCTTTCATGTATTGCCAGCCGAACTCACCTGCTCCAGTAGTTTCACACTCCGCGCTTACGCTGTGTCGCGTCATAATCCTGTTCGAAGTGTTTCGTACAGTGCTTGAGCTGGATGGTTGGAGCGAAAACACTACACGATGCCTATAGGCAGAGGTGCCGTAATTGTTAGTTAGTTTCATCTTGTTTGCTGTTTGAGCATATCATAGCACCATTGCTGTTGTTCTGGGATGAATTGGCGGAATATTCCAGTACATTTCAGGGTGTCGTTCGGCGCATGGAGAGTGCACCATGCTGAGTCACGCCGCCTTTCGACGCTGTGGTCTTTACCCCCCGTCTTGTTGTGATCCAGCTGCTCGTGAAAGACTTCACTATCGACTCCATCACGGTCAAGGCTCAGCAGACGACGTTCGCGCCCGGCGTAGACTACATGGCTGACTATGACGAATGGCTCTTCATTCAGGTTCGCCAAGCAGTTAGTGTATATGTATGTGTGTATGTATATAGCCACCGTAAAGAATGAGCGTGCGCGTCGGGAGTCGAATGTTGACTGTGTGCGTCCTACATGGTTTTAGACACGACGGCCAGAGGCAAGAACGTGAATCGTTCGAACGTGATCCAACCCTGCGTGGGCTTGCAGGGTCTATGGTACACGGACAAAATACCGTTGTGTAAGGCGTAACATATCTTCTTGTCCGGGCCGTAAGCACTAAGGAACGATACAGAAGTCTAAGCGAATTGTGTTCATGGGATCATCGGTTGAATGCTCGGGCGCGCTTATATGGCCGCTGACGCACCAACACGGCACGCCTGCACAAACCGAACAACTGGTCGAGGGAGTGCAAAATATATTGCTTCACATTTGATCACAACTCTTCCTATTGAAGCTTGTGCGCGGCTCACGTGTTTTACCGCCTATTTGAATGACAAAATTACTGCTAGCTCATGAAAATGCAGCTGTTTCCGAGGTATTCACTCGCCGTAACCCCAAACACGGTCTTCACCCGTTTGCAATATCTACAGAATGGCGGCAAGCCTGACTCGCCGGAGGAGGTAGACCCTGTGAAGCGGTACATCCGCAACTCCCGTGATCTCGCGACGACATCAGCCACCGATACCATCAACACGTGAGTGTCATACGCTTGGCACATACTGCTGCTCCTACTGTAGCCGAAGCCCTAAGGTCTTTGCTCTACCCTAAAGCCTCATACCCATGTCATTTGGTGACGATACACGACCGTGGAACTAATATCGTCCCTCGGTTGCACCTGTCCACAGCTGAGGTAGGTGTTCGCACAACATCACCACTCATTTTGCGTGACATTAGAATTGCCAGTTCGACTGCGCCAAAATACACGTTTCCCGGAGCGCACCTGCTCTGGCTTGTAATCCAGAAGTCGACCTTTGCGAACATGAATCCGTGTTGAACATGCACTCTTACATACATATTCGACCAACATTCACGTTTGGCAGGGAGGCGTACCGAGCCGCCCTTATACTTATCGAGGAAGGAGCTATCAGCCGTGCCGGGTTTAACGGTCCGTACACAGAAAGCGGCCGCCAGGTCGGTTTCGTCAACTACGGCACTTCCCACATCATGAGGCTTGTCGGGACTGGGGAGCTGGCCCAGAGGGCTTCATGGTACCAGAAGTGGAACGTGCACTTGTTCGCCCGTCCGGAGGTGAGGCTCCACTACGTAGGCAACAGTGATTATGCTCTATCGAATGGATGTACCGATTTGGTGAACATCCGCCGATCTGCTTCCAGTACAACGTTACTCACACCGTATCAAGTTTATGCGAGAGGTCGCGTCTTCACCACAACCATTTTGAGGTTGGTATTTGCCCCTGACTCAAGGCAGATCCGGGTATCGATATACGAAGTACACGTAGACCCGTTCTTACTGCCTGGTCATAAGTCTCTCGCCCCTCATATCTCTTTGTCGTCGTTTTTCCTGAATTCTCTGGGACTTGACAGGCCGTCGGTGGAACCCTCCACAATGTCCTAAACGGGGACCTTGACGTCGAATTCCCCAGCTCGCTTCTCAACAACAGGCGGCTGCTCAGGAGGGTGGCACGACGCAACAGGGAAATCACCGGGCAGCGACGCAGGCGCCCACGAACCTTCCTTCTCCCTCAGGTACTTTCTGAATTTCACTCGTACATGTCGCGTGGGTACTCATAAGAGTATCCGCGTCGCGGGGTTCGCGCTACGCTTTTGAATCGTAAGGTCCGAGGAGAGTGTGGTCATGGCCAAGACACGTGGTGGTCGTAGTTTCGGCTGAGCTTATGACCAGCCCCCCCCCCCCCCATACTTTCGTTCAAACAATCGTCGGGAGCAATATATCTTAACCTGGTCCTGTGGCATGCTCTTGACGCACGTTTCATTACCCTACTCGAGTTGATCCAAGTGAATATTGGCTTCCCGATCGTGATGTTCAACCGGTCTCGGCTCTAGCATGGAAGGAACTTCTCCACAGCATCAATGGACCCTGCGTACACGACATTGCTAAATGATGGCTTTATTGAATTGTGGTCTTCGACAAGATGACAAGACACTGTCGTTCTTTTCGCTGAAAGAACAATGATCCAAAATCAATTGGGAAGACCCCTGGTTATCTATTGGATAACACGTTTTCCTTTCCGTACTGTACGCCACCTTGCATACCTTTGCTGTGGCCGCTTTGTGTTTTCACAGGCCGTCAACGAGGGATCGCCAACCCATCCGTCCTACCCCTCTGGGCACGCCGTCCAGAACGGGGCCTTCGCCACGGTGCTCAAGGTGAATTGCCGCTACCGTGCTCACCGCAAGCGCTTCGGTCTAAGAACACAGTCGTAACATTCAAGACCTTTGTCCGTACAGCAAACGGAACAAGGGGCAACAATCACGACTTGAGAAGCATGGTATGGTCTATTGTGCCACACCCTGGGCGATGCGTTGTTCTTTCGAATACAACAGATTAGGGCCGGAAACATTCCAGAGTCTTCCGCCGCCGATATATCAGTAAGACCGTCGCCAAGTACCTAATGATAGGGATCGGCTGCATGGGTATATATACGAACCAGTACCGACTGATCAACAGGTGTCCACGATCGGTACAAGTTGTCAACTATGACGTTAACACCAACGTGATGCGTTTATCGTGTACACGTCCTATCGCGTATGCTCGCTTTAACTGATTTCCAATGGTTGTTGCTAACAAAGCACCGAGCCGATATCCCTGGCTCGACCTGAGGCGTGGGTAGATTCACGTTCGCGGCCAAAACTTTCGCTCTAGGAAGTATTGTTTCTTACGTCCGCCGCAGTCTCTTTCGGAGAACGGCAGTCGTCTAGCGGTTTTCATAGCATCTTTGTTTGCAGGCTGTTCTGCCTTGCCCCAAGAGTCAGCGACAGCCTGCGCCGCTCACACCCGAGTGTTTTCACAGATAGGCCGAAAGGCGGTCCAGCAGGGTGCAGGTGTCAAGCCGAAACCAGTACAGCCATTCGCATCACCGCCATGATGCATTCGTACGATGTTTCCTCGTAACGGAGTTATCATTGTTATCCCTGTCGCAACTCATCACCGTGTACCACAGGCTCTTGTCGGACTGGAGCGTGGCGCTTCGTGCTTCAGCAACCCCGTGGTCCCTGACGATGAAGGGTTGACCCTTTTGCCCTACACCGGCGACGAATGCCTGACGTACGAGGGAGAGATCAACAAATTGGCCGTCAACGTTGCATTCGGCAGGTAAATCGAGAGTGGGCGAGTTCGTGTTTGGGAATCGGGAAACACCGATAGTATAGGTATGTATGCTCGTACCAATCGTACGTGTGGGGTCTCGATTCGCTAGTCAATACCCGTTTACATTGGTGCGTACAATAGTGCGCCATCAATCCACTTGACATGATCGCAACGGGTGTTGCATTTTTTATGTTCCGTGTGCGGTGATACGTATGCAGGCAGATGATTGGTATTCACTGGAGGATGGACGGCCAGGAAGGGTTGCTTCTCGGCGAGATAGCCGGTGTGCGGATTCTGCAGCAGGTGAGAGATCAAACGCACCCAAACCCACCACCTACGATAAACAGGATATATTGGACCCCGCTATTGTACACACGCATCCTTGCGTTGCTGTAAAGTTGTGCACTGCCGGTGGTTCCCCCAGCTTCTCCTACTAGTTTTCCACTGCCTCACTGTTGTTGTCGGTCATGTGGCACACGTAGGTTGGGTGGGTTAATCATTATCCCGGATATATATATATATGTATACCTGGTATTGTATATAGTCTTCCATAACTTCGCCAGACTTTGACACATGAGGATGCTGGTTTGTACACACCTCCACATCTCCAAACTACAGATAATGTCCGAAACCATGTTAATACACGCACGGACGTCGTCGACACGGACGTTCGTGCATCCTAACGAGCGTGGCAATGGTCGGCTGTGACACAGTAACGGGTATGCCGTATATCCTCTACATTAGTACTGCACGAGGTGTGCTGCTCCACGATTACTCGTAGGTACAGTTCCTTGAAGAATCGTCCGACATTTAGCTGTATACAAGTACATATATCTGTGTGATTCTGATTCCTGCGGTGCTTCTCTTGTTTCTCGTATTTACTTTCGCAGGAGGCCGTGGGTTTCCCGGAGAACGAGCCCTACGAGTTCCGTCTCATGTCGGGCCAAACGATCAGGCTCGAAACCGACGGGTCATTCTTTATCGACAACCGGAGGTGCAGCGGAGAGGCGTTCATGGGGGCTGACCTGTGCTAACATGTCCAACGCGGGTCAACGTCCGTTGTACTCCTCACGAGGGCGGTTCCAAACCTCTACCGCAGCCTCAATGTACGAACTGTATCGACGTAATATCCACGGGGTTTCGGTGGGAACTTTGTCGACGGCACCCGATTCCTTGCCCTTCCCAGTCCGTTGTGTAGTGTTCGGTGGCGTCAACCCTCACGTCTCGGCAACGATGTCGGAACGGTGACCTCAGTTGTAAACGGTATTAGCATACCCCAATCCCGCTGCTATAGGTAGTCAGCACGCAGATCCACGACCGTTTACCTCTTAACGCAGTTGACGTCCTGGAAGGATCTGCTTCGACCGAACTGCTGTAGTTGGTATTTGGAGGGAAGTCCGTGCGTGACTATCTCCAAACGAATGTCACGAGGTTGCAGATGAGGTTGAGGGTTGGGAATATGTAACATGTATGTTTGTACAAGTCGTTGTTGTTATGTTGTTGAAGTGGTTGAAGCGAACGCAAAGTTCGCCCACGACTGCCCGATGCTAAGAGTCCGCTGCTTTCGGCATATTTTGTGTTCCACTTACTTGTGCTTCGGGCGATCGCAGCCTTCAGAAGTTCACAACCGCTCGAATCGAAGCATCTCTATGAACCATCATAGTTGTTCTTACGAGATGCATTGGTTAGGCTAAATCTGGCCCTTAAGATGACACAGTAGCGCTATTTATAGGAAGAATCGGAAACATAGGTAACGTAAAGGTTTTTGTAGAAGTCGCTGTTATTGTTTTTGTTAACGTGGTTGATCAAAACGCGATGCTAAAAGGCTGCTGCGTTTCGTTTGCTCGCTACCCTTGCTTGGTGAAACCTGCACGTTCGTAAGCGCACAAACAGTGAAAATCGAACTACCTCTTTGAACCATCATTGTTGTTCTCATTAGGTGCGTTGGTTTGGGTAGACTTGACTCGACCGCCCCCCCTGGACATATATCGTCCTCGAGGCCTGATATGCGTTGGAAATGATGGCTCGTCGGGACGTGAAGGATGGATGGCCCGAGTACACTGACTGGTGTTTGATTTCGTCTATGTACGCAATAAATGTAACATCTGTGACGGGGCTCACCACGTTGCTGCCTGGTATTATTACCGTCAACGTCGAAGTTATCTAGTGTTAGGATATATATATGGAGACAGACATACTTGTCTATGTACGTCTATGTACACTAGTGAGTGCATATTTCGTCCGAAGTGGAATTTGTTCGAGGTTCGGTAATCTCGTGCTGTCTGTAAACAGGACATTGAGCTATAGTTCGGTTGTCAGCAAACGGGCCGTTGAACTGCTCCATCGGTTTTCCGTCCGCCACGGACACTGAGCGACATCTGTACAAAAGGGCTTCTCCATTGTCCCTCTCGAAGCATGTACGGCAGTCGCTCAAGGCGTTCATCTCAGCGAGCCCTTGTGAAGTATGGTGGGTCATCGAAGTCCTTTTTTATTTTGTGTTCATTATCGCTGGGTTAAACTTAAGCTGCACTTGGCCACTACGTGCCACACACGCACTTAACCTCACGGTTGTTTCCATTGTAACTTGGCTCACACGAATTCGAGGCTGCACGTACGGCCAATGTAGCCGGCTTCGATCAAATGGGCTACCCAATATGTTGTAGGAGATGAAGTAGGAAGCTTTCTTCGAGGTTTGTACGTCACACGTCGTTATTGGTATATATATTCCCTTGGCGTGCAGGTGCCAATTTGGATATGCTCGTGCGGACTCTGTATGTAGTGTTTGCCAAGCAAGCGCCGGGGAGGTGCATGAACAGAAGAAGGAAAACGACTTGATTTGCCTCACAAATAAATGAACAAACGCAAAACACGACGTACGTGTACCGGGTATTTACATTCATAGTACGAGTATCTGAGGAACCTCCGGACGCGCGACCACCGATCGATTCGTTTAGGGTGGATGTGTCCGCTTGTGCAACGACCTGGTATCGTTTGTGTTGCCTGATCACCACGCAAAACCTCTACCGAGGGGGAGGTCCGTGCGCTTGTCGCCTCGAGGATAATACACGACGGAGTGTATCCATACAGCAAATTCATGGTTGTGTAGATTATGATTGTAGTCACTTGCACAAGAAGGGTCTGGTCAATGTACCGCCTTGTACGAAACACCCACACAACAAGGTACGCAGCAAAGTAGTTCTACAGTCTCCCACAAAGAAGGAGAGCTGACGATACACTCATGAAGGCTTCTCGGCAGTCACTGAGGAAAGAAACAAACCTGTACATGCTCCGATCACACAACAACCTGGTTCTCCCCCTGTCGCTTATGTTACACAAACAGCCGTATACCTCTCTCTGCTGCAGCAAGGAGTGTTGTTATTTTTCTGTTTATGAATTATACCAGGTACATATAATACACAGCAGGATGGCTCTTTTGCTTTGTCGGACGCTGGCATAGATAGACGGTGGGGGGTTTGTGATTATCATAGTGTTTCGGTCCGTGTATCATGGAAGCCGCTATAAAAAAGTACTCGGTACGAGGTGCTTCGAGTTTTCTGGTAGTCGCCGCGCCTTGGTTTCGCCGTCCCACGAAGCGTGGGCACACCCCCACAACAAGTATAGCCCGCTATGGTTGGCATACAAGTACTTTCCCACTCACTGCTGTTTTTACAGCGAGTAGACGTTAGGTTTTGGTGTTGCTGACATAATGTGTCTCGTCCTCTCTTCCTCCACGACTTCTATATTTCGACACTCACTAGCATATCCACCAGATGACTGGGGACCTACGTTTTAGTGTGCTGCCATGACGCGCTTTTCAAGCGTCTCCCCGATAGTATCTTACAAATAAATGCTTAGCCTCGAAAGCTACCCTGAATAGCATTGGTACCCGGATTCGGATCCCAACGCCGTGTTGATGTTTAGACCATATTTACCAAAGTAAGTACGGAGGAACATGTTGATTGATCTCTAAAGGTATAGACGCAGCTGGCACGGGAACGCGTGGTTGACTCCAGACAATAACACGGAACTTCTCTTATATATATTATTACGTATCAGTGCTGTCGAGCTGACTCGCCTCATATGGAGCTACATCTAACGAGTGGTATTGGTGGGGTACACGTTACCCCGACATCCCAATACCCTACCACCAGGAACTCCTCAATCTACGATGGATCTTACGGATCGTGTTCTTGAGCACAGTCAACATCCCCCCTGCTCACTATACACGACCATACTCCAATATCCCCCCAGGTCGGTAACACTGTACACGACCCTACCAATGTCCCCCCTGTTCCGGTGCATGACAAGGCACGAAATAGCAGGGTTGATAGATCGCAATATCAGAATCACCTCATACCAAACTCAGAAACTCAAAACTCCAATCTGCAACTCAAAAATCAAGTCCTCGCAACACTCAAATCGTCATATCATTATTCAAACGATCAAATCCAAAGCCTCTCTGTTCCAAACATGTAAAACTCTCGAAATCCAATGCCAGGTAAAACGGCACTCTTCTCGGGATTCAGCCAGGTAAAACGGCGTTGTCCGCGGAATTGATCCAAGTATATTCGTCCACTTTCAAGAAAATGTAAAACGCAAATCGACTCGAACGTAATTGTAGAAATTCCAATCCTGTCGACAAATAATCAGCGTGTTAGTTACCAAAAACCGAAAACGAAAAGTATTCAATCCGAACCGTATGCACCCCCTGGCATTTCAGTGTTCAGTCCTACCAACCTCTCTCTCAGTATTCCGAACTTCTATCCAAACCTTCCCTCGTCAGAAAACATTTTTATGTGGACCGCACACGCCCCCAGGCGCTTCCTAGTCTCACTTCAGCCTTGTCAAAAACCTACCAGGTAAATCACAAGTATCATCAGAAAAACACCACAGGAGTGGTCATGCCAATAAAAAAATCAAGTCAAGAAACTTAATGCCAGAGATCGCGAGGAACCCCGTTCCTCCGGACTAGAGTCTCCCCTTATCCCCTACTCCCGCCATAGATACACAGATCGCGACGGTAATGCGAGATAGCACATAGGTTTCCCCACTAGAAGAATATTTGACGTTGCGACCACTCGGAAAACACCAAAAACTCTCGTGGAATCCAAATCGACCGGAAACACAATTCAAAAACAAAAAACAATGAAATCATTCATTCAGATTCACAGGCAATCACATTTCATTAGAAACCACCCCGATACCCCAGACACTACTGCTGTTGCCTCCGCCGCGGCTGCCTCTCCGTCCGGTCTCGTGGCGTCGCCGCAGCTCGGGTCATCCAGCTTATCCTCCTGGGTGAATCAAACGTCGCCTCCGCAGTAATGACCCGACACACACAAGGGATGGGGCGTGCAATCGAGCGATTAGGTCTGCATTGGGTGTTTTGCTCTTCCCATGTGTTAACAGCTTTCCAACTCCTCTTTACCAGTAAAGTTTCAAATGCGACTGTAAATAAACTGATGCTTGTCAACGAGAATATCTGGTCCCACATCAAATCCATGTATTCCTCGACCACTACATATACCCGGATGTTTCTCTTTCCATTCTACTTCTGCTGCTGTACTCTTATTGAATATCACCCCGTTCGCATACGAGCATCTCGCCGTTTGGTACGTACGTATCAAGTAACATGGGTGGTCCTACACATCAACTCAAAAACTTAAAAACGAGATGTCCGCGTATAATGATCTAAATATGTGGAATGCCGCAAACTAACGGAGTCTCAACTAACGTGTTGCTGTACGTAGTTGGGCTCAAGGGTTCAACACATACATAGATGATCAGACAATACTGTAACCTGCATCTCATGCCCATATTTGCCCAACTAGGTAACAGTGATCTCCGGGGCCCTCCCCTCGGCAATCGCTACACTGGTGTCTGGAGGCACACTATCATAATCATTCGTATTGTCTCCAGCGCGCACGCTCGAAAAGCACAAATTACGAAATTCGGCGAGATTCGAACCCCCGACCCACCCTTGGGAATTATACAGCACTACCTGCTAGACCACTCATTCCGCGTAACTTAGAAGGAATGGACCACTGAGCTACTCAGTCACTGCTAGATGGGGGGAAAAAGGGTTGGATAGGCAAGAGCTGAAAGACATACGTTTTTACGCCATATAAAATGAACGCCATGCATCGGTCGCAGGGATGTGTGTGTGTGTGTGTGTTCTTCACATTAAACCGTTCTTTCTACCCGTCGACATCCAGCACAACCAGTGTCCGTGCCGATTCTTCCATCCTAGAAGAGATACAAGTTCTGTGGTCACAAAGCTACGCCACAGAGATACTACGTTGCCACGTGTGCAGTGTGAACTGCAGTGGGCAATGCAAAGCCATGTCATCATACTATTAAATAGATACGACAGGCACGACATACGCAATCTATGAAATAGTGAAACGAAAAGAAACAATCAAAGAGAAAACAAAAACAAGGTAGACAAGTCGAAAAAGAAAAAGAAGAAAAATGAAAGCAAAATCTAAGAGAAACAATCTGTCGTGCCCCCCCCCCCGCAGGCGAGGTGGCCTACACTTGAAAAAGAACGAGCTGGAAAAAAGAAGAAATAACAAAAGACACCACTGCTTGTGAACAGAGTAAGACAAAGAACCAAGGAGAAAGTAACAAGGAAAAATAACAAAGGGGAAATAACAGGCAGACCAAAGCCCAAAGCACCTTCTAGGTGGCGGCAGCAGCTTGTGGTACGAGTAGTATAGCCAGGTTCTCCCTGCTAATCCGCCTGGTACCTTGCTACCCAGACTGCCGTCTCCGCCCTGCGTTCGTCAACTATGCCCAGCCCCTTGGCGTCAGACAATACGAGCCGAGCAGAGCAGGTTCGTCTTCCAACCACGCCACACGGCTCCTTGAGTACGGCTTATCAATCAGAAAAGGAAGAGGAAGAGAAAAAATGAAATGAAAATCACGGAGAGTCAGCGCAAGAAAGAAAAAAAAAAAAAAAAAAAAACGAAACTAAAAGAGAAGACAAGGGAAGACCACGTTCGAGCCAGCTGCACCAGTTGGTAGCACTAGTAGTATGGTCATATTCTACTTCCTAGTCGACTTGGTGCCTTGCTACCCTGTCTGCCATCTCCTTCCTACTTTCGTCTACCGCCGTTTCCCTTCTACCCCTCCTGTTCCCCCCCCTCTCCGCATTCACTCGGTCGGGCTTTATGCCACTTCTCCTGTTGCCCCCTCCCCCCCCGTTCCTTTGGGCACCATCCACGGCGGATGCGCGGCGCTGTCTACTCATCTCAGCCTCAGCCTCGTGCCACCTCACCATGAACCGTTCGGCTGCTTCAAGGATCCCCCGGTACCACTTCCCCACCTTTTTGGCTGCAGTGGACCACAACGCGGTCTCAACTCCAAACACCAAGGGGGCAACTTCCGTTGACCCTTCGGTGGCTCGGAACTCCCTAAGGTCTTCGACTATGCATCTATGCCAAGTCTTACACTGTCCGCCTGGTCTCGGGTTCTCCCCACAAGCTATCGTCCCGAGCATTACCCGATTGGGTAATCGCTCCTTGCTTTGCCGTGCCACGCCCCCCGCAAAGAAGAGCCGCCGTTTGCGAATGGTCGTTTCGATGCTCTCGCAGCGTGTCATCTTGAGGGCCTTCGCGTACGAGAGGGTGGCATGGTCAGTACGAAGTCGGCGCTGGAAGCCAATGACTCGCAACAGGACTTGGTGGTGAGCCGTTCGAAGCTTGGCAAAGTGTTCCGCTCTGAGGTACAGTAGTATGAATATCATAACGAAATTCTTCATTGTTCATTCTTCAATGGTTGCATAAAATACAGACAGATGCTTGTACCAGATACAACTTGACATTGTGGTGCTCCGCAGGCCGAGCAACGCGATGGGCATGATAGTCCTGTGCTGGGCAAACAACTCAATAAAAAAAAACATCCAGCATCAGCGCGTATCGGCTTCCATGCCCAGTACATCTATGCAACTTAACTCGGCGCCGACTTTGTGCACTTGTCTTCGATACTTCATTCTCCCCCGAATTCTCAGCCACAACTCGAATTTTACGCTTTCGCATATACTTTACTTTCATCTCGTACAAGTACTCGCACTCGCATCGATGCCCAACCAGAGCCCTCGACCAGTCAACTATAAAACAGACAGACGTCATTGTCCTGCAATCGTCTACATAATAACTTCAGTGAGGGAAGCTATATACGAACACGTCTGTCTGTGCATCTCATTCTAACATTCTCAATTCTCAATCGCAATGTTCGGATATTATCTTCCACTCTTAAATCGATATAAAATCAATCTAAAAACGGAAATTACCGACAGCAAACAATCAACAAAGTCAAACGTGCCTGTTGCGGACGTAAGTCCTTGCTGGTGGCGCCTCGGTCTCTTCTCTTTCACCCTCTCTCGCTTGGGGCAGTGCATCCTGTCGCGCCCGTGCGCTGATCCCGAACAGCAGATGCAGATTTCCCCCCCTGCGCCCATCCTCACTCTCCTTCATCTCCTTCCTCGGGGGCAACGTCCCCCCTCCATCAACCACCTGCGGGCGCTGTGTTTCAGCAGTCCAGGAAAACGATTTTGCCCAAAAACACTTTCAGCTTCCACCCGCGGTCTCCACCTTCCACCCGGCTCCTCCCGGCGATACACATACGCGTCCTTCACCCTCTCATATATTCTTACTCGTTTCTACTTCTACTTCGCCAGCGCGAAACGAACCCACAGATAGATTCAGGCAGATACCTGGCTCTCCTGGGGTGTTGCAGCATCGACGGTAACGCGGCGGTCGAGACGACGGCGGCGGCAGCGGCGGTAGCGAAGACGGCGGTTGCGGCGGCGGTGGTGACGGCGGCGGCGATGACGGTGGTTGCTGCGTGCGCTTCATCGTCGCAACAGGCGCAGCAGTCCTCTGACTGCTGCTGTTGCGACGGTGCTACTGGAGGTGCTGTTGCCCCTGCAACTGCTGCTCTCCAGAGCCTTCGCCACCAGTGCCAAGCGAATCTACCAGGTCCGGCTCAAACTTGGCCCTGCTGGGATCGCTGCTGCTTCTGGTGCGGCATCTTTTTCTTCTCCTCTCACGTCCTTTCCACCAGGACCTCGATCCTCTCCGGGATCATCCGCAGCAGCAGCTTCTCTACATGCATATACATGCATATTCTACTAATTTCCCACGTTGGCTTCCAGACTAGACACGCCATCTAAACCAGACATGCCGGAAGGTTCCCACCTCTCTAGGTTGGCCTGGGCCACGCTTGCCAATAGAAGATCACCGGTTCTTCACTAGTGTGTTGATTGATCTCTAAAGGTATAGACGCAGCTGGCACGGGAACGCGTGGTTGACTCCAGACAATAACACGGAACTTCTCTTATATATATTATTACGTATCAGTGCTGTCGAGCTGACTCGCCTCATATGGAGCTACATCTAACGAGTGGTATTGGTGGGGTACACGTTACCCCGACATCCCAATACCCTACCACCAGAATCCCTGTTCAGCATGGAACTCCTCAATCTACGATGGATCTTACGGATCGTGTTCTTGAGCACAGTCAACAGAACACCGTTCAATTGCTGAGAACGCCTCCGTACCGTGGGGTTTTAATGGCAACATTTGATGCTCTTACGGGGGACCATGGTTAATAGAACCAAACATTACTAGTAAAAATGCTTTAATATATAGGTTTTGAAGTTTAAACTAGGTCCTATTAACTATGGTCCCCCGTAATAGTCGACAAGGGGAAGAATGGGTTGAAGCTGTTTCGAGGGAAAAAAGCAGGGCACGAACAGCAGTGGTGGGGAGAGGAGAGAAGAGACTACTACTATTAATATGTTGACCCCGGATTAGAGTTGGAGCGAAAAGGGGAGAAAAAAGAAGGACGGAGATACTGAATGAGATGGGAAGAAACAAGAATAAACAAACAAGAAGAGCAAATAAAAAAACTTCGTACAGCAGTCGTAGTATATGTATATAGTATGCATCATGCAGTAGTTTCTCATTTAAATATATGAATGTTGGTGTAGGCCATGAGACCACGTGCACATCCCATTCACGTTCGACCGGATTGGCTGACCTTTGGTTTGTCACAGCAGGACAGCAGTCCCGCGTATGAACATATTATTGGCTGTACTCTCAGGCCAGAGCCGAGCCAACAGGCTCCGGGTTCTAACGTCAACCGGATGCCACCTCCTCGATGTATGCTGTACATTTAGCTGAACGGATACTTCTCATTTTTGAGTCAATGCCGGACCGCATTCATTAGGGAGGGCACAAACTTAGTACGGTACGTAATCGAGTAGACCATAAACACATATATAACGGTTTAAAGCACAATATATATGCGTGCGTGGTAGAATAAAAGCATATATATGATAATATTTTTCTTTATCTCTCGCGCAGGTTGGCATTTCTTTCTTTTTTTATAGTTCACTTCTTTAACTGGTTGAGAGGTGTGATCGAGGAACCACGGATAAGCAGGGGAATCTCCCACTTTGTAGTTTCGAAGCATTCTGGGCATATTTTTATTAAGAACAAGAAACGCGAGGAAACAAAGGAGTAGGTTTAGCAATCTAGGAGGTAGGGTTAGGGTTAGAGTCATACAGGGGTTTTGGGTTGGGTCTTCGCCCGTACCTTGATCCCAGCAGGAACCTAACATACCTGAACAGCCCACCAACCTACAGATCCCCTATCTCCAATGCTCTTATGGGACCTCAAACAAACAAACTCCGCTTTCCCCGTTTGGTACCTTGAACCTGCGGTGGGCCATTTATTTACACCTGCATACTCCTCCACGAGGTGTGTGTGTGTGCTCTTGTGCGTGAAGAACACACACAAACACCGACCTGGTGGAGGAGTATGCATGTCTTCGCTGCCCATATATATAGTGACGACGCCGTCACGTCGGAACCAAAGAAAGTTCTGGTATATTTTCGTACAAGTCCACATTATTAATTTAATTTCTCTGAGAATAGAGGACGAATACAAAGACAAAGTTCAGAAATAAATATGAACTCGATTTTGTTGGCATCTGGAGCCCAGGTAGGTATCATAGGCACTCATATCGTCGGCTTCGTGTCGCAGGCAATAAATTCTTGGACTTATTATGCACAAAAATATGTACTGGTATTTATAAATTTCTCTTGCGTGGGTGTATTGTACTTTGTCTTGTGGTGATGTATCACTCTGAATAGTGTAGTTTCGTTGTCTATTAATAGGTGTGATTACGTTCTATACGTACGTGCAGCTACGTTTGTTTACACAACAAGTACATACGTACCTGGTAGTATGCGAAAATGATAAAATTCTTATATATACTCATACTTTTTTCTCTTTTTTTTTTCTCATCCCATTCATTATCTTCGCACATCTTCTTCTCTCTCTCCTTCCAACTCGTAACTCAGATCCGGGGCCACATAGCAGGCTCTTCTCCCCCCTTCCCGCTACGGTACGTGCCTTCATTTTAATCGCGAGAAGATTTCAGCCTTTTCTTCCCTCGTCGACTCGCATCGAATTGTGCCTACCCACGAATCAAGGCGCTCTCAACAATTGAATCCTTTTTTTTATTTTTGCAAATAAGTCAAAGTCCGACCCACCTGGGGCTCGAACCCAGGACTCAAACAAGTAGAATTCGAGGTTAACCACTTGAACCACCGGGGCGACCGGTATACCTGAACTCAGGTGTGTCCACCACACAGAACAAGTCGTTCGTGCTCAGCTGCGAGCGCGACATCAAAACTTACAAACTAGCTTAGGCTGACGGTTGGGGAAGGATTGTGTCACAATACGATTACATACAACATCTGGCCATATTAGCTGCTTCTTGTCGGCGGGTTCATACTGTCCTGCTGTACGGCTGTTCAGCAACGGTATAATATATACATACGCATACACACCGGCTGCCCATGGGAGCCGGCCGGCAAACATGATCCAGAAAAGGGCGAGGGCGTTGAGGAGTTGAGCGGTTTGACTTTGCAGCTGTCGTCCCTACAAGGTATTGTTGTTGTGGGTGTTCAGGGGCAAATACAATGACAAGCGAACGAGCTTGGTGTTGAAAATTCAACGGCACACACTTACCCACCCATGCTCCAGTGGAAAAAAACGAAGTGTCATACCAGAGTCACACTCAGTATATATAGCATGACAGGACGATACCAGGTACTCTTAATACCAATCTTGCGCAATTTTGAGTGTACACACATACATACATGCTGGTACTATTACTGTAGCGGACATGCTTTCTTCCTTTAGTATGTTGTTTCATACCTGGGACCTGGTAGGTAGGTATGATAACTCAGTATGCACCAAGTAAGTACAATATAGCGGCAGCAGAAGAAACGATGCTGCACTGACTGGTGGATGTACGTTGTCGTACTTTCCAGACTTGTTTTATAATAATATCCCATTTATTTACGAGTAAAACATTTATTTGCCCTTCTTAGCTCTCTCCTTCCAACACTCGTAAAATAGATCCGGGATCACACAGCCGGTGCCCCAGCGTTTTGTTCTGTTTTGAGTGTATTGCCGCAGCGAGTGGACAAAACACGTTTCCAGGCACTAACATCATCGTGTTCGTTCCTCAATATCGACTCCCATATATGATGAATAGAAGGCACCTGAGTGCAGCATAAAAAAAATCATTCCTACTCTGGAGGAGATTTTTCAACCCCCTCTTCCCTCCCCTCCCTCCTCTCCCCTCCCCTTGACGAGTTCCAAGTCGCACGATAGCGGAAGGCGCCTACATACAGCGGTGTAGAACTATACAAACAAGGTACAGCAGTAGTATTGTATAATACCTCATTTCATAGAGAAAAAGCGCAAAAACCGCAGAGAAGTGACAGAAATGAAGAATTTCACACACACCCCCTCCACTTCACCGCTACATTGCCTACATTGCCGAGCAGAGAGAAGCAGCAGGGTAGAAATCTCGCTATACTTCGACAATCAATGGTGAACACTACTAGGAGTTGTTGACCCAAAACTAAATATACCCGTTCGTTGGTACAAACAATATTAACAGTACTACTTACTGCTAGCAGCTAGCTGTGGACGGGTGAGTTTTGAGCCATGCCTGGTATATGCCACGTACATGAGCATTCTAAGGCCCACATTCTTCTCAGAGAGCATTTTTTTCCAGAACTTTCCAAGTAAGTCTGGATATATTCATAAATATATATCAAGATACGTAGCCATTTCGTCACAGTCTGTGGAATTCTTCTGGCTAAACAAAAACAGGAAAGTTTGATATATCACGTACTTACTTACTTGGAAAATAAAGAAGTGACAATCTAGCTGCCTGGGGGAGTGCGCGAAGAAAATGAAAAGTATGGAAAAAAAGGGCTCTCCGATAAGAATTACCCTATCTATCACGATGTTGTAGTCACAACTTAACGACAATAATAGTTGCGCTATGTTTTTATACGCCGCAAAGGTACAGCTAACACATGGTCCCTGTGCCAGAAATATGAGAAGTGTTTATACCTGATTAAGATACCACCACAGTCACGATGTCTGATAAGGAAATAATCAGCGCCATAAAATTATGATGTTTGGGTGTCTTTTTTGTTGACCCATACCATACATACGCGCACAGTCTCCTGTCTCTCGAATATTTATTTGAAGAAAATGTGGAGTATCGTATGGATTTGCCGGCGTGACCTGCTTCAAGTAAGTGCTGTACCTAACCCTATCTATGTGATGTCTACCCCATCAAGTATCAACAAGTTCAAACCCCTCAGTAATGCTTTGTGGCATTGCAATTAAAATAGCATGGACAATGTATCCGTTCACAGACTAATTGTTGTGCCGAATGGACTGAGCTGGCTGTCCTTCGATGCGTCAAAGCAGAGCTTGTCCTCTCCGGGCTGAGAGTACGCGACATAATAACATACGTGAACGGGCGACCGTCGTGTCAGGCACTATGGCAATCCTGGGGATCAACCGCTGTGGATTAAGTTACAACGGGTGTGGATATACGTAGTCTATAAAATCATGCAAAATATTTCCACGAACGTTTTCGGTTCTAATGCGGCGTCACGAACTGATCGAGCCCCCAAAGGCCCCCAGAGCCCACGATGAGCTTTATTTACCTGCGTAAGCGTCAAATAATATGCTCGGTAGTCGTACCTGAGTATGGTAAATGGCCTTCCGTGAGGATGCTCTCGAGAAACTCGCGTGGTGTCTAGCCCACCTTTGTCATTCGACAGTGCCCCCCACTCGTCTGCGTTTTGCACAGAAACAGCACAGCTACTCCTGCCACGCGAGAGGAGGACACCGATATATCTGGTACGAGTACACGCGCCTACCGCCTGTCCTACTTACGAACAAAGTGAGTCAGCACCAGGATCGAATACTATGAGCAAGTGCATAGTAGTAGCCGTTGTGAAAAAAAACTCGGCAAACGATGTACTGTTGCTGTAGTTTGGTACCTCAAATACACCGATCGATGTGAGAAGGAGAAGCACGCCATGGGGTTCAAGTCGACCTATTTTAATGCAGAAAGCTCGCGGCGGAGCATTGTGAGTTGGAACTTACCGGTTAAAGATGGTATGGAGATACGTCTACCTGAAACTTGCTGCGGCCGTCGCAAAGTGTGGTAAATAGTCAAACGCTTGAGCTTCTGTATCATGGTTCTACTTCCAGACGCACATACATGCACTATATCTGCGTATAGCAAACGCCCAGATGTTTTTGATTGAGCCAACCGACGTCTACTTCACAACACGATATATATTATACCAGGTGCATATACCTTGTCTTGTTTTCCATCATTATACCGCACCGCCTATCACTTGTTTCTGCCAGGAGATCCCACCGGAAACTCGTACCCACCGAGGACGACATCGACTTGCAGCATGAAGGGGCTTGCAGGGTCCGCCGGTGCTATGGCCGTAATCGCCTTGGGTATTTTCCCCGGAGCAAGCGGCAAGTCCATCGGACAAGAAACGACGGAGCACGGCGTAACTGGCGGTGTGGAGGTCGCCGAGTCGCCGTCGACGGCTGCTCTGGACGGTGATATTGCTCGTCGTCTTCAGAGTCGCGGACGCCGTCGACCCCCTGCGGTCGTCAACGACGATGCCCTCGATCCCAACGGCACGGTAAGTCCCACCCAGTAGTCGCTGTATGTTGAAGGCGTTCCCTCATAGCAGCTGGGCAAAAGACTGAAAGTATGGGATGATCGGTCATTCTGAGCAGTCAATTATTGCAGGAACAAGGCATCGTTTGAAGGAAGAATCCGTACAAACATTGTTAACATAAAGTAAACCGTTGATTGATGCATCAGGGGCAGGTAATCCTCTGAATGTTGCCATTGAAGAGGCTGAGGTACACTAGAACTACGCGCATCGCCCCGTCGCGCGTCGGCGGCACTCTACATTTCCATAACGGGACGTCTTGTCCGCCATATATATCACATCTGATCGAACGTATGGACATGCCGAGTACCACGGCACACGAACTATACTCTTGCTCGGGACCCGGCTCGATTCCTGATTCTACTGACCGTACACGTTGCGAGGGCATTCAGGCGTCATGACAGTGTCCGCAAAACAAAAAAAACAGCAGTTGCTCCCGTGGGGAATCCAACCTTGACCTCGTGCGTTTCCGTTGGTTTCGTGTGTGTTTCCACGTATGTGGTACATAGCCGGCAGAACGGGCTACCAACGCTCTGACCCAACGGATTGCATGGGCGGAGACCGAGTTCGCAGCATCGCAAGGAACGCTTCACGAAAACAATGGAGACCGCTCCTCCGCCGCGTCGTTCCACAAGTCGCTGCCGCACGACAGCTTGGGACAGGTATAACCGAGTTTCGATAAAAAAGCATTCGCCGCGCTGGGCTTGAGAGCGTAACTGTTTTTTATTGAGTGGGTTGAGGAAAGCATGCCAGTATTTCCTCTAGGAGCTCTCCATAATACGTTTACCGCGAAGGCTGCTAATAGTCTGCCTAGGAAAGGTGCCCTCTCCAGCTGAATAGTGGAAGGAACAGCGCCATATTGCAATGTATCTTCTTCCGAAACGGGTTGACGGGCGTCGCCACTATGGTAAGGAACGCACGAATATCGTTTACGATTCTTTTTGTGTTTTCTTAGCTCATATGATGTCGAACCCTAGCGTAGTCTACAAACATTGTTTATTGCGCTGCGCCTACCTGTTTATCGATCATATTGTTAGGATGAGGCAAACAAAATTCAAGAAAAAAACTACGATTTTGTTGATACACACCATACCGTAGGGGTCCACCGAAGAGGCATATGCTCATGCAAACGATAGAAGCCGCTTAATTAAGGTGGTTAGCCTACACCTCACCCAACGACGGGGATCAGACCGATTTTCACTGATTATGGCTGCGCGCGACCTTTCCCGTACGATCATATCGAGCAAAACCGATTCGTTGGGAGCAGAACGAGGTTGACAACGTGGCTATACGAGTTGAAGTAAACTTTTCGTGTGTGTATGTTGTCGACTCCTCTTCCAGGAGGCGACCAATAAGTCTAGTTCTATAGTGAATCAGCGGTTATGAGTTAAAGTGTCCCTTACAACAAAGCAGAAGGTCACACGGTCTTGCCGAATGCGATGCCCCCTGAAATGTGCATCGTTGTGTTTCTCTATCGCATGGGCATGTGCGATCAATCCTGGTAACGAAGTCTCTGCTTGTCGGCGTGGCAGGACGAATTCACCGAATGTTTGATGTTCCGTTCCACTATTATCCTTGTGCATCAACGTACGGGTAGCAGCAACCCCTCCTTCTTCCCAGTGATTTGTTTGCTGCCCTTTGGCTGCCGCGCTCGTTGCTACCTACCACATTTCAGGTAGACAGCGAGGCGTTTGACGCTCTTATCCAGTGCATCGCCGAGGGAGATTTCGATACGTGCCAGGAGGTGCCGGCCGGAGACGACGACGGCTTCCTGGTCAACCCCCTCGGGGGTCTCGCCGTAGACATGGCAGGAGCCGCCGGGTACGTCTTTGTTTGGACACATGAAAGTACGTTCACCATAACCTTTCAAAAACTGGAATAATAGACAACGGGGAGCTTGTCGCGGGGTAGGTATCATGATGCGGTTAACTTAGCATTACGTTCTCCGACATGATGCACTGTACCACACTCGTTCAAGATTCAAATGCACGTGCTAAGAGGGACGATGGCTATCGCAGGTTGCGAGCGTGGACCATCACGAGTACAGTATTTGCAACAAAAGCATACCAGGTTCGGACAGTATATGTCCAAACAACCAGTGGATATGATACCCTTGTTGGTAAGGCGTACAGTATGGCAGTTCGTTGCGGGTTCGCACTTCGGCTAGGTCGCCCATGCAGAATACTAAGGAATATTCGTTTCATGCGTTGTGTGCTGTAAACGTGTGCCAAGACGACATCTTCTGAAGACCACCCGGTTACCATACCGCTCGAGAGGCTGACGGCCACCCTCGTGCGCTTCATGCTTCCTCGTGTCTTGTCCGTCGCACATTCCGTTTGAATTTTCGCTGCTTTTGGCCGGGATCAATCCCACCCGGCGGCGTGGGAATGTTTCTTCTGCTGGACGGCTTTCACCCGTGCCATCGGCGGCCGTGTATAACGATGGTTACGATGTTCATCTTGGCAACCTACCGCCGGCTACGCGTTTCCAACGTTTTGTCTTTACACTTGGCACTACGTTTTCCGCCGTTCGTGACCTGCGGACATCTACGACAGCCCTGCCTTAACCATCCCCAGCGCTTCACTGCTCAACTCTGAGGACCTGGTAAGCTGATCTCTTGGGGGGGTCGGCATAATTGTAGTTTGGTGGAGCACTAATATCGCAGTGGGACTTTGTCGTTTCACCTCTCACGAGAGTGAGCCAGTGCTGTACCCCCGCATAATACTATCGTTGCATTGCGGGGGGTACAGACCGTTGCCGACTTCACATTGATCGTCAGGCACAAACGTGTTCCGCATGCGTTGGGTTTGACGACACCAGGGACGCCCCTGCGCCGGATCCCATGCGTTGTAACCGTAACACCTCAGGCTTCTCAAATGGCGGAGCTGTACTGGATGGCCCTGACGAGGGACGTACCTTTCTCCCAGTACGGAGAAGACTCGTTAACGGTGGAAGCAGCAGGTAATAGACGAGTATTTGCCTAACGGAGAGTTTAAGCTGGCCTTAAACGTCGAGACATCGCCTACCTCGAAGACTCTGTACCTGAACTGAATTCGAGAGAGTCAATTCCTTGTCGCTACAATATTCGACAACAGACGTGGCGCGTTAACATGCACGTACCTGTTGTCTACTGGTCTGTCGCAAGATAGCCTCCAATTTGCGTAAAGTGTGAGTTCCACTAAATGATACACGTTTAGTTTCATCCTGAGCGACGCAAGGTCCTTTCAGGCTGAACCCATAGGTAGCAGGCTTAGGCCCCAACCAGTACTGCACTGCGCTTGTGCGCAAGCTCTTGGTCACCATGCATCGAAGTGTATGCCGCGATGTGCAAGGATCACTTGCTTTGGTTTGGGCCGGTGACGGTGCCACATATTATCGACAATGTTCGTAGGTGCAGCATCCATCGAAACCAGGAACATGTTCTCATGATACCCACACTGCTCCCTCGACGATTTGCATTTTGATTGACCGGCAGACAATTTGGCCACCATGCCGGGTTTCGCTGATATGAACATGGTGGCGGTCGGTCCCGATGGCAGGGCCGACCCACAGACGCAGCTGTTCCGGTCTTCGGCTCTCGGTGTCGAGACAGGACCCTTCGTTTCCCAGGTGCAGTGTGCTACGGCGTTTGGAGGAAGCGTGTCTTGCTGCTGTGCTTTCATGTATTGCCAGCCGAACTCGCCTGTTCCAGTAGTTTCACATTCCGCGCTTACGCTGTGCCGTGTCATAGTCCTGTTCGAAGTGTTTCGTACAGTGCTTGAGCTGGATGGTTGGAGCGAAAACATTACACGATGTCTATAGGCATAGATGCCGTAATTGTTAGTTAGTTTCATCTTGTTTGCTGTTTGAGCATATATCCTAGCACCGTTGCTGTTGTTCTGGGATGAATTGGCGGAATATTCCAGTACATTTCAGGGTGTCCTTCGGCGCATGGAGAGTGCACCATGCTGAGTCACGCCGCCTTTCGACGCTGTGGTCTTTACCCCCCGTCTTGTTGTGATCCAGCTGCTCGTGAAAGACTTCACTATCGACTCCATCACGGTCAAGGCTCAGCAGACGACGTTCGCGCCCGGCGTAGACTACATGGCTGACTATGACGAATGGCTCTTCATTCAGGTTCGCCAAGCAGTTAGTGTATATGTATGTGTGTATGTATATAGCCACCGTAAAGAATGAGCGTGCGCGTCGGGAGTCGAATGTTGACTGTGTGCGTCCTACATGGTTTTAGACACGACGGCCAGAGGCAAGAACGTGAATCGTTCGAACGTGATCCAACCCTGCGTGGGCTTGCAGGGTCTATGGTACACGGACAAAATACCGTTGTGTAAGGCGTAACATATCTTCTTGTCCGGGCCGTAAGCACTAAGGAACGATACAGAAGTCTAAGCGAATTGTGTTCATGGGATCATCGGTTGAATGCTCGGGCGCGCTTATATGGCCGCTGACGCACCAACACGGCACGCCTGCACAAACCGAACAACTGGTCGAGGGAGTGCAAAATATATTGCTTCACATTTGATCACAACTCTTCCTATTGAAGCTTGTGCGCGGCTCACGTGTTTTACCGCCTATTTGAATGACAAAATTACTGCTAGCTCATGAAAATGCAGCTGTTTCCGAGGTATTCACTCGCCGTAACCCCAAACACGGTCTTCACCCGTTTGCAATATCTACAGAATGGCGGCAAGCCTGACTCGCCGGAGGAGGTAGACCCTGTGAAGCGGTACATCCGCAACTCCCGTGATCTCGCGACGACATCAGCCACCGATACCATCAACACGTGAGTGTCATACGCTTGGCACATACTGCTGCTCCTACTGTAGCCGAAGCCCTAAGGTCTTTGCTCTACCCTAAAGCCTCATACCCATGTCATTTGGTGACGATACACGACCGTGGAACTAATATCGTCCCTCGGTTGCACCTGTCCACAGCTGAGGTAGGTGTTCGCACAACATCACCACTCATTTTGCGTGACATTAGAATTGCCAGTTCGACTGCGCCAAAATACACGTTTCCCGGAGCGCACCTGCTCTGGCTTGTAATCCAGAAGTCGACCTTTGCGAACATGAATCCGTGTTGAACATGCACTCTTACATACATATTCGACCAACATTCACGTTTGGCAGGGAGGCGTACCGAGCCGCCCTTATACTTATCGAGGAAGGAGCTATCAGCCGTGCCGGGTTTAACGGTCCGTACACAGAAAGCGGCCGCCAGGTCGGTTTCGTCAACTACGGCACTTCCCACATCATGAGGCTTGTCGGGACTGGGGAGCTGGCCCAGAGGGCTTCATGGTACCAGAAGTGGAACGTGCACTTGTTCGCCCGTCCGGAGGTGAGGCTCCACTACGTAGGCAACAGTGATTATGCTCTATCGAATGGATGTACCGATTTGGTGAACATCCGCCGATCTGCTTCCAGTACAACGTTACTCACACCGTATCAAGTTTATGCGAGAGGTCGCGTCTTCACCACAACCATTTTGAGGTTGGTATTTGCCCCTGACTCAAGGCAGATCCGGGTATCGATATACGAAGTACACGTAGACCCGTTCTTACTGCCTGGTCATAAGTCTCTCGCCCCTCATATCTCTTTGTCGTCGTTTTTCCTGAATTCTCTGGGACTTGACAGGCCGTCGGTGGAACCCTCCACAATGTCCTAAACGGGGACCTTGACGTCGAATTCCCCAGCTCGCTTCTCAACAACAGGCGGCTGCTCAGGAGGGTGGCACGACGCAACAGGGAAATCACCGGGCAGCGACGCAGGCGCCCACGAACCTTCCTTCTCCCTCAGGTACTTTCTGAATTTCACTCGTACATGTCGCGTGGGTACTCATAAGAGTATCCGCGTCGCGGGGTTCGCGCTACGCTTTTGAATCGTAAGGTCCGAGGAGAGTGTGGTCATGGCCAAGACACGTGGTGGTCGTAGTTTCGGCTGAGCTTATGACCAGCCCCCCCCCCCCCCCATACTTTCGTTCAAACAATCGTCGGGAGCAATATATCTTAACCTGGTCCTGTGGCATGCTCTTGACGCACGTTTCATTACCCTACTCGAGTTGATCCAAGTGAATATTGGCTTCCCGATCGTGATGTTCAACCGGTCTCGGCTCTAGCATGGAAGGAACTTCTCCACAGCATCAATGGACCCTGCGTACACGACATTGCTAAATGATGGCTTTATTGAATTGTGGTCTTCGACAAGATGACAAGACACTGTCGTTCTTTTCGCTGAAAGAACAATGATCCAAAATCAATTGGGAAGACCCCTGGTTATCTATTGGATAACACGTTTTCCTTTCCGTACTGTACGCCACCTTGCATACCTTTGCTGTGGCCGCTTTGTGTTTTCACAGGCCGTCAACGAGGGATCGCCAACCCATCCGTCCTACCCCTCTGGGCACGCCGTCCAGAACGGGGCCTTCGCCACGGTGCTCAAGGTGAATTGCCGCTACCGTGCTCACCGCAAGCGCTTCGGTCTAAGAACACAGTCGTAACATTCAAGACCTTTGTCCGTACAGCAAACGGAACAAGGGGCAACAATCACGACTTGAGAAGCATGGTATGGTCTATTGTGCCACACCCTGGGCGATGCGTTGTTCTTTCGAATACAACAGATTAGGGCCGGAAACATTCCAGAGTCTTCCGCCGCCGATATATCAGTAAGACCGTCGCCAAGTACCTAATGATAGGGATCGGCTGCATGGGTATATATACGAACCAGTACCGACTGATCAACAGGTGTCCACGATCGGTACAAGTTGTCAACTATGACGTTAACACCAACGTGATGCGTTTATCGTGTACACGTCCTATCGCGTATGCTCGCTTTAACTGATTTCCAATGGTTGTTGCTAACAAAGCACCGAGCCGATATCCCTGGCTCGACCTGAGGCGTGGGTAGATTCACGTTCGCGGCCAAAACTTTCGCTCTAGGAAGTATTGTTTCTTACGTCCGCCGCAGTCTCTTTCGGAGAACGGCAGTCGTCTAGCGGTTTTCATAGCATCTTTGTTTGCAGGCTGTTCTGCCTTGCCCCAAGAGTCAGCGACAGCCTGCGCCGCTCACACCCGAGTGTTTTCACAGATAGGCCGAAAGGCGGTCCAGCAGGGTGCAGGTGTCAAGCCGAAACCAGTACAGCCATTCGCATCACCGCCATGATGCATTCGTACGATGTTTCCTCGTAACGGAGTTATCATTGTTATCCCTGTCGCAACTCATCACCGTGTACCACAGGCTCTTGTCGGACTGGAGCGTGGCGCTTCGTGCTTCAGCAACCCCGTGGTCCCTGACGATGAAGGGTTGACCCTTTTGCCCTACACCGGCGACGAATGCCTGACGTACGAGGGAGAGATCAACAAATTGGCCGTCAACGTTGCATTCGGCAGGTAAATCGAGAGTGGGCGAGTTCGTGTTTGGGAATCGGGAAACACCGATAGTATAGGTATGTATGCTCGTACCAATCGTACGTGTGGGGTCTCGATTCGCTAGTCAATACCCGTTTACATTGGTGCGTACAATAGTGCGCCATCAATCCACTTGACATGATCGCAACGGGTGTTGCATTTTTTATGTTCCGTGTGCGGTGATACGTATGCAGGCAGATGATTGGTATTCACTGGAGGATGGACGGCCAGGAAGGGTTGCTTCTCGGCGAGATAGCCGGTGTGCGGATTCTGCAGCAGGTGAGAGATCAAACGCACCCAAACCCACCACCTACGATAAACAGGATATATTGGACCCCGCTATTGTACACACGCATCCTTGCGTTGCTGTAAAGTTGTGCACTGCCGGTGGTTCCCCCAGCTTCTCCTACTAGTTTTCCACTGCCTCACTGTTGTTGTCGGTCATGTGGCACACGTAGGTTGGGTGGGTTAATCATTATCCCGGATATATATATATATGTATACCTGGTATTGTATATAGTCTTCCATAACTTCGCCAGACTTTGACACATGAGGATGCTGGTTTGTACACACCTCCACATCTCCAAACTACAGATAATGTCCGAAACCATGTTAATACACGCACGGACGTCGTCGACACGGACGTTCGTGCATCCTAACGAGCGTGGCAATGGTCGGCTGTGACACAGTAACGGGTATGCCGTATATCCTCTACATTAGTACTGCACGAGGTGTGCTGCTCCACGATTACTCGTAGGTACAGTTCCTTGAAGAATCGTCCGACATTTAGCTGTATACAAGTACATATATCTGTGTGATTCTGATTCCTGCGGTGCTTCTCTTGTTTCTCGTATTTACTTTCGCAGGAGGCCGTGGGTTTCCCGGAGAACGAGCCCTACGAGTTCCGTCTCATGTCGGGCCAAACGATCAGGCTCGAAACCGACGGGTCATTCTTTATCGACAACCGGAGGTGCAGCGGAGAGGCGTTCATGGGGGCTGACCTGTGCTAACATGTCCAACGCGGGTCAACGTCCGTTGTACTCCTCACGAGGGCGGTTCCAAACCTCTACCGCAGCCTCAATGTACGAACTGTATCGACGTAATATCCACGGGGTTTCGGTGGGAACTTTGTCGACGGCACCCGATTCCTTGCCCTTCCCAGTCCGTTGTGTAGTGTTCGGTGGCGTCAACCCTCACGTCTCGGCAACGATGTCGGAACGGTGACCTCAGTTGTAAACGGTATTAGCATACCCCAATCCCGCTGCTATAGGTAGTCAGCACGCAGATCCACGACCGTTTACCTCTTAACGCAGTTGACGTCCTGGAAGGATCTGCTTCGACCGAACTGCTGTAGTTGGTATTTGGAGGGAAGTCCGTGCGTGACTATCTCCAAACGAATGTCACGAGGTTGCAGATGAGGTTGAGGGTTGGGAATATGTAACATGTATGTTTGTACAAGTCGTTGTTGTTATGTTGTTGAAGTGGTTGAAGCGAACGCAAAGTTCGCCCACGACTGCCCGATGCTAAGAGTCCGCTGCTTTCGGCATATTTTGTGTTCCACTTACTTGTGCTTCGGGCGATCGCAGCCTTCAGAAGTTCACAACCGCTCGAATCGAAGCATCTCTATGAACCATCATAGTTGTTCTTACGAGATGCATTGGTTAGGCTAAATCTGGCCCTTAAGATGACACAGTAGCGCTATTTATAGGAAGAATCGGAAACATAGGTAACGTAAAGGTTTTTGTAGAAGTCGCTGTTATTGTTTTTGTTAACGTGGTTGATCAAAACGCGATGCTAAAAGGCTGCTGCGTTTCGTTTGCTCGCTACCCTTGCTTGGTGAAACCTGCACGTTCGTAAGCGCACAAACAGTGAAAATCGAACTACCTCTTTGAACCATCATTGTTGTTCTCATTAGGTGCGTTGGTTTGGGTAGACTTGACTCGACCGCCCCCCCTGGACATATATCGTCCTCGAGGCCTGATATGCGTTGGAAATGATGGCTCGTCGGGACGTGAAGGATGGATGGCCCGAGTACACTGACTGGTGTTTGATTTCGTCTATGTACGCAATAAATGTAACATCTGTGACGGGGCTCACCACGTTGCTGCCTGGTATTATTACCGTCAACGTCGAAGTTATCTAGTGTTAGGATATATATATGGAGACAGACATACTTGTCTATGTACGTCTATGTACACTAGTGAGTGCATATTTCGTCCGAAGTGGAATTTGTTCGAGGTTCGGTAATCTCGTGCTGTCTGTAAACAGGACATTGAGCTATAGTTCGGTTGTCAGCAAACGGGCCGTTGAACTGCTCCATCGGTTTTCCGTCCGCCACGGACACTGAGCGACATCTGTACAAAAGGGCTTCTCCATTGTCCCTCTCGAAGCATGTACGGCAGTCGCTCAAGGCGTTCATCTCAGCGAGCCCTTGTGAAGTATGGTGGGTCATCGAAGTCCTTTTTTATTTTGTGTTCATTATCGCTGGGTTAAACTTAAGCTGCACTTGGCCACTACGTGCCACACACGCACTTAACCTCACGGTTGTTTCCATTGTAACTTGGCTCACACGAATTCGAGGCTGCACGTACGGCCAATGTAGCCGGCTTCGATCAAATGGGCTACCCAATATGTTGTAGGAGATGAAGTAGGAAGCTTTCTTCGAGGTTTGTACGTCACACGTCGTTATTGGTATATATATTCCCTTGGCGTGCAGGTGCCAATTTGGATATGCTCGTGCGGACTCTGTATGTAGTGTTTGCCAAGCAAGCGCCGGGGAGGTGCATGAACAGAAGAAGAAGGAAAACGACTTGATTTGCCTCACAAATAAATGAACAAACGCAAAACACGACGTACGTGTACCGGGTATTTACATTCATAGTACGAGTATCTGAGGAACCTCCGGACGCGCGACCACCGATCGATTCGTTTAGGGTGGATGTGTCCGCTTGTGCAACGACCTGGTATCGTTTGTGTTGCCTGATCACCACGCAAAACCTCTACCGAGGGGGAGGTCCGTGCGCTTGTCGCCTCGAGGATAATACACGACGGAGTGTATCCATACAGCAAATTCATGGTTGTGTAGATTATGATTGTAGTCACTTGCACAAGAAGGGTTTGGTCAATGTACCGCCTTGTACGAAACACCCACACAACAAGGTACGCAGCAAAGTAGTTCTACAGTCTCCCACAAAGAAGGAGAGCTGACGATACACTCATGAAGGCTTCTCGGCAGTCACTGAGGAAAGAAACAAACCTGTACATGCTCCGATCACACAACAACCTGGTTCTCCCCCTGTCGCTTATGTTACACAAACAGCCGTATACCTCTCTCTGCTGCAGCAAGGAGTGTTGTTATTTTTCTGTTTATGAATTATACCAGGTACATATAATACACAGCAGGATGGCTCTTTTGCTTTGTCGGACGCTGGCATAGATAGACGGTGGGGGGTTTGTGATTATCATAGTGTTTCGGTCCGTGTATCATGGAAGCCGCTATAAAAAAGTACTCGGTACGAGGTGCTTCGAGTTTTCTGGTAGTCGCCGCGCCTTGGTTTCGCCGTCCCACGAAGCGTGGGCACACCCCCACAACAAGTATAGCCCGCTATGGTTGGCATACAAGTACTTTCCCACTCACTGCTGTTTTTACAGCGAGTAGACGTTAGGTTTTGGTGTTGCTGACATAATGTGTCTCGTCCTCTCTTCCTCCACGACTTCTATATTTCGACACTCACTAGCATATCCACCAGATGACTGGGGACCTACGTTTTAGTGTGCTGCCATGACGCGCTTTTCAAGCGTCTCCCCGATAGTATCTTACAAATAAATGCTTAGCCTCGAAAGCTACCCTGAATAGCATTGGTACCCGGATTCGGATCCCAACGCCGTGTTGATGTTTAGACCATATTTACCAAAGTAAGTACGGAGGAACATGTTGATTGATCTCTAAAGGTATAGACGCAGCTGGCACGGGAACGCGTGGTTGACTCCAGACAATAACACGGAACTTCTCTTATATATATTATTACGTATCAGTGCTGTCGAGCTGACTCGCCTCATATGGAGCTACATCTAACGAGTGGTATTGGTGGGGTACACGTTACCCCGACATCCCAATACCCTACCACCAGGAACTCCTCAATCTACGATGGATCTTACGGATCGTGTTCTTGAGCACAGTCAACATCCCCCCTGCTCACTATACACGACCATACTCCAATATCCCCCCAGGTCGGTAACACTGTACACGACCCTACCAATGTCCCCCCTGTTCCGGTGCATGACAAGGCACGAAATAGCAGGGTTGATAGATCGCAATATCAGAATCACCTCATACCAAACTCAGAAACTCAAAACTCCAATCTGCAACTCAAAAATCAAGTCCTCGCAACACTCAAATCGTCATATCATTATTCAAACGATCAAATCCAAAGCCTCTCTGTTCCAAACATGTAAAACTCTCGAAATCCAATGCCAGGTAAAACGGCACTCTTCTCGGGATTCAGCCAGGTAAAACGGCGTTGTCCGCGGAATTGATCCAAGTATATTCGTCCACTTTCAAGAAAATGTAAAACGCAAATCGACTCGAACGTAATTGTAGAAATTCCAATCCTGTCGACAAATAATCAGCGTGTTAGTTACCAAAAACCGAAAACGAAAAGTATTCAATCCGAACCGTATGCACCCCCTGGCATTTCAGTGTTCAGTCCTACCAACCTCTCTCTCAGTATTCCGAACTTCTATCCAAACCTTCCCTCGTCAGAAAACATTTTTATGTGGACCGCACACGCCCCCAGGCGCTTCCTAGTCTCACTTCAGCCTTGTCAAAAACCTACCAGGTAAATCACAAGTATCATCAGAAAAACACCACAGGAGTGGTCATGCCAATAAAAAAATCAAGTCAAGAAACTTAATGCCAGAGATCGCGAGGAACCCCGTTCCTCCGGACTAGAGTCTCCCCTTATCCCCTACTCCCGCCATAGATACACAGATCGCGACGGTAATGCGAGATAGCACATAGGTTTCCCCACTAGAAGAATATTTGACGTTGCGACCACTCGGAAAACACCAAAAACTCTCGTGGAATCCAAATCGACCGGAAACACAATTCAAAAACAAAAAACAATGAAATCATTCATTCAGATTCACAGGCAATCACATTTCATTAGAAACCACCCCGATACCCCAGACACTACTGCTGTTGCCTCCGCCGCGGCTGCCTCTCCGTCCGGTCTCGTGGCGTCGCCGCAGCTCGGGTCATCCAGCTTATCCTCCTGGGTGAATCAAACGTCGCCTCCGCAGTAATGACCCGACACACACAAGGGATGGGGCGTGCAATCGAGCGATTAGGTCTGCATTGGGTGTTTTGCTCTTCCCATGTGTTAACAGCTTTCCAACTCCTCTTTACCAGTAAAGTTTCAAATGCGACTGTAAATAAACTGATGCTTGTCAACGAGAATATCTGGTCCCACATCAAATCCATGTATTCCTCGACCACTACATATACCCGGATGTTTCTCTTTCCATTCTACTTCTGCTGCTGTACTCTTATTGAATATCACCCCGTTCGCATACGAGCATCTCGCCGTTTGGTACGTACGTATCAAGTAACATGGGTGGTCCTACACATCAACTCAAAAACTTAAAAACGAGATGTCCGCGTATAATGATCTAAATATGTGGAATGCCGCAAACTAACGGAGTCTCAACTAACGTGTTGCTGTACGTAGTTGGGCTCAAGGGTTCAACACATACATAGATGATCAGACAATACTGTAACCTGCATCTCATGCCCATATTTGCCCAACTAGGTAACAGTGATCTCCGGGGCCCTCCCCTCGGCAATCGCTACACTGGTGTCTGGAGGCACACTATCATAATCATTCGTATTGTCTCCAGCGCGCACGCTCGAAAAGCACAAATTACGAAATTCGGCGAGATTCGAACCCCCGACCCACCCTTGGGAATTATACAGCACTACCTGCTAGACCACTCATTCCGCGTAACTTAGAAGGAATGGACCACTGAGCTACTCAGTCACTGCTAGATGGGGGGAAAAAGGGTTGGATAGGCAAGAGCTGAAAGACATACGTTTTTACGCCATATAAAATGAACGCCATGCATCGGTCGCAGGGATGTGTGTGTGTGTGTGTGTTCTTCACATTAAACCGTTCTTTCTACCCGTCGACATCCAGCACAACCAGTGTCCGTGCCGATTCTTCCATCCTAGAAGAGATACAAGTTCTGTGGTCACAAAGCTACGCCACAGAGATACTACGTTGCCACGTGTGCAGTGTGAACTGCAGTGGGCAATGCAAAGCCATGTCATCATACTATTAAATAGATACGACAGGCACGACATACGCAATCTATGAAATAGTGAAACGAAAAGAAACAATCAAAGAGAAAACAAAAACAAGGTAGACAAGTCGAAAAAGAAAAAGAAGAAAAATGAAAGCAAAATCTAAGAGAAACAATCTGTCGTGCCCCCCCCCCCGCAGGCGAGGTGGCCTACACTTGAAAAAGAACGAGCTGGAAAAAAGAAGAAATAACAAAAGACACCACTGCTTGTGAACAGAGTAAGACAAAGAACCAAGGAGAAAGTAACAAGGAAAAATAACAAAGGGGAAATAACAGGCAGACCAAAGCCCAAAGCACCTTCTAGGTGGCGGCAGCAGCTTGTGGTACGAGTAGTATAGCCAGGTTCTCCCTGCTAATCCGCCTGGTACCTTGCTACCCAGACTGCCGTCTCCGCCCTGCGTTCGTCAACTATGCCCAGCCCCTTGGCGTCAGACAATACGAGCCGAGCAGAGCAGGTTCGTCTTCCAACCACGCCACACGGCTCCTTGAGTACGGCTTATCAATCAGAAAAGGAAGAGGAAGAGAAAAAATGAAATGAAAATCACGGAGAGTCAGCGCAAGAAAGAAAAAAAAAAAAAAAAAAAAACGAAACTAAAAGAGAAGACAAGGGAAGACCACGTTCGAGCCAGCTGCACCAGTTGGTAGCACTAGTAGTATGGTCATATTCTACTTCCTAGTCGACTTGGTGCCTTGCTACCCTGTCTGCCATCTCCTTCCTACTTTCGTCTACCGCCGTTTCCCTTCTACCCCTCCTGTTCCCCCCCCTCTCCGCATTCACTCGGTCGGGCTTTATGCCACTTCTCCTGTTGCCCCCTCCCCCCCCGTTCCTTTGGGCACCATCCACGGCGGATGCGCGGCGCTGTCTACTCATCTCAGCCTCAGCCTCGTGCCACCTCACCATGAACCGTTCGGCTGCTTCAAGGATCCCCCGGTACCACTTCCCCACCTTTTTGGCTGCAGTGGACCACAACGCGGTCTCAACTCCAAACACCAAGGGGGCAACTTCCGTTGACCCTTCGGTGGCTCGGAACTCCCTAAGGTCTTCGACTATGCATCTATGCCAAGTCTTACACTGTCCGCCTGGTCTCGGGTTCTCCCCACAAGCTATCGTCCCGAGCATTACCCGATTGGGTAATCGCTCCTTGCTTTGCCGTGCCACGCCCCCCGCAAAGAAGAGCCGCCGTTTGCGAATGGTCGTTTCGATGCTCTCGCAGCGTGTCATCTTGAGGGCCTTCGCGTACGAGAGGGTGGCATGGTCAGTACGAAGTCGGCGCTGGAAGCCAATGACTCGCAACAGGACTTGGTGGTGAGCCGTTCGAAGCTTGGCAAAGTGTTCCGCTCTGAGGTACAGTAGTATGAATATCATAACGAAATTCTTCATTGTTCATTCTTCAATGGTTGCATAAAATACAGACAGATGCTTGTACCAGATACAACTTGACATTGTGGTGCTCCGCAGGCCGAGCAACGCGATGGGCATGATAGTCCTGTGCTGGGCAAACAACTCAATAAAAAAAAACATCCAGCATCAGCGCGTATCGGCTTCCATGCCCAGTACATCTATGCAACTTAACTCGGCGCCGACTTTGTGCACTTGTCTTCGATACTTCATTCTCCCCCGAATTCTCAGCCACAACTCGAATTTTACGCTTTCGCATATACTTTACTTTCATCTCGTACAAGTACTCGCACTCGCATCGATGCCCAACCAGAGCCCTCGACCAGTCAACTATAAAACAGACAGACGTCATTGTCCTGCAATCGTCTACATAATAACTTCAGTGAGGGAAGCTATATACGAACACGTCTGTCTGTGCATCTCATTCTAACATTCTCAATTCTCAATCGCAATGTTCGGATATTATCTTCCACTCTTAAATCGATATAAAATCAATCTAAAAACGGAAATTACCGACAGCAAACAATCAACAAAGTCAAACGTGCCTGTTGCGGACGTAAGTCCTTGCTGGTGGCGCCTCGGTCTCTTCTCTTTCACCCTCTCTCGCTTGGGGCAGTGCATCCTGTCGCGCCCGTGCGCTGATCCCGAACAGCAGATGCAGATTTCCCCCCCTGCGCCCATCCTCACTCTCCTTCATCTCCTTCCTCGGGGGCAACGTCCCCCCTCCATCAACCACCTGCGGGCGCTGTGTTTCAGCAGTCCAGGAAAACGATTTTGCCCAAAAACACTTTCAGCTTCCACCCGCGGTCTCCACCTTCCACCCGGCTCCTCCCGGCGATACACATACGCGTCCTTCACCCTCTCATATATTCTTACTCGTTTCTACTTCTACTTCGCCAGCGCGAAACGAACCCACAGATAGATTCAGGCAGATACCTGGCTCTCCTGGGGTGTTGCAGCATCGACGGTAACGCGGCGGTCGAGACGACGGCGGCGGCAGCGGCGGTAGCGAAGACGGCGGTTGCGGCGGCGGTGGTGACGGCGGCGGCGATGACGGTGGTTGCTGCGTGCGCTTCATCGTCGCAACAGGCGCAGCAGTCCTCTGACTGCTGCTGTTGCGACGGTGCTACTGGAGGTGCTGTTGCCCCTGCAACTGCTGCTCTCCAGAGCCTTCGCCACCAGTGCCAAGCGAATCTACCAGGTCCGGCTCAAACTTGGCCCTGCTGGGATCGCTGCTGCTTCTGGTGCGGCATCTTTTTCTTCTCCTCTCACGTCCTTTCCACCAGGACCTCGATCCTCTCCGGGATCATCCGCAGCAGCAGCTTCTCTACATGCATATACATGCATATTCTACTAATTTCCCACGTTGGCTTCCAGACTAGACACGCCATCTAAACCAGACATGCCGGAAGGTTCCCACCTCTCTAGGTTGGCCTGGGCCACGCTTGCCAATAGAAGATCACCGGTTCTTCACTAGTGTGTTGATTGATCTCTAAAGGTATAGACGCAGCTGGCACGGGAACGCGTGGTTGACTCCAGACAATAACACGGAACTTCTCTTATATATATTATTACGTATCAGTGCTGTCGAGCTGACTCGCCTCATATGGAGCTACATCTAACGAGTGGTATTGGTGGGGTACACGTTACCCCGACATCCCAATACCCTACCACCAGAATCCCTGTTCAGCATGGAACTCCTCAATCTACGATGGATCTTACGGATCGTGTTCTTGAGCACAGTCAACAGAACACCGTTCAATTGCTGAGAACGCCTCCGTACCGTGGGGTTTTAATGGCAACATTTGATGCTCTTACGGGGGACCATGGTTAATAGAACCAAACATTACTAGTAAAAATGCTTTAATATATAGGTTTTGAAGTTTAAACTAGGTCCTATTAACTATGGTCCCCCGTAATAGTCGACAAGGGGAAGAATGGGTTGAAGCTGTTTCGAGGGAAAAAAGCAGGGCACGAACAGCAGTGGTGGGGAGAGGAGAGAAGAGACTACTACTATTAATATGTTGACCCCGGATTAGAGTTGGAGCGAAAAGGGGAGAAAAAAGAAGGACGGAGATACTGAATGAGATGGGAAGAAACAAGAATAAACAAACAAGAAGAGCAAATAAAAAAACTTCGTACAGCAGTCGTAGTATATGTATATAGTATGCATCATGCAGTAGTTTCTCATTTAAATATATGAATGTTGGTGTAGGCCATGAGACCACGTGCACATCCCATTCACGTTCGACCGGATTGGCTGACCTTTGGTTTGTCACAGCAGGACAGCAGTCCCGCGTATGAACATATTATTGGCTGTACTCTCAGGCCAGAGCCGAGCCAACAGGCTCCGGGTTCTAACGTCAACCGGATGCCACCTCCTCGATGTATGCTGTACATTTAGCTGAACGGATACTTCTCATTTTTGAGTCAATGCCGGACCGCATTCATTAGGGAGGGCACAAACTTAGTACGGTACGTAATCGAGTAGACCATAAACACATATATAACGGTTTAAAGCACAATATATATGCGTGCGTGGTAGAATAAAAGCATATATATGATAATATTTTTCTTTATCTCTCGCGCAGGTTGGCATTTCTTTCTTTTTTTATAGTTCACTTCTTTAACTGGTTGAGAGGTGTGATCGAGGAACCACGGATAAGCAGGGGAATCTCCCACTTTGTAGTTTCGAAGCATTCTGGGCATATTTTTATTAAGAACAAGAAACGCGAGGAAACAAAGGAGTAGGTTTAGCAATCTAGGAGGTAGGGTTAGGGTTAGAGTCATACAGGGGTTTTGGGTTGGGTCTTCGCCCGTACCTTGATCCCAGCAGGAACCTAACATACCTGAACAGCCCACCAACCTACAGATCCCCTATCTCCAATGCTCTTATGGGACCTCAAACAAACAAACTCCGCTTTCCCCGTTTGGTACCTTGAACCTGCGGTGGGCCATTTATTTACACCTGCATACTCCTCCACGAGGTGTGTGTGTGTGCTCTTGTGCGTGAAGAACACACACAAACACCGACCTGGTGGAGGAGTATGCATGTCTTCGCTGCCCATATATATAGTGACGACGCCGTCACGTCGGAACCAAAGAAAGTTCTGGTATATTTTCGTACAAGTCCACATTATTAATTTAATTTCTCTGAGAATAGAGGACGAATACAAAGACAAAGTTCAGAAATAAATATGAACTCGATTTTGTTGGCATCTGGAGCCCAGGTAGGTATCATAGGCACTCATATCGTCGGCTTCGTGTCGCAGGCAATAAATTCTTGGACTTATTATGCACAAAAATATGTACTGGTATTTATAAATTTCTCTTGCGTGGGTGTATTGTACTTTGTCTTGTGGTGATGTATCACTCTGAATAGTGTAGTTTCGTTGTCTATTAATAGGTGTGATTACGTTCTATACGTACGTGCAGCTACGTTTGTTTACACAACAAGTACATACGTACCTGGTAGTATGCGAAAATGATAAAATTCTTATATATACTCATACTTTTTTCTCTTTTTTTTTTCTCATCCCATTCATTATCTTCGCACATCTTCTTCTCTCTCTCCTTCCAACTCGTAACTCAGATCCGGGGCCACATAGCAGGCTCTTCTCCCCCCTTCCCGCTACGGTACGTGCCTTCATTTTAATCGCGAGAAGATTTCAGCCTTTTCTTCCCTCGTCGACTCGCATCGAATTGTGCCTACCCACGAATCAAGGCGCTCTCAACAATTGAATCCTTTTTTTTATTTTTGCAAATAAGTCAAAGTCCGACCCACCTGGGGCTCGAACCCAGGACTCAAACAAGTAGAATTCGAGGTTAACCACTTGAACCACCGGGGCGACCGGTATACCTGAACTCAGGTGTGTCCACCACACAGAACAAGTCGTTCGTGCTCAGCTGCGAGCGCGACATCAAAACTTACAAACTAGCTTAGGCTGACGGTTGGGGAAGGATTGTGTCACAATACGATTACATACAACATCTGGCCATATTAGCTGCTTCTTGTCGGCGGGTTCATACTGTCCTGCTGTACGGCTGTTCAGCAACGGTATAATATATACATACGCATACACACCGGCTGCCCATGGGAGCCGGCCGGCAAACATGATCCAGAAAAGGGCGAGGGCGTTGAGGAGTTGAGCGGTTTGACTTTGCAGCTGTCGTCCCTACAAGGTATTGTTGTTGTGGGTGTTCAGGGGCAAATACAATGACAAGCGAACGAGCTTGGTGTTGAAAATTCAACGGCACACACTTACCCACCCATGCTCCAGTGGAAAAAAACGAAGTGTCATACCAGAGTCACACTCAGTATATATAGCATGACAGGACGATACCAGGTACTCTTAATACCAATCTTGCGCAATTTTGAGTGTACACACATACATACATGCTGGTACTATTACTGTAGCGGACATGCTTTCTTCCTTTAGTATGTTGTTTCATACCTGGGACCTGGTAGGTAGGTATGATAACTCAGTATGCACCAAGTAAGTACAATATAGCGGCAGCAGAAGAAACGATGCTGCACTGACTGGTGGATGTACGTTGTCGTACTTTCCAGACTTGTTTTATAATAATATCCCATTTATTTACGAGTAAAACATTTATTTGCCCTTCTTAGCTCTCTCCTTCCAACACTCGTAAAATAGATCCGGGATCACACAGCCGGTGCCCCAGCGTTTTGTTCTGTTTTGAGTGTATTGCCGCAGCGAGTGGACAAAACACGTTTCCAGGCACTAACATCATCGTGTTCGTTCCTCAATATCGACTCCCATATATGATGAATAGAAGGCACCTGAGTGCAGCATAAAAAAAATCATTCCTACTCTGGAGGAGATTTTTCAACCCCCTCTTCCCTCCCCTCCCTCCTCTCCCCTCCCCTTGACGAGTTCCAAGTCGCACGATAGCGGAAGGCGCCTACATACAGCGGTGTAGAACTATACAAACAAGGTACAGCAGTAGTATTGTATAATACCTCATTTCATAGAGAAAAAGCGCAAAAACCGCAGAGAAGTGACAGAAATGAAGAATTTCACACACACCCCCTCCACTTCACCGCTACATTGCCTACATTGCCGAGCAGAGAGAAGCAGCAGGGTAGAAATCTCGCTATACTTCGACAATCAATGGTGAACACTACTAGGAGTTGTTGACCCAAAACTAAATATACCCGTTCGTTGGTACAAACAATATTAACAGTACTACTTACTGCTAGCAGCTAGCTGTGGACGGGTGAGTTTTGAGCCATGCCTGGTATATGCCACGTACATGAGCATTCTAAGGCCCACATTCTTCTCAGAGAGCATTTTTTTCCAGAACTTTCCAAGTAAGTCTGGATATATTCATAAATATATATCAAGATACGTAGCCATTTCGTCACAGTCTGTGGAATTCTTCTGGCTAAACAAAAACAGGAAAGTTTGATATATCACGTACTTACTTACTTGGAAAATAAAGAAGTGACAATCTAGCTGCCTGGGGGAGTGCGCGAAGAAAATGAAAAGTATGGAAAAAAAGGGCTCTCCGATAAGAATTACCCTATCTATCACGATGTTGTAGTCACAACTTAACGACAATAATAGTTGCGCTATGTTTTTATACGCCGCAAAGGTACAGCTAACACATGGTCCCTGTGCCAGAAATATGAGAAGTGTTTATACCTGATTAAGATACCACCACAGTCACGATGTCTGATAAGGAAATAATCAGCGCCATAAAATTATGATGTTTGGGTGTCTTTTTTGTTGACCCATACCATACATACGCGCACAGTCTCCTGTCTCTCGAATATTTATTTGAAGAAAATGTGGAGTATCGTATGGATTTGCCGGCGTGACCTGCTTCAAGTAAGTGCTGTACCTAACCCTATCTATGTGATGTCTACCCCATCAAGTATCAACAAGTTCAAACCCCTCAGTAATGCTTTGTGGCATTGCAATTAAAATAGCATGGACAATGTATCCGTTCACAGACTAATTGTTGTGCCGAATGGACTGAGCTGGCTGTCCTTCGATGCGTCAAAGCAGAGCTTGTCCTCTCCGGGCTGAGAGTACGCGACATAATAACATACGTGAACGGGCGACCGTCGTGTCAGGCACTATGGCAATCCTGGGGATCAACCGCTGTGGATTAAGTTACAACGGGTGTGGATATACGTAGTCTATAAAATCATGCAAAATATTTCCACGAACGTTTTCGGTTCTAATGCGGCGTCACGAACTGATCGAGCCCCCAAAGGCCCCCAGAGCCCACGATGAGCTTTATTTACCTGCGTAAGCGTCAAATAATATGCTCGGTAGTCGTACCTGAGTATGGTAAATGGCCTTCCGTGAGGATGCTCTCGAGAAACTCGCGTGGTGTCTAGCCCACCTTTGTCATTCGACAGTGCCCCCCACTCGTCTGCGTTTTGCACAGAAACAGCACAGCTACTCCTGCCACGCGAGAGGAGGACACCGATATATCTGGTACGAGTACACGCGCCTACCGCCTGTCCTACTTACGAACAAAGTGAGTCAGCACCAGGATCGAATACTATGAGCAAGTGCATAGTAGTAGCCGTTGTGAAAAAAAACTCGGCAAACGATGTACTGTTGCTGTAGTTTGGTACCTCAAATACACCGATCGATGTGAGAAGGAGAAGCACGCCATGGGGTTCAAGTCGACCTATTTTAATGCAGAAAGCTCGCGGCGGAGCATTGTGAGTTGGAACTTACCGGTTAAAGATGGTATGGAGATACGTCTACCTGAAACTTGCTGCGGCCGTCGCAAAGTGTGGTAAATAGTCAAACGCTTGAGCTTCTGTATCATGGTTCTACTTCCAGACGCACATACATGCACTATATCTGCGTATAGCAAACGCCCAGATGTTTTTGATTGAGCCAACCGACGTCTACTTCACAACACGATATATATTATACCAGGTGCATATACCTTGTCTTGTTTTCCATCATTATACCGCACCGCCTATCACTTGTTTCTGCCAGGAGATCCCACCGGAAACTCGTACCCACCGAGGACGACATCGACTTGCAGCATGAAGGGGCTTGCAGGGTCCGCCGGTGCTATGGCCGTAATCGCCTTGGGTATTTTCCCCGGAGCAAGCGGCAAGTCCATCGGACAAGAAACGACGGAGCACGGCGTAACTGGCGGTGTGGAGGTCGCCGAGTCGCCGTCGACGGCTGCTCTGGACGGTGATATTGCTCGTCGTCTTCAGAGTCGCGGACGCCGTCGACCCCCTGCGGTCGTCAACGACGATGCCCTCGATCCCAACGGCACGGTAAGTCCCACCCAGTAGTCGCTGTATGTTGAAGGCGTTCCCTCATAGCAGCTGGGCAAAAGACTGAAAGTATGGGATGATCGGTCATTCTGAGCAGTCAATTATTGCAGGAACAAGGCATCGTTTGAAGGAAGAATCCGTACAAACATTGTTAACATAAAGTAAACCGTTGATTGATGCATCAGGGGCAGGTAATCCTCTGAATGTTGCCATTGAAGAGGCTGAGGTACACTAGAACTACGCGCATCGCCCCGTCGCGCGTCGGCGGCACTCTACATTTCCATAACGGGACGTCTTGTCCGCCATATATATCACATCTGATCGAACGTATGGACATGCCGAGTACCACGGCACACGAACTATACTCTTGCTCGGGACCCGGCTCGATTCCTGATTCTACTGACCGTACACGTTGCGAGGGCATTCAGGCGTCATGACAGTGTCCGCAAAACAAAAAAAACAGCAGTTGCTCCCGTGGGGAATCCAACCTTGACCTCGTGCGTTTCCGTTGGTTTCGTGTGTGTTTCCACGTATGTGGTACATAGCCGGCAGAACGGGCTACCAACGCTCTGACCCAACGGATTGCATGGGCGGAGACCGAGTTCGCAGCATCGCAAGGAACGCTTCACGAAAACAATGGAGACCGCTCCTCCGCCGCGTCGTTCCACAAGTCGCTGCCGCACGACAGCTTGGGACAGGTATAACCGAGTTTCGATAAAAAAGCATTCGCCGCGCTGGGCTTGAGAGCGTAACTGTTTTTTATTGAGTGGGTTGAGGAAAGCATGCCAGTATTTCCTCTAGGAGCTCTCCATAATACGTTTACCGCGAAGGCTGCTAATAGTCTGCCTAGGAAAGGTGCCCTCTCCAGCTGAATAGTGGAAGGAACAGCGCCATATTGCAATGTATCTTCTTCCGAAACGGGTTGACGGGCGTCGCCACTATGGTAAGGAACGCACGAATATCGTTTACGATTCTTTTTGTGTTTTCTTAGCTCATATGATGTCGAACCCTAGCGTAGTCTACAAACATTGTTTATTGCGCTGCGCCTACCTGTTTATCGATCATATTGTTAGGATGAGGCAAACAAAATTCAAGAAAAAAACTACGATTTTGTTGATACACACCATACCGTAGGGGTCCACCGAAGAGGCATATGCTCATGCAAACGATAGAAGCCGCTTAATTAAGGTGGTTAGCCTACACCTCACCCAACGACGGGGATCAGACCGATTTTCACTGATTATGGCTGCGCGCGACCTTTCCCGTACGATCATATCGAGCAAAACCGATTCGTTGGGAGCAGAACGAGGTTGACAACGTGGCTATACGAGTTGAAGTAAACTTTTCGTGTGTGTATGTTGTCGACTCCTCTTCCAGGAGGCGACCAATAAGTCTAGTTCTATAGTGAATCAGCGGTTATGAGTTAAAGTGTCCCTTACAACAAAGCAGAAGGTCACACGGTCTTGCCGAATGCGATGCCCCCTGAAATGTGCATCGTTGTGTTTCTCTATCGCATGGGCATGTGCGATCAATCCTGGTAACGAAGTCTCTGCTTGTCGGCGTGGCAGGACGAATTCACCGAATGTTTGATGTTCCGTTCCACTATTATCCTTGTGCATCAACGTACGGGTAGCAGCAACCCCTCCTTCTTCCCAGTGATTTGTTTGCTGCCCTTTGGCTGCCGCGCTCGTTGCTACCTACCACATTTCAGGTAGACAGCGAGGCGTTTGACGCTCTTATCCAGTGCATCGCCGAGGGAGATTTCGATACGTGCCAGGAGGTGCCGGCCGGAGACGACGACGGCTTCCTGGTCAACCCCCTCGGGGGTCTCGCCGTAGACATGGCAGGAGCCGCCGGGTACGTCTTTGTTTGGACACATGAAAGTACGTTCACCATAACCTTTCAAAAACTGGAATAATAGACAACGGGGAGCTTGTCGCGGGGTAGGTATCATGATGCGGTTAACTTAGCATTACGTTCTCCGACATGATGCACTGTACCACACTCGTTCAAGATTCAAATGCACGTGCTAAGAGGGACGATGGCTATCGCAGGTTGCGAGCGTGGACCATCACGAGTACAGTATTTGCAACAAAAGCATACCAGGTTCGGACAGTATATGTCCAAACAACCAGTGGATATGATACCCTTGTTGGTAAGGCGTACAGTATGGCAGTTCGTTGCGGGTTCGCACTTCGGCTAGGTCGCCCATGCAGAATACTAAGGAATATTCGTTTCATGCGTTGTGTGCTGTAAACGTGTGCCAAGACGACATCTTCTGAAGACCACCCGGTTACCATACCGCTCGAGAGGCTGACGGCCACCCTCGTGCGCTTCATGCTTCCTCGTGTCTTGTCCGTCGCACATTCCGTTTGAATTTTCGCTGCTTTTGGCCGGGATCAATCCCACCCGGCGGCGTGGGAATGTTTCTTCTGCTGGACGGCTTTCACCCGTGCCATCGGCGGCCGTGTATAACGATGGTTACGATGTTCATCTTGGCAACCTACCGCCGGCTACGCGTTTCCAACGTTTTGTCTTTACACTTGGCACTACGTTTTCCGCCGTTCGTGACCTGCGGACATCTACGACAGCCCTGCCTTAACCATCCCCAGCGCTTCACTGCTCAACTCTGAGGACCTGGTAAGCTGATCTCTTGGGGGGGTCGGCATAATTGTAGTTTGGTGGAGCACTAATATCGCAGTGGGACTTTGTCGTTTCACCTCTCACGAGAGTGAGCCAGTGCTGTACCCCCGCATAATACTATCGTTGCATTGCGGGGGGTACAGACCGTTGCCGACTTCACATTGATCGTCAGGCACAAACGTGTTCCGCATGCGTTGGGTTTGACGACACCAGGGACGCCCCTGCGCCGGATCCCATGCGTTGTAACCGTAACACCTCAGGCTTCTCAAATGGCGGAGCTGTACTGGATGGCCCTGACGAGGGACGTACCTTTCTCCCAGTACGGAGAAGACTCGTTAACGGTGGAAGCAGCAGGTAATAGACGAGTATTTGCCTAACGGAGAGTTTAAGCTGGCCTTAAACGTCGAGACATCGCCTACCTCGAAGACTCTGTACCTGAACTGAATTCGAGAGAGTCAATTCCTTGACGCTACAATATTCGACAACAGACGTGGCGCGTTAACATGCACGTACCTGTTGTCTACTGGTCTGTCGCAAGATAGCCTCCAATTTGCGTAAAGTGTGAGTTCCACTAAATGATACACGTTTAGTTTCATCCTGAGCGACGCAAGGTCCTTTCAGGCTGAACCCATAGGTAGCAGGCTTAGGCCCCAACCAGTACTGCACTGCGCTTGTGCGCAAGCTCTTGGTCACCATGCATCGAAGTGTATGCCGCGATGTGCAAGGATCACTTGCTTTGGTTTGGGCCGGTGACGGTGCCACATATTATCGACAATGTTCGTAGGTGCAGCATCCATCGAAACCAGGAACATGTTCTCATGATACCCACACTGCTCCCTCGACGATTTGCATTTTGATTGACCGGCAGACAATTTGGCCACCATGCCGGGTTTCGCTGATATGAACATGGTGGCGGTCGGTCCCGATGGCAGGGCCGACCCACAGACGCAGCTGTTCCGGTCTTCGGCTCTCGGTGTCGAGACAGGACCCTTCGTTTCCCAGGTGCAGTGTGCTACGGCGTTTGGAGGAAGCGTGTCTTGCTGCTGTGCTTTCATGTATTGCCAGCCGAACTCGCCTGTTCCAGTAGTTTCACATTCCGCGCTTACGCTGTGCCGTGTCATAGTCCTGTTCGAAGTGTTTCGTACAGTGCTTGAGCTGGATGGTTGGAGCGAAAACATTACACGATGTCTATAGGCATAGATGCCGTAATTGTTAGTTAGTTTCATCTTGTTTGCTGTTTGAGCATATATCCTAGCACCGTTGCTGTTGTTCTGGGATGAATTGGCGGAATATTCCAGTACATTTCAGGGTGTCCTTCGGCGCATGGAGAGTGCACCATGCTGAGTCACGCCGCCTTTCGACGCTGTGGTCTTTACCCCCCGTCTTGTTGTGATCCAGCTGCTCGTGAAAGACTTCACTATCGACTCCATCACGGTCAAGGCTCAGCAGACGACGTTCGCGCCCGGCGTAGACTACATGGCTGACTATGACGAATGGCTCTTCATTCAGGTTCGCCAAGCAGTTAGTGTATATGTATGTGTGTATGTATATAGCCACCGTAAAGAATGAGCGTGCGCGTCGGGAGTCGAATGTTGACTGTGTGCGTCCTACATGGTTTTAGACACGACGGCCAGAGGCAAGAACGTGAATCGTTCGAACGTGATCCAACCCTGCGTGGGCTTGCAGGGTCTATGGTACACGGACAAAATACCGTTGTGTAAGGCGTAACATATCTTCTTGTCCGGGCCGTAAGCACTAAGGAACGATACAGAAGTCTAAGCGAATTGTGTTCATGGGATCATCGGTTGAATGCTCGGGCGCGCTTATATGGCCGCTGACGCACCAACACGGCACGCCTGCACAAACCGAACAACTGGTCGAGGGAGTGCAAAATATATTGCTTCACATTTGATCACAACTCTTCCTATTGAAGCTTGTGCGCGGCTCACGTGTTTTACCGCCTATTTGAATGACAAAATTACTGCTAGCTCATGAAAATGCAGCTGTTTCCGAGGTATTCACTCGCCGTAACCCCAAACACGGTCTTCACCCGTTTGCAATATCTACAGAATGGCGGCAAGCCTGACTCGCCGGAGGAGGTAGACCCTGTGAAGCGGTACATCCGCAACTCCCGTGATCTCGCGACGACATCAGCCACCGATACCATCAACACGTGAGTGTCATACGCTTGGCACATACTGCTGCTCCTACTGTAGCCGAAGCCCTAAGGTCTTTGCTCTACCCTAAAGCCTCATACCCATGTCATTTGGTGACGATACACGACCGTGGAACTAATATCGTCCCTCGGTTGCACCTGTCCACAGCTGAGGTAGGTGTTCGCACAACATCACCACTCATTTTGCGTGACATTAGAATTGCCAGTTCGACTGCGCCAAAATACACGTTTCCCGGAGCGCACCTGCTCTGGCTTGTAATCCAGAAGTCGACCTTTGCGAACATGAATCCGTGTTGAACATGCACTCTTACATACATATTCGACCAACATTCACGTTTGGCAGGGAGGCGTACCGAGCCGCCCTTATACTTATCGAGGAAGGAGCTATCAGCCGTGCCGGGTTTAACGGTCCGTACACAGAAAGCGGCCGCCAGGTCGGTTTCGTCAACTACGGCACTTCCCACATCATGAGGCTTGTCGGGACTGGGGAGCTGGCCCAGAGGGCTTCATGGTACCAGAAGTGGAACGTGCACTTGTTCGCCCGTCCGGAGGTGAGGCTCCACTACGTAGGCAACAGTGATTATGCTCTATCGAATGGATGTACCGATTTGGTGAACATCCGCCGATCTGCTTCCAGTACAACGTTACTCACACCGTATCAAGTTTATGCGAGAGGTCGCGTCTTCACCACAACCATTTTGAGGTTGGTATTTGCCCCTGACTCAAGGCAGATCCGGGTATCGATATACGAAGTACACGTAGACCCGTTCTTACTGCCTGGTCATAAGTCTCTCGCCCCTCATATCTCTTTGTCGTCGTTTTTCCTGAATTCTCTGGGACTTGACAGGCCGTCGGTGGAACCCTCCACAATGTCCTAAACGGGGACCTTGACGTCGAATTCCCCAGCTCGCTTCTCAACAACAGGCGGCTGCTCAGGAGGGTGGCACGACGCAACAGGGAAATCACCGGGCAGCGACGCAGGCGCCCACGAACCTTCCTTCTCCCTCAGGTACTTTCTGAATTTCACTCGTACATGTCGCGTGGGTACTCATAAGAGTATCCGCGTCGCGGGGTTCGCGCTACGCTTTTGAATCGTAAGGTCCGAGGAGAGTGTGGTCATGGCCAAGACACGTGGTGGTCGTAGTTTCGGCTGAGCTTATGACCAGCCCCCCCCCCCCCCATACTTTCGTTCAAACAATCGTCGGGAGCAATATATCTTAACCTGGTCCTGTGGCATGCTCTTGACGCACGTTTCATTACCCTACTCGAGTTGATCCAAGTGAATATTGGCTTCCCGATCGTGATGTTCAACCGGTCTCGGCTCTAGCATGGAAGGAACTTCTCCACAGCATCAATGGACCCTGCGTACACGACATTGCTAAATGATGGCTTTATTGAATTGTGGTCTTCGACAAGATGACAAGACACTGTCGTTCTTTTCGCTGAAAGAACAATGATCCAAAATCAATTGGGAAGACCCCTGGTTATCTATTGGATAACACGTTTTCCTTTCCGTACTGTACGCCACCTTGCATACCTTTGCTGTGGCCGCTTTGTGTTTTCACAGGCCGTCAACGAGGGATCGCCAACCCATCCGTCCTACCCCTCTGGGCACGCCGTCCAGAACGGGGCCTTCGCCACGGTGCTCAAGGTGAATTGCCGCTACCGTGCTCACCGCAAGCGCTTCGGTCTAAGAACACAGTCGTAACATTCAAGACCTTTGTCCGTACAGCAAACGGAACAAGGGGCAACAATCACGACTTGAGAAGCATGGTATGGTCTATTGTGCCACACCCTGGGCGATGCGTTGTTCTTTCGAATACAACAGATTAGGGCCGGAAACATTCCAGAGTCTTCCGCCGCCGATATATCGATAAGACCGTCGCCAAGTACCTAATGATAGGGATCGGCTGCATGGGTATATATACGAACCAGTACCGACTGATCAACAGGTGTCCACGATCGGTACAAGTTGTCAACTATGACGTTAACACAAACGTGATGCGTTTATCGTGTACACGTCCTATCGCGTATGCTCGCTTTAACTGATTTCCAATGGTTGTTGCTAACAAAGCACCGAGCCGATATCCCTGGCCCGACCTGAGGCGTGGGTAGATTCACGTTCGCGGCCAAAACTTCGTGTATAGTATCTGTTTTTTTTTTCGCTCTAGGAAGTATTGTTTCTTACGTCCGCCGCAGTCTCTTTCGGAGAACGGCAGTCGTCTAGCGGTTTTCATAGCATCTTTTTTGCAGGCTACTCTTCCTTGCCCCAAGAGTCAGCGACAGCCTGCGCCGCTCACACCCGAGTGTTTTCACAGATAGGCCGAAAGGCGGTCCAGCAGGGTGCAGGTGTCAAGCCGAAACCAGTACAGCCATTCGCATCACCGCAATGATGCATTCGTACGATGTTTTCTCGTAACGGAGTTGTCATTGTTATTCCTGTCGCAACTCATCACCGTGTACCACAGGCTCTTGTCGGACTGGAGCGTGGCGCTTCGTGCTTCAGCAACCCCGTGGTCCCTGACGATGAAGGGTTGACTCTTCTGCCCTACACCGGCGACGAATGCCTGACGTACGAGGGAGAGATCAACAAATTGGCCGTCAATGTGGCATTCGGCAGGTAAATCGAGAGTGGGCGAGTTCGTGTTTGGGAATCGGGAAACACCGATAATATAGGTATGTATGCTCGTACCAATCGTACGTTTGGGGTCTCGATTCGCTAGTCAATACCCGTTTACATTGGTGCGTACAAAAGTGCGCCATCAATCGACTTGACTTGATCGCAATGGGTGTTGCATTTGTTATGTTCCGTGTGCGGTGATACGTATGCAGGCAGATGATTGGTATACACTGGAGGATGGACGGCCAGGAAGGGTTGCTTCTCGGCGAGATAGCCGGTGTGCGGATTCTGCAGCAGGTGAGAGATCAAACGCACCCAAACCTACCACCTACTATTAACAGGATATATTGGACCCCGCTATTGTACACACGCATACTTGCGTTGCTGTAATATTGTGCACTGCCGGTGGTTCCCCCAGCTTCTCCTACTAGTTTTCCACTGCCTCACTGTTGTTGTCGGTCATGTGGCACACGTAGGTTGGGTGGGTTAATCATTTTTACGGAAATTAATATATATATCTAATATATATATGTATATGGTATATAGTCTTCCATAACTTCGCCAGACTTTAACACATACATGAGGATGCTGGTTTGTACACACCTCCACATCTCCAAACTACAGATAATGTCCGAAACCATGTTAATACACGCACGGTCGTCGTCGATACGGACGTTCGTGCATCCTAACGAGCGTGCCAATGGTCGGCTGCGACACAGTAACGGCGAAGCCGTATATCATCTTCTTGAGGTGCTCTACATTAGTACTGCACGAGGTGTGCTGCTCCACGATTACTCGTGGGTACAGTTCCTTGAAGAATCGTCCGACATCTAGCAGTATACAAGTACATATAATCTGTGTGATTATGATCCCTGTGGTGCATCTCTTGTTATTATCGTATTTGCTTTCGCAGGAGGCCGTGGGTTTCCCGGAGAACGAGCCCTACGAGTTCCGTCTCATGTCGGGCCAGACGATCAGGCTCGAAACCGACGGGTCGTTCTTTATCGACAACCGGAGGTGCAGCGGAGAGGCGTTCATGGGGGCTGACCTGTGCTAATATGTCCAACGCGGATCGACGTCCACTGTACTCCTCACGAGGGCGGTTCCAAACCTCTATCGTGGTCTTAATGTAGGGGCTGTATCGACGTAATACCCGCTGGGTTTTAGCGGGGGCTCTTGTCAACGGTAACTGATTGATCACCCTTCCCAGTCAGTTGTGTAGTGCTCGACGATTGTGTTGAACATCTAGGTGTGGCGAAGTCAACCCTCACGTCTTGGCACCGGTGTGGCAGCGGTTTCCTATTTTGAAAACAGTATTAGCACACCCCAATTCTGCTACGACAAACACCTTAGATAGTCAGCACGCGGATTCATAATCAGTTACCTCTTACACGCAGTTGATGTTCAAGTAGGATCTGCTTCGGCCGACCTGCTGTAGTTGGTGTTTGGAGAGACGTCCGTGCGTGAATATCTCAAAACGAATGTCACGAGGTTGGAGATAGATGAGGTTGAGGGTTGGGACTACCAGGTATGTAACAGTTATGTTTGTGCAACTCATTTTTGTTATTATGGTGTTCAAGTGGTTGAAGCGAACGCAAAGCTCTCCGACGACTTCGTGACGCTAAGAGTCTGGTGGTTTCGGTATGTTTGTCTCCACTTATGCTTCGGGCGATCGCAGCGTTCAGAAGTTCACAACCGCTCGAGTCGAAGCGTCTCTATGGACCATCATAGTTGCTCTTACGAGATGCATTGGTTTCGCTAAATCTGGCCGCTAAAGTGAAAACGCTATTTATTTGTAGCCCCCGATCCTGCCGATACGAGAACGCGGTTATCGGTCAATAGGTAGCTTGACCACCCTTGGTCCAAGGGAGGTCCGCCTCAACGAATCTCTGTAGTTGTTTAACAAGAACCGTCTGCGTAACCGTCTTAAAAGTGATGGAACGGAAGAGGTAACGGGCGAAGTATCGGAAACATAAGTATCATATATATATATGTACAAGGCGTTGTGAATGTTATGTTTACTTGGTTCACCAAAGCGCGAGGTTGATGGACGCCTGCTTGACGCTAGAAGACTGCTGCGTTTCGTTTGCTCGCTACCCTTGCTTGGGGTAACCTGCAAGTTCGGAAGCGCACAAACGGTGAAACCGAAGTATCTCTTTGAAACATCATCGCTGTTCTCATTAGGTGCGTTGGTTTGGGTAGACTTGGTTCGTCCGAACCCCCCGGACATGTGTCGTCCGTGAGGCCTGTTCTGCGTGGGAAACGAAGGGCTATCGTGGAGATTTGAGGGATGGAGGGCTCGAGTACACTGGTGTTTAATTTCGTCTGTGTGCGCAATATATGTAGCATCTGTGACGGGACTCACCACGTTGCTGTCTGGTATTACCGTCTAAGTCAAAGCAGGCTTGTGTTAGGAACTATATGGAGACAGACATACTTGTTAATTTACGTCTATGTACGTCTATGTACACTAGTGACTGCATATTTCGTCCGGTGTGGACTTTATGCGGGGTTCGGTAATCTAGTGCTGTCTGTATACACGGGGCATTGTGCTATAGTCCGGTTGTCGGCAGGCGGGCCGCTGAACTGTTAGATCGATCTTCCGTCTGTCACTGTCACTGAACGACATCTGTACTTGAGGGCTTTTCTATTGTCTCTCTCGAAGGATGTGTGGCAGCCGTTCAAGGAATTAGTCACCTAACGAGACTCCCTTGTAATATATGGTGGGTCTTCGAATAGTCATGGTTTTAGTGTTCGTTAACGCTGCATTGAAAATATGCTTCACTTGACCACAACGCGACACACACGCAGTCACCCTCTCGGTTGATTCCATAGAAACTTGACACACAGGAATTCGAGGCTACGCGTAAGGCCGGTGTAGCCGATTTCGATTAAATCGACCACGCCATAATTTGTAGGAGATGTAGTGGGAAGCTTTCCCCGACGTGTGTACGTCACACGTCGTTGATGGTGTATTTCTTGGGGTGCAGGTGCCAACACGGATATGCTCGTGTGGACTCTGTACGTAGTTACTGTAGTGTTTGCCAAGGGCCGGAGAAGTGCGTGAATAGAAGGAAAACGACTTGATTTGCCTTACAAATGAAAACATTGCAATACACGACTTGTACTGGGTATTTACATTCCTAGTACGAGTATCTGAGGAACCTCCAGACTCGTTTATGGTGGATGTGTCCGCCTGTGCAACGGTCAGGTATTGTTTGCGTTGCTTAAACATCAAGCGAAACCTCTACTCCGGGCGGTGGTCGCGTCGAGGGTGATAAATGACGGCGTGTAGTCATTTTACAGCAAATTTATGTTTTTTTGTGGATGATAGTCACTTGCACAAGTGTCTCGTCAATGTATCCCCTTCGGCAAGACACCCACAACAAGGCACGCAGCAAAGTACTTGTACACTCTCACTCAGGGAGAGGGGACGCTACATCTATGAAGGCTTCCAATCGACAGCTCTAGAGTCACAGAGGAAAGAGACAAACATCTACATGCTCCGACCACACAAGAACCAGGTTCTCCCCCTGTCGCCGATGTTACGTAAACATCCGTATACCTCTCTCTCTTGCAGCAAGGAACATCGTTTTCATGTGGTTTTTAAAATTTGATGTTAGGTTTTTAGTGTCGTTAACAAAATTTATCTCGTCTTCTCTTCATCCAAGACGACATTATTTCGACACTCACTCGCATATCCACGACACTGGGGATCTACGTTCTAGTGTGCTGCCATGACGCGTTTTCCGAGCAAGCTGCATTCCGTAGGCAGCAAAGCTGTAGTCATTAGCTCGCGGTCTCATATATTCCGCAGCCAGATCAGCCCATTTCGCTGCAATGCCTATTTTAGATTTCGCTTCCGTCTTCCTGAATCATTTGCCAATCAATCTAAACCCTTGTCTAGGATTGAGCTAACAGTAGTAGTAGTACCGTCGCCCCGATAGTATGTTACACATGGTTTTATACATGGTTAGCGTCGAAATCTGTACTTTTCATAGCATTGGTACGGGAATTCGGATCCCACCCTGTTTAGATTTTGATAATATGTACTTACGTACAGAGGAACCGATTAATTGCCGAGAGCGCCTTCGTAGGGTGGGTTTTTCATGGCAACATTCGAGGCTATTGTTTGTCGAAAAGGGAAGAACGGGTTGAAGCCTTTTCGTATAAAAAAGGCAGGGACCGAACCGCAGTGGGGAAAGGAGAGAAGAGACTACTACTATGTTGACCCCGGACTTGAGTTGGTGCTAAAAGTGGCGAAAGAAGAAGGGCGGAGATATTGAATGATAAGGAAATAAACAAGAATAAACAAACAAGAGCCCATCGAAAACCTTAGTACAGCAGTCATAGTATGGCATGCATCATGCAGTTTCTCATTGAAACACAATTTCAAGTTTATGTAGACCAGGAGACCACGCAGATTGTTAAAGGTCCTCAGACCACGTGCGCATCCGTTTCAAGTTCGCCCGAATTGGCTGATGTTTGGTTTGCCACAGTAGGACAGCAGCCCCGCTTATGAACATACCAGGTACTGTTTTGTTGGTTGTACTCTCAGGCCAGAGCCGAGTGAACAGGCTCCGGGTTCTTAGGTCAAAACAATGCCACCTGGAACTGTACATTTATGTGAAAGAATAATTATCATGTTTGAGTCAAGGCCGAACTGCATTCATCCGTGAGGACACAAACTTAACACGGTACGTAGTCGAGTAGACCATAAAACATACCTGGTATATAACGTTTTACGGCAAAATATATATATATGCGTGCGTGGTATATTATATACATATGATGAGATATTTTCTATATCTTTTTCGCAGGTTGGTATTGCTTTATGAAGACTTAACTTCATTAATTGGTTGAGGGGTGGGTGTGGTCGGGGAACCACGGATAAGATAAGCAGGGGGGAGTTCTTCCACTTTGTAGTCTCGAATCATCCTGGCTTAGGCTGTGTCTTAACCCTCCCAGAGAGCATGGTTACGAGAGGAACGGAACGAGGCTGCTTGTGGTCATTCGTTCCGTTTCTATCTAAAAAAACGTGTTTGGGTCCACGCAGGATCCTGGGCTTCGCCAGCCGAATCGGCACGAAGGTTATCTCTTGCACATGCCGCGAAAACTTGATGTCCACATAATCGTCGGTGGTGTCCATCTACATCAAATAATCTGCTATTTCTTCTCATTCGGTCGGGCCGTTCGGTCCTCCCAAACAAGAAAACGGGGTGCAACACTTCGTCTTCCTCTTCCTAGATATACTTTTTTTCTCGGGCTGCATTGAATCTATTCGTCTCCCACAACCAATCAACACCATTTTTTCATGAGGCAAATAATATTACCTTCGGCTCGTTCCAATGCTCTCTGGGGGGGGGTTAAGACACACCCTTATTCTTACTAAGAAACGCAAGGAAACAATCAAACTCCGCAGAGATTTCCTGAGTCGATGCAAACGCGGCGCAGCCTCGTTCATGGCCAGTTTTGCCCCGTTTTGGCTGCAGTTTGGGGTCTGGGTTAGAGTGAGGGTTAGGGTTAGGGTTAGAATCAGGGGTCGGGTTGGGTTTCCGCCCGTTCCTTGATCCCAACAGGACCCAAAATACCTGAACAGCCTATCAACCTAAATATCCTATCAGCCAGATTGTTTTGGGACTTCGCGAAGACATGCATACTCCTCCACCAGGTGAAAAGGGATACCCCCATGCGGGTTCAAGGTACCAAACAAACGGGACAAGCGGAGTTGAAGTCCGTGAACAGTCTGGGAGAAAAGGTCTTTAGATTGATAGGCTGTTCAGGCATTTCATTTCCGGTTGAGACCATGACACGGTCAAAACCCAACCCGACCTACGACTCTAACCCTATCCCTACTAACCCTAATCCTACCCCTGACCCCAAACCGCAGTCAAACCGGGGCTAAACTGACCATAAATGCGCCACGTTTGCATGGAACCAGGAAATTAATCAATTAATTGCGGACGACGATACCAAAGTAAGTGCAGACCGCGCTATAGGCAAATTTCAAGTTAAGAACACCCATAAAAATCCTACCAACCAGATTACTTATTAACCTACTCAGCGGAGGTTTGTTTGCTTCCTCTCGTTTCTTGTGAGAATATATATGCCCATAATAATATTTCGAAACTACAAAGTCGGAGATTCCCCTGCTTATTATCCGTGGTTCCTCGATCACACCCACCCCTCAACCAATTAAAAAAGTGAACTCTAAAAAAAGAAATACCAACCTGCGAAAATTACATTGGCATAATAAACCATCATATGTTTTAAATATTACCACGCACGCATATATATCCTGCCGTAAAACAGTATATATATACTGGTATGTGTTAACCCTTTTAGAACCGCAGTCTCGTTTTGGGGGCAATTGGGGACAAATTACTTGGAATTTGAGTGGTGTGTCCCCAAAACGGGACTGGAGTTCTAAAAGGGTTAAGGTCTCCTCGAATACGCACCGTATTAATTTTGTTCTCTCACGAATGAATGCGGTTTGGCATTGACACTAGAACCTGGTATCACCTACAACTCGGGGGGGGTTATATGATATCCATATATCCCCCTAAAAAATACATTACTAAGTCATAGAAGTTGATATATTTTAGTCAGGCCCATATCACGGGTATTTTTAGGTATATCGCTATGATTGAGATGTGATATATTATGCAGGGTATAGAATAGAATAGAACTACATACTTAGATCACAACCCCTGAGCGTGCTCGGTTGGTGCATCCCTGGCCTCTCAGAGCTCCCACTAAGTTCCAAACCGCCCCCTTTCATTACTTGCCGGACATTTCCAGCAGTTCTTGGTTTTCTCGGCCATTTCTTCCTTTTTACTTCTTTCGTTTCGTGTGCGTGCGTGTTCTCCGAGCACGGCATCGCGGGAGGACCTGGCACCGTCGCGGGTGTCAGCGGGTGCTGGCGGGTAGAGGGGAGATTGCAAGGAGCGCGGTCGCCGCTTTCGTGCCTAGGCGTCGCGTGTGCCTCGAGACACGAGGGATGCATGAACGGGCTTTGTCTGGCTTCGATTTATGATTGTTGATAGAGTATGTACGAGTTTATAAAGGTCGTTCGGGAGGGCAAGATACTATTCAAGCGGTGCTTATCTTTGCGACCACGCTGAAGTTGAAAGAGGGAGGTGTGCAGTTTGAACACCAACGTTATCGAGCTGGCGAACGACGGCCACTGTGAGCACCGGGCTTCACGCGGGGCGGGTGACGGGGCTGATTGTGGCAGAGAGTGATATAAGCTTTACCCGGAGCGAATCGGTAGCGAGGTGGTTGCGAGAGGGGCAGACGACGTACGAGGCTGAGAGAGAAGCTCTTCTGTGCGTTTTTTTTCTTTTCTTCGTTTCGACCGGGTGCAAGGCGTTCCAATCAGGCAGAAAATTATTACACGAGAGGGGACGGGGTTTTTTTTCCTTTCCGAGTTTTCGGTTTCATTTTCGTTTTTTTTGCTGCTGGTGCCGTGCTGTGCTTTCGCCTTCTTCCTACATACGAGTACAGACATAAGAAGAGTATATCGAAAGAAGAAAATAAGTACAGACAGCAGTATCCTACCTGGGGTATGTACGTACGTACGACATCCGCGACGCGAAGCGCATAATATATATGTGGCATTCGAGCTGGCGTCGGAGCTGTTTGTTCCTGAAGCATGGCGGCGGGACTCTTGGCATTATCAAGTCGCCGGTTTGCAATAAATTACGACCTAAAGTCAATCGTGGACCTCTGTCACTTCGCATAATTTGGTGTACTTTTTTCCTTCCAGAGCGAGCGCAGCGGGCGGCGTAGGCCGCCCGCGGAGCGAAGCGCCTTGTATATCATATGCACATACAAGGGCTCCGCATGGGTGCCTGCCGGCACCCATGCTCCGGATAGGTAGGAAAATATACCTCAGTGCCCAAACTTGTGTAATTATGTTGAAGCAAGTGGACATAAATAAGTACACTATTCGATCTTGTTGCGAACGGGATCAGGGCAATGCCAAGCGGTGCAGGGAAAAGGCAATGCCGAGTGTCAGTTCTCAGTTCCTGTGTCTGTCTCACTCGAATTATAGACCAACTTAATTTTATTATAGCCTATTTTTTGGACGTTATTATTCGCTGTCTTGTACGGCCATTTACTCTGAAGCCCGGAATTCAGAACCGTCTATAATTATTGATCAGGAAATGATCGATAATTTGGAGCCCAGTTGCTGCTGGCGGGGGCAGAAATCAGGTCAGTTCTGAGAGGCCTGCCTCTCTCTTCTTATGCTTTTAGAGCTGAGATTACTTTGATGATGTTGTTTACGATAGTCGTATCGCTGCCCTTTTTCTGCCCAGTTGCCAAGTCCCCAATACCCACACCGATATCACACCCCTATCTACGGCGAGCTGTACTTACTTCCAACGACGCTTGTGCAGAAGAGAGGGTCTCTCCGGCACATGAAAGCGATAGCAGCAGCACAGCATGCAAAATGGCAGCAACCGCAGCAACAGCAGGAGTAGTAGCAGGCATCGCTGCTGCTGCGGTCGGTTGCTGCAGCCGCTGCTGTGCAGACCCAGCCCCAAGACCAGCAGCAGCACCCCAGCAGCAGCAGCTAGCTGTACGTACGTCATCGCAGAAGACAACAACTTGCAGTATACCCCCAGATTACTGGGAGGACAGGACGCGTACTGTATGCGCATTATCGCACTATATATATCCTGAGAACAGGCAGTGATCGAGATACTGCGGGTATGAGCAGTATCATACACTTGATAACGAATACTGGTACCTGGTTCCTGATATCGATCGGCAATACAGAGCAACCGCAAAGTACGACATGGGCAGTATGATCATACCACGAATACCGAAATATTCATGTTGGATATAGTATTAAGTGTAGCACACGCACCAGTATACGTACAGCAGCACGAAACTCCGACATACTGCGAGTACTTGCAGTCTGAGCAAGGAGTCTCCAACCCTTGAATACCTCCAGTAGTGCTCGCCGAAACAACTGGGCGCGTTTTTCAACAGGGAATCGTACCCAGCCGAACATCATATCTAATTCCTGGAACGAAGGATCCTATCTTTTGAGCGGGTCCGTATCTCCCATTTATTTACTATTAGTAGTGAATAAGGACCTCGCCTCTGGACTGGATGTGATCATTTTCTCAAAGTGAAAAACGTCTGCTGTGTGGGATATCCTCCGATGCGATTGGTCGGTTTTTCTTATCGAACTCACGGCACCCGGCCGACTTGCGAAAACAAAGCTTTGTACATACATATTCGAAGTAGAACATCTCTGAACTAGTGTATACTGCTGCGTGCTGCTGTGTTGTAGTTGTTAGTACCGGTATTCCAAAGCGCCTCACTCTGCAGTAGTAGTGGAAAAAGTCCGAGTATGTACGGCCACCTGTACGATACCTTCCGATGTGATTGGTTGTTTTTTCCTATCGGATCTATTAATAACAACACTCGGCCGAATGCATACTCCCCAAGAACCTTCATTCCATTCTACCGGCGAAAACAGAAGACGTACCGAGTTATCAAAATTTTACAAAAAAATAAACAACAAAGCAAAATCACCGGGATATGCAACGATCTGGTACCAAAAATGGTGCGATACCCCGAGAAGGCGCGTGCAGTCGTCCGTCGAAGAGAGAGGGGCAATGGAGGGTAGCCAACGAGTAAGGCAAGACCGAGGTGGTCGATCTTGCCGATGGTGGCCCGGAAAGCAAGGGAGCCGGGAGAAAGCGGTAGCATCAGCGAGGCCGAGAGATCGAACCTCGGAGAGAAAATGAGATGACATCAAGTCTGTCACGTATACAGCAGTATACCTGGTATATAATATAAGCTTTTATAGATATCGCACCCAAGAATACATGATACTGTCCATACGTATCGAGGTCGAAAAAGCAAGTATGAAGGCAGGGAGGCGAAGGCGTCCGGAGTCCCAGACAAAGTTCAAGACTAAATCGATAGAAAAGGCTTCGCGCAACCTGAAGATAGAGCTCCGTATCTCCTCAACGCAGCGAAATATTCTTTGAGTTCGTGGTCGAAAACGGGGCTGTCAGTGTGAACCAATAAAAAATCCTCCCCAAAAATCATGAACCCTTCAATTGTTCGCATCCTGACGAGCAACCCGTGTACCGTTTAGAACAATACGTAGTTCTAATAGTAGGGGAAAAGGAGAAGATATATATGCCGAGTTATAAAAAAAATCATACCAGGTACAGAAAAAAAAAACCAACAAAGAAGAATCACCGACATATATACGGAACGATCTGGTACCAAGAACTGCGCGATACGCCGAGAAGGCGCGTGTAGTCGTCCGGCGAAGAGACACGGGCAAGGGAAGGGAACCACCGAGAAAGGCAGGACCGAGAGGTTCGAACAGACCGATGGTGGCGGCCCGCAATTCAATGCAGTCGATAGAAAGCGTTAGCACCAGCAAGACCGAGAGATCGAACCTCGGAGAGTAAAAAGCTACTACTACTACAAGTAACTGTAAGATGAAGCCTGTCACGAGAAGCTCTTCGCGGAGTAACGACACCTAAATCAATTGTCCAGGACCACAGAAATAGGACGACCGTGTCTCCTTTTTCCAGCAAATATCCCTCAAGTTCGGGGTCGCCGGGCTCGTCGGTGGCGCGAGACTCCGACACGCGCGCACAGGGGAACACCCATCGGAGGCCGGCTCGCGCGAACCTCGAGGAAAGCGGTCGAAAAAGCAAGCACACAGACAGGGTAGCGAAGGCTTCCGGAGTCGCAGACAAAGTTGAAGATAAAATCGGAATTTTAAGGTTCGCTCACAGCGGCCGATATTCATTGTATATATATATATACAAGGGCTCCGCATTGGTGCCTGCCGGCACCCATGCTCCGGATAGGAAAATATACCCCAGTAGTGCCAGTCGTGTGGTTACTTATAAGGAAGTTGACATGAATGTACCATTCGATCTTGTTACGAACGGGATCAGGGCACTGCCAAGTGATAACGGGAAAAGGCACTGCCGAGTGTCAGTTCTCAGTTTTCGTATGTGTCTCACTCGAATTTTATAGACAAACTTTTAGAGCACATTTGTTTGAGACGTCATTATTTTTGTCTTTTTCAGCCATGTACTCTGAAGCCCAGAACTCACAACCGTCTATTTTTTCTTCTGGGCCAGGAGATCATCGATAATTTGTCGGATGGCAAGCGTAATAATAATAAAGATTTGGAGCAGATGCTGGTGTCGGGGCAGAAATCAGCTCAGTTCCGAGGCGTTTCTCACAGGACTGAGATAGCTTTAATTTTGTTCACGATGATAATATACTGCTGTAGTTTTGCTGCTCTTTTGCTGCCCAGTTGCCAAGTAAGTACCCAAAACCCACACCTATATCACCCCTACTTCCAACGGCGCTTGTGCAAAGGAGATAACCTCTCCCGCACACGAAAGCGATAGCAGCTGCAGCGCTGCAGCATAACCTAAAAGATAGCAGCTACAACAGCGGCAGCAAGAAGAGCAGTAGTAGCAGGCACCGCTGCTGCTGCGGTCGGTTGCTGCAGCTGCTGCTACTGTGCAGACCCAGCCGCAACAACAGCAGCAGCTGCAGCAGCAGCAGCAGTGACATGAACGGCATCCAAGCAGACCGCAACTTGCAGTATACGCATAAATTGCTGGGAGAACAGGATGCGTACTGTACCCGCATTATCGCACTCCCTCCTGAGAACAGCAGGCAGCAATCGAGATACTGCAAGTATGATGAGCAATATAGAGCACCTACCGGATACCTGATTTCGATCGGCAATACAGAACAACCGCAAGGTACCCGTACTCCTACTGCTGACGACATGGGTAGTATTCTCAGTCTGAATCCCGGCGAAAACAGAAGACGTACCGAGTTCTAAAACCAACACAGCAATCACCGGAATAATATACAACGATCTGGTACCCAGAACGGGGCGATACCCCGAGAAAAGGCGCGTGCAGTCGTCCGTCGAAGAGAGAGGGGCAATGGAAGGCAGCCAACGAGTGAGGGAAGACCGAGGTGGTCGATCAGGCCGATGGTGGCCCGCAAAGCAAGGGAGTCGGGAGAAAGCCGGAGCATCAGCATGGCCGAGAGATCGAACCTCGGAGAGAAAATGAGAAGATCAACAGTCAAGTCTGTCACGTATACAGTATACCAGGTAAATAATACCTGGTAAGCCTTTACATATTATATATCGCACCCAAGAATACAGGAGACTGTCAATACGTATCGAGGTCGAAAAAGCAAGCATGAAGGCAGGGAGGCGAGGGCGTCCGGAGTCCCGAACAAAGTTCAAGCCTAAATCGATAGCGAAGGCTTCGCGCAACCTGAAGATAGAGCTCCGTGTCTCCTCAACGCAGCAAAGTATTCTTTGAGTTCGTGGTCGAAAACGGGGCTGTCAGTTTGAACCAATAAAAAATCCTCCGCCAAAATTATCAGGTCTTTTCGCGGGTCAGGTCAAACCTCACGGGTCGGGTCGGGTCGGGTCGGGTCGGGTCAACACCCCACCCGACCCGCGAAAATGTTTAGGTATGTTGACTTGACCCGACCCGACCTGCGAGATTTTGAAAGTCTCTTGACCCGACCCGACCCGACCCGTGAGATTTGAAAATATCTTGACCCGACCCGACCCGACCCGCGAGGTTTCAAAACCTCCTGACCCGACCCGACCCGACACGCCACTTTCCGATTGACCCGTAAGACACGGATTTCACGCGGGTTGGGTCACCTTGAACCGCTAGACCATTTATCTTGATCCGAAGGTTCGACCCGCGGATCTGGCCCGTGAGTGGGCACTTCAAGAACAATTTAATATTCATTTTAGTGCCCCGAAGCGATATATGACCTGGCTGTAGTGGGTATGAATGGATGCGGGCATGCGAATATGAATTTGTCGGTGTTTTAATATCTGAATATTATGCCAAAGGGGTCGTATGGAGTATTGGTACGAGATAAGACTTTGGGTAAGAGAGCGGGAAGTAATTCAAGTGTCGGGTCCGCGGGCCGAAAGCGCGGGTCCGACCCGCGGGTCAGCAAAAAACAACTCGCCGGTCATGCTGGCCCGACCCGCGAGTGACCCGCTTCTCGCGGGTCATGACCAGACCCGACCCGTAAGCTTTTCATCACCTCTTGACCCGACCCGACCCGACCCGTGAGATTTGAAAAACGTTTGACCCGACCTGACCCGACCCGCGAGCTTTGAAAAATTCTCGACCCGACCCGACCCGACCCGTGAGATTTTGGACGCTTACTGACCCGACCGGACCCGACCCGTGACATTTTGAACATCAAGTGACCCTACCCGCGGGTCGGGTCATGACCCGCGAAAAGCCCTGAAAATTATGAACTTTTCAATTGTTCGCATCCTGAGTACACGAGCAACCCGTGTACCTTCTACGTTTAGAACAATACGCAGGAGTAGGGGAAAAAGAGAAGATTTGCTGAGTTTCACCAAACTTTGACGAAAATAAAAACAACAACGAAAAATCACCGGGATATGGAACGATCTGGTACCAAGAACAGCGCGATACGCCGAGAAGGCGCGTGTAGTCGTCCGGCGAAGAAACAGGGGCAAGGGAAGGGTGCCACCGAGAAAGGCAGGACCGAGGGGTTCGAACAGGCCGATGGCGGCGGCCCGCAAAACAAGGCAGTCGGTAGGAAGCGGTAGCATCAGCAAGACCGAGAGGTCGAACCTCGGAGCGTAAAAAGCTACCAGGTACTATTAATACTGTAAGATGAAGCCTGTCACGAGAAGCTCTTCGCGGAGTAACGACACCTAAATCAATTGTCCAGGACCACAGAAAATAGAACGTCCGTGTCTCCTTTTTCCAGCAAATATCGCTCAAGTTCGGGGTCGCCGTGCTCGTTGGTGGCGCGAGACTCCTACACGCGCGCACGGGAGAACACCCATCGGAGGCCCGCTCGCACGACCCTCGAGGAAAGCGGTCGAAAAAGCAAGCTCGAAGGCAGGGGAGCGAAGGCGTCCGGAGTCCCATACAAAGTTGAAGATAAAATCGAAATTTTAAGGTTCGCTCACAGCGGCCGAGATTCATTGTATATATATTTCTATTATTGTGACATATCACTTCATATCTGCCCTACTTATCGTGCTTTCTAGTGCTACTACCACCTACCAGGTTTATCATATGTAGTGCAGTACGTCACCGCCGTTTCACATCGCCGGTACTCTCTCGTGGTTGGGGCAGGTGCCACACTGATAGCAAAGCACTTGCTCGGTACTTGTCGATCTGTGCCCGCTACATACGATCCGATAAACACAATGCTTGAAATTTGATTCAGCAACCTCTTCTCCGCGAGGTTCTATTGCTTGTAGATGTATGGTGTATTGCAGATAACAGCAGTTGTTAGTTTGTTGCTGTATTGCGACGGCCACAATATTGTGTACCCTCACTGCCGGTAGTATTTGTACCAGTAGTTACGAGTACAAGGTAGGTACATATATCCATGTCGAAGGCGACTGCTCGCTGTAGCTGTGGCTCCGCCCTTGTGGCCGCGGGCGTTGGCGCACGGTCATCGCGGGTCAAAACCGCCCGACAGGACGATAGCAGCGGACACAGACCCCTGGTGCGTCCCCTTGTATGTGCGTCACGCTTCGTACTCGTACTCGTACATACGTACCAGGTATATACTGCACGTATATTCCGCCCAAAATGTACGCCCGAAAGATGCAAGACATATCGTCAAGACAGCAAAAGTCGACATATTATGCCACATATCGGATAGCTAGATGTCGTATTTCACCTCATATAGGCCGAGATATCATCTTGTATCACCTTAAATCGGCCGATATATCGCTTCATAGCGGGCGTATATATCATATACCAAATATCATATCACATTTTAGTCATATCGTGCTGAAAACCCCTATATATAGCGATGTAATACGATATGATATATTTCGCATGTTCCAGCGAAACAAAACGTGACTAAGTACTATGGAAATATCATATCGTATACCAGGTACCTGGTAGGGGATACAAGGAGTCTCATTAGGTGACTAATTCCTTGAACGACTGCCATACATCGTTCGAGAGAGACAATATACAAGCCCTCAAGTACCGATGTCGTTCAGTGTCCGTGCCAGACGGAAGATCGATCTAACAGTTCCGCGGCCCGCCCGTTGACAACCGGACTATACCACAATGTCCCGTGTATACGGACAGCACTAGAATACCGAACCCCGCACAAAGTCCACATCGGACGAAATATGCAGTCACTAGTGTACATAGACGTACATAGACGTACACGAAGAAGTATGTCTGGCTCGATAAAATTCCAAACACAAGATAACGTTGACTTCGACGGTAGTACCAGACAGCATCGTGGTGAGTCCCGTCACAGATGCTACATATATTGCGTACACAGACGAAATCAAACACCAGTGTACTTGGGCCATCCATCCTTCAAGTGCCGACGATAGCCACCATTTCCAACGCAGATCGGGTCTCGAGGACGATAAATGTCCGTGGGAGGCTGTCGAGTCAAGTCTACCAAAACCAACAAATGTCTTGAGAACAACAATGATGGTTCCAAGAGGTAGTTCGGTTTCACCGTTTGTCCGCTTACGAACTTGCAGGTTACCCCAAGCAACGGTAGCAGGCAAACGAAAGGCAGCAGTCTTCTAGCGTCAAGCACGCGTCTATCAACCTCGCGCTTTGATTAACCAGGTAAAAATAACATTAGCAACGACTTGAACAAACATGTATTATACTTATGTGTCCAATACTCCTCCCGTCACCCCTCCCGTCCCATTACTCCTGAGAGGGACACGCAGACGAATATTGTTTAACTTCTACCACGGTTCATTGAAGCAGACCTACCCTGGACCAAGGGTGGTCAAGCTACCTGTTGACCGATATTGACAGGATCGGGGCCTATTGACAGCGCTACTGTATCATCTTAAGGGCCAAATTTTGCGAAACTAATGCAACTCGTAAGAACAACCATGATGGTTCAAAGAGATGCTTGTGTTCTAGCGGTTATGATCTTCAGAATTCTGCGATCGCCCATGCAAGTGTGGCAGGCAAACATACCGAGGGGAGCAGACGCTCAGCGTCACGTGGTCGTGAGTGAACCTTGCACTCGTTTCAACCACTTCCACAACATAACGACAACGACCTGTACAAACATACATGTTACAACATAGCCCCAACCCTCAACCTCATCTCCAACCTTGTGACTTTTGTTTTGAGGTATTCACGCGCGGACTCCCCTCCAAACATCAACTGCAGCCGTTCTGCCGAAGCAGATCCTTGTTGAACATCAGCTGCGTGTAAGAGATAAAGAGTGGTGAAGTCGCTTGCTGACTGGCTTTAGCGTTTGTCGTAGCTAGATTGGGGTATGAAAATACCGTTAACAACTGAGGTCACCGTTCCGATATCGTTGCTAAGACGTGAGAGTTGACGCCCCCAAACCCAGTTGTTCAAGTCGGTCGTTAAACACTACTTGTTACACAACTGACTGGGAAGGGTGATCAATCAGGTACCGTTGACAAGAGCCCCCGCTAAAAACCAGCGGGTATTACGTCGATACAGCCCCTACATTAAGGCTACGGTAGAGGTTTGGAACCGCTCTCGTGAGGAGTACAACCGATGTTGACCCGCGTTGGACATCTTAGCACAGGTCAGCCCCCATGAACGCCTCTCCGCTGCACCTCCGGTTGTCGATAAAGAATGACCCGTCGGTTTCGAGCCTGATCGTCTGGCCCGACATGAGACGGAACTCGTAGGGCTCGTTCTCCGGGAAACCCACGGCCTCCTGCGAAAGTAAATACGAGAATAACAAGAGATACACCACAGTGATCACAATCAAACAAATATATGTTCTTGTACACTGCTAGATGTCGGCCGATTCTTCAAGGAATTGTACCTGCGATTCATCGTGTAGCAGAACGCCTCGTACGAGATTAATTCAGAGCACCGCAAGAAGAAGATCCACGGCTTAGCCGTAACTGTGTCGCAGTCGACCATTGGCACGGTTGTTAGGATGCACGAAAGTCCGTATCGACGACGACGTTGCGTGGATCAATATTGGTTTTATTTTTATTTTTGGTGCGGAGATGTGGAGGTTTATACCAACCCGCATTCCCAATTATCAAAATATGACAAAGTTATGCATGTCAATAATATATATATTTCCGGAATGACGACTAGCCCGCCCAAAATTCGTGTGCAGCATGACCGACAAATACAGCAACGCAAGTATGCGTGTGTACAATAGCGGGGTCCAATATATCCTATTCATCGTAGGTAGTTGTTTTGGCTGCGCTCTCACCTGCTGCAGAATCCGCACACCGGCTATCTCGCCGAGAAGCAACCCTTCCTGGCCGTCCATCCTCCAGTGGATACCAATCATCTGCCTGCATACGTATCACCGCAAACGGAACATACCAAATGCAACACCCGTTTCGATCAAGTCAAGTCGAGTGATGGCGCGCTATCCGACGAGCCAAACGAGACCAACACGTACGCTTGGTACGAGCTTACATACAAATATTTTCGGTATTTATTTCCTCTTCCCAAAACCAAATTCGCTCTCTCTCGATTTACCTGCCGAATGCGACGTTGACGGCCAATTTGTTAATCTCCCCCTCGTACGTCAGGCATTCGTTGCCGGTGTAGGGCAGAAGGGTCAACCCTTCATCGTCAGGGACCACGGGGTTGCTGAAGCACGAAGCTCCACGCTCCAGTCCGACAAGAGCCTGTGGTACACGGTGATGAGTTGCGACAGGGACAACATGGACAACTCCGTTACGAGAGAACATTGTACGAATGCATCCTGGTGGTAATGCGAACGGCCGTACTTGTTCGGCTTGGGACTTGCAACCGGCTGGACCGCCTTTCGGCCTAGCTGTTATAACACGCGGGTGCCAGTGGTGCAGGCTGTCGCTGACTCATGGGGCACAGCAGCGCAGCCTACAAACGAAGACGCTGCCAAAACCCCTAGACGGTTGTAGTTCTTCGAAAGAGACTGCGGCGCACGTAAGAAATAACACTTCCTAGAGCGAAAAAAACATTTTTTACACGAACGTTTGGCCGCGAGCGTGAATGCCACGCACGTCTCAGGTCGGGCCAGGGATATCGGCTCGATGCGATGTTAAGAGCGATTCTTAGATATAAGCGAAATCGGGAAATTCGCGATAGGATGTGTACACGATAAACGCATATCGGTTGGCGTTGATGACAACATGTACCGATCGTACCTATCAGTCGGTTTTACAGTACTTCGTACACCCAAAACGCGTATTGTGCAAGACAATTACTGATGCGGCCGATCCCAACCATGGGATACTTGGCGACGGCCTTACCGTCGTGTCGGCGGCGGGACAATCTGGAATGTTTCCGGCCCTAACTTTGTATTCGGAAGAACAACGCATCGCCCAGGATGTAGAACTATAGACAATACCATGCTTCTGAAGTCGTGGTTGTTGCCCCCCGTTCTGTCTGCTGTACGGACAAAAGTATTGAATGTTCCTATTGTATTCTTAGATCCAATCACTTGCTGTGACCGTGGAAGCGGCTGTGTACCTTGAGTACCGTGGCGAAGGCCCCGTTCTGGACGGCGTGCCCGGAGGGGTAAGACGGGTGAGTTGGCGATCCCTCGTTGACGGCCTGAGGAAACAGACCCCGAACACGGCAATGGTATGTGCAAGGCGGCGTACATTAACGAAAGGAAAACGTGTTATCCGATAGATAGCCAGGAGGTCTTCCCAAACGACGTTTGAGCCTTGCTGTTTCACCCAAACGAACGACACTCTTCTGTCATCTTGTGGAAGGCCAAAAATGACCTATGTCTTGTGTCCATTAAGGTACACGGGGGGCATGGATGCTGCGGAGTAGTTCGTTTGATGCCTGAGCCGAGCAAGATTGGATCCTACGACAATATCACGACCGGACAGATAAGAATGTTAACTTCGAAATAGTCGGGTTGGGCTTTGAAACGTGAGTCAAGCGCATGTCACGGTTTCAAATATGAGGGATCCTGGCCATAAACTCAGCTGGAACTACGAGCTGCACATGTCTTGACCGTGACCACATGAGTATCCATGCGACATGTAAATGTCGTATTAAGGGATTTACCTGAGGGAGAAGGAAGGTTCGTGGGCGCCTGCGTCGCTGCCCGGTGATCTCCCTGTTGCGTCTTGCCACCCTCCTGAGCAGTCGCCTGTTGTTGAGAAGCGAGCTGGGGAATTCGACGTCGAGGTCCCCGTTTAGGACGTTGTGGAGGGTTCCACCGACGGCCTGTCAATTCCCAGAATCCATCAAATACGACGACAACGGGACATGAGGGGTGAGAGACCTATGATCCGGCAGTGAAAGCGGGTTCAACTGCCTGAGTAGCTCATTGCCCGGATAAGCCTCTCGTCAGTCAGGGACGAAGTTACACCTACAAAATAGTTTGTGGCAAAGACGAGGCAGCTCTCGTAAACAGACGATCGCGTGAGAAATGGTTTACGAGCAACAGATCGGCGGATATTCACCAACCCCTGCATACATTCGATAGATCATATTTACTGTTGGCTACATGGTAAATTCTCACCTCCGGGCGGGCGAACAAGTGAACGTTCCACTTCTGGTACCATGAAGCCCTCTGAGCCAGGTCGCCGGTTCCGACAAGCCTCATGATGTGGGAGGTGCCGTAGTTGACGAAACCGACCTGGCGGCCGTTTTCTGTGTACGGACCGTTGAAGCCGGCACGGCTGATGGCTCCTTCCTCGATAAGTATAAGGGCCGCTCGGTACGCCTCCCTGTCAATGCGTGAACGTCAGTCGCATCTTCATGTATTAGTGCTTGTTTAACACGGATACGTTTTTGCAAACATCGATTTCTATATTTCAAACGAGAGCAGGTGCACACTGGTGAGCTTGTATTTGTGTGCAGGCGAACGGCTAATGTCACGTAAGGTGGGTGTGGTGACATTTTTCGAACATCTCAGCTGTGGGCAGGTGCAACCGAGGGGTGATATCAATTCCACGGTCGCGTAGAATTAAATAATGACATCGGTAAAAGGGTTTAGAGTAAAGTTCAATCCTAAGGCTTCGCTTGTAATAGTAGCATAAGCAGCTGATACATACATATGTCGTACTCACGTGTTGATGGTATCGGTAGCTGATGTCGTCGCGAGGTCGCGGGAGTTGCGGATGTAACGCTTCACGGGGTCTACCTCTTCCGGCGAGTCAGGTTTGCCGCCGTTCTGGAGAAATTGCACACGGGTGAAGAGCGTTTTGGCGGCTATGGCGAGTTAATACCTCGGAAACATCGGCATCATCCTAGGCCAGGAGCAATCTTGAGATTGAAGTAATCAGTAAATCACGTGAGCCGCGCACAAACGCCAATCGGAAGCTTCATGATAATGGAAACGGCCACACGTTTTTATATCTCTGGACAGGTTGTTCGGTATCTGCAGGCGTGCCGTGTGGGTGCGTCAGCGGCCATAGTAGCGCGCCGCATTACATCGACGCTCCCAAAAACGCAAATCCGCTACACGTCTATGACGTTGCTTGATGTTTACAAGCCAAGCGGCAATACAGGTCACGATAAACACAGCGGTATCTCGTCAACGGAACATGAACCCAGCAAGATAGCGCTGGGGTGGATCACATCCAAACGTTACATTTTCTTTCTTTCGCGCTCTCATATCTCAAAATATATTGGACGCACTCTCAATTAATTACCGATTGTCATCCGCGCGCGCCCATTACAGATACGGTCGATGTATACATTTACTCTAATTGCTTCGCAAACCTGTATGAAGAGCCATTCGTCATAGTCGGCCATGTAATCCACGCCGGGCGCAAACGTCGTCTGCTGAGCCTTGACCGTGATGGAGTCGATAGTGAAGTCTTTCACAAGCAGCCGGTTTATCAACAAACAAGGAGTAACGACGACAATGTCGAGAGGCGGTGTGACTCAGCAGGGTACACTCAACATGCGCCAACCGACACCCTGAAATGTACTGGAATATTAAACCGATATATCCCAGATCGACAGCAATATTGATTTCATAAACCCAGACCGCAAACAAGACGACTGCAACCAACGATGTCAGTGTGTCCGTGGAGTTACCTCAAAACATCGTATAGTGTGTTGGCGGCCAAACCACTGTACACACACTTCGAACAGGATTATAAAGACGACACAGCCTGAGCGTTGAACCTCAAATAATGGGAGCACGCGAGTTCGGATGGTAAGACTTGAAAGCAGCGCCACAGTACACGCTCGCCCCTAACGTGGTGGCACACCGCACCTGGGAAACCAAGGGTCCGTCTCGACACCAAGGGCCGATGACCGCAACAGCTGCGTCTGTGGGTCGGCTCTGCCATCGGGCCCGACCGCCACCATGTTCATATCGGCGAAACCCGGCATGGTGGCCAAATTGTCTGTCGATCATTCAACGTGGAAATCGTCCAGGAAGCAGTGGGAGTTATGAAATCAGTGCGGTTGTGTTCCGGGTTTCGATAGGAGATTGCACCTAAGAAAGGTATCGGGGAATGTGCCAGCGACAATAGAACAAACCAGAACAAGAGACGCTTGCAGGTCGCGGTATACACTTGAGTGTGTCTTAAACAAGAGCTTGCGCATGAGCTCAGTACAGAACTGTGTGAGGCCTGAACCTGCCTCCAGTATGTTCAACCACGAAGGAACTTCTGTGTTGTTCTGAACGAACCTATATGATAATGATTTACTGCCACCCCCGGCCTTACGCGCACTTTAGGCTATCTTGCAAGAATCCGGCCTAACCCAGACACGTATAGGTCACACGTCTCCTTGAATGACCTGCCACGATCGTTGTTGGAGACTGTAGCGTCGAGGAAGGGACTCTCTTAAACTCAGGATAGGTACATCCTCTTCGAGGTGGGGGATTTTCTGCTTTGGGATAAGCTTCAACTCTTAGAGACGCGAATATTTGCTTATTACCTGCTGCTTCCACAGTTAACGAGTTTTCTCCATACTGGGAGAAAGGCACGTCCCTCGTCAAAGCCATCCAGTACAGTTCCGCCATTTGAGAAGCCTGAGGATTCACGGTTTCAGTGAGTTGCATCCAGGTCAGGGGTATCCCTTGTGTCGTTCAACCCAACGCATGTGGAACAATGCGAAGTCGACAACGGAGCACGTCTACCCCAAGGCAACAACAGTATTTCCGAGGTAAAGCAATAGCCCACCCTCAACAGGGCTGAAACGGCTATATGTCACGGCTAAATCAGTCCTCAACCTAACTACTTTGGGGTATATCGCCCCCCAAGAGCTCAGCTAACCAGGTCCTCAGAGTTGAGCAGTGAAGCGCTAGGGATGGTCAAGGCGGGGCTGTGGTTGATGTCCGCAGGTCACGAACGGCCGTGAACGTGGCACCAAGTGTACAACCGTGACAGCAAGGTGAGATTGACGAAGGACCAAGACAGCGAAGATCCGAACGGAATGCGCGACGGACAAAACACGAGGACGAATGAAGCGCACAAGGCTTTGGCCGTTACGGTGTCGAGCGGTATTGTAACCGGGTGGTTTTGAGAAAACGTCGTCCTGGAGTTCGTTACTGCTCGGGATGGATGAACCGAATGCATTATGTATCGTCATGGACGACCCAGCCAAAGTTCTGATCCCCAAAGAACTGATATGCTGGACAACCAGCAAACCCACTAGTGACTTGGACATGCATTGCTTTGAACGGGTTACGCTGGTGTTGCAAATAAATACTGGACTCGTGGCGGACATCGCTCGGAGCATACCATCGCCATTGTCACTACTAACAATTGCTTTATAGGCGTGTCCAATAAGTTTGCCCCTGTACATAATGTCGGAGAGTACAGTGGTGGGTTAGCCGCGTTATAGTTAGTTACTAGAGTGCTGACAAGATTCCAGTCGAAATGCCCCGTTTGAAAGGGCATGGTGACAGCATTTCCTATTGATAAACACGAACGTACCCGGCGGCTCCTGCCATGTCTACGGCGAGACCCCCGAGAGGGGTTGACAAGGAAGCCGTCGTCGTCTCCGGCCGGCACCTCCTGGCACGTGTCAAAATCGCCTTGAGCGATGCACTCGATAAGGGCGTCGAATGCATCGCTGTCTACCTGAAACGTGGTGGGTTGCAAGGAAAGTGGAAGGCAAAACATCGCACCAATCAGAAGAAACCAACCATGATAGTATGCTGGTATAACACGTTTTAGAGTTACGAGTAGCCGCTTGTTGGTCCAGTCGGTCGTAGTGGCACGGAAACTAAAAGATCTCATCGAAAAAAAGAGAATTGGTCACCAATAATATTGAGAGTACGAGGCCATATCATAGATAGAAGCCATGATCCACATTTATTTCACGGGATATCGCGATTGGCAGGGCCGTTGGAATCTTCTCTTTCGTTGTAAAGGGGCATTTTATCTCATCACAGTTAGTTCACCGTAGAACTAGACGTGTTAGTCGTCTCCTGGAGGAGTGGCCGGTACCACACACATACATACGAACTGGACTTCACCTTATGTAGGCACGATATCAACATCGTCGTGCCCAGCAAATGGGAATGGTTCCCTGAACACGACACGGGCTAGGTCGCGTGCGTTGGCAATGAGTGAAGATCGTTGTTTTCACCGTTTTAGAGTGAGGTATAGATAGGTTAACCACCTCATGCGGCTGCAATCGTTTGCATGGGCATATACCCCTTCTTCTGTGGAATACCACGGTAGGGATTTTACCCACAAAATCTTGATTTCTTTACGTTCAACATTCTGCTGATGATGTCATCACGAGAACAAAATAGATAAACAGGTAGGTGCAGCACCTTGAGCAGCGCTAAAACCTACTCTAGATTAGGTTTCGACAGCATGTTCGCAGCGAAAACACAGATCGAAGAGATAACGATATTCGCACATTTCTGGTGTTAGTGGCCACGTCAGTCAACACGTTTGGAACCGAGGTTTACGCCCTCCACATTGCACTGTTTATCTGCTATTTCCATTGTTCAGCTACGGATAGTACCTGCAAACGACAGACTGCCTAGACCGATTGAACTATCTATGGAGATATCCTAAACATCATACTGGCATGGTTTTCTCAACCCACTCAAGGACAAATAGTTCCCCTCTGAAGTCGAGTCGCCGAATTAGTAGTTTCTAAAGCTTGGTTGTACCTGTCCCAGATTGTCGTGCGGCAGCGACTTGAGGAACGTGGCGGCTGACGAGCGGTCTCCATTGTTTTCGTGGAGTGTGCCTTCCGATGCCGCGAACTCGGTCTCCGCCCATGCAATCCGCTGGGTGAGTGCGTTGATAGCTCGTTCTGCGGGCTATGCACCACATGGAAACATATTCGACAACAGCGACAACGCGCGAGGTCAACGTTGGAAGCCTCACGGTAGCAACTAACTAACTGCTGTTCTTTCTAGCAGCCGCCAACATGACGCCAAACGACAGTCGAGTCGACACTGGGGATTGAGCCGGGTTGCGAGTATAATATTAAATGTCTACTGCGGTTCTCTGCGTGCCCCTACGCTCACTCAAAGATGGGATACTGGTATATAATACCTGGTACAGACAAGACGTCCTCCGACGAGGATTTTGGAGTGTCAGACGTTCGACGGGGCGATGGGCGCAATTTCACTGTACTTTGCCACACCCAATACAGCATTATTTCAATGTTCTGCACCTACCTGATGCTTCAATCATTGAGGTACTGTGATCAATCATCAGTTGTACACGTTTTCCCTCCAACGATGTATTATCGCTTACTCAAAGCACAGTTAGTTGCTTGATGAGAGACGGATCATCCCTATTTTTTATTCTGAGCCCAGCGGCTGTGAGGGAGTGCCTCCACAAAATGCGACTATTATTGGGAGGGACTCACCGTGCCGTTAGGATCGAGGGCATCATCGTTGACGACCGCAGGGGGGCGGCGGCGTCCGCGACTCTGAAGACGACGGGAAATATCACCGTCCAGAGCCGCCGTCGACGGCGACTCGGCCACCTTTACAGCGGCAGTTAGGTCTTGGTCCTTCGGTTCATGTCCCAACGACGTTCCGCTTGCTGCGGGGAAAATGCCGATGGCGATTACGGCTACAGCACCGACGGACCCGACAAGCCCCTTCATGCTGCGAGTCGATATCGTCCTTGATGGGCACGACTTCCCGATGTAATTACCTAACAGGTACAAGTGACAGTGCCGTGTGTTGGTGAAAAACAATACCACGTATAGATATATCCATTTACACCGTGGTGTGAAATAAACATTGGCGGGTTCAATTTTAGGCGTTTGAGCGTTCGCTGCACGCAGGCGTAGGGCTTGTGCGTCTGAAAATAGACCTATCTCACATCGTTTTGGCTTTTTTTTACCACAATTTGGCCTACGGCCGTAGTTGCGCTCAGATGGAATAATCTTGATGCCATCTTTAACCGTCAAGTCCTACTTCAGGACGATCCTTCACGACCTATCTGCATCAATACACTCTAGTTTGGCTTGCATCTCCTGGCGTAATTATCTTTTTCACGTCGGTATTTGAGGTACCACACTACTACAAGAGAACGACGTTTAACTTCTTTTTTTTCAACGGCTAACATGCACTTGCTCATAAAACTTGGTCAAAGTGCACACTCAATCTGTTCGGTAGCAGAACAGGAGGTAGGTGTGACAGAAATATCGGTGTCCTTCTCTCGCGTGGCAGTAGTAGCAGTGCCTTTTTTTCTGTGCAATGAGCAGAAGAGTGGGGGGCCGTGTTGAATGACGAGGGGGGGCTGGACAGCACGCGGATTTCTGGACAACAGCCACAGTGAAAGCCATCTACCATACCCAGGTAAGACTATCGAGCATATTATTTGATGCTTACGGGGGCGGAGCTCATGGTGGACTCCGGGGGGCTTTGGGAGCTCGATCAGTTTGTGATGCCGCACTAATTAGAGAGGGAAACGTTCAGAGGAAATCCGAATCTTCACTTAGAATCTTCAAAGTACGTATACCCACACCCGTTGTACGTTCATCCACAGCGGTTAATCCCCAGGATTGCCTCTGTGCGGGGCACGACGGTCGCCCGTTCACGTATGTTTTCTTGATGTGTACTCTCAGCCCAGAGAGGACAATCTCTGCTCGGAGACATGGAACCGGAGAGAGTTCAGTCCATTCGGTACAATTCTTGTGTTCTGAACGGCTATATTTTCCGTGCTCTGTTACAATGACTCACCGCATTGACGAGGGCTTTTGAGTTTCTGATACTTGATTAATAGCAGAGACATCACATAACCACCTCAGACATACGATGCACAGCGAGCGCTCACTTCTAGCCCGTCACACCGGCAAACTGTTTATACGATAAATTACATTTTCTTCGAATATTAGAGAAGACAAGACACTGCGTTTATGGCATCATCGCACAAAAGCAAAAGGAAAAGCATCAGCAATAACTTGAAGCTGATTTTCTGCGCGTCCTTAACGGTCCTCGTAATTGTGGTGGTTCAGGTATGACAGATGAAGACCTCTCATATTTCTGCCACAGGCACCATGTCTTAGCGTCATCTTCGTGACGCTTAAAAACACAGCGCAAGTCATTGGCGTTACCTATTGCCTATACAGAATCACGTGAGGGTCAGTATTATCGGAGAGTATTTTGTCTGATCATGATCATATATTTTTCACGCAATTTTTTTTATCGTCAAATTTTTCCTTACGTACTTGATTCTCCAAGTAAGTATGTGAGATCAAACTTTCATCCTTATTTTGGTTCTACTTTTTTTCTCAAATAAATCGTGACAAAATGCCTCCGATTCTTTGATATAATATGTTTCCAATTATTGCCAGACTTTGGGAACTCTGGAAAAACAGCTCACCGGTAAAAATGGGCAACAAAATGCGCATCTTCTACGTGGCATGTACCAGGTATGGTTCAAATCTCCCCAGTCCACTGCATGCAGTAGTCCTATAAATACACGTATCAAGAGCAATGTAGCGCAGGGGAGGGGTGGGGGGTGAGTTCTTGATTATTGTCACTCCTCTGCCATTTCTGTAGATTTCCCAGTTGAAGTACCTTGTAAAAAACTACTTTATCCTATTTTTATACTGTAGTTTTATTCACTGTTTTAGGTGCTACTTTGACAGTAGTAGTAGTAGTTCGTAGTCAAGACGTTAAAAAAAAATCGATCAATTTCGTTTTTTTTTTTTTTTTTGCTCATCACATTTATTATCTTCGCATATATATATATATATATATATATATGTATATATATATATATATATATATATCTTCTTCTGTCTCTCCTTCCAACTCGTAACTCAGATCCGGGGTCACATAGCAGGCTCTTCTACCCCCCTCCCGCTACGGTCGTATAGGACAAAATAGTATTATCGCTGTAGGTTGGAGCATTCCGGAATCAGAAGACAATGGAATTCGCGAGGGTCGGGGGGGGGATGAAAAAAAACTACCTACCATGTACCAGGGTAGTGATTTTTTAATATTAAGGATACGATGTTAGTATTAGAGATGATACTTGTCAGTAACCATCATATTCGTTACTCGATTACACTTACTTACGTCATCTGGTATACATTTTACGCATTCTATGTACGACAGACAGTTTTCCAGTCTGAGTTATAGTAGGATAGCAGCAGCTGTCTTTTTACGCATATATATATATACTGCTGTGCACCCGTACGCACAGAATAAAGTCCCAATGACGAGTAGTGCCATGGATCTACTGTTGTGGTACGTACGTACATGATCTACGGTAGACAGCACATTTAGTACGTGCTATCATTGGTGCATAATGGAAAGGATATCTTCAGTATCCCTCCGAGACCGGTAGCATAGTTTTACTGTTACAATGTAGTTCTGGTTGGAGAAACAACATAGGCTACACTGGGGTCATGGATATGTACCCCAAGATATATTGTTCTTTACAGTAAATCTGGGGGTCTCTTCGTTGTTTTTATTTTGAACGGAATACGAGGGTATTCCCTCATTTTGTTTTTGTTTGACCGAAGTGCAAGGGTCGTCCTTTGTTGCGAGCTGCGAGCGCACACGCGCACCGCCCTCCCCTTTGAGCTCACTCTACTTTTGCTCTACTTTTGCTCTTCTTTTGCTCACCATCATCAGCTTCCAGCTGAGCAATCAATCAACAATGTGGCTTGGGGTCACCACACCATCTTCTTCTCTTCTATGTTGAAGCTTCACGTACAAGTCACCTGACAGTGACTACGTGTTTGCCTCGAACATTTTGACTGTGTATTGCCGGCCATCGGCAATCGAGTCTAGGCGTAAACACCAGCTACGAGCTGGTACACACGCCAATCGCCATACCTAGTAGGTTATGCGCCATGAGCCTTAATAGGTTATGAGCCTCGAAACGCGTAAACGCGGCAAGCTACTAGCAGCGGTGGCCCAAGACTGCCACCCTGGACTGCTACTGGCTCGCTATACATACAGCAGGAGGAGGACTGGACTTTTTCAAGATCAAGAAACTTGCTGCTACGTACGACGAAAAGGAAGCTTCTTCTGCGACGAGAGGAACGAAACATCGAACGTCCACGTACTTCGTTGAAACGTGAGTGACACGTGGTACATATACCGCGCGCTTGTACGAGGGTCCTGCGTAGGGCATAATATTACTGCTGTAGTTCACTACTGCTGTACTGCTGTAGTTCACTGCTGCTGTAGTCTAGTTGCTGTAACTACGATAGAGACACCTACAGAGTACCACCGCGTAGGAGTTGTGACAATCTCACCTTCTCCGCTTTGTCTTTCCATAGACGAGGACCAATAATCTCGAGAAAACCTTGAGTGTACCTGCTGCTGTACGCTGAACAACAGCAACTCCACTTTACAACCCAGCAAACCTGAGGTTAGGAGCTCTGCCGAGCGTAGTCCATCTCGTGGATCGTAAGCCTCGGTTACTCTGAGCAACAGCGACATTTAAGTCAACTCCCGACAAGCATTTCTGCGGTCTGTTAAAGGAGCGCTGAACGTCGATAAATAAATTAACCCGCTGTACGCTGCCCAACAGCAACTCCAAATTACAACCCAGTAAATCTGAAGGTTAGGAGCTCTGCTGAGCGTAGTCCATCTCGTGGATCGTAAGCCTCAGTTACTCTGAGCAACAGCGACATTGAAGTTATCTCCCGACAAGCGTTCTGCTGTCTCTGAACTTTTTCGATACATTTCCAAGAGGGCCTTCGGCCCCAGAGAGATTTTCTTTTCTCCAAGAGGGCCATCGGCCCCAGAGAGATTTTGTTTCGACAGCCGTCATTGGACTCCACGTGGATCCGTGACCCCACACGACCGTTGAAACAAGAACTATAATAATAGCAAATAGTTTCTCCGAGGAGGATACGTACGACAACAGTTTAGTTTCGTGTCTTGATCACACAGCACAGAGCAGTACTGCTATCTACTGTGTGCATCTCACCTCCGGCCATATTTCTCATACGAAGTGTGGACTCGAAAAATCTTGACTCAACGTCGAGTATTATTATACTGCTGTACGCTGTCAAGGACAACTTCGCCACAACTCACAGCACCGCTGGGGTTAAGGAGCTCTGCCTAGTGTAGTCCACATCGTGGATCGTCAGCCTCGGGCAATCCGAGCTGCAGTTGTATAGAAGTAACTCCCGGCGGTACCACCGTCTGTAAAAAGGGACCCTGACTTCACAAATTTCCAACAGGGACCTCCCCGCGGGATCATCAAGGAGAAGCCCCTGAAAATAACTCAAATCTCGATAGTGCATCGCGTCGAGTACTTACTTAGCTTGGTGCTGTTTCAATAGCTACCCCAAAGACAATCACAGTACTCCTGTAGATTAGAGGCATTGCTAGGCGCCATCCACTACTGGTGTGGATTTGTCAGCCTCGTGAATCACGAGCAAAATCTATTATAGGAAGTATCTCCCGGCCATCGCTGCCTGTGGTGACTGAGCTCTGCTTCTTGTATCATCAAGAAGGAACCCGTGTACTGTTGTATCATCACCTTCATCTGGATGATACTACAGCAGTACACTGTCGACTGCTGTAATATACATACGGCAAATATAAAGCCTCGGGATCCCCGAGCATCGTGCGGCAGCTACTCCAAGAGATACTGCTGTATACCAGGTACCAGGTATACGGTACTACTGGTGTTGTTGTAGTATCGTACGAGATCACCTCACCAAGAACTACAATATTTAACAAAATATTCCTCATCAGGGACCGGAACGTCATCATCAGATAATGGAACACTACCACCGCAACAAGCTGGAGTGTCATCATCATCGGGGTGTATCATCGTGTGCATCTTCTTTTTTACCCGGGAACGCACCTAGGTCCTGGGGGATACAGCAGGGAACTCTGGTAATGTACTACTTACTGTATCTGGTAGTCTTTTGAGCAAGCAGTAAACCACTTGCAGTGATCGTCCACATTGTTCCTTTGTTTAGTTTTGGGGCGGCAGGAACTTTCGACCAGGTTTATTCTTTCCTGTGATTGTAGCTGATCGACAAACCATTTTCACTTTATAAAGACTACCAGGTACTCCTGTAGCAACCCTCGTATGTAGTTTAGGTATACACACCCACCTCATACAAGCAGGTGTTGCAGTAGTATTATATAGAACGGAACGATTCTATGTTCGGTTATTTTATTGCCCTTTTATGTGTTGAATTCACTCCTTGGATCTCATCCGGTAGGTACATCATGTACAACTGAATATCCTTGGAACCATCATACAGGTACATTATGTACAAGTAAGTGTTCCCAAAACAATATCACTCCTTGATGTTGCATGAGTGTTTCTTTTTAAGAATTTTTAGCATGTAACGCAGAGTAAGAAAGTGTACGCTTAACGGGAGGAGGTATTAGAGATGATACTTGTCAGTAACCATCATATTCGTTACTCGATTACACTTACGTCATCTGGTATACCTGGTACATTTTACGCATTCTATGTACGACAGACAGTTTTCCAGTCTGAGTTATAGTAGGATAGCAGCAGCTGTCTTTTTACGCATATATATACTGCTGTGCACCCGTACGCACAGAATAAAGTCCCAATGACGAGTAGTGCCATGGATCTACTGTTGTGGTACGTACGTACATGATCTACGGTGGACGGCACATTTAGTACGTGCTATCATTGGTGCATAATGGAAAGGATATCTTCAGTATCCCTCCGAGACCGGTAGCATAGTTTTACTGTTGTTACAATGTAGTTCTGGTTGGAGAAACAACATAGGCTACACTGGGGTCATGGATATGTACCCCAAGATATATTGTTCTTTACAGTAAATCTGGGGGTCTCTTCGTTGTTTGTATTTTGAACGGAATACGAGGGTATTCCCTCATTTTGTTTTTGTTTGACCGAAGTGCAAGGGTCGTCCTTTGTTACGAGCTGCGAGCGCACACGCGCACCGCCCTCCCCTTTGAGCTCACTCTACTTTTGCTCTACTTTTGCTCTTCTTTTGCTCACCATCATCAGCTTCCAGCTGAGCAATCAATCAACAATGTGGCTTGGGGTCACCACACCATCTTCTTCTCTTCTACGTTGAAGCTTCACGTACAAGTCACCTGACAGTGACTACGTGTTTGCCTCGAACATTTTGACTGTGTATTGCCGGCCATCGGCAATCGAGTCTAGGCGTACACACCAGCTACGAGCTGGTACACACGCCAATCGCCATACCTAGTAGGTTATGCGCCATGAGCCTTAATAGTTAGTGCCCGGGTTTCAGCGTGTGTTTTGTCGCCTCGCTCCGGCGATAATCTAAAACCGAAGAAAGGAAGCAGGGACGCCCGCTGTGTGATCCTAGATCTTCTGGGTTATTATGAGTATTGCCGGGAGAGAACTAAGAAGGAGACGTATTTTACTCAATGATCATAATAAACGGGATGGATTTCACTTAACCCAGGTTCTCCCTGCTGCTATTAATAGTGCGCCTGGTACCAATGGTGTCGTGTCTATCGTACTACTGTACTATTGTTCGTGTTTTCCCTCGTGTTATATTCCAGTTAGTGTTGTTGCCTGCTTTCGTGGTGTAAAAGTTTTCGTCGTTCACCTTCAACCTGCAGCGAGTCGTCAAAATTCGTCATCTCTTAACCCTTCTGGCACGGCAGTCCCGTTTTGGGGACACACCACTCAAATTCCAAGTAGTTTGTCCCAAAACGAAACTGCAGCTTTAAATTTCTCGCAAATCAGGTTCGGTTGATATGCATTGCGCCGCATGGCCGCATGCTACATGCATTTCAGGTTTTTTGTTTCGGTACGTGAGTCATTTATTGGGGGTGATATTGTTTTTTCCTATCAACAGCTCGTCCTCAAGGATATTTGTGTTCCCACAAAGATTGTAATGGTGTACAGCACGATGTGTATATCGTATACCAAGTTGCAGATGCCACGAAACACCGCTCACGAGGTGTGAAGTTCGTTTCTCTCATCCATAGGTCCTACGCCATACCACCCTCTCCTCCAGTAGCGACTACCCTAACTGTATCAGAACTGGTGGGCCCGTTCTAAGGTGCCTACTATTATTCCTGTAAGAAGGCAGAGATAAAAACGAGAAGTAGCCGTTCACATAATACTACAGCTAGCTGTTATCAAGTTTCCGTAGTGCCCAATAAAATGTCCGCGAGGACTGCTGCTGCTGTGGAACTGTGGATGTGGTGTATGTCACATAATATCCTGTCGACTCTGTGGCCTGCCACTACTATTAATATAGGGGAACGAGGTATTACATAGCCCTAGCGCACATGTATACCCTGGTAGGATATGGAGAGTCAATGTGCGGGCGAAAGTCTATGGTATTGCACAAGCAAGTGGGTGGGGAAAAGCGGGGTTGGATTTTCATTGCCGTGGATATACCTGGTACCTGGTACGGGGTACCACTTTGTCCCCACCTGTGAGACACGGTTTTTTTAGAGCCGCGGTCCCGTTTTGGGGACAAACTACTTGAATTTTGAATGGTTTGTCCTCAAAACGAGACTGCGGTTCTAAAAGGGTTAATAAGAGATAGTTCTAACCGTCGTGAATTTTGAGGCCAGAGTCATACTCCGTTTTTTTGGTGTATATTCGGAACGCGTTCAGGGCCGACTAGAAACATCTACTACCTGGTACGCTATATTTGTTGGTACACCCGTTACTGCTGTTTTTTTACCTGGTACCTGGTACCTGGTATCTATGTACTGTATGTATACCTGGTATATATTTGACCCACCGTCCTTCTATAAGCCTACAGAAGCAGTTGGTTTCAGGTTACTGCATGAAATTGATGGTGTGGTTGCTACACTGTACAAGCGCCATACGTTTTGTCAGATGTTAGATCATAGAGTTATATAGGTACTGTAGTTATCAAATGGTTACCAGTCTATTGGGATCAAATTATTATTTGATCGAACGCGCAGACAGCGGATTTCCTGTGGTTTTTGTTGTTGTCTTCACATTAAATCGTCCTTCCTACCCAGCTTCATCAGTACACCCAGTGTCCGTCCTGATTCCCTATCCTAGAGAGAGACTGATTATGTGATCACAGACTGTGAGACAGAGGAAAACCAAGAAAAAAAACAAATAGCAAATTCAAGTGTCAAGGAAGTGAAGTGTCAGCGCACCGGGTACGAGAACACAACAACACAAGCCAGACCGGAAAAAAAGAGCAAAAGACAATAGGAACAAAGTCAAAAAAACAAAAAAAAATGTTTCTGGTATATATAGGACATTTAATATATACAAATATATGCCTGTATCTGAGTACAAGGCAGCAGTTCGCGTAGTACCAGGTATTTAGTATCAGATACACACACAAATTTTTGTTCCTCCCCTCAACACGCGTGTCATCCTGCGTGGAATCACGGAAATTTATTCATTTGTATAATTTTCCTAATATTATTATGTTTAAATTTCCTCAACACAGATATACACAGACGGTCCCTGAATTCTGCAGCCTAAAAACGGCCGAAGCCCGCCTGCGACTTCCCACATGTATGTCCGTAATGTGGGTAAACGGAGGCCGTCCGCAAAAAAGGCGATCGTACTGCCAAAGAAAAGGGTGAAAGGTGTTATTTCTTCGGGTCAGGGGACGTTCTTGTCTCGTTATTCATGACGCTTGCCGTGACGTTACCACCATAGCTTCCTCATCGTTGCTATGGGCAGACATCCTCCTTATGATTTCCTTTGTTGCTATGCTTGCTTCCGACGCCTGCCCACGAAAAGCAATAACACCGCGGTTGTACTGCCAAACTTTACCCTGAACCCGTACAAAAACAGAAAAAAATTGAAGAAGGCCTCTATCTGACCCGCACGTGACACACAAGTAAGTAAGGTTGATTGGAGTGCTATACCTGGTATGCTGCAAGTACCCGGTGCGACCGATCAACATATATATGCTGCAAGGGAACGCTTGCTTGTAGACAGGTTTAAAGTTGGCACAGAAGGGAGGTAGACTTGGTCCATCATGGGTTTCCTTTTGTTTCCGAGGTTTTCTTTTTTCTAGGAAAGTGATGAGTGATCAATGTTGAAGATCACATGCTGCACATTGTCGGATGGCAACAGGCAAGGCAAATAATAATAATAATAATATTGATAATAATAATAATAATAATAATAATAATAATAATAATAATTAATAATAATAATAATAATACTAATAAGAATAATAATAATAATAATAATAATAATAATATTAATAATAATAAAAAAATAACAATAATAATTAAAAAAATAATAATAATAATAATAATTAAAAAAATAATAAATATAATAATGATAATAATAATAACAATAATAATAATAATTATAATAACAATAAAATTATATATAATAAAAATAATAATAATAATAATAATAATAATAATAATAATAATAATAATAATAATACTAATAATAATAATAATTATAGTGATTTTATTATTTAACAATAATACTAATAATAATATTGAAACATAGATGCCACCGTTTTTCCCAAATAAAACCCGAACGCGTAGTACTACACAATTTAACTGGACACAAAAGTCTAGTCGGAACATAAATGTTTTCACATGCATGTATGTATGCAGGCATGCGTGTTGAAACTATTAATATTAAGACTAGCAATAATAGGAGTAAGAATTTACTTTGAAAGTCAGCGTGACGGGTTAAACATAGATAGGCTTGGCGGGGTAAGGTAGGCCGTCAACCAAAATCTCTGGTCACGCGAGGAGACTGCTGTGTGATAAATCACGTACTGTACTGGTAGCTCGCAAAACCGTGAATGAGTATGGAGCAGTCAATGAACACCTTCAACTCGGTATCGACTACACTCGGCTGTGCTGTGCTGTGCTCCATCGTACTCAGCATCGACCACACAACAAACTGGTCCAATAACTCACAGCTGCTGTATTTGAATTTGCCGCGCCTCGTCTGGGCACTGCGCGACCTTGCTTGGTGGAGGCCGCGCCCGGCACGGTCTGGATCGGGGATCACGATGAGAGGGAGTTTCGGGCGGAAAGAAAGGTGCACCTCATCGTGCGCTAACCCGAAAACACAGCGAAAAAAAAACGTAAAACTAAAGAAAGGGTGAGAAAAGCGCTCACAAGACAGCACCAACACTACTATCGTAACGATATAATACCAGGTACCAGGTATATATTTGTGTGTGTACCGCTAACAACTGCTTTTGTTGTACGAGTAGTACTTGGTTCCAGTTTGCGTCGCTGAAATGACGCAAGTCCCGTTAAATATCTGGCAGTACGGAAATAATGCATCACCCATCATGTTTTTTTACGAACGAACGTTCATTTCTACCCGGAATCACAAACTGAGACCACAGCAGTGTCCACTTTGCGGCTCGACGCCCGGATTTTTTTATTATGATACATGGTACATTATACGACTAAATTAATAATGCACCTGGTACCTGGAAGGATCCTATATATACCTGGTATTGCTTTATTCGAATAAATATATGGTGCACGCATGCAGCTGAACGACGGTAACAAGAACAGCCATGTATGTGCGGTGTGTGTGCCGTATACGCGGCAATGAATCAGAAGCAGGGCGAGCAGCAACAACACCCGAAGTGCACAATATCGCCTTTCTCATGTCGCCGGGCTGCACAATATCAGATGCGCTCGCTGGTGAAGAAACCAGGCTACTAGTACGGGGGACCATAGTTAATAGAACCTATGGTGTACATAAAAACCTATATATTTAACCATTTTTACTAACAATATTTGGTCCTATTAACTATGGTCCCCCGTAATACTCCTTTTTCAACAAACTAATCCGCATGATGAGGTGCCACGCCCGAAAGTCTAACTCGCTTGACCGCCTTACAACCCATTTTTTGGGGGATAATATTGTGGTTGAAAGGGTGTACATGGTAGAGAAGGATATGATATAGTATTGGGGTTGAGGACAGGGGTTTGTTTGTGAAGACTTGACCAAAGTATGTATTGCGTCCCGCGTGTTCCAACCTGGTCGACAGGTTATTACCTTTTTTTTTGCGCTGTGTGTGGCCTCGACCTACCCGTCACTATAATATGCACTGAACCCGTCGTGATGTATATACATTATAGATGTGTATATATATAATATATATATATATACCTTGTATATATTTATTCAGTATATACCCGCTTTTAAAATGTATTTTGTTCAGTTGACAGATGAAACGCAGGTTGAGCCCGGCGTGCAACAATTCCACCCATAACGCTCTCTAGGTCGTTGCTAAAACCGTTTATGTACGGGTTGCTGTTTTAGACAGTGCTGAGAGTGTTCACCTTGCCAGGCGTCAAATCCGGTTAAGGAAAGGGCGTCAGCCACCGGGGGGACAAATAAATACGTTAGACATCCCCTGTTTTGAGACCTCCAAACGGTGTTCGTAGTCCTTCGGTGAATGCCACCATCAACCAACAGAAAGACAACGCCGTTTATCGCCGGGACCTCCACAGAGTGAAGGGAACCGAAGATATATGACATTGTGATTGCGTTTGGTATACGAGAGAATTTGATCCCTTCGGCGAGGTGATGCGTTGATTTCCAAATATTGAACGGGGGGGTTTCAACTCTACCTGGGTGAGAATTTGCGGTCGGTCAGCAGCAGGAGGCCACTTCAATCCCCTAGTGTATTAGGTATGCGATCTAACCTACGACGCAGTGTTCCAAAAAATACCCCCGTTTAGCGACACAAAAACAAGACACATTATACTGTAATACAAGGGGAAACAAATGATGCAGCGGGGCCTTTGATAGTTTCCGGTATTCCACAGAGTGAGAGGGCCAGAGCATTTGTTTTTATTCCGGCTACCAGGCATGTGGTGTGTAGTGGCCGTTCCCATACGTCAGCAGGTTAATACCGTTTGTAGGGCTCCTACCGCTGTACATCATGTATGAGTGAATGCCACGTTAGCAAATCAAGGAAGGCATACAAATAAACCAGTTCGACAAAGAACACCGGTGTGCCATGTTATTATGCCGTTTGTTACACCTTAGGCTTTTATTGCTCGTGGTTCTTTACTTCAAACAGTTGCTGCGGCAACAGTCCGGAGTCTACGTGCTGCGATGGTATTTTTACCGCTGCAGCAACCCTGGTTTCTGGCAACTGGTTTCCGGGTCAAGAACTCCTGCATCGGTGTTTCGAGAGCTCCTTCAGCTACCTGACAATGTTTAGGTTTACGTTGACTATTTTATCTTGGCTGCGGATTGGGAGACAAGCAGAGTACGGTATGCTTGTTGACGTCGCGAAGCTCTGTATTTCATGAATACGGGAGCACCCTGTGCAGCACTACCAGGTGTGTCAGAGTTGTGCTTACATTACATGGAGCGCGTCATAATGATCCTTCATTGAAGCTAACGTACGGTAGATTAGCAATCCCCGACAAACTACGGAGGGGGGGCTGGGACGCGTCTACTTAGACAACTCTCGCGCACGTCAAATTTGAGATGGACTACGCGACTACGACTACAACAATAGTACGGCCGCATCAACACGATTGAACCCACTTCTGCCTTTTGCAGATACGTTTAGAAGATATTGGACCTAGAGTCCCCCCCCCCCCCATTTTACCATTGGACACCCCCGCAGTACGTTAGCCCACTCACAGCTCCCATCGTCTCTTCTACCCCTCAAGGAATCGTGGCGCGAGAGTGCCTGTCAAAGACGATCGCCTCAGTTCGCACAAAAAGAGATTGCGATTCTTCCGCCTTTGCTGTACCCGTTCTTGCATTTCGAAGTTGTTGTAGAACCACTGGATGACTCTTCTACACAAGTCCCCACCGACATCGAGGTAGCTGCAAGCAGTTGTTGTGTAAAACACAGGTTGGCCATGACCTAACGGCATGGACTGCAGGCGATCGAGTCGTATTTGGAAAGCGTGGAAGCCGCACCGGGTTTGTCGGTATTGATGCTCTCTACGTCAAAAACACCCGGTGGAGGGTCGGCAATGCGTCCGGTTTTCCAGGAGTCCGACGAATATGTGGGCGTATGCATGGAAACGTGTTTGGGTTAAATGCCGGGTTTACTCGGTATATCGCGGGAAGTAGCCAAAGACATACATCTCGATGAGTGGCCGCGGAAGATTTCGCAGGCTCGGGAGATATGTGATGAGAAAGTGGATCCCGATACCCGAAGCATACAACAAACAACACCCAATCCCAAATAATGTTCGGACTATATTGGGTAGTCACTTACAATAGTGGAAAGAGCCACGAGAGTACGAAAACATATTTGGTATAATAGGGATAAACCTATCCCAGCCTTTGTTCCATTGTGGATGAGTTTGTTGGACAAACTTGCACCCTACCTTGGGGTTAACCTTGAAACGGATACTGTTGCGCAATGTCATATTTTGGGTTGAATCCATGATGGGAGACGAAAACTGGTCGGCGCGGGTAGGTAGTTGGGCCCTGAGCGCTGGACCGACGACGACATGCGACAGAAATAATTGCCGTCGTCATATATAATTAATGGTTACGTTATGTACGTCGAACTAAACAATCACTACCGAATGTAAAACCAGTTATGATACACACTAAGGACACGGAAAACCCGGAGTTTATCTGCTACAGCCTACATTCAATCCAGTGTTTATAAAATTCGAAAATATCGGGAGAGAAAAATGACCGATACGGGTGATGAACGGTTTGACTCTCTGCAGGCAAAACGCACAAATTGGCGGCATCGTGGCCGGGAATCTATGGATTCGAAGCATGTTGGATTACATGTGACTAGTTGTTGACAACGAACTCGACACAGTGCCCAACGTCTGAGGCATACCAGGTCAGCAAAGTAACTTAATCCTACCTTGTCTATCTTCTTGTCAGTGATTTTAACCGGGTTCGGTCCGAGGCGACAACTACCACCAATTGAATTATTAGAACCTGGCGCGTGTCCTTACCACTTTGATCAGATACTACCACAGGCCACACCGCCAAACTGCGCATACCCATCTCGCCACACTTACAAGAGTGGGCACGACTCAACATGTAATGTGTGAAGTTTGTACGAACTGCGATCAAGAATTTCACTTTTGACGGAAATAACGGCGTGGTCGATTTAATAGAAATCAGTTACTTCGGACACACGTGCCACTCGCCGCCCATGGCTCCAAGTTATTTGGCAGACCTCTGCGAGGGCAACTTCGTGTTGCACGTGTTATATATATTACGTGGGATGCAGCGCCGACAAAAACAATGATATTATCCACATGGATGACCCAACATATTCTACATGATGATGAGTAGCTCGTGAGCTTTCCACAAACGCGGAATGAACGACTTGTGTACGCCTCGAGTGGGACAATGTAGATACCTCAATGTCCGTGCTAGTAGGACGGTCGATGGGCTCGTTCGGTGGCCTGCTTTCTGACTAGATTTGCCAGGCCATGTATACAGCACTGAACGAATATATATTCCACACTTTTCTTTACTTGAGGCAAACTACACAAGTCACTACTGTACATAGTAAATATACATGTCCACACACTACTTTTCTGCCGCACATATACAATTGTCGATACCGTGGTGAGTACTGCTACAGGTACTGAAACACACTGACCTAATCAGTATACTGGTTCATCAATCTGATCCCTGCAGGAGATAAGCATGCATTTCAGCTGAAAATTGAGCCATAAGGACGTCGTACGCCCCGGGGGCGGGGGACGGGTCAGCTCTACCCAAAGAAGCTCACTTCTCAAGAACAACTCCAACGGTTTCTAAGAAAGAGGCCTTTCCTTTCTAACGCATGTGTGATTCTGAAGTTGAACGTCGGCCAACGCAAGTGTGGCAAACATACAGAAGGCCGCAGCTTCAAAACGTCCAACAGTCGTACTTGACCCTCGCGATTATATCGATCACTGTATATGTAAAACAACGTCAGCGACTGCTGTAGTACACTCAGTCTGTTACACATTTCCAAAGCACAACCTGTCACCTTTCTCGTCACGTCGCTTAAAGGTAGTGGCTTACGCGGAAGTATCCTGAAACAAAAGCTTCAACAATTTCGTTGAAACCCACCCGCATTGAATGTCGACAGCGGGTCAGAGGCAGAAGGTGTTGAATTCACCTGCTAACCTAGTCCAGCGATCGTCTTCGACACATCGGGGCATATTAATAGCGTTTACATAAATGTTACAGTTCTGCCACCCTTGCCGAGATGTGAGAGTTGACGTTCCTACACCCCGTATTCGATCTCGGTCGCCGAACACTACACAACTGATCGCGATGGGGGATCAACCCCCTACTATTGACAACGTTCCCACTGGAAACCCGTGGAGATTGCGTCGATGCAGCCTGCACAGTGCGACCCCGACAGGGGTTTGACACCGTCCTCGTGAGTGGTACAGTACCCGTGTGCCCCCGTTCGACATGTTAGCACAGGTCAGCCCCCATGAACGCCTCTCCGCTGCACCGCTGGTTGTCGACGAAGAATGACCCGTCGGGTTCGAGTCTGATCGTCTGGCCGGACATGAGACGGAACTCGTAACCCTCGTTCTCTGGGAATGCCACGGCCTCCTGCAACGTAAGATCGAAAAATACGTGGAAGAAGAGTGAGTATCACACCAATCTATTCATGGTTTTGATGTCGATCGATTATGTTTGAAGGTTCAGTGATTTAGCGAGGAACAGTAAATCTCGAGCGAGAAAGAGATAGAGCGCCGCCAGATCAACGCCTACGTTAGGGGCTTCAGTACTGTGTGCCCGTCGACTATGGTTGAGCTTGTCATGACGAACGAAGGTCCATATCGACGACTATCGCGCGCGATAATTCTGTGAATTGTTGTCCCTTTCTATTTGGTGGATGGTGTGTACCAGCTCGAGTTCACATTGATCAAAGTCCCAAACATACTTGCGTTCGTAGAATGCCCAAACAATACCTGAATGAGGATAACTACAAACTAGCTTATGCACCGCATGATCAACGGGAACAGCGGTGAAACAGTTCATGAGTAGCAGCAGCTAGAGTCACCAGCAAAACTGAATATTTGTACCAGAGCAATGATTATTTTTGCATATTCCTGTTCATATATATGTAGGATGTAAGGTATCCCTTTTTTTGTGAGTAGACGTCCTATGTGCGTGCGCTCTCTCACCTGCTGCAGTATCCGCACACCGGCCATCTCGCCGAGGAGCAACCCTTCCTGGCCGTCCATCCTCCAGTGAATACCCATCATCTGCCTGCATATTATCAGAGCAAGCAGAACACGAGTAACGTCCGTTAAGGTAAATTCGATTCATGGCACATAATGCCACACACGGAGTACGAAATATTTGACGACAGAAAGCCTTGAAAAAGACGCAGAGGAATCGGAAGGGTTCAATTGCTCGAACTGAACTCGTCCACTCATCTCGTACCTGCCGAATGCCACGTTGACGGCCAATTTGTTGATCTCTCCCTCGTACGTCAGGCATTCGTCGCCGGTGTAGGGCAGAAGGGTCAACCCTTCGTCGTCCGGGACCACGGGGTCGCTAAAGCACGAAGCGCCACGCTCCAGTCCGACAAGAGCCTGCCGGATATGGGGGCAAGTCGCAACAGGAATAATGAGAACAATGTCGAGCTCAGTACATACTTTTGTTTTCTCTTGGCGCTGAGTGGAGCAGCTAGGTTAATCTCGCGCTAGCTCCATGATTTCCAGCTTGATCACCGGCGGGCTGAATAGTGACGACGCGAGGCCAGTAGCTGTAGTGGTATCGGAACACTGCAACGATTGCTGGTTTTTCAAGTGGTTGGCGCATCGGTTCAACCTTAACGGTTTCAAACACACGACGACACCGCGATGTCTCGGCGACGTCGTAAATCGCCAACTACACAGGCGGATCACGTGAATGTCACGCAATTCCGACCTCGTACTATTAACGCTGGTGCCGCTACGATGTCGACTACAACGCACGATATTTAATGTGCATGCGAGATAGGATATGCCCTGGTGCTGAACAGGATACTTGCATTACGTTAGCCGAACCCTTAACACACATTTTGCAGTCGACGGCCGAGACTTGATGTCGATAGCAACAGCTGGCCGGTTGGTACTGGCTGACGAAGCTGTGAGGCTACTGTGCGTGCGTTCTTTACCGTTGTGGGCGATGCAATCGTGGAGTTTTATCGACGATTTTGCCAAACCTCCTGGGGAGAGACTATGAATGTGTTTCCATCACAGACGAAAACGGAAAAAAGAGCAAATAATATTAAGTAATGCATTGCAAAAACAGCAAACCCGATGGTATATACTTCAATCATTTCAGAGTATGCTGCTGAGAACCAGTGCCTAGAATTAAAAGTGTCATTCCTCTTTTGCGGTTCAGTTCGAGCTTCAATCCCGTCGGCTGCGTCCTCACCCAACAAGCATACACAGAAATATACATAGCTGCCGCTATATCACTGTTGATCAAACCACTTGATGTGCGCATAAACCAAACGGCTTACCTTGAGTACCGTGGCGAAGGCGCCGTTCTGGACAGCGTGCCCAGAGGGGTACGAAGGGTGAGTTGGTGACCCCTCGTTAACGGCCTGTGAAAACATAGCGCATCCGGCGGGGATGGTCAACAATATGAAGCACATCATTGAGCGGATATTGAACTCATATTCAGTCGAGAGGTCTGTTCAGTCGACGTTTGAATGTTTGCGGTATACGCCGTCTATCATCTCGTCGAAGGCTATCCTTTCGAATACTGAACTTCAGGGTATTTACGCAGAGCCCGTCGGTGGCACGAAGTAGTAATGCCCAGTACAGTTTAGTGCCCGCTAGGACTATTCGAACATGTATGGACGTTCGCGTCCCGAACCATTTGAGACACGAGTCGAGCACATATCGATCACATCAAACATGCTACGAACGACAAACACTTCGTCGGAAACACTATGTGGACGCAGGCAATCTCAGCCAGAGTTTGAATGCGCCATATGCTGGTCGAATTCGAAACTCACCTGGGGGAGAAGGAATGTGCGCGGGCGCCTGCGCCTCTGCCCGGTGATCTCCCTGTTGCGTCGTGCCACCCTCCTTAGCAACCGCCTGTTGTTGAGAAGCGAGTCGGGGAATTCTACATCGAGGTCGCCGTTTAGGACGTTGTGGATAGTTCCACCGACGGCCTGTCGCGTCCCACGACCCAACACACACGACAAGACGAAGTGGGAAGGAGCAGGTGTTGTTGGGGACAGAGTGAACCACTATTTACGTTGCAGCCGAAAACATCACACGCAGACAAACAGGTTCAAGCTTACAATCCTAGCGTGTCCGGAAGACAGCTTGGATTCGTACATAATACTCGTATGGTCTGCAACGGCATGATAGTGAATCTAGACTCAAGCGACGAGGTTCGCGCTACGACAAGGGGTAGCTAGTTCTAGCAAAAAAAAATGTCTGCCCGACGGGGGTTGTCGCAAGGGGATCTGCACGATACTGCTGTAACACCGGGAATGATTTTCGTTCGTTTTCGATACGTACTTTGGCTACAGGATGATTCGCAATTTGAACATTCATGTTTTATCAAAATCCCGTTTTCGGTGAGGCTATAAAGGAGGGCCTAACAAACCCAAGGCGTGACCATACTGTAGCATCCATTCCAATTCCGATCGATATTATCAGCCACTGTGGGCAACGCATTCAAACCTCACCTCCGGACGAGCAAACAAGTGAACGTTCCACTTCTGATACCATGAGGCCCTCTGAGCCAGCTCCCCGGTTCCGACAAGCCTCATAATGTGGGAGATGCCGTAGTTGACGAAGCCGACTTGGCGGCCGCTTTCCGTGTACGGACCGTTGAAACCAGGACGGCTGATGGCTCCTTCTTCGATAAGAATCAGTGCAGCTCGGTACGCCTCCCTGCACAGCGCAACGTTTAGTCGTCGAATGGTTACATGTGAATCCTGTTTCAATGTAAATACAGCTTGTCAAATATGCATTAGGTACTGGATTTCATGCGAGATGATCAGCACGTTGACGAAACGCCAGGGCATGTGGTTGTTGACATCGTTCAAAGTAGTCGTCGGTGGGCAGGTGCAATGCGATGCTGAAATTTGTGACTGTCGCGACATCCGAAGAAACGGTTGCGCGATAGTTTATCCCAAGGCTTCATTTTTCATATTATGGTATGCAACATGAACCATATTTGCTATTCTCACGTGTTGATGGTATCGGTAGCTGACGTGGTCGCAAGGTCGCGGGCGCTCCGGATGTATCGCTTCACGGGGTCTACCTCCTCCGGCGAGTCAGGCTTGCCACCGTTCTGGAGATTTTTCAAAGGGGCGAGGAAAGAGTTGGACGTTATGGCCAGAAAGGAGATCGGAACTACCCATATCATCGTCCCCCCGCAGCATTCGAGATTTCCGAACGCATGTAGCACGTGAGCGGCCTACGACCTGCACTTTTAATGGTCATAGCGTTGTGAAAAGCTATCTGTCGGCGTTCAATGTGTACTCCATTAAGCATGTACAAGCTTAGAGTGCCGGCAGGTAAGCAGACGTCAGCCTTGATCTGCGTATTTCACGGAAGTATCGAATATTGAAATACGGTTCAACGATCGTACGTCGCTAGATGCGTACAATCCATACCGTACAATAAATGGACTTGTTACACAACTCTGGATTGTATCACGCGGGGTGCTCGGACTCTTTCTTGGAATACTCTAAGGAGCAGACCCATAAAAAAATCGAAAATGAATGCCTTAATCAAGTCTTATGAGCGGTATTCCATGGCGTACGCGTCTTTTATATTTGCGGTCGGTACATTATGATGGCTTCGCTAACCTGTATGAAGAGCCATTCGTCGTAGTCGGCCATGTAGTCTACTCCCGGTGCGAACGTCGTCAGCTGAGCTTTCGCAGTGATGGAGTCGATGGTGAAGTCCTTGACCAATAGCTGGTGTAGCCCAAACAGCAGGAAGCGACACCAGCGTCGAAGGACGGTATTGATCAGCAGGGTAAACCCTTCACGCGTCAAAGGCGTCCTCCTTATCATATATCAAGTAGAAACTACTCAGCACAGGGAAACGGCGAATGGGATACCACAGTCAATACATCGCAAGCAAGCAAAAAGAAACCAGCTGTGTGCCGGCATACATGCAGGGTTTGTAGGCTTCCTGGTGCAATCATCCACGTCGCACACTGTGCAACGACGAACCGGTGTCTGAAACGTTAGAGGAAAGTGCGTAAAACGCCCAATACGGAAGCAGGCAAGCTGGTGGCAAAGGCATGAACGGCAGCAAACGCTGAACCAGATGTCACACAGCACCTGAGAAACGAAGGGTCCCGTCTCGACTCCGAGTGCAGAAGACCGGAAGAGCTGTGTCTGTGGGTCGGCCCTGCCATCCGGCCCGACGGCCACCATATTCATATCAGCGAAACCCGGCATGGTGGCCAAGTTGTCTGTCGATTATCCGACGAGCAAATCGTATAGGCGGGTAGAGACAGTAGTCCCAATCATTAGACCAGTGTGGTGGAGTTATATTGTTTGGATAATAGGGCACCTAACAACACTTGTGTGAACAAATGTGGCAGCGCTCACAGCAGAAACCACAAAAATTACTCAGCAGGTTAAGGGGCATGCTTCCATTCGTGCAGAGCTATAACTCGCGCTCCCGCGCAGTGCAGCACTACCTACAATAAAAACCTGTTTCGAATGTGGTAGACCAGCAAATCGATTATGCAAACATGAATGCACGTATACGTGTACCATGGAGTACAATCCAAACACCACAACCCCTGGCTTGGTAAAGGGGAAGGATCTCTCTTGGTCTCACCCAACTTTCGATTTCTCTGCCCCCGCGACGTCATCTCTTTGAGCAGAGAAACCAGACGGAACAACATCTTGAGGTACAGTCGTCTCAACGTGCAGGGAAGATACATCTTACCACAAGCTCCAACCGAATGTGTGCGTGTTACCTGCTGCCTCCACAGTTATCCGGTCTTCTCCATACTGGGAGAAAGGTACGTCCCTCGCCAAGGCCATCCAGTACAGTTCAGCCATTTGAGCAGCCTGTGGTAGCATGGACACATCAAGTTCGACCCGGTACGGGGGTGTCTCAAATGTAGTCCAATCCAACGCATATGGAACACGATTGTGCGAGGCAGATGACACAAGGTTGACAAGGCGCTACGTCGACATGAAAGAAACAACGGTATTGGTGAGGTACACCATCGACACGATCCTTTACCGCAACGTTTTGCGTAATATCCCTTCATCAAGCTTCTACGGTGTCTAGCATCATAAATATCTACGACTTACCAGGTCCTCAGAGTTGAGCAGTGACGCGCTGGGGATAGTCAAAGCGGGGCTGTGGGGAACATCCGCAGTTCACGAGCGGCGATGAGCGCAGGTCCAAGGACGAAGGCGAAGCAAATTGAAGCAGTACACGAGGTAAGGTGCCGACATCGTGGCCGTCGTCGAGCACGGCATGAAGCCGATGGCGCGGGCGAGAATTGTCCACAGGAGATATTTGGACGAACCGACCGGTGGAATTTTTCCAGGGGAATTGAAGCGAAGATTCCAACGCGGTGCAGGACGGACACAATACAAGGGATAATGAAGCGCACGAGGGTGGCGGTAAAGGTGCCAAGCGGTATGGTAGCCGGTTAGTGTTGATTAATGCCGCCGTGGAATACCATATTGCCCGCAACGCTACCAGGGAATGCATTGTATACTTCACGGCCTGCACAATCAACGCCAAACCTGTTGGGGCCGAGAAAGTGTACGACATACGTAATATGTCGACTGGTGACGTTTTAAACATGGTGTCCTTGCGTTGCAAATATTGTACTTGTGGTCGGCCGCGGTCGAACCCTACGATAGCTATCGCCACTGTTAAAAGGTGTGTCGTTGACTTCATGACCGAGTACGATACCGCTGTATATGTTGTCGGCGATCATAGTAGTAGGTTGGTCGTGTCATAATAAGCAGATCGCCTAAAATATTCCGTCGTCTCGTTCAGCGTGACAGACCAATTAAGCGTACTCCACGTTGCTGAACAATGACGTACCCGGACGCTCCTGCCATGTCTACGGCGATACCCCCGAGGGGGTTGACCAGGAAGCCGTCGTCGTCCCCGGCCGGCACCAGCTCGCATGTGTCAAAATCTCCTTCGGCAACGCACTCGATAAGAGCGTCAAAAGCCTCGGTGTCCACCTGGAATATAGCAGGATTATCGAGACAGCATTTAAACAACGGATCACGCGTAAGTAAGCAAACACGAGGGTAAGTTGGTACCATTCCGCATTAAAGGCAATGTAGCCATGCTTTGGTACACATGTTATGAATTGTGGAAAGCGTCCGGGATATACTATTCTGCTGTCCTCGAACAGATATTTGGTTGCCAGAATTGATCTGTCATGGCCGTGCGCTAAAAACATTTCGGGGTTCATGTGCAGCCCGACATTGCGCTCGGAAGTATCGCTTTATCTGCCGTTTCGATATACAGGGTATTTCAGCTCGCCGCCGTTACTTCAATGTTGAATTCGACATAATACCACCCCGATCGAAAAGGGCCCAATGATATACACAGACAACGTGCATTTGTCAGCTTGTGTAGTCACTGTATTAGCATCGCCCTGTTCCAGAACTATCGGAATGGGTTTCGTCTGTTCACATGGGGAACGTCACGGGCAGCGTTGATCATTGGAGATCGGTACAAATGCCTGTCGTTGAGTGGGGTATAGGCTTACCGCTTCATGCGGATTCATGTCGTTTTCAAGACGAGATTCTCCTGTTAGTGCAATAGAACGGCACATATTTGAGACTTTGTTTCGGAACAACTACAAAAGCTACCTCATCGTAGAGTCGCAGCCCAATGAACACTGCCATAGGTTACTGTAAAGGTCGGCCGGATGCCATGAAGGAAAAAACAAATTCGATATGAAACTATATTTGGTAGCCCCACCGGTTGAGTGGGACCTTCCTCCAACATGATTTGGGTCAAAACGGAACACATTAATATGGCAATCTTTCGCAGTTCCTTGTACTACTTCCTATGTATATATGGAGAGTACCTTCTACATTCAACAAACTGGTATGCTCGCAAACGATATGTGGAGCCCCACCAGCGCAAACTGGCACGATTTCTTCAATCCACACCACATTATACACCGTTAGTCTTTCGAGTCGAACGCGGCGAACGAAAACACCTTTAAAGTCGGTTTCACCTGTCCTAGGCTGTCGTGCGGCAGCGACTTGTGGAACGTGGCGGCGGATGACAGGTCCCCATTGTTTTCGTGGAGAGTGCCGACCGATGCTGCGAACTCGGTTTCGGCCCACTCAGTCCGCTGGGTAAGCGCGCTGGCAGCTCGTTCTGCAGGCTATTCATCACAAGGCATGGTAACGAATGTGATACGAACGGAAAGGGGAACGGTCAGGGACACAATGATCATGAAAACGACATATTCTGCCTGTAACTATCAAGAGACGCCGTCTGTGACCGCCGCAACGCGCAAGGTCAATCGGGCTATCGCTGGGGTTGAGGCTGGTTGCGAGCAATGCTACTATTAACCCCTAGTTTCAACTTTGTGGATCAGCTATAAACCATGGCACACAACGTGTCTTGTAATGTAATTTGGAATGTCGCCGACGTTCGACCGGGCTGCGCCCGCAGCTTCACAGTATTGAAGCCTCTCCGAAACAAAAGCGACCTGTACTTGGTACGTCCATCGAGACAGTAATGGCAGTATCATGCTATACAGACATCCCTTTCGAGAATGCATTCCTACTGCAGACAAAGCCCATTGTTCTGAATAAGCGGTCGTCTCTCCACCCGACCCTATACCCGAAGGTTACTGGAAAACGCCGCACACATAGCCATTGCCGGCACTCACGGTGCCAGTGGGATCAAGAGCATCATCGTTCACGACCGGGGGGGGTGGGCGTCGGCGGCGTCCACTAGCTTGAAGACGACGCGAAGGAGTGTCGTCTACAGCGTTCATCGATGGGGACCCAGCATCATCCACACCGATAATTGACCCGTGGTCAGCGGGCTCTTGTCCCACCGATTCTGCGCGAGCTCCGGAGAACACGCCGAAGGCGATGACGGCCACAGCACCGGCGGATCCTGCAAGCCCCTTCATGCTGCGAGTGGATGTCGTCCTTGATGGGTTCTTGTTTCCGCTGTTATTTGATGAAAGCAGGAAACGACACGAAGTGGGATGTATTGCAACGTTTTGTGAACGGAGAGTGAGGTGAGAGACCACTTTAGAGGGCGAGGAGGGAAAAAACGTGTAGATTTTCCGTTCTTCAGGTACATTCGCACAAAACTAAAAAATGTTTGGCAGACGTGACAAGATGAGCCTGCGGCAAGAAAAACATCTGTGAGTAACGTGAGACGTGTGCATTGGCTACAAGATCACATTTACTGAAATCATCGCATGGTGAGCAACGTGTAGTCCAAGTCACCCGTAGAGTGTACTCGGAGCGCTACACAGTAAGAATCGTAGGGACACTAGTACTTTCGTGTCGTCGATGTAGGTGGCAAACACGTTCCATGGGAAATACACACAAGTGCGAAGAACTGTGAAACACGATTGACGACGGAAATTCAACCTGCCCGTCAGGTCTGGATCCGTTGCACGAACTGTATACTCGCACGCCCAAACTTAGATGTCGAGCTTGTGCCCATAAAATATGAACCTAACATCGCACAGAGACTTAACGCACATTGTTTTGCTACTGTCGACTTGTGTCCGTATCAACTTCCAGCTGAAAACAGGTACTTCACTGCACTTCCTGGCGATACGTTCCACTTTGTAGCATTCAAACGCGATCACTATGCTCGCCTGACCTGCTTGAGTTCAATATCGTGCCTCAAACGCACGTGAGGAACGAACTACATCGGTATGCAGTATTCACATGGGCCAGCATTCATCTTGCTTGGTTTTTTACACCCTGGGTATCACTCACGCTGTGAACAAGAAGCAGTGTGTAGCAGATGGATTGGTGTCCTCCTCTCGCGTGGTAGTAGGGATGCCTTTATTTGGTGTTGTAGGCAGAAGAGCGGGGGCGACTGTGGAATGACAAGGGTGGGCTGGACACCGCGCCGATCTATCGAGGGCATTCTCGGTGCATGCCGGGTGCCGTATCCGGGTACGGGCATTCTGCGGATTCTTTGACGCTTCCGGAGGTGGGGCTGCTGGTGGTCTCTGGGGCGCTTTGGAGTCTAGATCGGTTTGTGATTCCGCAAAAAAAAATCCTACGTTTCGATAGTATACTATTAATAGGGCGCATACTTCTGTAGATAATCTGCACATAGTCTGTCCGTTCGATCAGTTGCGTGGATCCTCAGGTTTGCTAAGACAGTGCGGGGGAGGACGGTCGCGCGTACCGCATCGTTGATCAATAAATCATGACCTGTATGTATCCTCAGGACCTTCGCGGACAGGATTATTCTCCTGGGATATTAAGGGACGACAATTCGGTTCGTTCGGTTCAACTCTGTGAGCGGATAGGTACGTTTGTTTGTGTGTCTGCCGATCCGCAATTGTTATTCTGGATGAGGCTGCAATATCACATTCTTGATATTTTTTTTTATACAGATCATACACACACCCCAGGAACAAAAACGTCTACAGGAAACTTCAAGGCGACAGGCGGGCGAATTTATACGATAACCAAATTTTCCGGCACACATTCGAGGCGGCAGGAGGCCATGGGCGTATGGGCTACGAAACGAGAGGTTAGGCGCGAACTTCTGAAGTTAGTTGGAGCCAAGTGTCGGCGCGTCAATAACTTGTTATTATTGTGGTGTTTCCGATATATATAAACTACACGTAACAACATAAATTGATTTTTTTCAACGCGGATCATGTAGGTATGCGTTACGTACCAATATATATGTGATATATGACTATGTGGGTGGAATATGTTTCGTCGGTATATTCTTGACGTAAATTTAAAAAGACAAAATAGAGGTATCCCGTTAAGCCTACATCACGCAAGCTTCATGTCGTTACAACGCTTTCACAAAGTATTTGCCGAAAATCGTTGCTGTCCACAGCATCAATCAGCAGTGTAATTAACAACCTGAAATCTGATAGGTTAGTGTCAACAGCACGATACTACTTTATTCTACTACTGGTCGGCATTAACCCCTTTAGAACCGCAGCCCCGTTTTGGGAACGAACTATTTTTAAAAATTGACTGGTTTGTCCACAAAACGGGACTGCGGTTCTAAAAGGGTTAAAACGGCGAAGCACAGAAAGAGGTAGGTGTGTTCCGTCTACTTCACTTGTCGTTCCTTATGATTCGTTTTTGGTTCTCAAATGGAAGCGCACTATCAAGTACTAAACTGCTGTGCTCTCATTGTATCAGCAGTAACTGTGTTGCTTGCTGTTTTTCGGTACGGGCTGGTCTTAGGACACACGAGGGAAGCCAAGTTAACCCTTTGAAGACTGCAGTCCCGTTTGGGGGACAAACCACGCTATTATTTCCATGTGTTTTCCCCAAAACGGGACGGCACAGTCCTAAAAAATATTTATGGCTCGAACATTAACGTATAATTTTTCACAAAATTATGTGAGTCATTTCGACCGCGTACCCAACCGGAGTTGTGGTTGAATGTGCTTCGGTCGAATTTTCGTTATTTTAGGTTGTTGTCGCGAAATTTGGAGCTCCTTAAACTAAATAGTTTCGTCAAATAATGAGCGAACTGAGCATGACGTCGCGGCTCGGTCTTCGACACGAACATGACGAACGCACGGGCCGAAGTCTAAGGTCTATTCAATAGAAGAGGACGTATCCATCTGTGGGGACGTTTGTACGAAAAAAAATGTTGGATTGTGAGTATCTACGATCTGAAATAAATGCGTTTTTCGGAGGGAAATTTCTGTATTTTTCACTTCGAGAATGCGCAAGAGAGGTTTCCGAGTTTTTTCCGAGGCAAATGTACATATATATATATGGTATGTATGCCTTCAACTACCTGAAACCGAGCTGTTCAGAAACTATAAATTGTCTGTTGTCCTCTTGCGGAAACCCCTTTTGATGTTGTTGCTGGGCTTTGCTCGGCTCCTGGTCACCTCATGCGTATCGAAGGCCTATACTATCGAATGCCCTCAACGAAACAACCCTGCTGTGCCACCTTCTTCCGCTGTTCAGCAGTCATCAAGTCTGTGCCAAACTTCTCTTTTCGGATACATGCTTTTGGGCGCTTTCACGGAGGAGGAGAGAATATATCATTCCGTCGTTTCCTGAGAAGCAGCAAGCACGTAGTCCCGATGCTTTATGCTATATATACCTCGTGCTCGCAAATCAGCTTCGGTTGGGACTCATTTGGCATGGCCGCATGCAGCATGCATTTATTTCTGTTTTTTGTTATACATGTTTATGTTTAATTTGTATTGAGAAAACGCTGTGTTCCTCTCAATAACTCGTCGACAAAACTGTGTTTGGGGCAATGTACTAGAATACAGCAGTACAGTATGTGTATATTATGGTCATGCCGTAAATTTTGCGTAGGGCGCTGTAATATGCCATGACGCACCGATCTCTCACGGAGCACTAATGTTTTCCCCTCTGCTCCCAGCATTAATGTTGCTGCGTTTGTTTGTCAACACACGTGTGTGTCCATCTCATAGTGTCGCACTCCAAACCACACGTACGCGTTATCCTCGAATATTCCATGAAAAGAGGGCGTCTGGTGTGCGGTCTCGAGCTCTTTGTTGTTCGAGAGTGTGAAAGCTAAAGCTCGAAAACAGCAGCAGAAAAAAAAGGTGGTGTGCCATGCAGATTTGCCAACTCCCTAGTATGTGCGCATGATGCTTTTGTGCGGTGTTGCTGTTATTTGAATACGAGAAGCGACAGTACCAATCTCTACAGCAGGGCTGGTATTTATAACACGTCAGTCGGCCGCGAATTCGATTAATAAAGCGGGTTGACCGGCAGGTTAGTATCATTTTATTATGTAAATTGAACCACTCACTTAAATCTAAATCCCTGAGCGTGCTCGGTTGGCACATCCCTGGCCTTTCAGAGCTTCCACTTCGAAACCCCCTCCTTTTACGACAACATGCCGGACCTTTCCAGCGGTTCTTTGTTTTCTCCATGTCTCTTGGCACTCTCGGTCCTTTCTTGCATTTATTTCTCTTGTTTCGTTCCACGTGCGTACGTGTACTGCGAGCACAGCACGCCGCGAGAGCCCGGCGCCGTTGCTGGTGTCAGCGGCTGCTGACGGGTAGAGAGAGGGGGGGTTGCAAGGAGCGCGGTCGCCGTCTCCGTGGCCAAGCGTTGGGTGTGCTTCGGCATGTGTGATTTTGGATAGAGTATGAGGGGACGGGGATTTTTTTTTTTTTTCCATTCATTTTCTTCGGTTTAATTTTCATTGTTTTTGCGGTGCTGCTGTGCCGTGCTGTGCTTTCTCTTTCCATGTCGAAAGAGGACAAGGCTGTATGCCGTACTGCAGTACATACAGCAAGCATGTCCAAAGAGAAAAAGAGATTACCCTATCTCGGGTATGCACGTACGTACGGCATGTGAGCGTGCTTAGAGGGCCACGTACATCCGGCAACCGCCCGCGAAGCGAAGCCTGTATGGCGCCCGAGCTGTTTTCTCCTGATGCATGGCGGCGGGACTCTTGGCACCCTCAAGTCGCCAGTTTGCAACTATTGTTCGATCGATCATTAGAAACCTATGTTGAATGATGGACCTCTGTCCTCTTAGCATTTATATTTGGTGTACTTTTCCTTCCTGAGCGAGCGTAGCGGGCGGCGCAGGCCGCCCGCGGAACAAAGCGCCTTGTACCTGCATTCACATGCAGCAGATCCAGATACCTGCTACCAATTTCCTCCAGGTAGACAGACCGAGGGAGCAAGTTTAGTCCTCACGTAGGTGCTTGGGGTGAGGTGTCGGTGTACGTCCAAGGGCTAGGTGAATCATACATGAACCACAACAGACGTTTTGTGCTGCTGCTGTATTTACTGCTGGTGCTCAATGTTTTGATAAAAACCAGAACTGGACAATACGGCAATTATTGTTAGGGTCCTCGTCTGCTGGGCTAAACGTAAAAGGTTAACCAATCGCCTACCCAATCTAAAGCCCCCCAACACAATCTTAGAATTGTTGACATTTTCAACACAAAAAAAATCAGCGGAGATTTCTTTTTTTTTTGTTGAGAGTGCCCGTCGTATCATACAGGCATTTTAGTACAAATACAGTATCCACGCAGGCACGCGGGCCGTGTGGGCCGTGCCCGGTACCGGCAGTCCAGCGAGACGGGAGGCAGAATGGACCTGGCTCTATGGCTCTTGCCCGTTGCGATTACCTGCTGCTGAGAGCGTGCGACTGGGCGACTAGCTAGGTATGACACCAATTCCTGCTGCCAGGTACCAAAATATTCTTCCCCCTTGGGTAGACTGACCCCGTTGAGGTCATGAAGGAGGTGCTTGGTTTTGGGTGTGCACCACCCGTCAATGGGCGTGGTGCAACAAATACGACAGCCGAGAGTTGTGTACTGCTCTTGCTTGCCGCTGTATGTCTGCTGCTGCTGCTGTTCCTACTTCAGAATTCTCCTGCTGAGGTTGAAATCACATGTATGTACAGCAGGGGGGAGTGTTTGAGGGTGGCGGCGAAAACAAATATCAAAGGTAGGGTGTTCCATGTCACCTACTCAGCTCGACGGGGCGGAAACCAATCCCTTGTTTTTCAGAGCCAACTCAGAGACGTCCAAATGCACCGAGCACCGACACGGTGCTCATCCGGGATCCAGACATGCGTCGTAATGTACCCACGGCCCCTTGCTTGCCCCGTAGATGAAAGCACGAGAAAGAACCCTCGGCCGCCGGAGAGCGGCATGCCTGAGTATACATTTATTTTGGGTATGTCCCGGTCCTTGTATACGCAGTGTTTAAATTCCTGGATTCCAGTTTAGAAGTGGATGATGCGGTTTGAGAAAACACTCGTATACGCTGCGAGGTGTTAAATCATATTTTTAGATAGTCCACGAAAAGTCACCAATCTTAGTATCACCCCATTTCATCGAAGACGCGGCCAGCGGATCAACTGCTCTATAGATTATATTGGAAATATGCAAATATTGTTTGTAGATATATATTAATAGCAGTATTACCGAGTATAAGGGATAATAATACACACAAGAACGTTTCTCCCATCCCTCGGGTCAACCTGCGCTTAATCTCGGAAACGTATGATTGCATTTTTTACAAGTATTACATAATAGGCACAACCGCCCCATTATATCTGCAGCTAGCTTCAGATGTCGTCTTCTATATATACGGGGTGTATATCCTGCATGAGGCCACACAAAAGCCGTAGTACACCCGATCGAAGTATCACGCATAGCTTGCAAATACAAGGTTCGATTTTTTTTTCCCCTAACACTTTTTGTGCATGAATTGTACCAGTTTATAAACCACTACTACAGTAGATACTGGTGTAGTGCACTTGTTTCCAGTTTGCGTGGCTGAAGTGACATAAATATCGTAAAGTATCTGGCAGTACGGGAGCAATGCACAACGCATCACATTTTCAACGATTGCTCACCCTACTACTGTCTCGACGCCCGGAAGCGCAAACCTGAAACCCCAGTGTCCTCTTTGCGGCTCGACGCCCCGAATTTATTGCCATGATTATAGCTGGAATCATACAAGTAAGTACTGTAATTCAAACAACTTAAATTGCACTAGGACGGAAGGAAGAATACGCAGTGTGTGCGGTGTGGACAGTGGACGCGACGATACATCAGAAACATGTCGAGCAACAACACCCGGAGTGCACATCATCGCCGTTTCTGAGACTGTTTGGGATGCGTTAGCACAGGGACCAGGCTATTCCTCTTTCGACGATATTTGACGTGAAGCGTCACTCCCGAACGCAGTCCATTGCATTATCGCCTTCCAAGCATTCTGTGCGGCTAGGAATTTAAGGGTGTATGGGATAGAGAATGCATGTGTGACAAACAAATACAGTAGTATTTGGCTGAAAAGACAGAGGTCTGTGAAGGCTTGACCGTAGAATGTATTGCGTCCGGCGGGTTCTAATCTGGTCGATAGTTTTACATATTTCTTGCATTCGTTTTGCGCCTTGGCCTCCACCTACTATCCGTCACTATGCATCGAACCCGTCGTGGGGTATACCTATACAACATATATATATATATATATGTACAGTACCCGTTTTGAGAATTTGCGAAAAGATTGACGGATACAACAAGCGGTTAAGGCTATTGTGCAACACGGTAGTATATCAAAATGCGGTCTAGTTTGTTGCTAGCACCGCTTAGGACGGGTTGCTGTTTTACACGGTGGTGAGAGGTTTCCCCTTGCGAGGCGCCTAAATAGTATAAGTGTTCGGATGTCACCATGGAAGCATGTAGACCCAGCCGGTTCCGAGCCCATCATACCGTAGTTCGTCCGCGTATGCCGACATCAAGCAACAGGAAGACCACCGTCCGTTGATCGCCGGGACCTCTGATTGGTATTAATGATACCCCACAAAAAGAGAGGACCCGACATGCTTTGGTGTGCGCTCTTTCTTCCAGGGTACCTGATCTGCTCGGCCAGGCGCTGCGTTGATTGCCAGGAAATTATCGCGGGGGTTGCAACCTTGGGTGAAAGTCTTTGACGGGACACCCGCAGGAAGCCTCTTCAGTCCAAACGTATACCAGGGATACGATTCAACCAACGACGCAGTGTTCCAACAGCAACATGTAACTGCCCTCGTTATGCGACACAATGGCAACACACGTGCTACTTCTACCGGAGGGGAAAAAATCGGTACATGGGGCCCTCTGATTGTTACCGGTTAGTTCATACAGTGAGGGGGCCGAAGGATATGCCAGATTCCACCTACTACATGGTGTATAGCGGGGGTTGCAGTACACCAGCTGGTTCATAACGTTTGTACGGAGGGCCCTTACTGTACATCATGCATTAGTGAATGTCATGTCGGGAAATCAGCAAAGGCATACCAGTTTTCCCGTTCGACAAAGAGCACCTGGTGTGGAATGTGTATCATGTGAGGCCGGGTGTTACACCGTACGTAGTAGGTGTGTACAGTCAATGTTCCGTAGTTTAAACAGGTTTCGGCGGCAACAGTTTGGAGTCTACGTGATGTAAGTATATTTTTACAGCTGTAGCAACTCAGTTTTTTAGCAACTGGTTTCTCGGTCAAGAACTCCTTCATTTGTGAGTCGAGAGCAGCTACCTCACACCTCGCCCGTTAAGTTCTACTTGGACAGCTGCCTATTGACTGCGGATTGGCAGGTACGACCATAGTACGGTATGCTTATTCACGTCGCGAGGCACGCTATTTTAAAAGTACGGGACAACTCTGTGCAGCACTACCGGATGTGCCTGAGTTGTCCTTACACTACATCGAGCGCGTCATTGTGATCCTTCACTGCAGCTAACGCACATAGGACATGCAATCCTCGACAACCTACAGAGGAGGGGCTGGGATGCGTGTACCAAGGCAAGTCTCCCGCTCCGAACATTGGAGATAGAGTAAGCGACTACGACAACAACAGTAGTATGGCCGCATCAACACGATTGAGCCCACTTCTACCTTGTTGTGCGTATACGCTTCGAAGCTCTGCGACCTAGATTATTTTCATTCTCCATTTTACCATTGCACACCCTAGCAGTACTTTTATTCCACACACAGCTCCCAGCGTCTCTTCTACCGCTCAAGAAGGAACATCTAGGGAACGTGCATGTCAAAGACGATCGCCTCAGTTCGCACACAATGAGGGATTAGGATATTTCCGCCGGTGATGTATCTGTTCTTGCGCTTCTGAGTTTTCCTAGTACCACTGGATGACTGGTCGACATAAATTCCCACATCGAGGTAGCTGTAAGCAGTTGTGTAAAACACAGGTTGGCCATGGACTAACGGCATGGACTGCAGGCGATCGAGTCGTATTTGGAAAGCGTGGAAGCCGTACCGAGTTTGTCGGCATTGATGTTCTCTACGTCAAAAACACCCGGTGGAGGGTCGGCAATGCGTCCGGCTTTTCAGGACTCCGACGAATATGTGGGCGTATGCATGGAAACATGTTTGGGTTAAATGCCGGGCTTACGCGGTATATCGCGGGAAGTAGCCAAAGCAATACACCTCGATAAGTGGCCGGGGAAATGCGCAGGTTCGGGAGATATGTGATGATGAAGTGCATCCCTATACCCGAAGCGTACAACCAAAAATTCCCAATCCCAAAAAATGTTCGGACGCTATTATTGGGTAGTCACTTACAATAGTGGAAAGAGCCACGAGGATACGAAATTAGTTGGTCTAATCGGGATACACTTATCCCAGCCTTTGTTTCATTGGGGATGAGTATGTATGACAAACTTGCGCCCTACCTCGGGGTTGACCTTGAAACGGATACTGTTGCACAATGTCATATTTTGGGTTGAATCCATGATGGGAGACGAACACTGGTCGGCGCGGGTAGGTAGTTGGGCCCTGAGCGCTGGACCGACGACGACATGCGACATAAATTGCCGTCGTCTTAATATAGAATTAATGGCTACGTTGTGTACGTCGGACTAAACGATCACTAACGAATGTAAAAACAGTTATGATACACACTAACGACACGGAAAACCCGGACTTTATCTGCTACAGCCTACATTCAATCCAGTGTTTATAAAAACAAAAATATAGGGAGAGAAAAATGACCGACACGGGTGATGTACGGTTCGACGCTCTGTTGGCATAACGCACAAATTATCAGCATCGCGGCAGGGAATCTATGGATTCGAAGCATGTTGGATTACATGTGACTAGTTGTTGACAACGAACTCGACACAGTGCCCAACGTCTGAGGCATACCAGGTCAGCAAAGTAACTTAATCCTACCTTGTCTATCTTCTTGTCAGTGATTTTAACCGGGTTCGGTCCGAGGCGACAACTATTACCAATTGAATTATTAGAACCTGGCGCGTGTCCTTACCACTTTGATCAGACACTACCACAGTCCACACCGCCAAACTGCGCATACCCATCTCGCCACACTTACAAGAGTGGGCACGACTCAACATGTGTGAAGTTTGTACGAACTGCGATCAAGAATTTCACTTTTGACGGAAATAACGGCGTGGTCGATTTAATCGAAATCAGTTACTTCGGACACACGTGCCTCTCGCCGCCCATGGCTCCAAGCTCTTAGACAGACCTCTGTGAGGTCAACTTCGTGTTGCATTTGATATTAGCCGGCTATATAATACGTGGGATGCAGCGCCGACAAAAACAATGATATTATCCACATGGATGACCCAACATATTCTACATGATGAGTAGCTCGTGAGGTTACACAAACGCGGAATGAACGACTTGTGTACGCCTCGAGTGGGACAATGTGGAGATCTCAATGTCCGTGCTAGTAGGAAGGTCGATGGGCTTGTTCGGTGGCCTGCTTTCTGACAAGATTTGCCAGGCCATGTATACAGCACTGAACGAATATATATTCCACACTTTTCTTTACTTGAGGCAAACAACACAAGTCACTAGTGTACATAGTAAATATACATGTCCACACCCTAATTTTTTGCCGCACATATACAATTGTCGACACCGTGGTGAGTACTGCTACAGGTACTGAAACACACAGACCTATTCAGTGTACTGGTTCATCAATCCGATCCCTGCAGGAGATAAGCATGCTTTCCAGATGAAAATTGAGCCACAAGGACGTTATACGCCCCGGGGGGGGGGGGGGGTCGGGTCAGCTCTACCCTAAGAAGCTCATTTCTCAAGAACAACTCCAACGGTTTCTAAGAAAGAGGCCTTTCATTTCTAACGCATGTGTGATTCTGAAGTTGAACGTCGGCCAACGCAAGTGTGGCAAACATACAGAAGGCCGCAGCTTCAAAACGTCCAACAGTCGTACTTGACCCTCGCGATTACATCGATCACTTTTTGCCAAACAACGTCAACGACTGCTGGAGTACACTCTGTCTGCTACACATTTCCAAAGCACAACCTGTCACCTTCCTCGTCACGTCGCTTAAAGGTAGTGGCTTACGCGGAAGTATCCTGAAACGAAAGCTTCAACAATTTCGTTGAAACCCACCCGCATTGAATGTCGACAGCGGGTCAGAGGCAGAAGGTGTTGAATTCACCTGCTAACCTAGTCCAGCGATCGTCTTCGACACATCGGGGCATATTAATAGCGTTTACATAAATGTTACAGTTCCGTCACCCATGCCGAGATGTGAGAGTTGACGTTCTTACACCCCGTATTCGGTCTCGGTCGCCGAACACTACACAACTGATCGCGATGGAGGATCAACCCCCTACTATTGACAACGTTCCCACTGGAAACCCGTGGAGATTGCGTCGATGCAGCCTGTACAGTGCGACCCCGACAGGCGTTTGACACCGTCCTCGTGAGTGGTACAGTATACGTGTGGCCCCGTTGGAGATGTTAGCACAGGTCAGCCCCCATGAACGCCTCTCCGCTGCACCGCTGGTTGTCGACGAAGAATGACCCGTCGGGTTCGAGTCTGATCGTCTGGCCGGACATGAGACGGAACTCGTAACCCTCGTTCTCTGGGAATGCCACGGCCTCCTGCAACATAAGATCGAAAAATATGTGGAAGAAGAGTGAGTATCACACCAATCTATTCGTGGTTTTGATGTCGATCGATTATGTTTGAAGGTTCAGTGATTTAGCGAGGAACAGTCAATCTCGTGCGAGAAAGAGATAGAGCGCCGCCAGATCAACGTCTACGTTAGGGGCTTCACTACTGTGTGCCCGTCGACTATGGTTGAGCTTGTCATGACGAACGAAGGTCCATATCGACAACGATCGCGGGCCATGATTCTGTGAATTGTTCTGCCTGTCTATTTGGTGGTGTGTACCAGCTCGAGTTCTCATTGATCAAAGTCCCAAACATACTTGCGTTCGTAGAATGCCCAAACAATACCTGAATGAGGATAACTACAAACTAGCTTATGCACAGCATCATCAACGGGAACAGCGGTGAAACAGTTCATGAGTAGCAGCAGCTAGAGTCACCAGCAAAACTGAATATTTGTACCGGAGCAATGATTATTTATGCATATTCCTGTTCATATATATGTAGGATGTAAGGTATCCCTTTTTTTGTGAGTAGACGTCCTATGTGCGTGCGCTCTCTCACCTGCTGCAGTATCCGCACACCGGCCATCTCGCCGAGGAGCAACCCTTCCTGGCCGTCCATCCTCCAGTGAATACCCATCATCTGCCTGCATATTATCAGAGCAAGCAGAACACGAGTAACGTCCGTTAAGGTAAATTCGATTCATGGCAAATAATGCCACACACGAAGTACGAAATATTTGACGAAAAAAAGCCTTGAAAAAGACGCAGAGGAATCGGAAGGGTTCAATTGCTCGAACTGAACTCGTCCACTCCTCTCGTACCTGCCGAATGCCACGTTGACGGCCAATTTGTTGATCTCTCCCTCGTACGTCAGGCATTCGTCGCCGGTGTAGGGCAGAAGGGTCAACCCTTCGTCGTCCGGGACCACGGGGTCGCTAAAGCACGAAGCGCCACGCTCCAGTCCGACAAGAGCCTGCCGGATATGGGGGCAAGTCGCAACAGGAATAATGAGAACAATGTCGAACTCAGTACATACTTTTGTTTTCTCTTGGCGCTGAGTGGAGCAGCTAGGTTGATCTCGCGCTAGCTCCATGATTTCCAGCTTGATCACCGGCGGGCTGAATAGTGACGACGCGTGGCCAGCAGCTGTAGTGGTATCGGAACACTGCAACGATTGCTGTTTTTTCACGGGGTTGGCGCATCGGTTCAACCAAACGGTTTCCAACATACGACGACACCACGATGTCTCGGCGACGTCGTAACTCGCCAACTACACAGGCGAATCACGTGAATGTCATGCAATTCCGACCTCGTACTATTAACGCTGGTGCCGCTACGATGTCGACTACAACGCACGATATTTAATGTGCATGCGAGATAGGATATGCCCTGGTGCCGAACCCTTAACACACATTTTGCAGTCGACGGCCGAGGCTTGATGTCGATAGCAACAGCTGGCCGGTTGGTACTGGCTGATGAAGCTGTGAGGCTACTGTGCGTGCGTTGCTTACCGGTGTGGCCGATGCAATCGTGGAGTTCTATCGACGAATTTGCCAAACCTCCTGGGGAGAGACTATGAATGTGTTTCTATCACAGACAAAAACTGAAAAAAGAGCAAATAATATTAAGTAATGCATTGCAAAAACAGCAAACCCGATGGTCTATACTTCAATTATTTCAGAGTATGCTGCTGAGAACCAGTGCCTAGAATTAAAAGTGTCCTTCCTCTTCTGCGGTTCAGTTCGAGCTGCAATCCCGTCGGCTGCGTCCTCGCCCAACAAGCATACACAGAAATATACATAGCTGCCGCTATATCACTGTTGATCAAACCACTTGATGTGCGCATAAACCAAACGGCTTACCTTGAGTACCGTGGCGAAGGCGCCGTTCTGGACAGCGTGCCCAGAGGGGTACGAAGGGTGAGTTGGCGACCCCTCGTTAACGGCCTGTGAAAACATAGCGCATCCGGCGGGGATGGTCAACAATATGAAGCACATCGGCGAGAGGATATTGAACTCATATTCAGTCGAGAGGTCTGTTCAGTCGACGTTTGAATGTTTTGCGGTTTACGCCGTCTATCATCTCGTCGAAGGCTAACCTTTCGAATACTGAACTTCAGATTTTTTACGCAGAGCCCGTCGGTGGCACGAAGTAGTAATGCCCCCTACAGTATAGTGCCCACTAGGACTATTCGAACATGTATGGGCGTTCGCGTCCCGAACCATTTGAGACACGAGTCGAGCGCATGTCGATCACATCAAACATGCTACGAACGACAAACACTTCGTCGGAAACACTATGTGAACGCAGGCAATCTCAGCCAGAGTTTGAATGCGCCATATGCTGGTCGAATTCGAAACTCACCTGGGGGAGAAGGAACGTGCGCGGGCGCCTGCGTCTCTGCCCGGTGATCTCCCTGTTGCGTCGAGCCACCCTCCTTAGAAGCCGCCTGTTGTTGAGAAGCGAGTCGGGGAATTCTACATCGAGGTCGCCGTTTAGGACATTGTGGATCGTTCCGCCGACGGCCTGTCGCATCCGACAACCCAACACACACGACAAGACGAAGTGGGAAAGAGCAGGTGTTTTGGGGGACAGAGTGAACCACTATTTATGTTGCAGCCGAATACATCACACGCAGACCAACAGGTTCAAGCTTACAATCCTTGCGTGTCCGGAAGACAGCTTGGATTCGTACATAATACTCGTATGGTCTGCAACGGCATGATAGTGAATCTTGACTCAAGCGCCGAGGTTCGCGCTACGACAAGGGGTAGCTAGTTCTGGCAAAAACAAATGTCTGCCCGACGGGGGTTGTCGCAAGGGGATCTGCACGATACTGCTGTAACACCAGGAATGATTTTCGTTTGTTTTCGATACATACTTTAAATACAGGATGATTCGCAATTTGAACATTCATGTTTTATCAAAATCCCGTTTTCGGTGAGGCTATAAAGGAGGGCCTAACAAACCCAAGGCGTAACCCTACTGTAGCATCCATTCCAATTCCGATCGATATTATCAGCCACTGTGGGCAACGCATTCAAACCTCACCTCCGGACGAGCAAACAAGTGAACGTTCCACTTCTGGTACCATGAGGCCCTCTGAGCCAGCTCCCCGGTTCCGACAAGCCTCATAATGTGGGAGATGCCGTAGTTGACAAAGCCGACTTGGCGGCCGCTTTCCGTGTACGGACCGTTGAAACCAGGACGGCTGATGGCTCCTTCTTCGATAAGAATCAGTGCAGCTCGGTACGCCTCCCTGCACAGCGCAACGTTTAGTCGTCGAATGGTTACATGTGAATCCTGTTTCAATGTAAATACAGCTTGTCAAATTTACATTAGGTACTGGATTTCATGCGAGATGATCAGCACGTTGACGAAACGCCAGGGCATGTGGTTGTTGACATCGTTCAAAGTAGTTGTCGGTGGGCAGGTGCAATGCGATGCTGAAATTTGTGACTGTCGCGACATCCGAAGAAACGGTTGCGCGATAGTTTATCCTAAGGCTTCATTTTTCATATATATTTTGGTATGCAACATGAACCATATTTGCTATCCTCACGTGTTGATGGTATCGGTAGCTGACGTGGTCGCAAGGTCGCGGGCGCTCCGGATGTATCGCTTCACGGGGTCTACCTCCTCCGGCGAGTCAGGCTTGCCACCGTTCTGCAGATTTTTCAAAGGGGCGAGGAAAGAGTTGGACGTTATGGCAAGAAAGGATATCGGAACTACCCATATCATCGTCCACCCGCAGCATTCGAGATTTCCGAACGCATGTAGCACGTGAGCGGCCTACGACCTGCAATTTTAATGGTCATGGCGTTGTGAAAAGCTATCTGTCGGCGTTCAATGTGTACTCCATTAAGCATGTACAAGCTTGAGTGCCGGCAGGTAAGCAGACGTCAGCCTTGATCTGCGTATTTCACGGAAGTAGCGAATATCGAAATACGGTTTAACGATCGTACGTCGCTAGATGCGTACAATCCATACCGTACAATAATTGGACTTGTTACACAACTCTGGATTGTATCACGCGGGGTGCTCGGACTCTTTCTTGGAATACTCTCAGGAGCAGACCCATACAAAAATCGAAAATGAATGCCTTAATGAAGTCTTATGAGCGGTATTCCATGGCGTACGCGTCTTTTATATTTGCGGTCGTTACATTATGATGGCTTCGCTAACCTGTATGAAGAGCCATTCGTCGTAGTCGGCCATGTAGTCTACTCCCGGTGCGAACGTCGTCAGCTGAGCTTTCGCAGTGATGGAGTCGATGGTGAAGTCCTTGACCAGTAGCTGGTGTAGCCCAAACAGCAGGAAGCGACCACGGCGTCGAAGGACGGTATTGATCAGTAGGGTAAACTCTCCACGCGTCAAAGGCGTCCTCCTTTTTATATATCAAGTAGAAACTACTCAGCACAGGGAAACGGCGAATGGGATACCACAGTCAATACATCACAAGCAAGCAAAAAGAAACCAGCTGTGTGCCGGCATACATACAGGGTTTGTAGGCTTCCTGGTGCAATCATCCACGTCGCACACTGTGCAACGACGAACCGGTGTCTGAAACGTTAAATGAAAGTGCGTGAAACTCCCAATACGGAAGCAGGCAAGCTGGTGGCAAAGGCATGAACAGCAGCAAACGCTGGACCAGATGTCACACAGCACCTGAGAAACGAAGGGTCCCGTCTCGACTCCGAGTGCAGAAGACCGGAAGAGCTGTGTCTGTGGGTCGGCCCTGCCATCCGGCCCGACGGCCACCATATTCATATCAGCGAAACCCGGCATGGTGGCCAAGTTGTCTGTCGATTATCCGATGAGCAAATCGTATAGGCGGGTAGAGACAGTAGTTCCAATCATTAGACCAGTGTGGTGGAGTTATGTTGTTTGGTTAATAGTGCACCTAACAACACTTGTGTGAACAAATGTGGCAGCGCCCACAGCAGAACCCACAAAATTTACTCAGCAGGTTAAGGGTCATTCTACCATTCGTGCAGAGCTATAACTCGCGCTCGCGCGCAGTGCAGCACTACCTACAATGAAAACCTGTTTCGAATGAGGTAGACGAGCAAATCGATTGTGCAAACATGAATGCACGTATACGTGTACCATGGAGTACAATCCAAACATCACAACCCCTGGCTTGGTAAAGGGGAAGGATCTCTCTTGGTCTCAACCAACTATCGATTACTCTACCCCCGCGACGTCATCTCTTTGAGCAGAGAAACCAGACGGAACAAAATCTTGAGGTACAGTCGTTTCAACGTGCACGGAAGATACATCTTACCACAAGCTCCAAACGAATGTTTGCGTGTTACCTGCTGCCTCCACAGTTATCCGGTCTTCTCCATACTGGGAGAAAGGTACGTCCCTCGCCAAGGCCATCCAGTACAGTTCAGCCATTTGAGCAGCCTGTGGTAGCATGGACACAACAAGTTCGACCCGGTACGGGGGTGTCTCAAATGTAGTCCAATCCAACGCATATGGAACACGATTGTGCGAGGCAGATGACACAAGGTTGACAAGGCGCTACGTCGACATGAAAGAAACAACGGTATTGGTGAGGTACACCATCGACACGATCCTTTACCGCAACGAGTTGCGTAATATCCCTTCATCAAGCTTCTACGGTGTCTAGCATCATAAATATCTACGACTTACCAGGTCCTCAGAGTTGAGCAGTGACGCGCTGGGGATAGTCAAAGCGGGGCTGTGGGGAACATCCGCAGTTCACGAGCGGCGATGAGCGCAGGTCCAAGGACGAAGGCGAAGCAAATTGAAGCAGTACACGAGGTAAGGTGCCGACATCGTGGCCGTCGTCGAGCACGGCATGAAGCCGATGGCGCGGGCGAGAATTGTCCACAGGAGATATTTGGACGAACCGACCGGTGGAATTTTTCCAGGGGAATTGAAGCGAAGATTCCAACGCGGTGCAGGACGGACACAATACAAGGGATAATGAAGCGCACGAGGGTGGCGGTAAAGGTGCCAAGCGGTATGGTAGCCGGTTAGTGTTGATTAATGCCGCCGTGGAATACCATATTGCCCGCAACGCTACCAGGGAATGCATTGTATACTTCACGGCCTGCACAATCAACGCCAAACCTGTTGGGGCCGAGAAAGTGTACGACATACGTAATATGTCGACTGGTGACGTTTTAAACATGGTGTCCTTGCGTTGCAAATATTGTACTTGTGGTCGGCCGCGGTCGAACCCTACGATAGCTATCGCCACTGTTAAAAGGTGTGTCGTTGACTTCATGACCGAGTACGATACCGCTGTATATTTTGTCGGCGATCATAGTAGTAGGTTGGCCGTGTCATAATAAGCAGATCGCCTAAAACATTCCGTCGTCTCGTTCAGCCTGACAGACGAATTAATCGTACTCCACGTTGCTGAAAAATGACGTACCCGGACGCTCCTGCCATGTCTACGGCGATACCCCCGAGGGGGTTGACCAGGAAGCCGTCGTCGTCCCCGGCCGGCACCAGCTCGCATGTGTCAAAATCTCCTTCGGCAACGCACTCGATAAGAGCGTCAAAAGCCTCGGTGTCCACCTGGAATGTAGGATGATCGAGGCAGCATTTAAACAACGAATCACGCGTAAGTAAGCAAACACGAGGGTAAGTTGGTACCATTCCGCATTAAAGGAAATGTAGCCATGCTTTGGTACACATGTTATGAATTGTGGAAAGCGTCCGGGATATACTATTCTGCTGTCCTCGAACAGATACTTGGTTGCCCGAATTGATCTGTCATCGCCTTACGCTAAAAACATTTCTGGGTTCATGTGCAGCCCGACATTGCGCTCGGAGGTATCGCTTTATCTGCCGTTTCGATATACAGGGTATTTCAGCTCGCCGCCGTTACTTCAATGTTGAATTCGACATAATACCGCCCCGATCGAAAAGGGCCCAATGATATACACTGACAACGTGCATTTGTCAGCTTGTGTAGTCACTGTATTAGCATCGCCCTGTTCCAGAACTATCGGAATGGGTTTCGTCTGTTCACATGGGGAACGTCACGGGCAGCGTTGATCATTGGAGATCGGTACAAATGCCTGTCGTTGAGTGGGGTATAGGCTCACCGCTTCATGCGGATTCATGTCGTTTTCAAGACGCGATTCTCCTGTTAGTGCAATAGAACGGCACATATTTGAGATTTTGTTTCGAAACAACTACAGAAGCTACCTCATCGTAGAGTCGCAGCCCAATGAACACTGCCCTAGGTTACTGTAAAGGTCGGCCGGATGCCATGAAGGAAAAAACAAATTCGATATGAAACTATATTTGGTAGCCCCACCGGTTGAGTTGGACCTTCCTCCAACAGGATTTGGGTCAAAACAGAACACATTAATATGGCAATATTTCGCAGTTCCTTCTACTACGTCATATGTATATATGGAGAGTACCTTCTACATTCAACAAACTGGTATGTTCGCAAACAATATGTGGAGCCCCACCAGCCCAAACTGGAACGATTTCTTCAATCCACACCACATTATACACCGTTAGTCTTTCGAGTCGAACGCGGCGAACGAAAACACCTTAAAAGTCGGTTTCACCTGTCCTAGGCTGTCGTGCGGCAGCGACTTGTGGAACGTGGCGGCGGATGACAGGTCCCCATTGTTTTCATGGAGAGTGCCTACCGATGCTGCGAACTCGGTTTCGGCCCACTCAGTCCGCTGGGTAAGCGCGCTGGCAGCTCGTTCTGCAGGCTATTCATCACAAGGCATGGTAACGAATGTGATACGAACGGAAAGGGGAACGGTCAGGGACACAATGATCATGAAAACGACATATTTTGCCTGTAACTAACAAGAGACGCCGTCTGTGACCGCCGCAACGCGCAAGGTCAATCGGGCTATCGCTGGGGGTTGAGGCTGGTTGCGAGCAATGCTACTATTAACCCCTAGTGTCAACTTTGTGGATCAGCTATAAACCATGGCACACAACGTGTCTTGTAATAAAGTATGGAATGTCGCCGACGTTCGACCGGGCTGCGCCCGCAGCTTCACAATGTTGAAGCCTCTCCGAAAAAAAAGCGACCTGTACTTGGTACGTCCATCAAGACGGTACCGGCAGTATCATGCTATACAGACATCCCTTTCGAGAGTGCATTCCTACTGCAGACAAAGCCCATTGTTCTGAATAATCGGTCGTCTCTCCACCCGACCCTATACCCGAAGGTTACTGGAAAACGCCGAACACAGAGCCATTGCCGGCACTCACGGTGCCAGTGGGATCAAGAGCATCATCATTCACGACTTGGGGGGGCGGGCGTCGGCGGCGTCCACTAGCTTGAAGACGACGCGAAGGAGTGTCGTCTACAGCGTTCATCGATGGGGACCCAGCATCATCCACACCGACAATTGACCCGTGGTCAGCGGGCTCTTGTCCCACCGATTCTGCGCGAGCTCCGGAGAACACGCCGAAGGCGATGACGGCCACAGCACCGGCGGATCCTGCAAGCCCCTTCATGCTGCGAGTAGATGTCGTCCTTGATGGGTTCTCGTTTCCGCTGTTATTTGATGAATGCAGGAAACGACACGAAGTGGAATGTATTGAAACGTTTTGTGAATGGAGAGTGAGGTGAGAGACAACTTCAGAGGGCTAAGAGAAAAAAACAGGTTGAGTTTCCGTTCTTCAGGTACATTCGCACAAAACTAAAAAGTGTTTGGCAGACGTGACACGATGAACCCGCGGCAGGACAAACATCTGTGAGTAACGTGAGACGTGTGTATTGGCTACAAGATCAGATTTACTGAGACCATGGCATGGTGAGCAACGTGTAGTCCAAGTCACCCGTAGAGTGTACTCGGGGCGCTACACAATAAGAATAGTAGGTACACAAGTAGTTTTGTGTCATAGATGTAGGTGGCAAACACGTTCCATGGGAAATACACACAAGTAAGTGCGAAGAACCGTGAAACACGATTGACGACGGAAATTCAACCTGCCCGTCAGGTCTGGATTCGTTGCACGAACTGTATACTCGCACGCCCAAACGTAGATGTCGAGCTTGTGCCCATAAAATATGAACCTAGCATCGCACAGAGGCTTAACGCATATTGTTTTGCTACTGTCGACTTGTGTCCGCATAAACTTCCAGCTGAAAACAGGTACTTCACTGCACTTCCAGGCGATACGTTCCCCTTTGTAGCATTCAAACGCGATCACTATGCTCGCCTGACCTGCTTGAGTTCAATATCGTGCCTCAAACGCGCGTGAGGAACGAACTACATCGGTATGCAGTATTCACATGGGCCAGCATTCATCTTGCTTGGTTTTTTAAACCCTGGGTATCACTCACGCTGTGAACAAGAAGAAGTGTGTAGCAGATGGATTGGTGTCCTCCTCTCGCGTGGTGGTAGGGATGCCTTTATTTGGTGTTGTAGGCAGAAGAGCGGGGGCGACTGTGGAATGATAAGGGTGGGCTGGACACCGCGCCGATCTATCGAGAGCATTCTCGGTGCATGCCGTTTGCCGTATCCGGGTACGGGCGTTCTGCGGATTCTTTGACGCTTCCGGAGGTGGGGCTGCTGGTGGTCTCTGGGGCGCTTTGGAGTCTAGATCGGTTTGTGATTCCGCATTTAAATTTCTGACGTTTCGATAGTATACTTATTAATAGGGCGCATACTTCTATAGATAATCTGCACATCGTCTGTCCGTTCGATCAGTTGCGTGGATCCTCAGGTTTGCTAAGACAGTGCGGGGGAGGACGGTCGCGCGTACCGCATCGTTGATCAATATATCATGACCTGTATGTATCCTCAGGACCTTCGCGGACAGGATTATTCTCCTGGGATATTAAGGGACGACAATTCGGTTCGTTCGGTTCAATTCTGTGAGCGGATAGGTACGTTTGTTTGTGTGTCTGCCGATCCGCAATTCTGGATGAGGCTGCAATATCACATTGTTGAAATTTTTTTTACAGATCATACACACACACCCCAGGAACAAAAAGGTCTACAGGAAACTTCAAGACGACAGGCGGGCGAATTTATACGATAACCAAATTTTCCGGCACACATTCGAGGCGGCAGGAGGCCATGGGCGTATGGGCTACGAAACGAGAGGTGCGAACTTCTGAAGTTGGAGCCAAGTGTCGGCGCGTCAATAACTTGTTATTGTGGTGTTTCGGATATATATATATAAACTACACGTAACAACATAAATTGAATTTTTTCAACGCGGATCATGAAGGTATGCGTTACGTACCAATATGTGATATATGACTATGTGGGTGGAATATGTTTCGTCGGTATATTCTTGACGTAAATTTATAAAGGCAAAATAAAGGTATCCCGTTAATAAGCCTACATCACGCAAGCTTCATGTCATTACAACGATTTCACAAAGTATTTGCCGAAAATCGTTGCTGTCCACAGCATCAATCAGCAGTGTAATTAACAACCTGAAATCTGATAGGTTAGTGTCAACAGCACGATACTACTTTATTCTACTACTGGTCGGCATTAACCCCTTTAGAGCCGCAGTCCCGTCTTGGGAACGAACTATTTTTAAAATTTGACTGGTTTGTCCCCAAGAAGGGACTGGGGTTCTAAAAGGGTTAAAACCGCGAAACACAGACAGAGGTAGGTGTGTTCCGTCTACTTCACTTGTCGTTCCTTATGAATCGTTTTTGGTTCTCAATTGGAAGCGCACTATCAAGTACTAAACTGCTGTGCTCTCATTGTATCAGCAGTAACTGTGTTGCTTGCTGTTTTTCGGTACGGGCTGGTCTTAGGACAAACGAGGGAAGCCAAGTTAACCCTTTGATGACTGCAGTCCCGTTTGGGGGACAAACCACGCTATTTCCATGTGTTTTCCCCAAAACGGGACGGCACAGTCCTAAAAAATATTTATGGCTCGAACAGTAACGTATAATTTTCCACAAAATTATGTGAGTCATTTCGACCGCGTACCCAACCGGAGTTGTGGTTGAACGTGCTTCGGTCGAATTTTCGCCATTTTAGATTGTTGTCGCGAAATTTGGAGCTCCTTAAACTAAATAGTTTCGTCAAATAATGAGCGAACTGAGCATGACGTCGCGGCTCGGTCTTCGACACGAACATGACGAACGCACGTGCCGAAGTCTAGGGTCTATTCAATAGAAGACGACGTATGCATCTGTGGGGACGTTTGTACGAAAAAATGTGTTGGATTGTGAGTATCTACGATCTGAAATAAATGAGTTTTCGGAGGAAAATTTCTGTATTTTTCACTTCGAGAATGCGCAAGAGAGGTTTCCGAGTTTTTTCCGAGGCAAATGTATATATATGGTATGTATGCCTTCAACTACCTGAAACCGAGCTGTTCAGAAACTATAAATTGTCTGTTGTTCTCTTGCGATGTTGTTGCTGGGTTTTGCTCGGCTCCTGGTCACCTCATACGTATCGAAGGCCTATACTATCGAATGCCCTCAACGAAACAACCCTGCTGTGCCACCTTCTTCCGTTGTTCAGCACTCATCAAGTCTATGCAAAACTTCTCTTTTCAGATAGTATATACATACATGCTTTTGGGCGCTTTCACGGAGGAGGAGAGAGTATTATATTCCGTCGTTTCCTGAGAAGCAGCAAGCACGTCGTCCCGATGCTTTCTGCTATACCTCGTGCTCGCAAATCAGCCTCGGTTGGGACTCATTTGGCATGGCCGCATGCAGCATGCATTTATTTCTGTTTTTTGTTATACATGTTTATGTTTAACTTATATTGAGAAAACGCTGTGTTCCTCTCAATAACTCGTCGACAAAACTGTGTTTGGGGCAATGTACTGGAATACAGCAGTACAGTATGTGTATAATATGGTCATGCCGTAAATTTTGCGTAGGGCGCTGTATTATGCCATGACGCACCGATCTCTCACGGAGCACTAATGTTTTCCCCTCTGCTCCCAGCATTAATGTTGCTGCGTTTGTCAACACACGTGTGTGTCCATCTCATAGTGTCGCACTCCAAACCACACGTACGCGTTATCCTCGAATATTCCATGAAAAGAGGGCGTCTGGTGTGCGGTCTCGAGCTCTTTGTTTTTCGAGAGTGTGAAAGCTAAAGCTCGAAAACAGCAGCAGAAAAAAAAGGTGGTGTGCCATGCAGATTTGCCAACTCCCTAGTATGTGTGCATGATGTTTTTGTGCGGTGTTGCTGTTATTTGAATACGAGAAGCGACAGTACCAATCTCTACAGCAGGGCTGGTATTTATAACATGTCAGTCAGCCGCGAGTTCGATTAATAAAGCGGGTTGACCGGCAGGTTAGTATCATTTTATGTAAATTGAACCACTCACTTAAATCTAAATCCCTGAGCGTGCTCGGTTGGTACATCACTGTGGCCTTTCAGAGCTTCCACTTCGAAACCCCCTCCTTTTACAACAACATGCCGGACCTTTCCTGCGGTTCTTTGTTTTCTCCATGTATGTCTCTTGGCACTCTCGGTCCTTTCTTGCATTTATTTCTCTTGTTGTTTCATTCCATGTGCGTACGTGTACTCCGAGCACAGCACGCCGCGAGAGCCCGGCGCCGTTGCTGGTGTCAGCGGCTGCTGATGGGTAGAGAGAGGGGGGGTTGCAAGGAGCGCGGTCGCCGTCTCCGTGGCTAAGCGTTGGGTGTGCTTCGGCATGTGTGATTTTGGATAGAGTATGAGGGGACGGGGATTTCATTTTCTTTCCATTTTCTTCGGTTTCATTCTCATTGTTTTTGCGGTGCTGCTGTGCCGTGCTTTGCTTTTTCTTTCCATGTCAAAAGAGGACAAGGCTGTCTGCCGTACTGCAGTACATACAGCAAGCATGTCCAAAGAGAAAAAGAGATTACCCTACCTCGGGTATGCACGTACGTACGGCATGTGAGCGTGCTTAGAGGGCCACGTACGTCCGGCAACCGTCCGCGAAGCGAAGCCTGTATGGCGCCCGAGCTGTTTTCTCCTGATGCATGGCGGCGGGACTCTTGGCACCCTCAAGTCGCCAGTTTGCAACTATTGTTCGATCGATCATTAGAAAGATATGTTGAATGATGGGCCTCTGTCCTCTTAGCATTTATATTTGGCGTACTTTTCCTTCCTGAGCGAGCGTAGCGGGCGGCGCAGGCCGCCCGCGGAACAAAGCGCCTTGTACCTGCATTTACATGCAGCAGATCCAGATACCTGCTACCAATTTCCTCCAGGTAGACGGACCGAGGGAGCAAATTTAGTCCTCACGTAGGTGCTTGGGGTGAGGTGTACGGTGTACTTCCAAGGAAGGGCTACGTGAATCATACATGAACCACAACAACAGACGTTTAGTGCTGCTGCTGTATTTACTGCTGATTGATGATGCTGAATGTTTTGATTAAAAAAAAAAAAAACTGGACAATACGGCAATTAATTGTTAGGGTCTTCGTCTGCTGGGCTAAACGTAAAAGGTTAACGAATCGCCTACCCAATCTAAAGCCTCCTAACACAATCCTAAGATTGTTGACATTTTCAACGCAAAGACAATTCTGCGGAGATTTCTTCTTTTGTTGAGAGTGCCCGTCGTATCATACAGGCATTTTAGTACAAATACAGTATCCACGCAGGCACGCGGGCCGTGTGGGCCGTGCCCGGCAACCGCCGTCCAGCGAGACGGGAGGCAGAATGGACCTGGCTCTATGGCTCTTGCCCGTTGCGATTACCTGCTGCTGAGAGCGTGCGACTGGGCGACTAGCTAGGTATGACACCAATTCCTGCTGCCAGGTACCTAAATATTCTTCCCCCTTGGGTAGACTGACCCCGTTGAGGTCATGAAGGAGGTGCTTGGTTTTGGGTGTGCACCACCCGTCAATGGGCGTGGTGCAACAAATACGACAGCCGAGAGTTGTGTACTGCTCTTGCTTGCCGCTGTATGTCTGCTGCTGCTGCTGTTCCTACTTCTCCTGCTGCTGAGGTTGAAAACCCATGTACAGCAGGGGGGAGTGTTCGAGGGTGGCGGCGAAAACAAATATCAAAGGTAGGGTGTTCCATGTCACCTACTCAGCTCGACGGGGCGGAAACCAATCCCTTGTTACTCAGAGCCAACTCAGAGACGTCCAAATGCACCGAGCACCGACACGGTGCTCATCCGGGATCCAGACATGCGTCGTAATGTACCCACGGCCCCCTTGCTTGCCCCGCAGATGAGAGCGCGAGAAAAAACCCTCGGCCGCCGGAGAGCGGCATGCCTGAGTATACATTATGGGTATGTCCCGGTCCTTGTATACGCAGTGTTTAAATTCCTGGATTCCAGTTTGGAAGTGGATGGTGCGGTTTGAGAAAACACTCGTATACGCTGCGAGGTGATAAATCGTATTTATTTTTAGATAGTCCACGAAAATTCACCAATCTTAGTATCACCCCATTTGATCGAAGACGCGGCCAGCGGATCAACTGCTCTATAGATTATATTGGAAATATGCAAATATTGTTTGTATATACCAGATATATATATTAATTATTAGCAGTATTACCGGGTATCAGGGATAATATACACACAAAAAGAACGTTTCTCCCATCCCATGTATGTGTCAACCTGCGCTCAATCTCGGAAACGTATGATTGTATTTTTACAAGTATTACATAGACACAACCGCCCCATCAGTTCTGCAGCTTCAGATGTCGTCTTCTATATATACGGGGTGCATATCCTGCATGAGGCCACACCAAAGCCGCAGTACACCCGATCGAAGTATCACGCATAGCTTGCAAATACAAGGTTCGAAGACTTTTTTCCCTAACACTTTTTTTGCATGAATTATACCAGTTTATATACCACTACAGTAGATACTGGTGTAGTGCACTTGGTTCCAGTTCCCGTGGCTGAAGTGACATAAATATCGTAAAGTATCTGGCAGTACGGGAGCAATGCACAACGCATCACATTTTCAACGATTGCTTGCTCACCCTACTGTCTCGACGCCCGGAATCGCAAACCTGAAACCCCAGTGTCCTCTTTGCGGCTCGACGCCCCGAATTTATTGCCATGATTATAGCTGGAATCATGCATCATACAAGTAAGTACTGTAATTCAAACAACTTAAATTGCACAAGGACGGAAGGAAGAATACGCAGTGTGTGCGGTGTGTACAGTGGACGCGACGATACATCAGAAACATGTCGAGCAACAACACCCGGAGTGCACATCATCGCCGTTTCTGAGACTGTTTGGGATGCGTTAGCACAGGGACCAGGCTATTATTCCTCTTTCGACGATATTCGACGTGACGCGTCACTCCCGAACGCAGTCCATTGCATTATCGCCTTCCAAGCATTCTGTGCCGGCTAGGAATTTAAGGGTGTATGGGAAAGAGAATGTGTGACAAACAAATACAGTAGTATTTGGCTGAAGACAGAGGTCTGTGAAGGCTTGACCGTAGAATGTATTGCGTCCGGCGGGTTCTAATCTGGTCGATAGTTTATGATATTTCTTGCATTCGTTTTGCGCCTTGGCCTCCACCTCCTATCCGTCACTACTATGCATCGAACCCGTCGTGGGGTATACCTATACAATATATATATGTACAGTACCCGTTTTGAGAATTTGCGAAAATATTGACGGATACAACAAGCGGTTGAGGCTATTGTGCAACACTGTAGTATATCAAAATGCGGTCTAGTTTGTTGCTAACACCGCTTAGGACGGGTTGCTGTTTTACACGGTGGTGAGAGGTTTCCCCTTGCGAGGCGCCTAAATAGTATAAGTGTTCGGATGTCACCATGGAAGCATGTAGACCCAGCCGGTTCCGAGCCCATCATACCGTAGTTCGTCCGCGTATGCCGACATCAAGCAACAGGAAGACCACCGTCCGTTGATCGCCGGGACCTCTGATTGGTATTAATGATACCCCACAAAAAGAGAGGACCCGACATGCTTTGGTGTGCGCTCTTTCTTCCAGGGTACCTGATCTGCTCGGCCAGGCGCTGCGTTGATTGCCAGGAAATTATCGCGGGGGTTGCAACCTTGGGTGAAAGTCTTTGACGGGACACCCGCAGGAAGCGTCTTCAGTCCAAACGTATACCAGGGATACGATTCAACCAACGACGCAGTGTTCCAACAGCAACATGTAACTGCCCTCGTTATGCGACACAATGGCAACACACGTGCTACTTCTACCGGAGGGGAAAAAATCGGTACATGGGGCCCTCTGATTGTTACCGGTTAGTTCATACAGTGAGGGGGCCGAAGGATATGCCAGATTCCACCTACTACATGGTGTATAGCGGGGGTTGCAGTACACCAGCTGGTTCATAACGTTTGTACGGAGGGCCCTTACTGTACATCATGCATTAGTGAATGTCATGTCGGGAAATCAGCAAAGGCATACCAGTTTTCCCGTTCGACAAAGAGCACCTGGTGTGGAATGTGTATCATGTGAGGCCGGGTGTTACACCGTACGTAGTAGGTGTGTACAGTCAATGTTCCGTAGTTTAAACAGGTTTCGGCGGCAACAGTTTGGAGTCTACGTGATGTAAGTATATTTTTACAGCTGTAGCAACTCAGTTTTTTAGCAACTGGTTTCTCGGTCAAGAACTCCTTCATTTGTGAGTCGAGAGCAGCTACCTCACACCTCGCCCGTTAAGTTCTACTTGGACAGCTGCCTATTGACTGCGGATTGGCAGGTACGACCATAGTACGGTATGCTTATTCACGTCGCGAGGCACGCTATTTTAAAAGTACGGGACAACTCTGTGCAGCACTACCGGATGTGCCTGAGTTGTCCTTACACTACATCGAGCGCGTCATTGTGATCCTTCACTGCAGCTAACGCACATAGGACATGCAATCCTCGACAACCTACAGAGGAGGGGCTGGGATGCGTGTACCAAGGCAAGTCTCCCGCTCCGAACATTGGAGATAGAGTAAGCGACTACGACAACAACAGTAGTATGGCCGCATCAACACCATTGAGCCCACTTCTACCTTGTTGTGCGTATACGCTTCGAAGCTCTGCGACCTAGATTATTTTCATTCTCCATTTTACCATTGCACACCCTAGCAGTACTTTTATTCCACACACAGCTCCCAGCGTCTCTTCTACCGCTCAAGAAGGAACATCTAGGGAACGTGCATGTCAAAGACGATCGCCTCAGTTCGTACACAATGAGGGATTAGGATATTTCCGCCGGTGATGTATCTGTTCTTGCGCTTCTGAGTTTTCCTAGTACCACTGGATGACTGGTCGACATAAATTCCCACATCGAGGTAGCTGTAAGCAGTTGTGTAAAACACAGGTTGGCCATGGACTAACGGCATGGACTGCAGGCGATCGAGTCGTATTTGGAAAGCGTGGAAGCCGTACCGAGTTTGTCGGCATTGATGTTCTCTACGTCAAAAACACCCGGTGGAGGGTCGGCAATGCGTCCGGCTTTTCAGGACTCCGACGAATATGTGGGCGTATGCATGGAAACATGTTTGGGTTAAATGCCGGGCTTACGCGGTATATCGCGGGAAGTAGCCAAAGCAATACACCTCGATAAGTGGCCGGGGAAATGCGCAGGTTCGGGAGATATGTGATGATGAAGTGCATCCCTATACCCGAAGCGTACAACCAAAAATTCCCAATCCCAAAAAATGTTCGGACGCTATTATTGGGTAGTCACTTACAATAGTGGAAAGAGCCACGAGAGTAGGAACATATATTTTGTATAATAGGGACACACTTATCCTAGCCTTTGTTCCATTCTGGATGAGTATGTATGACAAACTTGCGCCTTAGCTCGGGGTGGACCTTGAAACGGATACTGTTGTTGCACAATTTCATATTATCGTTTGAATCCATGATGGGAGACGAACACTGGTCGGCGCGGGTAGGTAGTTGGGCCCTGAGCGCTGGACCGACGACGACACGGGTGATGTACGGTTTGACGCTCTGTTGGCAAAACGCACAAATTGGCAGCATCGTGGCCGGAAATCTATAGATTCGAAGCATGTTGGATTACATGTGACTAGTTGTTGACAACGAACTCGACACAGTGCCCAACGTCTGAGGCATACCAGGTCAGCAAAGTAACTTAATCCTACGTTTTCTATCTTCTTGTCAGTGATTTTAACCGGGTTCGGTCCGAGGCGACAACTATCACCAATTGAATTATTAGAACCTGGCGCGTGTCCTTACCACTTTGATCATACACTACCACAGTCCACACCGCCAAACTGCGCATACCCATCTCGTCACACTTACAAGAGTGGGCACGACTCAACATGTATGTGTGAAGTTTGTACGAACTGCGATCAAGAATTTCACTTGTTTTTACGGAAATAACGGCGTGGTCGATTTAATAGAAATCAGTTACTTCGGACACACGTGCCACTCGCCGCCCATGGCTCCAAGTTATTTGGCAGACCTCTGCGAGGGCAACTTCGTGTTGCACGTGTTATATATAATACGTGGGATGCAGCGCCGACAAAAACAATGATATTATCCACATGGATGACCCAACATATTCTACATGATGAGTAGCTCGTGAGCTTTCCACAAACAACAGACAAATCGGAAAAATGGGAACGAAGCCTAAAATGAGAACCAAGCCGTATCTCCAGAACCATGTGGTGTATCAGAGAACCAAAATGATCCTGCGAAACCCCTTGGCCAGCCCTGTGAGAGGAGCTCGTCAGAACGGTCATGCTCCATCTCGTGCCTTCGGGTGGGCGCAAAAAGCGATATACGCTGGCTCTATTGTGATTTCTCTAGATGCTGGCTACCGCGGCGATGCCGAGGACTTCCAGCCTGAGCGACAGCTCATTCGAAGGCTGCTGTACAGCCCCACAGGACTGTCAACTTTTTTTCTTGGATTTGTACACAATTGGTTTGCTTTCTAAAAAAAACGTCCGTTCCCATTTTTTGTTTCGTTCCCATTTTTCCGTTTTGTCTGTTAAACGCTGAATGAACGACTTGTGTACGCCTCGAGTGGGACAATGTGGAGACCTTATTGTCCGTGCTAGTAGGAAGGTCGATGGGCTCGTTCGGTGGCCTTCTTTCTGACAAGATTTGCCAGGCCATGTATACAGCACTGAACGCATATATATTCCACATTTTCCTTTACTTGAGGAAAACAACACAAGTCACTAGTGTACATAGTAAATATACATGTCCACACCCCACTTTTTTGCCGCACATATACAATTGTCGACACCGTGGTGAGTAATGCTACAGGTACTGAACCACACAGACCTATTCAGTGTACTGGTTCATCAATCCGATCCCTGCAGGAGATAAGCATGCTTTCCAGATGAAAATTGAGCCATAAGGACGTTATACGCCCCGGTGGGGGGGGGTCGGGGCAGCTTTACCCAAAGAAGCTCATTTCTCAAGAACAACTCCAACGGTTTCTAAGAAAGAGGCCTTTCATTTCTAACGCATTTGCGATTCTGAAGTTGAACGTCGGCCAACGCAAGTGTGGCAAACATACGGAAGGTCGCAGCTTCAAAACGTCCAACAGTCGTACTTGACCCTCGCGCTTACATCGATCACTTTATGCCAAAACAACGTCAACGACTGCTGGAGTACACTCTGTCTGCTACACATTTATTTCCAAAGCACAACCTGTCACCTTTCTCGTCACGTCGCTTAAAGGTAGTGGCTTACGCGGAAGTATCCTGAAACGAAAGCCTCAACAATTTCGTTGAAACACACCCGCATGGAATGTCGACAGCGGGTCAGAGGCCGAATGTGTTGAATTCACCTGCTAACCTAGTCCAGCGATCGTCTTCGACACATCGGGTCATATTAATAGCGTTTACATAAATGTTACAGTTCCGTCACCCATGCCGAGATGTGAGAGTTGACGTTCCTACACCCCGTATTCGATCTCGGTCGCCGAACACTACACAACTGATCGCGATGGAGGATCAACCCCCTACTATTGACAACGTTCCCACTGGAAACCCGTGGAGAATTGCGTCGATGCAGCCTGTACAGTGCGACCCCGACAGGCGTTTGACACCGTCCTCGTGAGTGGTACAGTACCCGTGGGGCCCCGTTGGAGATGTTAGCACAGGTCAGCCCCCATGAACGCCTCTCCGCTGCACCGCTGGTTGTCGACGAAGAATGACCCGTCGGGTTCGAGTCTGATCGTCTGGCCGGACATGAGACGGAACTCGTAACCCTCGTTCTCTGGGAATGCCACGGCCTCCTGCAACATAAGATCGAAAAATACGTGGAAGACGAGTGAGTGTCACACTAATCTATTCATGGTTTTGATGTCGATCGATTATGTTTGAAGGTTCAGTGATTTAGCGAGGAACAGTAAATCTCGTGCGAGAAAGAGATAGAGCGCCGCCAGATCAACGTCTACGTTAGGGGCTTCACTACTGTGTGCCCGTCGACTATGGTTGAGCTTGTCATGACGAACGAAGGTCCATATCGACGACGATCGCGCGCAATGATTCTGTGAATTGTTCTGCCTGTCTATTTGGTGGTGTGTACCAGCTCGAGTTCACATTGATCAAAGTCCCAAACATACTTGCGTTCGTAGAATGCCCAAACAATACCTGAATGAGGATAACTACAAACTAGCTTATGCAAAGCATGATCAACGGGAACAGCGGGGAAACAGTTCATGAGTAGCAGCAGCTAGAGTCACCAGCAAAACTGAATATTTGTACCAGAGCAATGATTATTTATGCATGTTGCCTGTTCATATATATGTAGGATGTAAGGTATCCCTTTCTTTGTGAGTAGACGTCCTATGTGCGTGCGCTCTCTCACCTGCTGCAGAATCCGCACACCGGCCATCTCGCCGAGGAGCAACCCTTCCTGGCCGTCCATCCTCCAGTGAATACCCATCATCTGCCTGCATATCAGAGCAAGCAGAACACGAGTAACGTCCGTTAAGGTAAATTCGATTCATGGCACATAATGCCACACACGAAGTACGAAATATTTGACGAGAGAAAGCCTTGAAAAAGACGCAGAGGAATCGGAAGGGTTCAATTGCTCGAACTGAACTCGTCCACTCCTCTCGTACCTGCCGAATGCGACGTTGACGGCCAATTTGTTGATCTCTCCCTCGTACGTCAGGCATTCGTCGCCGGTGTAGGGCAGAAGGGTCAACCCTTCGTCGTCCGGGACCACGGGGTCGCTAAAGCACGAAGCGCCACGCTCCAGTCCGACAAGAGCCTGCCGGATATGGGGGCAAGTCGCAACAGGAATAATGAGAACAATGTCGAACTCAGTACATACTTTTGTTTTCTCTTGGCGCTGAGTGGAGCAGCTAGGTTGATCTCGCGCTAGCTCCATGATTTCCAGCTTGATCACCGGCGGGCTGAATAGTGACGACGCGAGGCCAGCAGCTGTAGTGGTATCGGAACACTGCAACGATTGCTGTTTTTTCAAGTGGTTGGCGCATCGGTTCAACCTTAACGGTTTCAAACACACGACGACACCGCGATGTCTCGGCGACGTCGTAAATCGCCAACTACACAGGCGGATCACGTGATTGTCACGCAATTCCGACCTCGTACTATTAACGCTGGTGCCGCTACGATGTCGACTACAACGCACGATATTAAATGTGCATGCGAGATAGGATATGCCCTGGTGCTGAACAGGATACTTGCATTACGTTAGCCGAACCCTTAACACACATTTTGCAGTCGACGGCCGAGACTTGTTGTCGATAGCAACAGCTGGCCGGTTGGTACTGGCTGACGAAGCTGTGAGGCTACTGTGCGTGCGTTCTTTACCGTTGTGGCCGATGCAATCGGGAAGTATTTATCTACGAATTTGCCAAACCTCCTGGGGAGAGACTATGAATGTGTTTCCATTGCAGACGAAAAATGCAAAAAGAGCAAAGAATAATATGTAATGCATGGCAAAAACAGCAAACCCGATAGTCTATACTTCAATCATTTCAGGGTATGCTGCTGAGAACCAGTGCCTAGAATTAAAAGTGTCATTCCTCTTCTGCGGTTCAGTTAGAGCTGCAATCCCGTCTGCTGCGTCCTCGCCCAACAAGCATACACAGAAATATACATAGCTGCCGCTATATCACTGTTGATCAAACCACTTGATGTGCGCATAAACCAAACGGCTTACCTTGAGTACCGTGGCGAAGGCGCCGTTCTGGACAGCGTGCCCAGAGGGGTACGAAGGGTGAGTTGGCGACCCCTCGTTAACGGCCTGTGAAAACATAGCGCATCCGGCGGGGATGGTCAACAGTATGAAGCACATCATCGAGCGGATATTGAACTCATATTCAGTCGAGAGGTCTGTTCAGTCGACGTTTGAATGTTTTGCGGTATACGCCGTCTATCATCTCGTCGAAGGCTAACCTTTCGAATACTGAACTTCAGGGTATTTACGCAGAGCCCGTCGGTGGCACGAAGTAGTAATGCCCAGTACAGTTTAGTGCCCGCTAGAACTATTCGAACATGTATGGACGTTCGCGTCCCGAACCATTTGAGACACGAGTCGAGCGCATGTCGATCACATCAAACATGCTACGAACGACAAGCACTTCGTCGGAAACACTATGTGAACGCAGGCAATCTCAGCCAGAGTTTGTATGCGCCATATATACGCTGGTCGAATTCGAAACTCACTTGGGGGAGAAGGAACGTGCGCGGGCGCCTGCGTCTCTGCCCGGTGATCTCCCTGTTGCGTCGAGCCACCCTCCTTAGCAACCGCCTGTTGTTGAGAAGCGAATCGGGGAATTCTACATCGAGGTCGCCGTTTAGGACATTGTGGATCGTTCCGCCGACGGCCTGTCGCATCCGACAACCCAACACACACGACAAGACGAAGTGGGAAGGAGCAGGTGTTTTTGGGGACAGAGTGAACCACTATTTACGTTGCAGCCGAATGCATCACACGCAGACAAACAGGTTCAAGCTTACAATCCTAGCGTGTCCGGAAGACAGCGTAGGTTGGTACATAATACTCGTTTGGTCGGCAACGGCATGATAGTGAATCTTGACTCAAGCGCCGTGGTTCGCGCTACGACAAGGGGTAGCTAGTTCTGGCAAAAACAAATGTCTGCCCTACGGGGGTTGTCGCCAGGGGATCTGCGCGATACTTCTGTAACACCGAGAATGATTTACGTTCGTTTTCGATACGTACTTTGGCTACAGGGTGATTCGCAATTTGAACATTCATGTTTTATTAAAATCCCGTTTTCGGTGAGGCTATAAAGGAGGGCCTAACAAACCCAAGGCGTGACCATACTGTAGCATCCATTCCAATTCCGATCGATATTATCAGCCACTGTGGGCAACGCATTCAAACCTCACCTCCGGACGAGCAAACAAGTGAACGTTCCACTTCTGGTACCATGAGGCCCTCTGAGCCAGCTCCCCGGTTCCGACAAGCCTCATAATGTGGGAGATGCCGTAGTTGACGAAGCCGACTTGGCGGCCGCTTTCCGTGTACCGACCGTTGAAACCAGGACGGCTGATGGCTCCTTCTTCGATAAGAATCAGTGCAGCTCGGTACGCCTCCCTGCACAGCGCAACGTTTAGTCGTCGAATGGTTACATGTGAATCCTGTTTCAATGTAAATACAGCTTGTCAAATTTGCATTAGGTACAGGATTTCATGCGAGATGATCAGCACGTTGACGAAACGCCAGGGCATGTGGTCGTTGACATCGTTCAAAGTAGTTGTCGGTGGGCAGGTGCAATGCGATGCTGAAATCTGTGACTGTCGCGACATCCGAAGAAACGGTTGCGCGATAGTTTATCCTAACGCTTCATTTTTCATATATATTTTGGTATGCAACATGAACCATATTTGCTATTCTCACGTGTTGATGGTATCGGTAGCTGACGTGGTCGCAAGGTCGCGGGCGCTCCGGATGTATCGCTTCACGGGGTCTACCTCCTCCGGCGAGTCAGGCTTGCCACCGTTCTGCAGATTTTTCAAAGGGGCGAGGAAAGAGTTGGACGTTATGGCCAGAAAGGAGATCGTAACTACCCATATCATCGTCCCCCCGCAGCATTCGAAATTTCCGAACGCATCTAGCACGTCAGCGGCCTACGACCTGCAATTTAGAAGGTCATGGACCTGTGAATAGCTATCTGTCGGCGTTCAATGTGTACTCCATTAAGCATGTACAAGCTTAGAGTGCCGGCAGGTAAGCAGACGTCAGCCTTGATCTGCGTATTTCACGGAAGTACCGAATATCGAAATACGGTTCAACGATCGTACGTCGCTAGATGCTTACAATCCATACCGTACAATAAATGGACTTCTTACACAACTCTGAATTATATCATGCGGGGTGCACAGACTCTTTCTTGGAATACTCTAAGGAGCAAACCCATAAAAAAATCGATAATGAATGCCTTAATGAAGTCTTATGAGCGGTATTCCATGGCGTACGCGTCTTTTATATTTGCGGTCGTTACATTATGTTGGCTTCGCTAACCTGTATGAAGAGCCATTCGTCGTAGTCGGCCATGTAGTCTACTCCCGGTGCGAACGTCGTCAGCTGAGCTTTCGCAGTGATGGAGTCGATGGTGAAGTCCTTGACCAGTAGCTGGTGTAGCCCAAACAGCAGGAAGCGACCACGGCGTCGAAGGACGGTATTGATCAGTAGGGTAAACTCTCCACGCGTCAAAGGCGTCCTCCTTTTGACATATCAAGTAGAAACTACTCAGCACAGGGGAACGGCGAACGGGATACCACAGTCAATACATCACAAGCAAGCAATAAACAACCAGCTGTGTGCCGACATACATACAGGGTTTGTAGGCTTCTTGGTGCAATCATCCACGTGGCACACTCTGCAACGACGAACCGGTGTCTGATGAAAGTGCGTGAAACGCCCAATACGGAAGCAGGAAAGCTGGTAGCTACGGCATTAACGGCAGCAAACGCTGAACCAGATGTCACACAGCACCTGAGAAACGAAGGGTCCCGTCTCGACTCCGAGTGCAGAAGACCGGAAGAGCTGTGTCTGTGGGTCGGCCCTGCCATCCGGCCCGACGGCCACCATATTCATATCAGCGAAACCCGGCATGGTGGCCAAGTTGTCTGTCGGTTAGACGATGAGCAAATCGTATAGGCGGGTAGAGACAGTAGTTCAAATCATGAGACCAGAGTGGTGGAGTTGTGTTGTTTGGTTAATATTGCACCTAACAACACTTGTGTGAACAAATGTGGCAGCGCCCACAGCAAAAACCACAAAAAATACTCAGCAAGTTAAGGGGCATGCTTCCATTCGTGCAGAGCTATAACTCGCGCTCCCGCGCAGTGCAGCACTACCTACAATAAAAACCTGTTTCGAATGTGGTAGACCAGCAAATCGATTGTGCAAACATGAATGCACGTATACGTGTACCATGGAGTACAATCCAAACACCACAACCCCTGGCTTGGTAAAGGGGAAGGATCTCTCTTGGTCTCACCCAACCATCAATCACTCTGCCCCCGCGACGTCATACCTTTGAGCAGAGAAACCAGACGGAACAACATCTTGAGGTACAGTCGTCTCAACGTGCATGGAAGATACATCCTACCACAAGCTCCAACCGAATGTGTGCGTGTTACCTGCTGCCTCCACAGTTATCCGGTCTTCTCCATACTGGGAGAAAGGTACGTCCCTCGCCAAGGCCATCCAGTACAGTTCAGCCATTTGAGCAGCCTGTGGTAGCATGGTCACAACAAGTTCGACCCGGTACGGGGGTGTCTCAAATGTAGTCCAATCCAACTCATATGGAACACGATTGTGCGAGGCAGATGACACAAGGTTGACAAGGCGCTACGTCGACATGAAAGAAACAACGGTATTGGTGAGGTACACCATGGACACGATCCTTTACCGCAACGAGTTGCGTAATATCCCTTCATCAAACTTCTACGGTGTCTAGCATCATAAATATCCACGACTTACCAGGTCCTCAGAGTTGAGCAGTGACGCGCTGGGGATAGTCAAAGCGGGGCTGTGGGGAACATCCGCAGTTCACGAACGGCGATGAGCGCAGGTCCAAGGACGAAGGCGAAGCAAATTGAAGCAGTACACGAGGTAGGGTGCCGACATCGTGGCCGTCGTCGAGCACGGCATGAAGCCGATGGCGCGGGCGAGAATTGTCCACAGGAGATATTTGGATGAACCGACCGGTGGAATGTTTGCAGGGGAATTGAAGCGAAGATTCCAACGCAGTGCAGGACGGACACAATACAAGGGATAATGAAGCGCACGAGGGTGGCGGTATAGGTGCCAAGCGGTATGGTAACCGGTGAGTGTTGATTAATGCCGCCGTGGAATACCATAATGCCCGCAACGCTACCAGGGAGTGCATTGTATACTTCACGGCCTGCACAATCAACAATGAACCTGTTGGGGCCGATAAAGTGTACGACATACGTAATATGTCGACTGGTGACGTTTTGAACATGGTCTGCTTGCGTTGAAAATATTGTACTTGTGGTCGGCCGCGGTCGAACCCTACGATTGTTATAGCCACTCTCAATAGGTGTGTTGTTGACTTCATGACCGAGTACGATACTGCTGTATATATGGACGGCGATCATAGTAGTAGGTTGGCCGTGTCAATATGAACAGATCGCCTAAAACGTTCCGTCGTCTCGTTCATCGTGACAGACCAATTAAGCGTACTCCACGTTGCTGAACACTGACGTACCCGGACGCTCCTGCCATGTCTACGGCGATACCCCCGAGGGGGTTGACCAGGAAGCCGTCGTCGTCCCCGGCCGGCACCTGCTCGCATGTGTCAAAATCTCCTTCGGCAACGCACTCGATAAGAGCGTCAAAAGCCTCGGTGTCCACCTGAAATGTAGCAGAATTATCGAAGCAGCATTTAAACGACGGATCACGCGTAAGTAAGCTAACACAGGGGGTAAGTTGGTACCATTCCTCATTAAAGGGAATTCAGCCATGCCGTGGTACAAATGTTATGAATTGTGGAAAGCGTCTGGGATATACTATTCTGCTGTCCTCGAACAGATACTAGGTTGCCCGAATTGATCTGTCATGGCCTTACGCTAAAAACATTTCTGGGTTCATGTGCAGCCCGACATTGCGCTCGGAAGTATCGCTTTATCTGCCGTTTCGATATACAGGGTATTTCAGCTCGCCGCCGTTACTTCAATGTTGAATTCGACATAATACCACCCCGATCGAAAAGGGCCCGATGATATACACAGACAACGTGCATTTGTCAGCTTGTGTAGTCACTGTATTAGCATCGCCCTGTTCCAGAGCTATCGGAATGGGTTTCGTCTGTTCACATGGGGAACGTCACGGGCATCGTTGATCGTTGGAGATCGGTACAAATGCCTGTCGTTGAGTGGGGTATAGGCTTACCGCTTCATGCGGATTCATGTCGTTTTCAAGACGAGATTCTCCTGTTAGTGCAATAGAACGGCACATATTTGAGATACAATTTGTTTCGGAACAACTACAGAAGCTACCTCATCGTAGAGTCGCAGCCCAAAGAACACTGACATAGGTTACTGTAAGGGTCGGCAGTATGCCATAAAGGAAAACACAAACATGATATGAAACTATATTTGGTAGCCCCACCGGTTGAGTGGGACCTTCCTCCAACATGATTTGGGTCAAAACGGAACACATTAATATGGCACTGTTTCGCAGTTCCTTGTACTACTTCCTACCTGGTATGTATATATGGAGAGTACCTTCTACATTCAACAAACTGGTATGCTCGCAAACGATATGTGGAGCCCCACCAGCCCAAACTGGAACGATTTCTTCAATCCACACCACATTATACACCGTTAGTCTTTCGAGTCGAACGCGGCGAACGAAAACACCTTTAAAGTCGGTTTCACCTGTCCTAGGCTGTCGTGCGGCAGCGACTTGTGGAACGTGGCGGCGGATGACAGGTCCCCATTGTTTTCATGGAGAGTGCCTACCGATGCTGCGAACTCGGTTTCGGCCCACTCAGTCCGCTGGGTAAGCGCGCTGGCAGCTCGTTCTGCAGGCTATTCATCACAAGGCATGGTAACGAATGTGATACCAACGGAAAGGGGAAAGGTCAGGGACACAATGATCATGAAAACGACATGTTTTGCCTGTAACTAACAAGAGACGCCGTCTGTGACCGCTGCAACGCGCAAGGTCAATCGGGCTATCGCTGGGGGTTGGGGCTGGTTGCGAGCAGTGCTACTATTAATCCCTAGTGTCAACTTTGTGGATCAGCTATTAACCATGGCACACAACGTGTCTTGTAATAAAATATGGAATGTCGCCGACGTTCGACCGGGCTGCGCCTGCATCTTCACAGTGTTGAAGCCTCTCCGAAAAAAGGCGACCTGTACAATGGTACGTCCATCAAGACGGTACCGGCAGTATCATGCTATACAGACATCCCTTTCAAGAATGCATTCCTACTGCAGACAAAGCCCATTGTTCTGAATAAGCGGTCGTCTCTCCACCCGACCCTATACCCGAAGGTTACTGGAAAACGCCGCACACATAGCCATTGCCGGCACTCACGGTGCCAGTGGGATCAAGAGCATCATCATTCACGACTTGGGGGGGCGGGCGTCGGCGGCGTCCACTAGCTTGAAGACGACGCGAAGGAGTGTCGTCTACAGCGTTCATCGATGGGGACCCAGCATCATCCACACCGACAATTGATCCGTGGTCAGCGGGCTCTTGTCCCACCGATTCTGCGCGAGCTCCGGAGAACACGCCGAAGGCGATGACGGCCACAGCACCGGCGGATCCTGCAAGCCCCTTCATGCTGCGAGTAGATGTCGTCCTTGATGGGTTCTTGTTTCCGCTGTTATTTGATGAAAGCAGGAAACGACACGAAGTGGAATGTATTGGAACGTTTTGTGAATGGAGAGTGACGTGAGAGACAACTTCAGAGGGCTAAGAGAAAAAAACAGGTTGAGTTTCCGTTCTTCAGGTACATTCGCACAAAACTAAAAAGTGTTTGGCAGACGTGACACGATGAGCCCGCGGCAAACAAAACATCTGTGAGTAACGTGAGACGTGTGTATTGGCTACAAGATCAGATTTACTGAGACCATGGCATGGTGAGCAACGTGTAGTCCAAGTCACCCGTAGAGTGTACTCGGGGCGCTACACAATAAGAATAGTAGGTACACAAGTAGTTTTGTGTCATAGATGTAGGTGGCAAACACGTTCCATGGGAAATACACACAAGTGCGAAGAACCGTGAAACACGATTGACGACGGAAATTCAAGCTGCCCGTCAGGTCTGGATTCGTTGCACGAACTGTATACTCGCACGCCCAAACGTAGATGTCGAGCTTGTGCCCATAAAATATGAACCTAACATCGCACAGAGACTTAACGCACATTGTTTTGCTACTGTCGACTTGTGTCCGCATAAACTTCCAGCTGAAAACAGGTACTTCACTGCACTTCCAGGCGATACGTTCCCCTTTGTAGCATTCAAACGCGATCACTATGCTCGCCTGACCTGCTTGAGTTCAATATCGTGCCTCAAACGCGCGTGAGGAACGAACTACATCGGTATGCAGTATTCACATGGGCCAGCATTCATCTTGCTTGGTTTTTTAAACCCTGGGTATCACTCACGCTGTGAACAAGAAGAAGTGTGTAGCAGATGGATTGGTGTCCTCCTCTCGCGTGGTGGTAGGGATGCCTTTATTTGGTGTTGTAGGCAGAAGAGCGGGGGCGACTGTGGAATGATAAGGGTGGGCTGGACACCGCGCCGATCTATCGAGAGCATTCTCGGTGCATGCCGTTTGCCGTATCCGGGTACGGGCGTTCTGCGGATTCTTTGACGCTTCCGGAGGTGGGGCTGCTGGTGGTCTCTGGGGCGCTTTGGAGTCTAGATCGGTTTGTGATTCCGCATTCAAATTTCTGACGTTTCGATAGTATACTATTAATAGGGCGCATACTTCTGTAGATAATCTGCACATCGTCTGTCCGTTCGATCAGTTGCGTGGATCCTCAGGTTTGCTAAGACAGTGCGGGGGAGGACGGTCGCGCGTACCGCATCGTTGATCAATATATCATGACCTGTATGTATCCTCAGGACCTTCGCGGACAGGATTATTCTCCTGGGATATTAAGGGACGACAATTCGGTTCGTTCGGTTCAATTCTGTGAGCGGATAGGTACGTTTGTTTGTGTGTCTGCCGATCCGCAATTAACAGACAAATCTGAAAAATAGGAACGAAACAAAAAATGAGAACGGACGTTTTTTTTTAGAAAGCAAACCAATTGTGTACAACTTCAAGAAAAAAAGTTGACAGTCCTGTGGGGCTGTACAGCAGCCTTCGAATGAGCTGTCGCCCAGGCTGGAAGTCCTCGGCATCGCCGCGGTAGCCAGCATCTAGAGAAATCACAATAGAGCCAGCGTATATCGCTTTTTGCGCCCACCCGAAGGCACGAGATGGAGCATGACCGTTTTGACGAGCTCCTCTCACAGGGCTGGCCAAGGGGTTTCGCAGGATCATTTTGGTTATCTGATACACCACATGGTTCTGGAGATACGGCTTGGTTCTCATTTTAGGCTTCGTTCCCATTTTTCCGATTTGTCTGTTAATTCTGGATGAGGCTGCAATATCACATTGTTGAAATTTTTTTTACAGATCATACACACACACCCCAGGAACAAAAACGTCTACAGGAAACTTCAAGACGACAGGCGGGCGAATTTATACGATAACCAAATTTTCCGGCACACATTCGAGGCGGCAGGAGGCCATGGGCGTATGGGCTACGAAACGAGAGGTGCGAACTTCTGAAGTTGGAGCCAAGTGTCGGCGCGTCAATAACTTGTTATTGTGGTGTTTCGGATATATATATATATAAACTACACGTAACAACATAAATTGAATTTTTTCAACGCGGATCATGAAGGTATGCGTTACGTACCAATATGTGATATATGACTATGTGGGTGGAATATGTTTCGTCGGTATATTCTTGACGTAAATTTATAAAGACAAAATAGAGGTATCCCGTTAATAAGCCTACATCACGCAAGCTTCATGTCATTACAACGATTTCACAAAGTATTTGCCGAAAATCGTTGCTGTCCACAGCATCAATCAGCAGTGTAATTAACAACCTGAAATCTGATACCAGGTAGGTTAGTGTCAACAGCACGATACTACTTTATTCTACTACTGGTCGGCATTAACCCCTTTAGAGCCGCAGTCCCGTATTGGGAACGAACTATTTTTAAAATTTGACTGGTTTGTCCCCAAGAAGGGACTGGGGTTCTAAAAGGGTTAAAACCGCGAAACACAGACAGAGGTAGGTGTGTTCCGTCTACTTCACTTGTCGTTCCTTATGAATCGTTTTTGGTTCTCAATTGGAAGCGCACTATCAAGTACTAAACTGCTGTGCTCTCATTGTATCAGCAGTAACTGTGTTGCTTGCTGTTTTTCGGTACGGGCTGGTCTTAGGACAAACGAGGGAAGCCAAGTTAACCCTTTGATGACTGCAGTCCCGTTTGGGGGACAAACCACGCTATTTCCATGTGTTTTCCCCAAAACGGGACGGCACAGTCCTAAAAAATATTTATGGCTCGAACAGTAACGTATAATTTTCCACAAAATTATGTGAGTCATTTCGACCGCGTACCCAACCGGAGTTAGTTGTGGTTGAACGTGCTTCGGTCGAATTTTCGCCATTTTAGATTGTTGTCGCAAAATTTGGAGCTCCTTAAACTAAATAGTTTCGTCAAATAATGAGCGAACTGAGCATGACGTCGCGGCTCGGTCTTCGACACGAACATGACGAACGCACGTGCCGAAGTCTAGGGTCTATTCAATAGAAGACGACGTATGCATCTGTGGGGACGTTTGTACGAAAAAATGTGTTGGATTGTGAGTATCTACGATCTGAAATAAATGAGTTTTCGGAGGAAAATTTCTGTATTTTTCACTTCGAGAATGCGCAAGAGAGGTTTCCGAGTTTTTTCCGAGGCAAATGTATATATATGGTATTCATGCCTTCAACTACCTGAAACCGAGCTGTTCAGAAACTATAAATTGTCTGTTGTTCTCTTGCGATGTTGTTGCTGGGTTTTGCTCGGCTCCTGGTCACCTCATACGTATCGAAGGCCTATACTATCGAATGCCCTCAACGAAACAACCCTGCTGTGCCACCTTCTTCCGTTGTTCAGCACTCATCAAGTCTATGCAAAACTTCTCTTTTCAGATAGTATATACATACATGCTTTTGGGCGCTTTCACGGAGGAGGAGAGAGTATTATATTCCGTCGTTTCCTGAGAAGCAGCAAGCACGTCGTCCCGATGCTTTCTGCTATACCTCGTGCTCGCAAATCAGCCTCGGTTGGGACTCATTTGGCATGGCCGCATGCAGCATGCATTTATTTCTGTTTTTTGTTATACATGTTTATGTTTAACTTATATTGAGAAAACGCTGTGTTCCTCTCAATAACTCGTCGACAAAACTGTGTTTGGGGCAATGTACTGGAATACAGCAGTACAGTATGTGTATAATATGGTCATGCCGTAAATTTTGCGTAGGGCGCTGTATTATGCCATGACGCACCGATCTCTCACGGAGCACTAATGTTTTCCCCTCTGCTCCCAGCATTAATGTTGCTGCGTTTGTCAACACACGTGTGTGTCCATCTCATAGTGTCGCACTCCAAACCACACGTACGCGTTATCCTCGAATATTCCATGAAAAGAGGGCGTCTGGTGTGAGGTCTCGAGCTCTTTGTTGTTCGAGAGTGTGAAAGCTAAAGCTCGAAAACAGCAGCAGAAAAAAAAGGTGGTGTGCCATGCAGATTTGCCAACTCCCTAGTATGTGTGCATGATGCTTTTGTGCGGTGTTGCTGTTATTTGAATACGAGAAGCGACAGTACCAATCTCTACAGCAGGGCTGGTATTTATAACATGTCAGTCGGCCGCGAGTTCGATTAATAAAGCGGGTTGACCGGCAGATTAGTAATATTTTATGTAAATGGAACCACTCACTTAAATCTAAATCCCTGAGCGTGCTCGGTTGGCACATCCCTGGCCTTTCAGAGCTTCCACTTCGAAACCCCCTCCTTTTACAACAACATGCCGGACCTTTCCTGCGGTTCTTTGTTTTCTCCATGTCTCTTGGCACTCTCGGTCCTTTCTTGCATTTATTTCTCTTGTTGTTTCATTCCATGTGCGTACGTGTACTCCGAGCACAGCACGCCGCGAGAGCCCGGCGCCGTTGCTGGTGTCAGCGGCTGCTGACGGGTAGAGAGAGGGGGGGTTGCAAGGAGCGCGGTCGCCGTCTCCGTGGCTAAGTGTTGGGTGTGCTTCGGCATGTATGTGTGATTTTGGATAGAGTATGAGGGGACGGGGATTTCTTTTTCTTTTCATTCTCTTCGGTTTCATTTTCATTGTTTTTGCGGTGCTGCTGTGCCGTGCTTTACTTTTTCTTTCCATGTCAAAAGAGGACAAGGCTGTCTGCCGTACTGCAGTACATACAGCAAGCATGTCCAAAGAGAAAAAGAGATTACCCTACCTCGGGTATGCACGTACGTACGGCATGTGAGCGTGCGTAGAGGGCCACGTACGTCCGGCAACCGTCCGCGAAGCGAAGCCTATAATATATATGGCGCCCGAGCTGTTTTCTCCTGATGCATGGCGGCGGGACTCTTGGCACTCTCAAGTCGCCAGTTTACAACTAACTATTGTTCGATCGATCATTAGAAACCTATGTTGAAGGATGGACCTCTGTCCTCTTAGCATTTAAATTTGGTGTACTTTTCCTTCCTGAGCGAGCGTAGCGGGCGGCGCAGGTCGCCCGCGGAACAAAGCGCCTTGTACCTGCATTCACATGCAGCAGATCCAGATACCTGCTACCAATTTCCTCCAGGTAGACGGACCGAGGGAGCAAGTTTAGTCCTCACGTAGGTGCTTGGGGTGAGGTGTACGGTGTACGTCCAAGGAAGGGCTACGTGAATCATACATGAACCACAACAACAGACGCTTAGTGCTGCTGCTGTATTTACTGCTGATTGATGATGCTGAATGTTTTGATAAAAAAAAAAAAAACTGGACAATACGGCAATTAATTGTTAGGGTCTTCGTCTGCTGCTGGGCTAAACGTAAAAGGTTAACGAATCGCCTACCCAATCTAAAGCCTCCTAACACAATCCTAAGATTGTTGACATTTTCAACGCAAAGACAAATCAGCGGTGATTTCTTCTTTTGTTGAGAGTGCCCGTCGTATCATACAGGTATTTTAGTACAAATACAGTATCCACGCAGGCACGCGGGCCGTGTAGGCCGTGCCCGGTACCGGCAGTCCAGCGAGACGGGAGGCAGAATGGACCTGGCTCTATGGCTCTTGCCCGTTGCGATTACCTGCTGCTGAGAGCGTGCGACTGGGCGACTAGCTAGGTATGACACCAATTCCTGCTGCCAGGTTGGTACCTAAATATTCTTCCCCCTTGGGTAGACTGACCCCGTTGAGGTCATGAAGGAGGTGCTTCGTGTTGGGTGTGCACCACCCGTCAATGGGCGTGGTGCAACAAATACGACAGCCGAGAGTTGTGTACTGCTCTTGCTTGCCGCTGGATGTCTGCTGCTGCTGCTGTTCCTACTTCTCCTGCTGAGGTTGAAATCGCATGTATGTACGGCAGGGGGGAGTGTTTGAGGGTGGCGGCGAAAACAAATATCAAAGGTATGGTGTTCCATGTCACCTACTCAGCTCGACGGGGCGGAAACCAATCCCTTCTTTTTCAGAGCCAACTCAGAGACGTCCAAATGCACCGAGCACCGACACGGTGCTCATCCAGGATCCAGACATGCGTCGTAATGTACACACGGCCCCCTTGCTTGCCCCGCAGATGAGAGCGCGAGAAAAAACCCTCGGCCGCCGGAGAGCGGCATGCCTGAGTATACATTATGGGTATGTCCCGGTCCTTGTATACGCAGTGTTTAAATTCCTGGATTCCAGTTTGGAAGTGGATGGTGCGGTTTGAGAAAACACTCGTATACGCTGCGAGGTGATAAATTGTTTTTTTAGATAGTCCACGAAAATTCACCAATCTTAGTATCACCCCATTTCATCGAAGACGCGGCCAGCGGATCAACTGATCTATAGATTATATTGGAAATATGCAAATATTGTTTGTATATACCAGATATATATGAATTATTAGCAGTATTACCGGGTATCAGGGATAATATACACACAAGAAGAACGTTTCTCCCATCCCTCGTGTCAACCTGCGCTCAATCTCGGAAACGTATGATTGTATTTTTACAAGTATTACATAGACACAACCGCCCCATCAGTTCTGCAGCTTCAGATGTCGTCTTCTATATATATTTACGGGGTGCATATCCTGCATGAGGCCACACCAAAGCCGCAGTACACCCGATCGAAGTATCACGCATAGCTTGCAAATACAAGGTTCGAAGACTTTTTTCCCTAACACTTTTTGTGCATGAATTATACCAGTTTATATACCACTACAGTAGATACTGGTGTAGTGCACTTGGTTCCAGTTCGCGTGGCTGAAGTGACATAAATATCGTAAAGTATCTGGCAGTACGGGAGCAATGCACAACCCATCACATTTTCAACGATTGCTCACCCTACTGTCTCGACGCCCGGAAGCGCAAACCTGAAACCCCAGTGTCCTCTTTGCGGCTCGACGCCCCGAATTTATTGCCATGATTATAGCTGGAATCATGCATCATACAAGTAAGTACTGTAATTCAAACAACTTAAATTGCACAAGTACGGAAGGAAGATTACGCAGTGTGTGCGGTGTGGACAGTGGACGCGACGATACATCAGAAACATGTCGAGCAACAACACCCGGAGTGCACATCATCGCCGTTTCTGAGACTGCTTGGGATGCGTTAGCACAAGGACTAGGCTATTCCTCTTTCAAAGATATTCGCCGTGACGCGTCATTCCCGAACGCAGTCTATTGCATTATCGCCTTCCAAGCATTCTGTGCGGCTAGGAATTTAAGGGTGTATGGGAAAGAGAATGTATGTGTGACAAACAAATACAGTAGTATTTGGCTGAAGACAGAGGTCTGTGAAGGCTTGACCGTAGAATGTATTGCGTCCGGCGGGTTCTAATCTGGTCGATAGTTTATGATATTTCTTGCATTCGTTTTGCGCCTTGGCCTCCACCTACTATCCGTCACTATGCATCGAACCCGTCGTGGAGTATACCTGTACAATATATATATATATATATGTACAGTAGTGTACCCGTTTTGATAATTTGCGAAAAGATTGACGGATACAACAAACGGTTGAGGCTATTGTGCAACACTGTATATCAAAATGCTGTCTAGTTTATTGCTAACACCGCTTATGACGGGTTGCTGTTTTACACGGTGGTGAGAGGTTTCCCCTTGCGAGGCGCCTAAATAGTATGAGTGTTCGGATGTCACCATGGAAGCATATAGACCCAGCCGGTTCCGAGCCCATCCTACCGTAGTTCGTCCGCGTATGCCGACATCAAGCGACAGGAAGCCCACCGTCCGTCGATCGCCGGGACCTCTGATTGTTATGAATGATACCCCACAAAAAGAGAGGACCCGACATGATTTGGTGTGCGCTCTTTCTTCCAGGGTACCTGATCTGCTCGGCCAGGCGCTGCGTTGATTGCCAGGAAATTATCGCGGGGGTTGCAACCTTGGGTGAAAGTCTTTGACGGGACACCCGCAGGAAGCCTCTTCAGTCCAAACGTATACCAGGGATACGATTCAACCAACGACGCAGTGTTCCAACAGCAACATGTAACTGCCCTCGTTATGCGACACAATGGCAACACACGTGCTACTTCTACCGGAGGGGAAAAAATCGGTACATGGGGCCCTCTGATTGTTACCGGTTAGTTCATACAGTGAGGGGGCCGAAGGATATGCCAGATTCCACCTACATCGCGTATACCGGGGGTTGCAGTACACCAGCTGGTTCATAACGTTTGTACGGAGGGCCCTTACTGTACTTAATGTCATGTCGGGAAATCAGCAAAGGCATACCAGTTTACCCGTTCGACAAAGAGCACCTGGTGTGGAATGTGTATCATGTGAGGCCGGGTGCTACATCGTACCTAGTAGGTGTGTACAGTCAATGTTCCGTAGTTTAAACAGGTTTCGGCGGCAACAGTTTGGAGTCTACGTGATGTAAGTATATTTTTACAGCTGTAGCAACTCAGTTTTTTAGCAACTAACTGGTTTCTTGGTCAAGAACTCCTGCATTTGTGAGTCGAGAGCAGCTACCTCACACCTCGCCCGTTTAGCTCTACTTGGACAGCTGCCTATTGACTGCGGATTGGCAGGTGCGACCATAGTACGGTATGCTTATTCACGTCGCGAGGCACGCTATTTTAAAAGTACGGGACAACTCTGTGCAGCACTACCGGATGTGCCTGAGTTGTCCTTACACTACATCGAGCGCGTCATTGTGATCCTTCACCGCAGCTAACGCACATAGGACATGCAATCCTCGACAACCTACAGAGGAGGGGCTGGGATGCGTGTACCAAGGCAAGTCTCCCGCTCCGAACATTGGATATAGAGTAAGCGACTACGACAACAACAGTAGTATGGCCGCATCAACACGATTGAGCCCACTTCTACCTTGTTGTGCGTATACGCTTCGAAGCTCTGCGACCTAGATTATTTTCATTCTCCATTTTACCATTGCACACCCTAGCAGTACTTTTATTCCACACACAGCTCCCAGCGTCTCTTCTACCGCTCAAGAAGGGACATCTAGCGAACGTGCATGTCAAAGACGATCGCCTCAGTTCGCACACAACGAGGGATTGGGATATTTCCGCATCTGAGTTTTCCTAGTACCACTGGATGACTGGTCGACATAAATTCCCACATCGAGGTAGCTGTAAGCAGTTGTGTAAAACACAGGTTGGCCATGGACTAACGGCATGGACTGCAGACGATCGAGTCGTATTTGGAAAGCGTGGAAGCCGTACCGAGTTTGTCGGCATTGATGTTCTCTACGTCAAAAACACCCGGTGGAGGGTCGGCAATGCGTCCGGCTTTTCAGGAGTCCGACGAATATGTGGGCGTATGCATGGAAACATGTTTGGGTTAAATGCCGGGCTTACGCGGTATATCGCGGGAAGTAGCCAAAGCAATACACCTCGATAAGTGGCCGGGGAAATGCGCAGGTTCGGGAGATATGTGATGATGAAGTGCATCCCTATACCCGAAGCGTACAACCAAAAATTCCCAATCCCAAAAAATGTTCGGACGCTATTATTGGGTAGTCACTTACAATAGTGGAAAGAGCCACGAGAGTAGGAACATATATTTTGTATAATAGGGACACACTTATCCTAGCCTTTGTTCCATTCTGGATGAGTATGTATGACAAACTTGCGCCTTAGCTCGGGGTGGACCTTGAAACGGATACTGTTGTTGCACAATTTCATATTATCGTTTGAATCCATGATGGGAGACGAACACTGGTCGGCGCGGGTAGGTAGTTGGGCCCTGAGCGCTGGACCGACGACGACACGGGTGATGTACGGTTTGACGCTCTGTTGGCAAAACGCACAAATTGGCAGCATCGTGGCCGGAAATCTATAGATTCGAAGCATGTTGGATTACATGTGACTAGTTGTTGACAACGAACTCGACACAGTGCCCAACGTCTGAGGCATACCAGGTCAGCAAAGTAACTTAATCCTACGTTTTCTATCTTCTTGTCAGTGATTTTAACCGGGTTCGGTCCGAGGCGACAACTATCACCAATTGAATTATTAGAACCTGGCGCGTGTCCTTACCACTTTGATCATACACTACCACAGTCCACACCGCCAAACTGCGCATACCCATCTCGTCACACTTACAAGAGTGGGCACGACTCAACATGTATGTGTGAAGTTTGTACGAACTGCGATCAAGAATTTCACTTGTTTTTACGGAAATAACGGCGTGGTCGATTTAATAGAAATCAGTTACTTCGGACACACGTGCCACTCGCCGCCCATGGCTCCAAGTTATTTGGCAGACCTCTGCGAGGGCAACTTCGTGTTGCACGTGTTATATATAATACGTGGGATGCAGCGCCGACAAAAACAATGATATTATCCACATGGATGACCCAACATATTCTACATGATGAGTAGCTCGTGAGCTTTCCACAAACGCGGAATGAACGACTTGTGTACGCCTCGAGTGGGACAATGTGGAGACCTTATTGTCCGTGCTAGTAGGAAGGTCGATGGGCTCGTTCGGTGGCCTTCTTTCTGACAAGATTTGCCAGGCCATGTATACAGCACTGAACGCATATATATTCCACATTTTCCTTTACTTGAGGAAAACAACACAAGTCACTAGTGTACATAGTAAATATACATGTCCACACCCCACTTTTTTGCCGCACATATACAATTGTCGACACCGTGGTGAGTAATGCTACAGGTACTGAACCACACAGACCTATTCAGTGTACTGGTTCATCAATCCGATCCCTGCAGGAGATAAGCATGCTTTCCAGATGAAAATTGAGCCATAAGGACGTTATACGCCCCGGTGGGGGGGGGTCGGGGCAGCTTTACCCAAAGAAGCTCATTTCTCAAGAACAACTCCAACGGTTTCTAAGAAAGAGGCCTTTCATTTCTAACGCATGTGCGATTCTGAAGTTGAACGTCGGCCAACGCAAGTGTGGCAAACATACGGAAGGTCGCAGCTTCAAAACGTCCAACAGTCGTACTTGACCCTCGCGCTTACATCGATCACTTTATGCCAAAACAACGTCAACGACTGCTGGAGTACACTCTGTCTGCTACACATTTATTTCCAAAGCACAACCTGTCACCTTTCTCGTCACGTCGCTTAAAGGTAGTGGCTTACGCGGAAGTATCCTGAAACGAAAGCCTCAACAATTTCGTTGAAACACACCCGCATGGAATGTCGACAGCGGGTCAGAGGCCGAATGTGTTGAATTCACCTGCTAACCTAGTCCAGCGATCGTCTTCGACACATCGGGTCATATTAATAGCGTTTACATAAATGTTACAGTTCCGTCACCCATGCCGAGATGTGAGAGTTGACGTTCCTACACCCCGTATTCGATCTCGGTCGCCGAACACTACACAACTGATCGCGATGGAGGATCAACCCCCTACTATTGACAACGTTCCCACTGGAAACCCGTGGAGAATTGCGTCGATGCAGCCTGTACAGTGCGACCCCGACAGGCGTTTGACACCGTCCTCGTGAGTGGTACAGTACCCGTGGGGCCCCGTTGGAGATGTTAGCACAGGTCAGCCCCCATGAACGCCTCTCCGCTGCACCGCTGGTTGTCGACGAAGAATGACCCGTCGGGTTCGAGTCTGATCGTCTGGCCGGACATGAGACGGAACTCGTAACCCTCGTTCTCTGGGAATGCCACGGCCTCCTGCAACATAAGATCGAAAAATACGTGGAAGACGAGTGAGTGTCACACTAATCTATTCATGGTTTTGATGTCGATCGATTATGTTTGAAGGTTCAGTGATTTAGCGAGGAACAGTAAATCTCGTGCGAGAAAGAGATAGAGCGCCGCCAGATCAACGTCTACGTTAGGGGCTTCACTACTGTGTGCCCGTCGACTATGGTTGAGCTTGTCATGACGAACGAAGGTCCATATCGACGACGATCGCGCGCAATGATTCTGTGAATTGTTCTGCCTGTCTATTTGGTGGTGTGTACCAGCTCGAGTTCACATTGATCAAAGTCCCAAACATACTTGCGTTCGTAGAATGCCCAAACAATACCTGAATGAGGATAACTACAAACTAGCTTATGCAAAGCATGATCAACGGGAACAGCGGGGAAACAGTTCATGAGTAGCAGCAGCTAGAGTCACCAGCAAAACTGAATATTTGTACCAGAGCAATGATTATTTATGCATGTTGCCTGTTCATATATATGTAGGATGTAAGGTATCCCTTTCTTTGTAAGTAGACGTCCTATGTGCGTGCGCTCTCTCACCTGCTGCAGTATCCGCACACCGGCCATCTCGCCGAGGAGCAACCCTTCCTGGCCGTCCATCCTCCAGTGAATACCCATCATCTGCCTGCATAATATCAGAGCAAGCAGAACACGAGTAACGTCCGTTAAGGTAAATGTGATTCATGGCAAATAATGCCACACACGAAGTACGAAATATTTGACGAAAGAAAGCCTTGAAAAAGACGCAGAGGAATCGGAAGGGTTCAATTGCTCGAACTGAACTCGTCCACTCATCTCGTACCTGCCGAATGCCACGTTGACGGCCAATTTGTTGATCTCTCCCTCGTACGTCAGGCATTCGTCGCCGGTGTAGGGCAGAAGGGTCAACCCTTCGTCGTCCGGGACCACGGGGTCGCTAAAGCACGAAGCGCCACGCTCCAGTCCGACAAGAGCCTGCCGGATATGGGGGCAAGTCGCAACAGGACTAATGAGAACAATGTCGAACTCAGTACATACTTTTGTTTTCTCTTTGCGCTGAGTGGAGCAGCTACGCTGATCTCGCGCTAGCTCCATGATTGCCAGCTTGATCACCGGCGGGCTGAATAGTGACGACGCGAGGCCAGCAGCTGTAGTGGTATCGGAACACTGCAACGATTGCTGTTTTTTCAAGTGGTTGGCGCATCGGTTCAACCTTAACGGTTTCAAAAACACGACGACACCGCGATGTCTCGGCGACGTCGTAAATCGCCGACTACACAGGCGGATCACGTGAATGTCACGCAATTCCGACCTCGTACTATTATCGCTGGTGCCGCTACGATGTCGACTACAACGCACGATATTAAATGTGCATGCGAGATAGGATATGCCCTGGTGCTGAACAGGATACGTGCATTACGTTAGCCGGACCCTTAACACACATTTTGCAGTCGACGGCCGAGACTTGATGTCGATAGCAACAGCTGGCCGGTTGGTATTGGCTGATGAAGCTGTGAGGCTACTGTGCGTGCGTTCTTTACCGTTGTGGGCGATGCAATCGTGGAGTTTTATCGACGATTTTGCCAAACCTCCTGGGGAGAGACTATGAATGTGTTTCCATTGCAGACGAAAACTGAACAAAGAGCAAATAATAATGAGTAATGCATTGCAAAAACAGCAAACCCGATAGTCTATACTTCAATCATTTCAGGGTATGCTGCTGAGAACCAGTGCCTAGAATTAAAAGTGTCATTCCTCTTCTGCGGTTCAGTTAGAGCTGCAATCCCGTCTGCTGCGTCCTCGCCCAACAAACATACACAGAAATATACATAGCTGCCGCTATATCACTGTTGATCAAACCACTTGATGTGCGCATAAACCAAACGGCTTACCTTGAGTACCGTGGCGAAGGCGCCGTTCTGGACAGCGTGCCCAGAGGGGTACGAAGGGTGAGTTGGCGACCCCTCGTTAACAGCCTGTGAAAACATAGCGCATCCGGCGGGGATGGTCAACAATATGAAGCACATCATCGAGCGGATATTGAACTCATATTCAGTCGAGAGGTCTGTTCAGTCGACGTTTGAATGTTTGCGGTATACGCCGTCTATCATCTCGTCGAAGGCTAACCTTTCGAATACTGAACTTCAGGGTATTTACGCAGACCCCGTCGGTGGCACGAAGTAGTAATGCCCAGTACAGTTTAGTGCCCGCTAAGACTATTCGAACATGTATGGACGTTCGCGTCCCGAACCATTTGAGACACGAGTCGAGCGCATGTCGATCACATCAAACATGCTACGAACGACAAGCACTTCGTCGGAAACACTATGTGGACGCAGGCAATCTCAGCCAGGGTTTGAATGCGCCATATGCTGGTCGATTTCGAAACTCACCTGGGGGAGAAGGAACGTGCGCGGGCGCCTGCGTCTCTGCCCGGTGATCTCCCTGTTGCGTCGTGCCACCCTCCTTAGCAACCGCCTGTTGTTGAGAAGCGAGTCGGGGAATTCTACATCGAGGTCGCCGTTTAGGACGTTGTGGATAGTTCCGCCGACGGCCTGTCGCATCCGACAACCCAACACACACGACAAGACGAAGTGGGAAGGAGCAGGAGTTTTGGGGGACAGAGTGAACCACTTTTTATGTTGCAGCCGAATAGATCACACGCAGACAAACAGGTTCAAGCTTACAATCCTAGCGTGTCCGGAAGACAGCGTGGATTCGTACCTAATACTCGTTTGGTCGGCCACGGCATGATAGTGAATCTTGACTCAAGCGCCGAGGTTCGCGCTACGACAAGGGGTAGCTAGTTCTGGCGAAAACAAATGTCTGCCCGACGGGGGTTGTCGCCCGGGGATCTGCGCGATACTGCTGTAACACCGAGAATGATTTTCGTTCGTGTTCGATACATACTTTGACTACCGGATGGTTCGCAATTTGAACATTCATGCTTTATCAAAATCCCGTTTTCGGTGAGGTAATAAAGGAGGTCCTAACAAACCCAAGGCGTAACCTTACTGTAGCATCCATTCCCATTCCGATCGATATTATCAGCCACTGTGGGCAACGCATACAAACCTCACCTCCGGACGAGCAAACAAGTGAACGTTCCACTTCTGGTACCATGAGGCCCTCTGAGCCAGCTCCCCGGTTCCGACAAGCCTCATAATGTGGGATATGCCGTAGTTGACGAAGCCGACTTGGCGCCCGCTTTCTGTGTACGGACCGTTGAAACCAGGACGGCTGATGGCTCCTTCTTCGATCAGAATCAAGGATGCTCGGTACGCCTCCCTGCACAGCGCAACGTTTAGTCGTCGAATGGTTAGATGTGAATCATGTTTCAATGTAAATACAGTTTATTAATTTTGCATTAGGTACTGGATTTCATGCGAGATGATCAGCACGTTGACGGAACGCAATGGCATGTGGTCGTTGGCATCGTTCGAAGTAGTCGTCGGTGGGCAGGTGCAATGCGATGCTGAAATTTGTGACTGTCGCGACATCCGAAGAAACGGTTGCGCGATAGTTTATATTAAGGCTTCATTTTTCATATTATGGTATGCAACATGAACCATATTTGCTATTCTCACGTGTTGATGGTATCGGTAGCTGACGTGGTCGCAAGGTCGCGGGCGTTCCGGATGTATCGCTTCACGGGGTCTACCTCCTCCGGCGAGTCAGGCTTGCCACCGTTCTGCAGATTTTTCAAAGGGGCGAGGAAAAAGTTGGACGTTATGGCCAGAAAGGAGATCGTAACTACCCATATCATCGTCCCCCCGCAGCATTCGAAATTTCCGAACGCATCTAGCACGTCAGCGGCCTACGACCTGCAATTTAGAAGGTGATCGACCTGTGAATAGCTATCTGTCGGCGTTCAATGTGTACTCCATTAAGCATGTACAAGCTTAGAGTGCCGGCAGGTAAGCAGACGTCAGCCTTGATCTGCGTATTTCACGGAAGTACCGAATATCGAAATACGGTTCAACGATCGTACGTCGCTAGATGCTTACAATCCATACCGTACAATAAATGGACTTCTTACACAACTCTGAATTATATCATGCGGGGAGCAGACTCATTCTTCGAATACTCTAAGGAGCAAACCCATAAAGAAATCGATAATGAATGCCTTAATCAAGTTTCATGAGCGGTATTCCATGGCGTACGCGTCTTTTATATTTGCGGTCGGTCCATTATGATGGCTTCGCTAACCTGTATGAAGAGCCATTCGTCGTAGTCGGCCATGTAGTCTACTCCCGGTGCGAACGTCGTCAGCTGAGCTTTCGCAGTGATGGAGTCGATGGTGAAGTCCTTGACCAGTAGCTGGTGTAGCCCAAACAGCAGGAAGCGACCACGGCGTCGAGGGACGGTATTCATCAGTAGGGTAAACTCTCCACGCGTCAACGGCCCCCTCCTAAATATACGTGTAATAGATACTACTCATTACCGGCAAACGGCGAACGGGATACCACAGTCAATAAGTAGAAAGCAAGCAAAAAACAACCAGCTGTGTGCCGACATACATACAGGGTTTGTAGGCTTCTTGGTGCAATCATCCACGTGGCACACTCTGCAACGACGAACCGGTGTCTGATGAAAGTGCGTGAAACGCCCAATACGGAAGCAGGAAAGCAGGTAGCTACGGCATTAACGGCAGCAAACGCTGAACCAGATGTCACACAGCACCTGAGAAACGAAGGGTCCCGTCTCGACTCCGAGTGCAGAAGACCGGAAGAGCTGTGTCTGTGGGTCGGCTCTGCCATCCGGCCCGACGGCCACCATATTCATATCAGCGAAACCCGGCATGGTGGCCAAGTTGTCTGTCGATTATCCGATGAGCAAATCGTATAGGCGGGTAGAGACAGTAGTTCCAATCATTAGACCAGTGTGGTGGAGTTATGTTGTGTTGTTCATAGTGCACCTAACAACACTTGTGTGAACAAATGTGGCAGCGCCCACAGCAGAAACCACAAAATTTACTCAGCAGGTTAAAGGGCATGCTACCATTCGTGCAGAGCTATAACTCGCGCTCGCGCGCATTGCAGCACTACCTACAATAAAAACCTGTTTCGAATGGGGTAGACCAGCAAATCGATTGTGCAAACATGAATGTACGTATACGTGTACCATGGAGTACAATCCAAACACCACAACCCCTGGCTTGGTAAAGGGGAAGGATCTCTCTTGGTCTCACCCAACCATCAATCACTCTGCCCCCGCGACGTCATACCTTTGAGCAGAGAAACCAGACGGAACAACATCTTGAGGTACAGTCGTCTCAACGTGCAATGAAGATACATTTTACCACAAGCTCCAACCGAATGTGTGCGTGTTACCTGCTGCCTCCACAGTTATCCGGTCTTCTCCATACTGGGAGAAAGGTACGTCCCTCGCCAAGGCCATCCAGTACAGTTCAGCCATTTGAGCAGCCTGTGGTAGCATGGACACAACAAGTTCGACCCGGTACGGGGGTGTCTCAAATGTAGTCCAATCCAACGCATATGGAACACGATTGTGCGAGGCAGATGACACAAGGTTGACAAGGCGCTACGTCGACATGAAAGAAACAACGGTATTGGTGAGGTACACCATCGACACGATCCTTTACCGCAACGTTTTGCGTAATATCCCTTCATCAAGCTTCTACGGTGTCTAGCATCATAAATATCTACGACTTACCAGGTCCTCAGAGTTGAGCAGTGACGCGCTGGGGATAGTCAAAGCGGGGCTGTGGGGAACATCCGCAGTTCACGAGCGGCGATGAGCGCAGGTCCAAGGACGAAGGCGAAGCAAATTGAAGCAGTACACGAGGTAAGGTGCCGACATCGTGGCCGTCGTCGAGCACGGCATGAAGCCGATGGCGCGGGCGAGAATTGTCCACAGGAGATATTTGGACGAACCGACCGGTGGAATTTTTCCAGGGGAATTGAAGCGAAGATTCCAACGCGGTGCAGGACGGACACAAAACAAGGGATAATGAAGCGCACGAGGGTGGCGGTAAAGGTGCCAAGCGGTATGGTAACCGGTTAGTGTTGATTAATGCCGCCGTGGAATACCAAATTGCCCGCAACGCTAACAGGGAAAGCATTGTATACTTCACGGCCTGCACAATCAACGCTGAACCTGTTGGGGTCTATAAAGTGTACGATATACGTAACATGTCGACTGGTGACTTTTGAAACATCGTCTGCTTGGGTTGCAAATATTGTACTTGTGGTCGGCCGTGGTCGAACCCTACGATAGTTATAGCCACTCTCAATAGGTGTGTTGTTGACTTCATGACCGAGTACGATACTGCTGTATATGTGGTCGGCGATCATAGTAGTAGGTTGTCCGTGTCAATATGAACAGATCGCCTAAAACATTCTGTCGTCTCGTTCAGCGTGACAGACGAATTAAGCGTACTCCACGTTGCTGAACACTGACGTACCCGGACGCTCCGGCCATGTCTACGGCGATACCCCCGAGGGGGTTGACCAGGAAGCCGTCGTCGTCCCCGGCCGGCACCTGCTCGCATGTGTCAAAATCTCCTTCGGCAACGCACTCGATAAGAGCGTCAAAAGCCTCGGTGTCCACCTGGAATGTAGCAGGATTATCGAAGCAGCATTTAAACAACGGATCAACGTAAGCAAACACGACGGCAAGTTGGGTATATTCCGCATTAAATGAGATGTAGCCATGCTTTGGTACACGTGTTATGAATTGTGGAAAGCGTCCGGGATATACTATTCTGCTGTCCTCGAACAGATATTTGGTTGCCAGAATTGATCTGTCATGGCCTTGCGCTAAAAACATTTCGGGGTTCATGTGCAGCCCGACATTGTACTCGGAGGTATCGCTTTATCTGCCGTTTCGATATAGAGGGTAGTTTAGCTCGCCGCCGCTACTTCAATGTTGAATTCGACATAATATTACCACCCCGATCCAAAAGGGCCCAATGATATACACAGACAACGTGCATTTGTCAGCTTGTTTAGTCACTGTATTAGCATCGCCCTGTTCCAGAGCTATCAGAATGGGTTTCGTCTGTTAACATGGGGAACGTCATGGGCAGCGTTGATCGTTGGAGATCGGTACAAATGCCTGTCGTTGAGTGGGGTATAGGCTTACCGCTTCATGCGGATTCATGTCGTTTTCAAGACGCGATTCTCCTGTCAGTTCAATAGAACGGCACATATTTGGTATACACTTTGTTTCGGAACAACTACAGAAGCTACCTCATCGTGGAGTCGCAGCCCAATGAACACTGCCCTAGGTTACTGTAAGGGTCAGCAGTATGCCATGAAAGAAAACACAAATATGATATGAAACTATATTTGGTAGCCCCACCGGTTGAGTGGGCCCTTCCGCCAACATGATTTGGGTCAACACGGAACCCCTTAATATGGCACTGTTTCGCAGTTCCTTGTACTACTTCCTATGAATATATGGAAAGTACCTTCTACATTCAACAAACTGGTATGCTCGCGAACGATATGAGGAGCCCCACTAGCGCAAACTAGAACGAATTTTTCAATCCACACCGCATTATATAACGTTAGCCTTTCGAGTCGAACGCGGCGAATCAAAACACTTTAAAAGTCGGTTTCACCTGTCCTAGGCTGTCGTGCGGCAGCGACTTGTGGAACGTGGCGGCGGATGACAGGTCCCCATTGTTTTCGTGGAGAGTGCCGACCGATGCAGCGAACTCGGTTTCGGCCCACTCAGTCCGCTGGGTAAGCGCGCTGGCAGCTCGTTCTGCAGGCTATTCATCACAAGGCATGGTAACGAATGTGATACGAACAAAAAAGGGGAAACGTCAGGGACACACTGACCATGAAAACGACATGTTTTGCCTGTAATGTAACAAACAAGAGACGCCGTCTGTGACCGCCGCAACGCGCAAGGTCAATCGGGCTATCGCTGGGGGTTGAGGCTGGTTGCGAGCAATGCTACTATTAACCCCTAGTGTCAACTTTGGGGATCAGCTATAAACCATGGCACACAACGTGTCTTGCAATGTAATTTGGAATGTCGCCGACGTTCGACCGGGCTGCGCCCGCAGCTTCACAGTATTGAAGCCTCTCCGAAAAAAAAGCTACCTGCACTTGGTACGTCCATCGAGACAGTACCGGCAGTATCCTGCTATTATACAGACATCCCTTTCAAGAATGCATTCCTACTGCAGACAAAGCCCATTGTTCTGGATAATCGGTCGTCCCTCCACCCGACCTTATACCCGAAGGTTACTGCAAAACGCCGCACACATAGCCATTGCCGGCACTCACGGTGCCAGTGGGATCAAGAGCATCATCGTTCACGACCGGGGGGGGTGGGCGTCGGCGGCGTCCACTAGCTTGAAGACGACGCGAAGGAGTGTCGTCTACAGCATTCATCGATGGGGACCCGGCATCATCCACATCGACAATTGACCCGTGGTCAGCGGGCTCTTGTCCCACGGATTCCGCGCGTGCTCCGGAGAACACGCCGAAGGCGATGACGGCCACAGCACCGGCGGATCCTGCAAGCCCCTTCATGCTGCGAATAGATGTCGTCCTTGATGGGTTCTTGTTTCCGCTGTTATTTGATGAATGCAGTAAACGACACGAAGTGGGATGTATTGCAACGTTTTGTGAACGGAGAGTGAGGTGAGAGACCACTTTAGAGGGCGAGGAGGGAAAAAACGTGTAGATTTTCCGTTCTTCAGGTACATTCGCACTAGAAGTCTACACTAAAAAGTGTTTGGCAGACGTGACACGATGAGCCCGCGGCAAGACAAACATCTGTGAGTATCGTGAGACGTGTGCATTTGCTACAATATCAGATTTACTGAAATCATGGCATGGTGAGCAACGTGTAGTCCAAGTCACCCGTAGAGTGTACTCGGGGCGCTACACAATAAGAATAGTAGGTATACAAGTAGTTTTGTGTCATAGATGTAGGTGGCAAACACGTTCCATGGGAAATACATACAAGAAGTGCGGAGAACCTTGAAGCACGATTGACGACGGAAATTCAACCTGCACGTCAGGTCTGGATCCGTTGCACGAACTGTACACTCGCTGGCCCAAACGTAGATGTCGAGCTTGTGCCCATGAGATATGAACCTAACATCGCACAGCGGCTTAACGCATACCTGGTATTGTTTTGCTACTGTCGACTTGTGTCCGTATCAACTTCCATCTGAAAACAGGTACTTCACTGCACTTCCAGGCGATACGTTCCACTTTGTAACATTCAATCGCGATCACTATGCTCGCCTGACCTGCTTGAGATCAATGGCGTGCCTCAAACGTTCATCGGCACGTGACGCACGACCTCCATCGGTATGCAGTATTCATATTGGCCAGCATTCATCTTGCTTGGTTTTTTAAACCCTGGGTATCACTCACCCTGTGAACAAGAGGAAGTGTGTTGCAGATGGATTGGTGTCCTCCTCTCGCGTGGTAGTAGGGATGCCTTTTTTTGGTGTTGTAGGCAGAAGAGCGGGGGCGACTGTGGAATGATAAGGGTGGGCTGGACACCGCGCCGTTCTATCGAGGGCATTCTCGGTGCATGCCGTTTGCCGTATCCGGGTACGGGCATTCTGCGGATTCTTTGACGCTTCCGGAGGTGGGGCTGCTGGTGGTCTCTGGGGCGCTTTGGAGTCTAGATCGGTTTGTGATTCCGCATTTTTATTTCTGACGTTTCGATAGTATACTATTAATAGGGCGCATAATTTTGTAGACAATCTACACATCGTCTGTCCGTTCGATCAGTTTGGTGGATCCTTAGGTTTGCTAAAACAGTGCGGGGGAGGACGGTCGCGCGTACCGCATCGTTGATCAGTATATCATGACCTGTGTGTATCCTCAGGACCTTCGCGGACAGGAATATTCTCCTGGGATATTAAGGGACGACAGTTCGGTCCGTTCGGTTCAATTCTGTGAACGGATAGGTTCCACGTTTGTGAGTCTGCCGATCCGCAATTCTGGATGAGGCTGCAATATCACATTCTTGATATTTTATTTTACAGATCATACACACACACCCCAGGAACAAAAACGTCTACAGGAAACTTCAAGACGACAGGCGGGCGAATTTATACGATAATCACATTTATTTCCCGGCGAATATTCGAGGCGGCCATGGGCGTATGGGCTACGAAACGAGAGGTGTGAACTTCTGAAGTTAGAGCCAAGTGTCGGCGCGTCAATAACTTGTTATTGTGGTGTTTCAGATATAAACTACACGTACCAACATAAATTTATATTTTCACTCGCATCATGAAGGTATGCGTTACGCACCAATATGTGATATATGACTATGTGGGTGGAGTATGTTTTGTCGGTATAATATTGACGTAAATTTATAAAGACAAAATAGAGGTATCATGTTAAGCCTACATCACGCAAGCTTCATGTCATTACAGCGCTTTCACAGAGTATTTGCCGAAAATCGTTGCTTTCCACAGCAGCAGCAGTGTAATTAACAACCTGATAGCTGATAGGTTAGTGTCAACAGCACGGTACTACTTTATACTACTAGTGGTCGGCATTATAACCGCGAAGCACAAACAGGAGGAGGTGTATTCCGTCTACTTCATTTGTCGTTCCTTATGAATCGTTTTTGGTTCTCAATTGGAAGCGCACTACCAAGTACTAAACTTCTGTATTCTTATTATATCAGCTGTAGTAACTGTGTTGCTTGCTGTTTTTCTGTACAGGCTGGTCTTAGGACAAACGAGGGAAGCCAAGTTAACCCTTTGAAGACTGCAGTCCCGTTTGGGGGACAAACCACGCTATTTCCATGTGTTTTCCCCAAAACGGGACGGCACAGTCCTCAAAAATATTTATAGCTCGAACAGTAACGTACAATTTTCCACCAAATTATGTGAGTCATTTCGACCACGTACCCAACCGGAGTTGCGGTTGAATGTGCCTTGGTTGAATTTTCGCCGTTTTAGATTGTCGCGAAATATGGAGCTCTTTAACCTAAATATTTACGTCAAATAACGAGCGAACTGAGCATGACGTCGCGGCTCGGTCTTCGACACGAACATGACGAACGCACGCGCCGACGTCCAGGGTCTATTCAATAGAAGACGACGTACTATCCATCTGTGGGAACGTTTGTACGAAAAATTGTGTGTATCTTCCCTTGTTGGATTGTGAGTATCTACGTACTGAAATGCGTTTTTCGGAGGGAAATTTCTGTATTTTTCACTTCGAGAATAATAATGCGCAAGAGGTTTCCGAGTTTTTTCCGAGGCAAATGTACAGATATGGTATGTATGCCTTCAACTACCTGAAACCAAGCTGTTCAGAAACTATAAATTATATGTTGTCCTCTTGCGGAAACACCTTTTGATGTTGTTGCTGGGCTTTGCTCGGCTCCTGGTCACCTCATACGTATTGAAGGCCTATACTATCGAATGACCTTAACGAAACAACCCTGCTGTGCCACCTTCTTCCGCTGTTGTTCAGCAGTCATCAAGTCTATGCAAAACTTCTCTTTTCGGATACATGCTTTTGGGCGCTTTCACGGAGGAGAGAATATATTATTCCGTCGTTTTCTGAGAAGAAGAAGCAGCAAGCACGTAGTAGTCCCGATGATTTATGCTATACCTCGTACTCGCAAATCAGCTTCGGTTGGGACTCATTTGGCATGGCCGCATGCAGCATGCATTTCTGTTTTTTGTTTCGATACATGTTTATGTTTAATTTATATAATATAGACAAATAAATCTGAAAAATAAATGGGAAGGAAACAAAAAATGAGAACGGACGTTTTTTTTAGAAAGCAAACCAATTGTGTACAACTCCAAGAAAAAAAGTTGACAGTCCTTTGGGGCTGTACAGCAGCCTTCGAATGAGCTGTCGCTCAGGCTGGAAGTCCTCGGCATCGCCGCGGTAGCTAGCATCTAGAGAAATCACAATAGAGCCAGCGTATATCGCTTTTTGCGCCCACCCGAAGGCACGAGATGGAGCATGACCGTTCTGATGAGCTCCTCTCACAGGGCTGGCCAAGGGGTTTCGCAGGATCATTTTGGTTATCTGATACACCACATGGTTCTGGAGATACGGCTTGGTTTTCATTTTAGGCTTCGTTCCCATTTTTCCGATTTATTTGTCTGTATTATTGAGAAATCGCTGTGTTCCTCTCAATAACTCGTCGACAAAACTGTGTTTGGGGCAATGTACTGGAATACAGCAGTACAGTATGTGTATATGGTCATGCCGTAAATGTTGCGTAGGGCGCTGGATTATGCCATGACGCACCGACCTCTCACGGAGCACTAATGTTTTCCCCTCTGCTCCCAGCATCAGTGTTGCTGCGTTTGTCAACACACGTGTGTGTCCATCTCATAGTGACGCACTCCAAACCACACGTACGCGTTATCCTCGAATATTCCATGAAAAGAGGGCGTCTGGTGTGAGGTCTCGAGCTCTTCGTTTTTCGAGAGTGTGAAAGCTAAAGCTCGAAAACAGCAGCAGAAAAAAAAGGTGGTGTGCCATGCAGATTTGCCAACTCCCTAGTATGTGCGCATGATGCTTTTGTGCGGTGTTGCTGTTATTTGAATAGGAGAAGAGACGGTACCAATCTCTACAGCAGGGCTGGTATTTATAACATGTCAGTCAGCCGCGAATTCGATTAATAAAGCGGGTTGACCGGCAGGTTAGTATCATTTTATGTAAATGGAACCACTCACTTAAATCTAAATCCCTGAGCGTGCTCGGTTGGTACATCACTGTGGCCTTTCAGAGCTTCCACTTCGAAACCGACTCCTTTTACAACAACATGCCGGACCTTTCCTGCGGTTCTTTGTTTTCTCCATGTCTCTTGGCACTCTCGGTCCTGTCTTGCATTTATTTCTCTTGTTGTTTCGTTCCATGTGCGTACGTGTACTCCGAGCACAGCACGCCGCGAGAGCCCGGCGCCGTTGCTGGTGTCAGCGGCTGCTGACGGGTAGAGAGAGGGGGGGTTGCAAGGAGCGCGGTCGCCGTCTCCGTGGCTAAGTGTTGGGTGTGCTTCGGCATGTATGTGTGATTTTGGATAGAGTATGAGGGGACGGGGATTTCTTTTTCTTTTCATTCTCTTCGGTTCCATTTTCATTGTTTTTGCGGTGCTGCTGTGCCGTGCTTTACTTTTTATTTCCATGTCAAAAGAGGACAAGGCTGTCTGCCGTACTGCAGTACATACAGCAAGCATGTATGTCCTAAGAGAAAAAGAGATTACCCTACCTCGGGTATGCACGTACGTACGGCATGTGAGCGTGCGTAGAGGGCCACGTACGTCCGGCAACCGATCGCGAAGCGAAGCCTATAATATATATGGCGCCCGAGCTGTTTTCTCCTGATGCATGGCGGCGGGACTCTTGGCACTCTCAAGTCGCCAGTTTACAACTAACTATTGTTCGATCGATCATTATAAACCTATGTTGAAGGATGGACCTCTGTCCTCTTAGCATTAAAATTTGGTGTACTTTTCCTTCCTGAGCGAGCGTAGCGGGCGGCGCAGGCCGCCCGCGGAACAAAGCGCCTTGTACCTGCATTCACATGCAGCAGATCCAGATACCTGCTACCAATTTCCTCCAGGTAGACGGACCGAGGGAGCAAGTTTAGTCCTCACGTAGGTGCTTGGGGTGAGGTGTACGGTGTACGTCCAAGGAAGGGCTACGTGAATCATACATGAACCACAACAACAGACGTTTAGTGCTGCTGCTGTATTTACTGCTGATTGATGATGCTGAATGTTTTGATTCAAAAAAAAAAACTGGACAATACGGCAATTAATTATTAATTGTTAGGGTCTTCGTCTGCTGGGCTAAACGTAAAAGGTTAACGAATCGCCTACCCAATCTAAAGCCTCCTAACACAATCTTAAGATTGTTGACATTTTCAACGCAAAGAAAAATCAGCGGAGATTTCTTCTTTTGTTGAGAGTGCCCGTCGTATCATACAGGTATTTTAGTACAAATACAGTATCCACGCAGGCACGCGGGCCGTGTGGGCCGTGCCCGGCAACCGCCGTCCAGCGAGACGGGAGGCAGAATGGACCTGGCTCTATGGCTCTTGCCCGTTGCGATTACCTGCTGCTGAGAGCGTGCGACTGGGCGACTAGCTAGGTATGACACCAATTCCTGCTGCCAGGTTGGTACCTAAATATTCTTCCCCCTTGGGTAGACTGACCCCGTTGAGGTCATGAAGGAGGTGCTTCGTGTTGGGTGTGCACCACCCGTCAATGGGCGTGGTGCAACAAATACGACAGCCGAGAGTTGTGTACTGCTCTTGCCTGCCGCTGGATGTCTGCTGCTGCTGCTGTTCCTACTTCTCCTGCTGAGGTTGAAATCGCATGTATGTACAGCAGGGGGGAGTGTTTGAGGGTGGCGGCGAAAACAAATATCAAAGGTAGGGTGTTCCATGTCACCTACTCAGCTCGACGGGGCGGAAACCAATCCCTTGTTTTTCAGAGCCAACTCAGCGACGTTGAATGCACCCAGCACCGACACGGTTCTCATCCGGGATCCAGACATACATGCGTCGTAATGTACCCACGGCCCCCTTGCTTGCCCCGCAGATAGATAAGAGCGCGAGAAAAAACCCTCGGCCGCCGGAGAGCGGCATGCCTGAGTATACATTATGGGTATGTCCCGGTCCTTGTATACGCAGTGTTTAAATTCCTGGATTCCAGTTTGGAAGTGGATGGTGCGGTTTGAGAAAACACTCGTATACGCTGCGAGTTGATAAATCGTATTTTTAGATAGTCCACGAAAAGTCACCAATCTCAGTATCACCCCATTTGATCGAAGACGCGGCCAGCGGATCAACTGCTCTATAGATTATATTGAAAATATGCAAATATTGTTTGTAGATATATATATATTAATAAAAAGCAGTATTACCGGGTATCAGGCATAAAACACACACAACAAGAACGTTTCTCCCATCCCATGTGTCAACATGCGCTCAATCTCGGAAACGTATTTTGTATTTTTACAAGTATTACATAGACACAACCGCCCCATTAATTCTGCAGCTTCAGATGTTGTCTTCTATTTATATACGGGGTGTATATCCTGCATGAGGCCACACAAAAGCCGTAGTACACCCGATCGAAGTATCACGCATAGCTTGCAAATACAAGGTTCGAAGACTTTATTCCTCAACACTTTTTGTGCATGAATTATACCAGTTTATAAACCACTTCCTACAGTAGATATTGGTGTAGTGCACTTGGTTCCAGTTCGCGTGGCTGAAGTGACCTACATATCGTAAAGTATCTGGCAGTACGGGAGCAATGCACAACGCATCACATTTTCAACGATTGCTTGCTCACCCTACTGTCTCGACGCCCGGAATCGCAAACCTGAAACCCCAGTGTCCTCTTTGCGGCTCGACGCCCCGAATTTATTGCCATGATTATAGCTGGAATCATGCATCATACAAAACTTAGTAAGTACTGTAATTCAAACAACTTAAATTGCACAAGGACGGAAGGAAGATTACGCAGTGTGTGTGGTGTGTACAGTGGACGCGACGATACATCAGAAACATGTCGAGCAACAACACCCGGAGTGCACATCATCGCCGTTTCTGAGACTGTTTGGGATGCGTTAGCACAGGGACCAGGCTATTCCTCTTTCGACGATATTCGACGTGAAGCGTCACTCCCGAACGCAGTCCATTGCATTATCGCCTTCCAAGCATTCTGTGCGGCTAGGAATTTAAGGGTGTATGGGATAGAGAATGTATGTGTGACAAACAAATACAGTAGTATTTGGCTGAAGACAGAGGTCTGTGAAGGCTTGACCATATAATGTATTGCGTCCGGCGGGTTCTAATCTGGTCGATAGTTTATGATATGTCTTGCATTCGTTTTGCGCCTTGGCCTCCACCTCCTATCCGTCACTACTATGCATCGAACCCGTCGTGGGGTATACCTATACAATATATATATGTACAGTACCCGTTTAGAGAATTTGCGAAAAGATTGACGGATACAACAAGCGGTTGAGGCTTTTGTGCAACACTGTAGTATATCAAAATGCGGTCTAGTTTGTTGCTAACACCGCTTAGGACGGGTTGCTGTTTTACACGGTGGTGAGAGGTTTCCCCTTGCGAGGCGCCTAAATAGTATAAGTGTTCGGATGTCACCATGGAAGCATGTAGACCCAGCCGGTTCCGAGCCCATCATACCGTAGTTCGTCCGCGTATGCCGACATCAAGCAACAGGAAGACCACCGTCCGTTGATCGCCGGGACCTCTGATTGGTATTAATGATACCCCACAAAAAGAGAGGACCCGACATGCTTTGGTGTGCGCTCTTTCTTCCAGGGTACCTGATCTGCTCGGCCAGGCGCTGCGTTGATTGCCAGGAAATTATCGCGGGGGTTGCAACCTTGGGTGAAAATCTTTGACGGGACACCCGCAGGAAGCCTCTTCAGTCCAAACGTATACCAGGGATACGATTCAACCAACGACGCAGTGTTCCAACAGCAACATGTAACTGCCCTCGTTATGCGACACAATGGCAACACACGTGCTACTTCTACCGGAGGGGAAAAAATCGCTACATGGGGCCCTCTGATTGTTACCGGTTAGTTCATACAGTGAGGGGGCCGAAGGATATGCCAGATTCCACCTACATCGCGTATACCGGGGGTTGCAGTACACCAGCTGGTTCATAACGTTTGTACGGAGGGCCCTTACTGTACATCATGCATTAGTGAATGTCATGTCGGGAAATCAGCAAAGGCATACCAGTTTTCCCGTTCGACAAAGAGCACCTGGTGTGGAATGTGTATCATGTGAGGCCGGGTGTTACACCGTACGTAGTAGGTGTGTACAGTCAATGTTCCGTAGTTTAAACAGGTTTCGGCGGCAACAGTTTGGAGTCTACGTGATGTAAGTATATTTTTACAGCTGTAGCAACTCAGTTTTTTAGCAACTGGTTTCTCGGTCAAGAACTCCTTCATTTGTGAGTCGAGAGCAGCTACCTCACACCTCGCCCGTTAAGTTCTACTTGGACAGCTGCCTATTGACTGCGGATTGGCAGGTACGACCATAGTACGGTATGCTTATTCACGTCGCGAGGCACGCTATTTTAAAAGTACGGGACAACTCTGTGCAGCACTACCGGATGTGCCTGAGTTGTCCTTACACTACATCGAGCGCGTCATTGTGATCCTTCGCTGCAGCTAACGCACATAGGACATGCAATCCTCGACAACCTACAGAGGAGGGGCTGGGATGCGTGTACTAAGGCAAGTGTCCCGCTCTTAACATTGGAGATAGAGTAAGCGACTACGACAACAACAGTAGTATGGCCGCATCAACACGATTGAGCCCACTTCTACCTTGTTGTGCGTATACGCTTCGAAGCTCTGGGACCTAGATTATTTTCATTCTCCATTTTACCATTGCACACCCTAGCAGTACGTTTAGGCCACACACAGCTCCCAGCGTCTCTTCTACCGCTCAAGAAGGGACATCTAGCGAACGTGCATGTCAAAGACGATCGCCTCAGTTCGCACACAATGAGGGATTGGGATATTTCCGCCGGTGATGTATCTGTTCTTGCGCATCTGAGTTTTCCTAGTACCACTGGATGACTGGTCGACATAAATTACCACATCGAGGTAGCTGTAAGCAGTTGTGTAAAACACAGGTTGGCCATGGACTAACGGCATGGACTGCAGACGATCGAGTCGTATTTGGAAAGCGTGGAAGCCGTACCGAGTTTGTCGGCATTGATGTTCTCTACGTCAAAAACACCCGGTGGAGGGTCGGCAATGCGTCCGGTTTTTCAGGAGTCCGACGATTATGTGGGCGTATGCATGGAAACATGTTTGTGTTAAATGCCGGGCTTACGCGGTATATCGCGGGAAGTAGCCAAAGCAATACACCTCGATAAGTGGCCGGGGAAATGCGCAGGTTCGGGAGATATGTGATGATGAAGTGCATCCCTATACCCGAAGCGTACAACCAAAAAAACACACAATCAATCCCAAATAATGTTCGGACTATATTGGGTAGTCACTTACAATAGTGGAAAGGGCCACGACGGTAGGAAATTAGTTGGTCTAATCGGGATACACTTATCCCAGCTTTTGTTTCATTGGGGAGGAGTATGTTGGACAAACTTGCGCCCTACCTCGGGGTTGACCTTGAAACGGATACTGTTGTTGCACAATGTCATATTTTGGGTTGAATCCATGATGGGAGACGAACACTGGTCGGCGCGGGTAAGTAGTTGGGCCCTGAGCGCTGGACAGACGACGACATGAGACATAAATAATTGCCGTCGTCATATATAATTAATGGTTACGTTGTGTGAGTCGGACTAAACGACCACTAACGAATGTAATACCCGGACTTTATCTGCTACAGCCTACATTCAATCCAGTGTTTATAAAATCAAAAATATCGGGAGAGAAAAATGACCGACACGGGTGATGTACGGTTCGACGCTCTGTTGGCATAACGCACAAATTGGCAGCATCGCGGCAGGGAATCTATGGATTCGAAGCATGTTGGATTACATGTGACTAGTTGTTGACAACGAACTCGACACAGTGCCCAACGTCTGAGGCATACCAGGTCAGCAAAGTAACATAATCCCACCTTGTCTATCTTCTTGTCAGTGATTTTAACCGGGTTCTGTCCGAGGCGACAACTATCACCAATTGAATTATTAGAACCTGGCGCGTGTCCTTACCACTTTGATCATTGTCCTTACCACTTTGATCATACACTACCACAGTCCACACCGCCAAACTGCGCATACCCATCTCGTCACACTTACAAGAGTGGGCACGACTCAACATGTATGTGTGAAGTTTGTACGAACTGCGATCAAGAATTTCACTTGTTTTTACGGAAATAACGGCGTGGTCGATTTAATAGAAATCAGTTACTTCGGACACACGTGCCACTCGCCGCCCATGGCTCCAAGTTATTTGGCAGACCTCTGCGAGGGCAACTTCGTGTTGCACGTGTTATATATAATACGTGGGATGCAGCGCCGACAAAAACAATGATATTATCCACATGGATGACCCAACATATTCTACATGATGAGTAGCTCGTGAGCTTTCCACAAACGCGGAATGAACGACTTGTGTACGCCTCGAGTGGGACAATGTGGAGACCTTATTGTCCGTGCTAGTAGGAAGGTCGATGGGCTCGTTCGGTGGCCTTCTTTCTGACAAGATTTGCCAGGCCATGTATACAGCACTGAACGCATATATATTCCACATTTTCCTTTACTTGAGGAAAACAACACAAGTCACTAGTGTACATAGTAAATATACATGTCCACACCCCACTTTTTTGCCGCACATATACAATTGTCGACACCGTGGTGAGTAATGCTACAGGTACTGAACCACACAGACCTATTCAGTGTACTGGTTCATCAATCCGATCCCTGCAGGAGATAAGCATGCTTTCCAGATGGAAATTGAGCCATAAGGACGTTATACGCCCCGGTGGGGGGGGGTCGGGGCAGCTTTACCCAAAGAAGCTCATTTCTCAAGAACAACTCCAACGGTTTCTAAGAAAGAGGCCTTTCATTTCTAACGCATGTGCGATTCTGAAGTTGAACGTCGGCCAACGCAAGTGTGGCAAACATACGGAAGGTCGCAGCTTCAAAACGTCCAACAGTCGTACTTGACCCTCGCGCTTACATCGATCACTTTATGCCAAAACAACGTCAACGACTGCTGGAGTACACTCTGTCTGCTACACATTTATTTCCAAAGCACAACCTGTCACCTTTCTCGTCACGTCGCTTAAAGGTAGTGGCTTACGCGGAAGTATCCTGAAACGAAAGCCTCAACAATTTCGTTGAAACACACCCGCATGGAATGTCGACAGCGGGTCAGAGGCCGAATGTGTTGAATTCACCTGCTAACCTAGTCCAGCGATCGTCTTCGACACATCGGGTCATATTAATAGCGTTTACATAAATGTTACAGTTCCGTCACCCATGCCGAGATGTGAGAGTTGACGTTCCTACACCCCGTATTCGATCTCGGTCGCCGAACACTACACAACTGATCGCGATGGAGGATCAACCCCCTACTATTGACAACGTTCCCACTGGAAACCCGTGGAGAATTGCGTCGATGCAGCCTGTACAGTGCGACCCCGACAGGCGTTTGACACCGTCCTCGTGAGTGGTACAGTACCCGTGGGGCCCCGTTGGAGATGTTAGCACAGGTCAGCCCCCATGAACGCCTCTCCGCTGCACCGCTGGTTGTCGACGAAGAATGACCCGTCGGGTTCGAGTCTGATCGTCTGGCCGGACATGAGACGGAACTCGTAACCCTCGTTCTCTGGGAATGCCACGGCCTCCTGCAACATAAGATCGAAAAATACGTGGAAGACGAGTGAGTGTCACACTAATCTATTCATGGTTTTGATGTCGATCGATTATGTTTGAAGGTTCAGTGATTTAGCGAGGAACAGTAAATCTCGTGCGAGAAAGAGATAGAGCGCCGCCAGATCAACGTCTACGTTAGGGGCTTCACTACTGTGTGCCCGTCGACTATGGTTGAGCTTGTCATGACGAACGAAGGTCCATATCGACGACGATCGCGCGCAATGATTCTGTGAATTGTTCTGCCTGTCTATTTGGTGGTGTGTACCAGCTCGAGTTCACATTGATCAAAGTCCCAAACATACTTGCGTTCGTAGAATGCCCAAACATTACCTGAATGAGGATAACTACAAACTAGCTTATGCAAAGCATGATCAACGGGAACAGCGGGGAAACAGTTCATGAGTAGCAGCAGCTAGAGTCACCAGCAAAACTGAATATTTGTACCAGAGCAATGATTATTTATGCATGTTGCCTGTTCATATATATGTAGGATGTAAGGTATCCCTTTCTTTGTAAGTAGACGTCCTATGTGCGTGCGCTCTCTCACCTGCTGCAGTATCCGCACACCGGCCATCTCGCCGAGGAGCAACCCTTCCTGGCCGTCCATCCTCCAGTGAATACCCATCATCTGCCTGCATAATATCAGAGCAAGCAGAACACGAGTAACGTCCGTTAAGGTAAATGTGATTCATGGCAAATAATGCCACACACGAAGTACGAAATATTTGACGAAAGAAAGCCTTGAAAAAGACGCAGAGGAATCGGAAGGGTTCAATTGCTCGAACTGAACTCGTCCACTCATCTCGTACCTGCCGAATGCCACGTTGACGGCCAATTTGTTGATCTCTCCCTCGTACGTCAGGCATTCGTCGCCGGTGTAGGGCAGAAGGGTCAACCCTTCGTCGTCCGGGACCACGGGGTCGCTAAAGCACGAAGCGCCACGCTCCAGTCCGACAAGAGCCTGCCGGATATGGGGGCAAGTCGCAACAGGACTAATGAGAACAATGTCGAACTCAGTACATACTTTTGTTTTCTCTTTGCGCTGAGTGGAGCAGCTACGCTGATCTCGCGCTAGCTCCATGATTGCCAGCTTGATCACCGGCGGGCTGAATAGTGACGACGCGAGGCCAGCAGCTGTAGTGGTATCGGAACACTGCAACGATTGCTGTTTTTTCAAGTGGTTGGCGCATCGGTTCAACCTTAACGGTTTCAAAAACACGACGACACCGCGATGTCTCGGCGACGTCGTAAATCGCCGACTACACAGGCGGATCACGTGAATGTCACGCAATTCCGACCTCGTACTATTATCGCTGGTGCCGCTACGATGTCGACTACAACGCACGATATTAAATGTGCATGCGAGATAGGATATGCCCTGGTGCTGAACAGGATACGTGCATTACGTTAGCCGGACCCTTAACACACATTTTGCAGTCGACGGCCGAGACTTGATGTCGATAGCAACAGCTGGCCGGTTGGTATTGGCTGATGAAGCTGTGAGGCTACTGTGCGTGCGTTCTTTACCGTTGTGGGCGATGCAATCGTGGAGTTTTATCGACGATTTTGCCAAACCTCCTGGGGAGAGACTATGAATGTGTTTCCATTGCAGACGAAAACTGAACAAAGAGCAAATAATAATGAGTAATGCATTGCAAAAACAGCAAACCCGATAGTCTATACTTCAATCATTTCAGGGTATGCTGCTGAGAACCAGTGCCTAGAATTAAAAGTGTCATTCCTCTTCTGCGGTTCAGTTAGAGCTGCAATCCCGTCTGCTGCGTCCTCGCCCAACAAACATACACAGAAATATACATAGCTGCCGCTATATCACTGTTGATCAAACCACTTGATGTGCGCATAAACCAAACGGCTTACCTTGAGTACCGTGGCGAAGGCGCCGTTCTGGACAGCGTGCCCAGAGGGGTACGAAGGGTGAGTTGGCGACCCCTCGTTAACAGCCTGTGAAAACATAGCGCATCCGGCGGGGATGGTCAACAATATGAAGCACATCATCGAGCGGATATTGAACTCATATTCAGTCGAGAGGTCTGTTCAGTCGACGTTTGAATGTTTGCGGTATACGCCGTCTATCATCTCGTCGAAGGCTAACCTTTCGAATACTGAACTTCAGGGTATTTACGCAGACCCCGTCGGTGGCACGAAGTAGTAATGCCCAGTACAGTTTAGTGCCCGCTAAGACTATTCGAACATGTATGGACGTTCGCGTCCCGAACCATTTGAGACACGAGTCGAGCGCATGTCGATCACATCAAACATGCTACGAACGACAAGCACTTCGTCGGAAACACTATGTGGACGCAGGCAATCTCAGCCAGGGTTTGAATGCGCCATATGCTGGTCGATTTCGAAACTCACCTGGGGGAGAAGGAACGTGCGCGGGCGCCTGCGTCTCTGCCCGGTGATCTCCCTGTTGCGTCGTGCCACCCTCCTTAGCAACCGCCTGTTGTTGAGAAGCGAGTCGGGGAATTCTACATCGAGGTCGCCGTTTAGGACGTTGTGGATAGTTCCACCGACGGCCTGTCGCGTCCCACGACCCAACACACACGACAAGACGAAGTGGGAAGAAGCAGGAGTTTTGGGGGACAGAGTGAACCACTTTTTATGTTGCAGCCGAATAGATCACACGCAGACAAACAGGTTCAAGCTTACAATCCTAGCGTGTCCGGAAGACAGCGTGGATTCGTACCTAATACTCGTTTGGTCGGCCACGGCATGATAGTGAATCTTGACTCAAGCGCCGAGATTCGCGCTACGACAAGGGGTAGCTAGTTCTGGCGAAAACAAATGTCTGCCCGACGGGGGTTGTCGCCCGGGGATCTGCGCGATACTGCTGTAACACCGAGAATGATTTTCGTTCGTGTTCGATACATACTTTGACTACCGGATGGTTCGCAATTTGAACATTCATGCTTTATCAAAATCCCGTTTTCGGTGAGGTAATAAAGGAGGTCCTAACAAACCCAAGGCGTAACCTTACTGTAGCATCCATTCCCATTCCGATCGATATTATCAGCCACTGTGGGCAACGCATACAAACCTCACCTCCGGACGAGCAAACAAGTGAACGTTCCACTTCTGGTACCATGAGGCCCTCTGAGCCAGCTCCCCGGTTCCGACAAGCCTCATAATGTGGGATATGCCGTAGTTGACGAAGCCGACTTGGCGCCCGCTTTCTGTGTACGGACCGTTGAAACCAGGACGGCTGATGGCTCCTTCTTCGATCAGAATCAAGGATGCTCGGTACGCCTCCCTGCACAGCGCAACGTTTAGTCGTCGAATGGTTAGATGTGAATCATGTTTCAATGTAAATACAGTTTATTAATTTTGCATTAGGTACTGGATTTCATGCGAGATGATCAGCACGTTGACGGAACGCAATGGCATGTGGTCGTTGGCATCGTTCGAAGTAGTCGTCGGTGGGCAGGTGCAATGCGATGCTGAAATTTGTGACTGTCGCGACATCCGAAGAAACGGTTGCGCGATAGTTTATATTAAGGCTTCATTTTTCATATTATGGTATGCAACATGAACCATATTTGCTATTCTCACGTGTTGATGGTATCGGTAGCTGACGTGGTCGCAAGGTCGCGGGCGCTCCGGATGTATCGCTTCACGGGGTCTACCTCCTCCGGCGAGTCAGGCTTGCCACCGTTCTGCAGATTTTTCAAAGGGGCGAGGAAAAAGTTGGACGTTATGGCCAGAAAGGAGATCGTAACTACCCATATCATCGTCCCCCCGCAGCATTCGAAATTTCCGAACGCAGCTAGCACGTCAGCGGCCTACGACCTGCAATTTAGAAGGTGATCGACCTGTGAATAGCTATCTGTCGGCGTTCAATGTGTACTCCATTAAGCATGTACAAGCTTAGAGTGCCGGCAGGTAAGCAGACGTCAGCCTTGATCTGCGTATTTCACGGAAGTACCGAATATCGAAATACGGTTCAACGATCGTACGTCGCTAGATGCTTACAATCCATACCGTACAATAAATGGACTTCTTACACAACTCTGAACTATATCATGCGGGGAGCACAGACTCATTCTTCGAATACTCTAAGGAGCAAACCCATAAAGAAATCGATAATGAATGCCTTAATCAAGTTTCATGAGCGGTATTCCATGGCGTACGCGTCTTTTATATTTGCGGTCGGTCCATTATGATGGCTTCGCTAACCTGTATGAAGAGCCATTCGTCGTAGTCGGCCATGTAGTCTACTCCCGGTGCGAACGTCGTCAGCTGAGCTTTCGCAGTGATGGAGTCGATGGTGAAGTCCTTGACCAGTAGCTGGTGTAGCCCAAACAGCAGGAAGCGACCACGGCGTCGAGGGACGGTATTCATCAGTAGGGTAAACTCTCCACGCGTCAACGGCCCCCTCCTAAATATACGTGTAATAGATACTACTCATTACCGGCAAACGGCGAACGGGATACCACAGTCAATAAGTAGAAAGCAAGCAATAAACAACCAGCTGTGTGCCGACATACATACAGGGTTTGTAGGCTTCTTGGTGCAATCATCCACGTGGCACACTCTGCAACGACGAACCGGTGTCTGATGAAAGTGCGTGAAACGCCCAATACGGAAGCAGGAAAGCAGGTAGCTACGGCATTAACGGCAGCAAACGCTGAACCAGATGTCACACAGCACCTGAGAAACGAAGGGTCCCGTCTCGACTCCGAGTGCAGAAGACCGGAAGAGCTGTGTCTGTGGGTCGGCTCTGCCATCCGGCCCGACGGCCACCATATTCATATCAGCGAAACCCGGCATGGTGGCCAAGTTGTCTGTCGATTATCCGATGAGCAAATCGTATAGGCGGGTCGAGACAGTAGTTCCAATCATTACACCAGTGTGGTGGAGTTATGTTGTGTTGTTCATAGTGCACCTAACAACACTTGTGTGAACAAATGTGGCAGCGCCCACAGCAGAAACCACAAAATTTACTCAGCAGGTTAAAGGGCATGCTACCATTCGTGCAGAGCTATAACTCGCGCTCACGCGCATTGCAGCACTACCTACAATAAAAACCTGTTTCGAATGGGGTAGACCAGCAAATCGATTGTGCAAACATGAATGTACGTATACGTGTACCATGGAGTACAATCCAAACACCACAACCCCTGGCTTGGTAAAGGGGAAGGATCTCTCTTGGTCTCACCCAACCATCAATCACTCTGCCCCCGCGACGTCATACCTTTGAGCAGAGAAACCAGACGGAACAACATCTTGAGGTACAGTCGTCTCAACGTGCAATGAAGATACATTTTACCACAAGCTCCAACCGAATGTGTGCGTGTTACCTGCTGCCTCCACAGTTATCCGGTCTTCTCCATACTGGGAGAAAGGTACGTCCCTCGCCAAGGCCATCCAGTACAGTTCAGCCATTTGAGCAGCCTGTGGTAGCATGGACACAACAATTTCGACCCGGTACGGGGGTGTCTCAAATGTAGTCCAATCCAACTCATATGGAACACGATTGTGCGAGGCAGATGACACAAGGTTGACAAGGCGCTACGTCGACATGAAAGAAACAACGGTATTGGTGAGGTACACCATCGACACGATCCTTTACCGCAACGTTTTGTGTAGTATCCCTTCATCAAACTGCTACGGTGTCTAGCATCAGAAATATCCACGACTTACCAGGTCTTCAGAGTTGAGCAGTGACGCGCTGGGGATAGTCAAAGCGGGGCTGTGGGGAACATCCGCAGTTCACGAACGGCGATGAGCGCAGGTCCAAGGACGAAGGCGAAGCAAATTGAAGGAGTACACGCGGTAGGGTGCCGACATCGTGGCCGTCGTCGAGCACGGCATGAAGCCGATGGCGCGGGCGAGAATTGTCCACAGGAGATATTTGGACGAACCGACCGGTGGAAGTTTTCCAGGGGAATTGAAGCGAAGATTCCAACGCGGTGCAGGACGGACACAATACAAGGGATAATGAAGCGCACGAGGGTGGCGGTATAGGTGCCAAGCGGTATGGTAACCGGTGAGTGTTGATTAATGCCGCCGTGGAATACCATAATGCCCGCAACGCTACCAGGGAATGCATTGTATACTTCACGGCCTGCACAATCAACGCCGAACCTGTTGGGGCCGATAAAGTGTACGACATACGTAATATGTCGACTGGTGACGTTTTGAACATGGTCTGCTTGCGTTGAAAATATTGTACTTGTGGTCGGCCGCGGTCGAACCCTACGATAGCTATAGCCACTCTCAATAGGTGTGTTGTTGACTTCATGACCGAGTACGATACTGCTGTATATATGGACGGCGATCATAGTAGTAGGGTGGCCGTGTCAATATGAACAGATCGCCTAAAACGTCCCGTCGTCTCGTTCATCGTGACAGACCAATTAAGCGTACTCCACGTTGCTGAACACTGACGTACCCGGACGCTCCTGCCATGTCTACGGCGATACCCCCGAGGGGGTTGACCAGGAAGCCGTCGTCGTCCCCGGCCGGCACCTGCTCGCATGTGTCAAAATCTCCTTCGGCAACGCACTCGATAAGAGCGTCAAAAGCCTCGGTGTCCACCTGGAATGTAGCAGGATTATCGAAGCAGCATTTAAACAACGGATCAACGTAAGCAAACACGACGGCAAGTTGGGTATATTCCGCATTAAATGAGATGTAGCCATGCTTTGGTACACGTGTTATGAATTGTGGAAAGCGTCCGGGATATACTATTCTGCTGTCCTCGAACAGATATTTGGTTGCCAGAATTGATCTGTCATGGCCTTGCGCTAAAAATATTTCGGGGTTCATGTGCAGCCCGACATTGTACTCGGAGGTATCGCTTTATCTGCCGTTTCGATATAGAGGGTAGTTTAGCTCGCCGCCGCGACTTCAATGTTGAATTCGACATATTACCACCCCGATCGAAAAGGGCCCAATGATATACACAGACAACGTGCATTTGTCAGCTTGTTTAGTCACTGTATTAGCATCGCACTGTTCCAGAGCTATCGGAATGGGTTTCGTCTGTTAACATGGGGAACGTCATGGGCAGCGTTGATCGTTGGAGATCGGTACAAATGCCTGTCGTTGAGTGGGGTATAGGCTTACCGCTTCATGCGGATTCATGTCGTTTTCAAGACGCAATTCTCCTGTCAGTTCAATAGAACGGCACATATTTGGTATACACTTTGTTTCGGAACAACTACAGAAGCTACCTCATCGTGGAGTCGCAGCCCAATGAACACTGCCCTAGGTTACTGTAAGGGTCGGCAGTATGCCATGAAAGAAAACACAAATATGATATGAAACTATATTTGGTAGCCCCACCGGTTGAGTGGGCCCTTCCGCCAACATGATTTGGGTCAAAACGGAACCCCTTAATATGGCACTGTTTCGCAGTTCCTTGTACTACTTCCTATGAATATATGGAAAGTACCTTCTACATTCAACAAACTGGTATGCTCGCGAACGATATGAGGAGCCCCACTAGCGCAAACTAGAACGAATTTTTCAATCCACACCGCATTATATAACGTTAGCCTTTCGAGTCGAACGCGGCGAATCAAAACACTTTGAAAGTCGGTTTCACCTGTCCTAGGCTGTCGTGCGGCAGCGACTTGTGGAACGTGGCGGCGGATGACAGGTCCCCATTGTTTTCGTGGAGAGTGCCGACCGATGCAGCGAACTCGGTTTCGGCCCACTCAGTCCGCTGGGTAAGCGCGCTGGCAGCTCGTTCTGCAGGCTATTCATCACAAGGCATGGTAACGAATGTGATACGAACAAAAAAGGGGAAACGTCAGGGACACAATGACCATGAAAACGACATGTTTTGCCTGTAACTAACAAGACACGCCGTCTGTGACCGCTGCAACGCGCAAGGTCAATCGGGCTATCGCTGGGGGTTGAGGCTGGTTGCGAGCAGTGCTACTATTAATCCCTAGTGTCAACTTTGTGGATCAGCTATAAACCATGGCACACAACGTGTCTTGTAATAAAATATGGAATGTCGCCGACGTTCGACCGGGCTGCGCCTGCATCTTCACAGTGTTGAAGCCTCTCCGAAAAAAGGCGACCTGTACAATGGTACGTCCATCAAGACGGTACCGGCAGTATCATGCTATACAGACATCCCTTTCAAGAATGCATTCCTACTGCAGACAAAGCCCATTGTTCTGGATAATCGGTCGTCCCTCCACCCGACCTTATACCCGAAGGTTACTGGAAAACGCCGAACACAGAGCCATTGCCGGCACTCACGGTGCCAGTGGGATCAAGAGCATCATCGTTCACGACCGGGGGGGGTGGGCGTCGGCGGCGTCCACTAGCTTGAAGACGACGCGAAGGAGTGTCGTCTACAGCATTCATCGATGGGGACCCGGCATCATCCACATCGACAATTGACCCGTGGTCAGCGGGCTCTTGTCCCACGGATTCCGCGCGTGCTCCGGAGAACACGCCGAAGGCGATGACGGCCACAGCACCGGCGGATCCTGCAAGCCCCTTCATGCTGCGAATATATGTCGTCCTTGATGGGTTCTTGTTTCCGCTGATATTTTATGAATGCAGTAAACGACACGAAGTGGGATGTATTGCAACGTTTTATGAACGGAGAGTGAGGTGAGAGACCACTTTAGAGGGCGAGGAGGGAAAAAACGTGTAGATTTTCCGTTCTTCAGGTACATTCGCACTAGTAGTCTACACTAAAAAGTGTTTGGCAGACGTGACACGATGAGCCCGCGGCAAGACAAACATCTGTGAGTATCGTGAGACGTGTGCATTTGCTACAATATCAGATTTACTGAAATCATGGCATGGTGAGCAACGTGTAGTCCAAGTCACCCGTAGAGTGTACTCGGGGCGCTACACAATAAGAATAGTAGGTATACAAGTAGTTTTGTGTCATAGATGTAGGTGGCAAACACGTTCCATGGGAAATACATACAAGAAGTGCGGAGAACCTTGAAGCACGATTGACGACGGAAATTCAACCTGCACGTCAGGTCTGGATCCGTTGCACGAACTGTACACTCGCTGGCCCAAACGTAGATGTCGAGCTTGTGCCCATGAGATATGAACCTAACATCGCACAGCGGCTTAACGCATACCTGGTATTGTTTTGCTACTGTCGACTTGTGTCCGTATCAACTTCCATCTGAAAACAGGTACTTCACTGCACTTCCAGGCGATACGTTCCACTTTGTAACATTCAAGCGCGATCACGATGCTCGCCTGACCTGCTTGAGATCAATGGCGTGCCTCAAACGTTCATCGGCACGTGACGCACGACCTTCATCGGTATGCAGTATTCATATTGGCCAGCATTCATCTCGCTTGGTTTTCTAAACCCTGGGTATCACTCACCCTGTGAACAAGAGGAAGTGTGTTGCAGATGTATTGGTGTCCTCCTCTCGCGTGGTAGTAGGGATGCCTTTATTTGGTGTTGTAGGCAGAAGAGCGGGGGCGACTGTGGAATGATAAGGGTGGGCTGGACACCGCGCCGTTCTATCGAGGGCATTCTCGGTGCATGCCGTTTGCCGTATCCGGGTACGGGCATTCTGCGGATTCTTTGACGCTTCCGGAGGTGGGGCTGCTGGTGGTCTCTGGGGCGCTTTGGAGTCTAGATCGGTTTGTGATTCCGCATTTAAATTTCTGACGTTTCGATAGTATACTATTAATAGGGCGCATAAATTTGTAGACAATCTACACATCGTCTGTCCGTTCGATCAGTTTGGTGGATCCTTAGGTTTGCTAAAACAGTGCGGGGGAGGACGGTCGCGCGTACCGCATCGTTGATCAGTATATCATGACCTGTGTGTATCCTCAGGACCTTCGCGGACAGGAATATTCTCCTGGGATATTAAGGGACGACAGTTCGGTCCGTTCGGTTCAATTCTGTGAACGGATAGGTTCCACGTTTGTGAGTCTGCCGATCCGCAATTAATTCTGGATGAGGCTGCAATATCACATTCTTGATATTTTATTATACAGATCATACACACACACCCCAGGAACAAAAACGTCTACAGGAAACTTCAAGACGACAGGCGGGCGAATTTATACGATAATCACATTTCCCGGCGAATATTCGAGGCGGCCATGGGCGTATGGGCTACGAAACGAGAGGTGCGAACTTCTGAAGTTAGAGCCAAGTGTCGGCGCGTCAATAACTTGTTATTGTGGTGTTTCAGATATAAACTACACGTACCAACATAAATTTATATTTTTACTCGCATCATGAAGGTATGCGTTACGCACCAATATGTGATATATGACTATGTGGGTGGAGTATGTTTTGTCGGTATAATATTGACGTAAATTTATAAAGACAAAATAGAGGTATCATGTTAAGCCTACATCACGCAAGCTTCATGTCATTACAGCGCTTTCACAGAGTATTTGCCGAAAATCGTTGCTTTCCAAAGCAGCAGCAGTGTAATTAACAACCTGATAGCTGATAGGTTAGTGTCAACAGCACGGTACTACTTTATACTACTAGTGGTCGGCATTAAAACAGCGAAGCACAAACAGGAGGAGGTGTATTCCGTCTACTTCATTTGTCGTTCCTTATGAATCGTTTTTGGTTCTCAATTGGAAGCGCACTACCAAGTACTAAACTTCTGTATTCTTATTATATCAGCAGTAGTAACTGTGTTGCTTGCTGTTTTTCTGTACAGGCTGGTCTTAGGACAAACGAGGGAAGCCAAGTTAACCCTTTGAAGACTGCAGTCCCGTTTGGGGGACAAACCACGCTATTTCCATGTGTTTTCCCCAAAACGGGACGGCACAGTCCTCAAAAATATTTATAGCTCGAACAGTAACGTACAATTTTCCACCAAATTATGTGAGTCATTTCGACCGCGTACCCAACCGGAGTTGCGGTTGAATGTGCCTTGGTTGAATTTTCGCCGTTTTAGATTGTCGCGAAATATGGAGCTCCTTAAACTAAATATTTACGTCAAATAATGAGCGAACTGAGCATGACGTCGCGGCTCGGTCTTCGACACGAACATGACGAACGCACGCGCCGACGTCCAGGGTCTATTCAATAGAAGACGACGTACTATCCATCTGTGGGAACGTTTGTACGAAAAATTGTGTGTATCTTCCCTTGTTGGATTGTGAGTATCTACGTACTGAAATGCGTTTTTCGGAGGGAAATTTCTGTATTTTTCACTTCGAGAATAATAATGCGCAAGAGGTTTCCGAGTTTTTTCCGAGGCAAATGTACATACCCTGGTATATGGTATGTATGCCTTCAACTACCTGAAACCAAGCTGTTCAGAAACTAAAAATTATATGTTGTCCTCTTGCGGAAACACCTTTTGATGTTGTTGCTGGGCTTTGCTCGGCTCCTGGTCACCTCATACGTATTGAAGGCCTATACTATCGAATGACCTTAACGAAACAACCCTGCTGTGCCACCTTCTTCCGCTGTTGTTCAGCAGTCATCAAGTCTATGCAAAACTTCTCTTTTCGGATACATGCTTTTGGGCGCTTTCACGGAGGAGAGAATATATTATTCCGTCGTTTTCTGAGAAGAAGAAGCAGCAAGCACGTAGTAGTCCCGATGCTTTATGCTATACCTCGTACTCGCAAATCAGCTTCGGTTGGGACTCATTTGGCATGGCCGCATGCAGCATGCATTTCTGTTTTTTGTTTCGATACATGTTTATGTTTAATTTATATAATATAGACAAATAAATCTGAAAAATAAATGGGAAGGAAACAAAAAATTAGAACGGACGTTTTTTTTAGAAAGCAAACCAATTGTGTACAACTCCAAGAAAAAATGTTGACAGTCCTTTGGGGCTGTACATCAGCCTTCGAATGAGCTGTCGCTCAGGCTGGAAGTCCTCGGCATCGCTGCGGTAGCTAGCATCTAGAGAAATCACAATAGAGCCAGCGTATATCGCTTTTTGCGCCCACCCGAAGGCACGAGATGGAGCATGACCGTTCTGATGAGCTCCTCTCACAGGGCTGGCCAAGGGGTTTCGCAGGATCATTTTGGTTATCTGATACACCACATGGTTCTGGAGATACGGCTTGGTTTTCATTTTAGGCTTCGTTCCCATTTTTCCGATTTATTTGTCTGTATTATTGAGAAATCGCTGTGTTCCTCTCAATAACTCGTCGACAAAACTGTGTTTGGGGCAATGTACTGGAATACAGCAGTACAGTATGTGTATATGGTCATGCCGTAAATGCTGCGTAGGGCGCTGGATTATGCCATGACGCACCGACCTCTCACGGAGCACTAATGTTTTCCCCTCTGCTCCCAGCATCAATGTTGCTGCGTTTGTCAACACACGTGTGTGTCCATCTCATAGTGTCGCACTCCAAACCACACGTACGCGTTATCCTCGAATATTCCATGAAAAAGAGGGCGTCTGGTGTGCGGTCTCGAGCTCTTTGTTTTTCGAGAGTGTGAAAGCTAAAGCTCGAAAACAGCAGCAGAAAAAAAAGGTGGTGTGCCATGCAGATTTGCCAACAACTCCCTAGTATGTGTGCATGATGCTTTTGTGCGGTGTTGCTGTTATTTGAATACGAGAAGCGACAGTACCAATCTCTACAGCAGGGCTGGTATTTATAACATGTCAGTCGGCCGCGAGTTCGATTAATAAAGCGGGTTGACCGGCAGGTTAGTATCATTTTATGTAAATTGAACCACTCACTTAAATCTAAATCCCTGAGCGTGCTCGGTTGGTACATCACTGTGGCCTTTCAGAGCTTCCACTTCGAAACCCCCTCCTTTTACAACAACATGCCGGACCTTTCCTGCGGTTCTTTGTTTTCTCCATGTCTCTTGGCACTCTCGGTCCTTTCTTGCATTTATTTCTCTTGTTGTTTCATTCCATGTGCGTACGTGTACTCCGAGCACAGCACGCCGCGAGAGCCCGGCGCCGTTGCTGGTGTCAGCGGCTGCTGATGGGTAGAGAGAGGGGGGGTTGCAAGGAGCGCGGTCGCCGTCTCCGTGGCTAAGCGTTGGGTGTGCTTCGGCATGTGTGATTTTGGATAGAGTATGAGGGGACGGGGATTTCATTTTCTTTCCATTTTCTTCGGTTTCATTCTCATTGTTTTTGCGGTGCTGCTGTGCCGTGCTTTGCTTTTTCTTTCCATGTCAAAAGAGGACAAGGCTGTCTGCCGTACTGCAGTACATACAGCAAGCATGTCCAAAGAGAAAAAGAGATTACCCTACCTCGGGTATGCACGTACGTACGGCATGTGAGCGTGCTTAGAGGGCCACGTACGTCCGGCAACCGTCCGCGAAGCGAAGCCTGTATGGCGCCCGAGCTGTTTTCTCCTGATGCATGGCGGCGGGACTCTTGGCACCCTCAAGTCGCCAGTTTGCAACTATTGTTCGATCGATCATTAGAAAGATATGTTGAATGATGGGCCTCTGTCTTCTTAGCATTTATATTTGGCGTACTTTTCCTTCCTGAGCGAGCGTAGCGGGCGGCGCAGGCCGCCCGCGGAACAAAGCGCCTTGTACCTGCATTTACATGCAGCAGATCCAGATACCTGCTACCAATTTCCTCCAGGTAGACGGACCGAGGGAGCAAATTTAGTCCTCACGTAGGTGCTTGGGGTGAGGTGTACGGTGTACTTCCAAGGAAGGGCTACGTGAATCATACATGAACCACAACAACAGACGTTTAGTGCTGCTGCTGTATTTACTGCTGATTGATGATGCTGAATGTTTTGATAAAAAAAAAAAAAAACTGGACAATACGGCAATTAATTGTTAGGGTCTTCGTCTGCTGGGCTAAACGTAAAAGGTTAACGAATCGCCTACCCAATCTAAAGCCTCCTAACACAATCCTAAGATTGTTGACATTTTCAACGCAAAGACAATTCTGCGGAGATTTCTTCTTTTGTTGAGAGTGCCCGTCGTATCATACAGGCATTTTAGTACAAATACAGTATCCACGCAGGCGCACGCGGGCCGTGTGGGCCGTGCCCGGCAACCGCCGTCCAGCGAGACGGGAGGCAGAATGGACCTGGCTCTATGGCTCTTGCCCGTTGCGATTACCTGCTGCTGAGAGCGTGCGACTGGGCGACTAGCTAGGTATGACACCAATTCCTGCTGCCAGGTACCTAAATATTCTTCCCCCTTGGGTAGACTGACCCCGTTGAGGTCATGAAGGAGGTGCTTGGTTTTGGGTGTGCACCACCCGTCAATGGGCGTGGTGCAACAAATACGACAGCCGAGAGTTGTGTACTGCTCTTGCTTGCCGCTGTATGTCTGCTGCTGCTGCTGTTCCTACTTCTCCTGCTGCTGAGGTTGAAAACCCATGTACAGCAGGGGGGAGTGTTCGAGGGTGGCGGCGAAAACATATATCAAAGGTAGGGTGTTCCATGTCACCTACTCAGCTCGACGGGGCGGAAACCAATCCCTTGTTACTCAGAGCCAACTCAGAGACGTCCAAATGCACCGAGCACCGACACGGTGCTCATCCGGGATCCAGACATGCGTCGTAATGTACCCACGGCCCCCTTGCTTGCCCCGCAGATGAGAGCGCGAGAAAAAACCCTCGGCCGCCGGAGAGCGGCATGCCTGAGTATACATTATGGGTATGTCCCGGTCCTTGTATACGCAGTGTTTAAATTCCTGGATTCCAGTTTGGAAGTGGATGGTGCGGTTTGAGAAAACACTCGTATATGCTGCGAGGTGATAAATCGTATTTATTTTTAGATAGTCCACGAAAATTCACCAATCTTAGTATCACCCCATTTGATCGAAGACGCGGCCAGCGGATCAACTGCTCTATAGATTATATTGGAAATATGCAAATATTGTTTGTATATATATACCAGATATATATGAATTATTAGCAGTATTACCGGGTATCAGGGATAATATACACACAAAAAGAACGATTCTCCCATCCCATGTGTCAACCTGCGCTCAATCTCGGAAACGTATGATTGTATTTTTACAAGTATTACATAGACACAACCGCCCCATCAGTTCTGCAGCTTCAGATGTCGTCTTCTATATATACGGGGTGCATATCCTGCATGAGGCCACACCAAAGCCGCAGTACACCCGATCGAAGTATCACGCATAGCTTGCAAATACAAGGTTCGAAGACTTTTTTCCCTAACACTTTTTTTGCATGAATTATACCAGTTTATATACCACTACAGTAGATATTGGTGTAGTGCACTTGGTTCCAGTTCGCGTGGCTGAAGTGACATACATATCGTAAAGTATCTGGCAGTACGGGAGCAATGCACAACGCATCACATTTTCAACGATTGCTTGCTCACCCTACTGTCTCGACGCCCGGAATCGCAAACCTGAAACCCCAGTGTCCTCTTTGCGGCTCGACGCCCCGAATTTATTGCCATGATTATAGCTGGAATCATGCATCATACAAGTAAGTACTGTAATTCAAACAACTTAAATTGCACAAGGACGGAAGGAAGATTACGCAGTGTGTGCGGTGTGTACAGTGGACGCGACGATACATCAGAAACATGTCGAGCAACAACACCCGGAGTGCACATCATCGCCGTTTCTGAGACTGTTTGGGATGCGTTAGCACAGGGACCAGGCTATTCCTCTTTCGACGATATTCGACGTGAAGCGTCACTCCCGAACGCAGTCCATTGCATTATCGCCTTCCAAGCATTCTGTGCGGCTAGGAATTTAAGGGTGTATGGGATAGAGAATGTATGTGTGACAAACAAATACAGTAGTATTTGGCTGAAGACAGAGGTCTGTGAAGGCTTGACCGTAGAATGTATTGCGTCCGGCGGGTTCTAATCTGGTCGATAGTTTATGATATTTCTTGCATTCGTTTTGCGCCTTGGCCTCCACCTCCTATCCGTCACTACTATGCATCGAACCCGTCGTGGGGTATACCTATACAATATATATATGTACAGTACCCGTTTTGAGAATTTGCGAAAATATTGACGGATACAACAAGCGGTTGAGGCTATTGTGCAACACTGTAGTATATCAAAATGCGGTCTAGTTTGTTGCTAACACCGCTTAGGACGGGTTGCTGTTTTACACGGTGGTGAGAGGTTTCCCCTTGCGAGGCGCCTAAATAGTATAAGTGTTCGGATGTCACCATGGAAGCATGTAGACCCAGCCGGTTCCGAGCCCATCATACCGTAGTTCGTCCGCGTATGCCGACATCAAGCAACAGGAAGACCACCGTCCGTTGATCGCCGGGACCTCTGATTGGTATTAATGATACCCCACAAAAAGAGAGGACCCGACATGCTTTGGTGTGCGCTCTTTCTTCCAGGGTACCTGATCTGCTCGGCCAGGCGCTGCGTTGATTGCCAGGAAATTATCGCGGGGGTTGCAACCTTGGGTGAAAGTCTTTGACGGGACACCCGCAGGAAGCCTCTTCAGTCCAAACGTATACCAGGGATACGATTCAACCAACGACGCAGTGTTCCAACAGCAACATGTAACTGCCCTCGTTATGCGACACAATGGCAACACACGTGCTACTTCTACCGGAGGGGAAAAAATCGGTACATGGGGCCCTCTGATTGTTACCGGTTAGTTCATACAGTGAGGGGGCCGAAGGATATGCCAGATTCCACCTACATCGCGTATACCGGGGGTTGCAGTACACCAGCTGGTTCATAACGTTTGTACGGAGGGCCCTTACTGTACATCATGCATTAGTGAATGTCATGTCGGGAAATCAGCAAAGACATACCAGTTTATCCGTTCGACAAAGAGCACCTGGTGTGGAATGTGTATCATGTGAGGCCGGGTGTTACACCGTACCTAGTAGGTGTGTACAGTCAATGTTCCGTAGGTTAAACAGGTTTCGGCGGCAACAGTTTGGAGTCTACGTGATGTAAGTATATTTTTACAGCTGTAGCAACTCAGTTTTTTAGCAACTGGTTTCTTGGCCAAGAACTCCTGCATTTGTGAGTCGAGAGCAGCTACCTCACACCTCGCCTGTTAAGCTCTACTTGGACAGCTGCCTATTGACTGCGGATTGGCAGGTGCGACCATAGTACGGTATGCTTATTCACGTCGCGAGGCACGCTATTTTAAAAGTACGGGACAACTCTGTGCAGCACTACCGGATGTGCCTGAGTTGTCCTTACACTACATCGAGCGCGTCATTGTGATCCTTCACTGCAGCTAACGCACATAGGACATGCAATCCTCGACAACCTACAGAGGAGGGGCTGGGATGCGTGTACCAAGGCAAGTCTCCCGCTCCGAACATTAGAGATAGAGTCAGCGACTACGACAACAACAGTAGTATGGCCGCATCAACACGATTGAGCCCACTTCTACCTTGTTGTGCGTATACGCTTCGAAGCTCTGCGACCTAGATTATTTTCATTCTCCATTTTACCATTGCACACCCTAGCAGTACTTTTAGGCCACACACAGCTCCCAGCGTCTCTTCTACCGCTCAAGAAGGAACATCTAGCGAACGTGCATGTCAAAGACGATCGCCTCAGTTCGTACAATGAGGGATTGGGATATTTCCGCCGGTCATGTATCTGTTCTTGCGCTTCTGAGTTTTCCTAGTACCACTGGATGACTGGTCGACATACATTCCCATCGACATCGAGGTAGCTGTAAGCAGTTGTGTAAAACACAGGTTGGCCATGGACTAACGGCATGGACTGCAGCCGATCGAGTCGTATTTGGAAAGCGTGGAAGCCGTACCGAGTTTGTCGGCATTGATGTTCTCTACGTCAAAAACACCCGGTGGAGGGTCGGCAATGCGTCCGGCTTTTCAGGAGTCCGACGAATATGTGGGCGTATGCATGGAAACATGTTTGGGTTAAATGCCGGGCTTACGCGGTATATCGCGGGAAGTAGCCAAAGCAATACACCTCGATAAGTGGCCGGGGAAATGCGCAGGTTCGGGAGATATGTGATGATGAAGTGCATCCCTATACCCGAAGCGTACAACCAAAAATTCCCAATCCCAAAAAATGTTCGGACGCTATTATTGGGTAGTCACTTACAATAGTGGAAAGAGCCACGAGAGTAGGAACATATATTTTGTATAATAGGGACACACTTATCCTAGCCTTTGTTCCATTCTGGATGAGTATGTATGACAAACTTGCGCCTTAGCTCGGGGTGGACCTTGAAACGGATACTGTTGTTGCACAATTTCATATTATCGTTTGAATCCATGATGGGAGACGAACACTGGTCGGCGCGGGTAGGTAGTTGGGCCCTGAGCGCTGGACCGACGACGACACGGGTGATGTACGGTTTGACGCTCTGTTGGCAAAACGCACAAATTGGCAGCATCGTGGCCGGAAATCTATATATTCGAAGCATGTTGGATTACATGTGACTAGTTGTTGACAACGAACTCGACACAGTGCCCAACGTCTGAGGCATACCAGGTCAGCAAAGTAACTTAATCCTACGTTTTCTATCTTCTTGTCAGTGATTTTAACCGGGTTCGGTCCGAGGCGACAACTATCACCAATTGAATTATTAGAACCTGGCGCGTGTCCTTACCACTTTGATCATACACTACCACAGTCCACACCGCCAAACTGCGCATACCCATCTCGTCACACTTACAAGAGTGGGCACGACTCAACATGTATGTGTGAAGTTTGTACGAACTGCGATCAAGAATTTCACTTGTTTTTACGGAAATAACGGCGTGGTCGATTTAATAGAAATCAGTTACTTCGGACACACGTGCCACTCGCCGCCCATGGCTCCAAGTTATTTGGCAGACCTCTGCGAGGGCAACTTCGTGTTGCACGTGTTATATATAATACGTGGGATGCAGCGCCGACAAAAACAATGATATTATCCACATGGATGACCCAACATATTCTACATGATGAGTAGCTCGTGAGCTTTCCACAAACGCGGAATGAACGACTTGTGTACGCCTCGAGTGGGACAATGTGGAGACCTTATTGTCCGTGCTAGTAGGAAGGTCGATGGGCTCGTTCGGTGGCCTTCTTTCTGACAAGATTTGCCAGGCCATGTATACAGCACTGAACGCATATATATTCCACATTTTCCTTTACTTGAGGAAAACAACACAAGTCACTAGTGTACATAGTAAATATACATGTCCACACCCCACTTTTTTGCCGCACATATACAATTGTCGACACCGTGGTGAGTAATGCTACAGGTACTGAACCACACAGACCTATTCAGTGTACTGGTTCATCAATCCGATCCCTGCAGGAGATAAGCATGCTTTCCAGATGGAAATTGAGCCATAAGGACGTTATACGCCCCGGTGGGGGGGGGTCGGGGCAGCTTTACCCAAAGAAGCTCATTTCTCAAGAACAACTCCAACGGTTTCTAAGAAAGAGGCCTTTCATTTCTAACGCATGTGCGATTCTGAAGTTGAACGTCGGCCAACGCAAGTGTGGCAAACATACGGAAGGTCGCAGCTTCAAAACGTCCAACAGTCGTACTTGACCCTCGCGCTTACATCGATCACTTTATGCCAAAACAACGTCAACGACTGCTGGAGTACACTCTGTCTGCTACACATTTATTTCCAAAGCACAACCTGTCACCTTTCTCGTCACGTCGCTTAAAGGTAGTGGCTTACGCGGAAGTATCCTGAAACGAAAGCCTCAACAATTTCGTTGAAACACACCCGCATGGAATGTCGACAGCGGGTCAGAGGCCGAATGTGTTGAATTCACCTGCTAACCTAGTCCAGCGATCGTCTTCGACACATCGGGTCATATTAATAGCGTTTACATAAATGTTACAGTTCCGTCACCCATGCCGAGATGTGAGAGTTGACGTTCCTACACCCCGTATTCGATCTCGGTCGCCGAACACTACACAACTGATCGCGATGGAGGATCAACCCCCTACTATTGACAACGTTCCCACTGGAAACCCGTGGAGAATTGCGTCGATGCAGCCTGTACAGTGCGACCCCGACAGGCGTTTGACACCGTCCTCGTGAGTGGTACAGTACCCGTGGGGCCCCGTTGGAGATGTTAGCACAGGTCAGCCCCCATGAACGCCTCTCCGCTGCACCGCTGGTTGTCGACGAAGAATGACCCGTCGGGTTCGAGTCTGATCGTCTGGCCGGACATGAGACGGAACTCGTAACCCTCGTTCTCTGGGAATGCCACGGCCTCCTGCAACATAAGATCGAAAAATACGTGGAAGACGAGTGAGTGTCACACTAATCTATTCATGGTTTTGATGTCGATCGATTATGTTTGAAGGTTCAGTGATTTAGCGAGGAACAGTAAATCTCGTGCGAGAAAGAGATAGAGCGCCGCCAGATCAACGTCTACGTTAGGGGCTTCACTACTGTGTGCCCGTCGACTATGGTTGAGCTTGTCATGACGAACGAAGGTCCATATCGACGACGATCGCGCGCAATGATTCTGTGAATTGTTCTGCCTGTCTATTTGGTGGTGTGTACCAGCTCGAGTTCACATTGATCAAAGTCCCAAACATACTTGCGTTCGTAGAATGCCCAAACAATACCTGAATGAGGATAACTACAAACTAGCTTATGCAAAGCATGATCAACGGGAACAGCGGTGAAACAGTTCATGAGTAGCAGCAGCTAGAGTCACCAGCAAAACTGAATATTTGTACCAGAGCAATGATTATTTATGCATGTTGCCTGTTCATATATATGTAGGATGTAAGGTATTCCTTTCTTTGTGAGTAGACGTCCTATGTGCGTGCGCTCTCTCACCTGCTGCAGAATCCGCACACCGGCCATCTCGCCGAGGAGCAACCCTTCCTGGCCGTCCATCCTCCAGTGAATACCCATCATCTGCCTGCATATCAGAGCAAGCAGAACACGAGTAACGTCCGTTAAGGTAAATTCGATTCATGGCACATAATGCCACACACGAAGTACGAAATATTTGACGAGAGAAAGCCTTGAAAAAGACGCAGAGGAATCGGAAGGGTTCAATTGCTCGAACTGAACTCGTCCACTCCTCTCGTACCTGCCGAATGCGACGTTGACGGCCAATTTGTTGATCTCTCCCTCGTACGTCAGGCATTCGTCGCCGGTGTAGGGCAGAAGGGTCAACCCTTCGTCGTCCGGGACCACGGGGTCGCTAAAGCACGAAGCGCCACGCTCCAGTCCGACAAGAGCCTGCCGGATATGGGGGCAAGTCGCAACAGGAATAATGAGAACAATGTCGAACTCAGTACATACTTTTGTTTTCTCTTGGCGCTGAGTGGAGCAGCTAGGTTGATCTCGCGCTAGCTCCATGATTTCCAGCTTGATCACCGGCGGGCTGAATAGTGACGACGCGAGGCCAGCAGCTGTAGTGGTATCGGAACACTGCAACGATTGCTTTTTTTTCACGGGGTTGGCGCATCGGTCCAACCAAACGGTTTCCAACATACGACGACACCACGATGTCTCGGCGACGTCGTAACTCGCCAACTACACAGGCGAATCACGTGAATGTCATGCAATTCCGACCTCGTACTATTAACGCTGGTGCCGCTACGATGTCGACTACAACGCACGATATTTAATGTGCATGCGAGATAGGATATGCCCTGGTGCCGAACCCTTAACACACATTTTGCAGTCGACGGCCGAGGCTTGATGTCGATAGCAACAGCTGGCCGGTTGGTACTGGCTGATGAAGCTGTGAGGCTACTGTGCGTGCGTTGCTTACCGGTGTGGCCGATGCAATCGTGGAGTTCTATCGACGAATTTGCCAAACCTCCTGGGGAGAGACTATGAATGTGTTTCCATTGCAGACGAAAACTGAAAAAAGAGCGAATATTTATTTGTAATGCATTGCAAAAACAGCAAACCCGATAGTCTATACTTCAATCATTTCAGAGTATGCTGCTGAGAACCAGTGCCTAGAATTAAAAGAGTCATTCCTCTTCTGCGGTTCAGTTCGAGCTGCAATCCCGTCGGCTGCGTCCTCGCCCAACAAGCATACACAGAAATATACATAGCTGCCGCTATATCACTGTTGATCAAACCACTTGATGTGCGCATAAACCAAACGGCTTACCTTGAGTACCGTGGCGAAGGCGCCGTTCTGGACAGCGTGCCCAGAGGGGTACGAAGGGTGAGTTGGCGACCCCTCGTTAACGGCCTGTGAAAACATAGCGCATCCGGCGGGGATGGTCAACAATATGAAGCACATCGACGAGCGAATATTGTACTAGTATTCAGTCGAGAGGTCTGTTCAGTCGACGTTTGAATGTTTGCGGTTTACGCCGTCTATCATCTCGTCGAAGGCTAACCTTTCGAATACTGAACTTCATATTTGTTACGCAGAGCCCGTCGGTGGCACGAAGTAGTAATGCCCCCTACAGTATAGTGCCCGCTAGGACTATTCGAACATGTATGGACGTTCGCGTCCCGAACCATTTGAGACACGAGTCGAGCGCATGTCGATCACATCAAACATGCTACGAACGACAAACACTTCGTCGGAAACACTATGTGGACGCAGGCAATCTCAGCCAGAGTTTGAATGCGCCATATGCTGGTCGATTTCGAAACTCACCTGGGGGAGAAGGAACGTGCGCGGGCGCCTGCGTCTCTGCCCGGTTATCTCCCTGTTGCGTCGAGCCACCCTCCTTAGCAACCGCCTGTTGTTGAGAAGCGAGTCGGGGAATTCTACATCGAGGTCGCCGTTTAGGACATTGTGGATCGTTCCACCGACGGCCTGTCGCATCCCACGACCCAACACACACGACAAGACGAAGTGGGAAGGAGTAGGTGTTTTTGGGGACAGAGTGAACCACTATTTATGTTGCAGCCGAATACATCACACGCAGACAAACAGGTTCAAGCTTACAATCCCAGCGTGTCCGGAAGACAGCTTGGATTCGTACATAATACTCGTATGGTTTGCAACGGCATGATAGTGAATCTTGACTCAAGCGACGAGGTTCGCGCTACGACAAGGGGTAGCTAGTTCTGGCAAAAACAAATGTCTGCCCGACGGGGGTTGTCGCAAGGGGATCTGCACGATGCTGCTGTAACACCGGGAATGATTTTCGTTCGTTTTCGATACGTACTTTAAATACAGGATGATTCGCAATTTGAACATTCATGTTTTATCAAAATCCCGTTTTCGGTGAGGCTATAAAGGATGGCCTAACAAACCCAAGGCGTGGCCCTACTGTAGCATCCATTCCAATTCCGATCGATATTATCAGCCACTGTGGGCAACGCATTCAAACCTCACCTCCGGACGAGCAAACAAGTGAACGTTCCACTTCTGGTACCATGAGGCCCTCTGAGCGAGCTCCCCGGTTCCGACAAGCCTCATAATGTGGGAGATGCCGTAGTTGACGAAGCCGACTTGGCGGCCGCTTTCCGTGTACGGACCGTTGAAACCAGGACGGCTGATGGCTCCTTCTTCGATAAGAATCAGTGCAGCTCGGTACGCCTCCCTGCGCAGCGCAACGTTAAGTCCTCGAATGGTTACATGTGAATCCTGTTTCAATGTAAATAGAGCTTGTCAAATTTGCATTAGGTACTGGATTTCATGCGAGATGATCAGCACGTTGACGAAACGCCAGGGAATGTGGTCGTTGACATCGTTCGAAGTAGTTGTCGGTGGGCAGGTGCAATGCGATGCTGAAATTTGTGACTGTCGCGACATCCGAAGAAACGGTTGCGCGATAGTTTATCCTAAGGCTTCATTTTTCATATATATTTTGGTATGCAACATGAACCATATTTGCTATCCTCACGTGTTGATGGTATCGGTAGCTGACGTGGTCGCAAGGTCGCGGGCGCTCCGGATGTATCGCTTCACGGGGTCTACCTCCTCCGGCGAGTCAGGCTTGCCACCGTTCTGCAGATTTTTCGAAGGGGCGAGGAAAGAGTGGGACGTTATGGCAAGAAAGGATATCGTAACTACCCATATCATCGTCCACCCGCAGCATTCGAGATTTCCGAACGCATGTAGCACGTGAGCGGCCTACGACCTGCAATTTTAATGGTCATGGCGTTGTGACAAGCTATCTGTCGGCGTTCAATGTGTACTCCATTAAGCATGTACAAGCTTGAGTGCCGGCAGGTAAGCAGACGTCAGCCTTGATCTGCGTATTTCACGGAAGTAGCGAATATCGAAATACGGTTCAACGATCGTACGTCGCTAGATGCGTACAATCCATACCGTACAATAAATGGACTTGTTACACAACTCTGGATTGTATCACGCGGGGTGCTCGGACTCTTTCTTGGAATACTCTCAGGAGCAGACCCATACAAAAATCGAAAATGAATGCCTTAATGAAGTCTTATGAGCGGTATTCCATGGCGTACGCGTCTTTTATATTTGCGGTCGTTACATTATGATGGCTTCGCTAACCTGTATGAAGAGCCATTCGTCGTAGTCGGCCATGTAGTCTACTCCCGGTGCGAACGTCGTCAGCTGAGCTTTCGCAGTGATGGAGTCGATGGTGAAGTCCTTGACCAGTAGCTGGTGTAGCCCAAACAGCAGGAAGCGACCACGGCGTCGAAGGACGGTATTGATCAGTAGGGTAAACTCTCCACGCGTCAAAGGCGTCCTCCTTTTTATATATCAAGTAGAAACTACTCAGCACAGGGAAACGGCGAATGGGATACCACAGTCAATACATCACAAGCAAGCAAAAAGAAACCAGCTGTGTGCCGGCATACATGCAGGGTTTGTAGGCTTCCTGGTGCAATCATCCACGTCGCACACTGTGCAACGACGAACCGGTGTCTGAAACGTTAAATAAATGAAAGTGCGTGAAACTCCCAATACGGAAGCAGGCAAGCTGGTGGCAAAGGCATGAAGAGCAGCAAACGCTGAACCAGATGTCACACAGCACCTGAGAAACGAAGGGTCCCGTCTCGACTCCGAGTGCAGAAGACCGGAAGAGCTGTGTCTGTGGGTCGGCCCTGCCATCCGGCCCGACGGCCACCATATTCATATCAGCGAAACCCGGCATGGTGGCCAAGTTGTCTGTCGATTATCCGATGAGCAAATCGTATAGGCGGGTAGAGACAGTAGTCCCAATCATTAGACCAGTGTGGTGGAGTTATGTTGTTTGGATAATAGGGCACCTAACAACACTTGTGTGAACAAATGTGGCAGCACCCACATCAGAAACCACAAAAATTACTCAGCAGGTTAAGGGGCATGCTTCCATTCGTGCAGAGCTATAACTCGCGCTCCCGCGCAGTGCAGCACTACCTACAATAAAAACCTGTTTCGAATGAGGTAGACGAGCAAATCGATTGTGCAAACATGAATGCACGTACACGTGTACCATGGAGTACACTCCAAACATCACAACCCCTGGCTTGGTAAAGGGGAAGGATCTCTCTTGGTCTCAACCAACTATCGATTACTGTGCCCCCGCGACGTCATCTCTTTGAGCAGAGAAACCAGACGGAACAAAATCTTGAGGTACAGTCGTTTCAACGTGCACGGAAGATACATCTTACCACAAGCTCCAAACGAATGTTTGCGTGTTACCTGCTGCCTCCACAGTTATCCGGTCTTCTCCATACTGGGAGAAAGGTACGTCCCTCGCCAAGGCCATCCAGTACAGTTCAGCCATTTGAGCAGCCTGTGGTAGCATGGACACATCAAGTTCGACCCGGTACGGGGGTGTCTCAAATGTAGTCCAATCCAACGCATATGGAACACGATTGTGCGAGGCAGATGACACAAGGTTGACAAGGCGCTACGTCGACATGAAAGAAACAACGGTATTGGTGAGGTACACCATCGACACGATCCTTTTCCTCAACGTTTTGCATCTTTTGCCTTCATCAAACTGCTACGGTGTCTAGCATCAGAAATATCCACGACTTACCAGGTCCTCAGAGTTGAGCAGTGACGCGCTGGGGATAGTCAAAGCGGGGCTGTGGGGAACATCCGCAGTTCACGAACAGCGATGAACGCAGGTCCAAGGACGAAGGCGAAGCAAAATTGAAGCAGTACACGAGGTAAGGTGCCGACATCGTGGCCGTCGTCGAGCACGGCATGAAGCCGATGGCGCGGGCGAGAATTGTCCACAGGAGATATTTGGACGAACCGACCGGTGGAATTTTTCCAGGGGAATTGAAGCGAAGATTCCAACGCGGTGCCGGACGGACACAATACAAGGGATAATGAAGCGCACGAGGGTGGCGGTAAAGGTGCCAAGCGGTATGGTAGCCGGTTAGTGTTGATTAATGCCGCCGTGGAATACCATATTGCCCGCAACGCTACCAGGGAATGCATTGTATACTTCACGGCCTGCACAATCAACGCCAAACCTGTTGGGGCCGATAAAGTGTACGACATACGTAATATGTCGACTGGTGACGTTTTAAACATGGTGTCCTTGCGTTGCAAATATTGTACTTGTGGTCGGCCGCGGTCGAACCCTACGATAGCTATCGCCACTGTTAAAAGGTGTGTCGTTGACTTCATGACCGAGTACGATACCGCTGTATATTTTGTCGGCGATCATAGTAGTAGGTTGGCCGTGTCATAATAAGCAGATCGCCTGAAACATTCCGTCGTCTCGTTCAGCGTGACAGACGAATTTAGCGTACTCCACGTTGCTGAAAAATGACGTGCCCGGACGCTCCTGCCATGTCTACGGCGATACCCCCGAGGGGGTTGACCAGGAAGCCGTCGGGGTTGGCGCATCGGTCCAACCAAACGGTTTCCAACATACGACGACACCACGATGTCTCGGCGACGTCGTAACTCGCCAACTACACAGGCGAATCACGTGAATGTCATGCAATTCCGACCTCGTACTATTAACGCTGGTGCCGCTACGATGTCGACTACAACGCACGATATTTAATGTGCATGCGAGATAGGATATGCCCTGGTGCCGAACCCTTAACACACATTTTGCAGTCGACGGCCGAGGCTTGATGTCGATAGCAACAGCTGGCCGGTTGGTACTGGCTGATGAAGCTGTGAGGCTACTGTGCGTGCGTTGCTTACCGGTGTGGCCGATGCAATCGTGGAGTTCTATCGACGAATTTGCCAAACCTCCTGGGGAGAGACTATGAATGTGTTTCCATTGCAGACGAAAACTGAAAAAAGAGCGAATATTTATTTGTAATGCATTGCAAAAACAGCAAACCCGATAGTCTATACTTCAATCATTTCAGAGTATGCTGCTGAGAACCAGTGCCTAGAATTAAAAGAGTCATTCCTCTTCTGCGGTTCAGTTCGAGCTGCAATCCCGTCGGCTGCGTCCTCGCCCAACAAGCATACACAGAAATATACATAGCTGCCGCTATATCACTGTTGATCAAACCACTTGATGTGCGCATAAACCAAACGGCTTACCTTGAGTACCGTGGCGAAGGCGCCGTTCTGGACAGCGTGCCCAGAGGGGTACGAAGGGTGAGTTGGCGACCCCTCGTTAACGGCCTGTGAAAACATAGCGCATCCGGCGGGGATGGTCAACAATATGAAGCACATCGACGAGCGAATATTGTACTAGTATTCAGTCGAGAGGTCTGTTCAGTCGACGTTTGAATGTTTGCGGTTTACGCCGTCTATCATCTCGTCGAAGGCTAACCTTTCGAATACTGAACTTCATATTTGTTACGCAGAGCCCGTCGGTGGCACGAAGTAGTAATGCCCCCTACAGTATAGTGCCCGCTAGGACTATTCGAACATGTATGGACGTTCGCGTCCCGAACCATTTGAGACACGAGTCGAGCGCATGTCGATCACATCAAACATGCTACGAACGACAAACACTTCGTCGGAAACACTATGTGGACGCAGGCAATCTCAGCCAGAGTTTGAATGCGCCATATGCTGGTCGATTTCGAAACTCACCTGGGGGAGAAGGAACGTGCGCGGGCGCCTGCGTCTCTGCCCGGTTATCTCCCTGTTGCGTCGAGCCACCCTCCTTAGCAACCGCCTGTTGTTGAGAAGCGAGTCGGGGAATTCTACATCGAGGTCGCCGTTTAGGACATTGTGGATCGTTCCACCGACGGCCTGTCGCATCCCACGACCCAACACACACGACAAGACGAAGTGGGAAGGAGTAGGTGTTTTTGGGGACAGAGTGAACCACTATTTATGTTGCAGCCGAATACATCACACGCAGACAAACAGGTTCAAGCTTACAATCCCAGCGTGTCCGGAAGACAGCTTGGATTCGTACATAATACTCGTATGGTTTGCAACGGCATGATAGTGAATCTTGACTCAAGCGACGAGGTTCGCGCTACGACAAGGGGTAGCTAGTTCTGGCAAAAACAAATGTCTGCCCGACGGGGGTTGTCGCAAGGGGATCTGCACGATGCTGCTGTAACACCGGGAATGATTTTCGTTCGTTTTCGATACGTACTTTAAATACAGGATGATTCGCAATTTGAACATTCATGTTTTATCAAAATCCCGTTTTCGGTGAGGCTATAAAGGATGGCCTAACAAACCCAAGGCGTGGCCCTACTGTAGCATCCATTCCAATTCCGATCGATATTATCAGCCACTGTGGGCAACGCATTCAAACCTCACCTCCGGACGAGCAAACAAGTGAACGTTCCACTTCTGGTACCATGAGGCCCTCTGAGCGAGCTCCCCGGTTCCGACAAGCCTCATAATGTGGGAGATGCCGTAGTTGACGAAGCCGACTTGGCGGCCGCTTTCCGTGTACGGACCGTTGAAACCAGGACGGCTGATGGCTCCTTCTTCGATAAGAATCAGTGCAGCTCGGTACGCCTCCCTGCGCAGCGCAACGTTAAGTCCTCGAATGGTTACATGTGAATCCTGTTTCAATGTAAATAGAGCTTGTCAAATTTGCATTAGGTACTGGATTTCATGCGAGATGATCAGCACGTTGACGAAACGCCAGGGAATGTGGTCGTTGACATCGTTCGAAGTAGTTGTCGGTGGGCAGGTGCAATGCGATGCTGAAATTTGTGACTGTCGCGACATCCGAAGAAACGGTTGCGCGATAGTTTATCCTAAGGCTTCATTTTTCATATATATTTTGGTATGCAACATGAACCATATTTGCTATCCTCACGTGTTGATGGTATCGGTAGCTGACGTGGTCGCAAGGTCGCGGGCGCTCCGGATGTATCGCTTCACGGGGTCTACCTCCTCCGGCGAGTCAGGCTTGCCACCGTTCTGCAGATTTTTCGAAGGGGCGAGGAAAGAGTGGGACGTTATGGCAAGAAAGGATATCGTAACTACCCATATCATCGTCCACCCGCAGCATTCGAGATTTCCGAACGCATGTAGCACGTGAGCGGCCTACGACCTGCAATTTTAATGGTCATGGCGTTGTGACAAGCTATCTGTCGGCGTTCAATGTGTACTCCATTAAGCATGTACAAGCTTGAGTGCCGGCAGGTAAGCAGACGTCAGCCTTGATCTGCGTATTTCACGGAAGTAGCGAATATCGAAATACGGTTCAACGATCGTACGTCGCTAGATGCGTACAATCCATACCGTACAATAAATGGACTTGTTACACAACTCTGGATTGTATCACGCGGGGTGCTCGGACTCTTTCTTGGAATACTCTCAGGAGCAGACCCATACAAAAATCGAAAATGAATGCCTTAATGAAGTCTTATGAGCGGTATTCCATGGCGTACGCGTCTTTTATATTTGCGGTCGTTACATTATGATGGCTTCGCTAACCTGTATGAAGAGCCATTCGTCGTAGTCGGCCATGTAGTCTACTCCCGGTGCGAACGTCGTCAGCTGAGCTTTCGCAGTGATGGAGTCGATGGTGAAGTCCTTGACCAGTAGCTGGTGTAGCCCAAACAGCAGGAAGCGACCACGGCGTCGAAGGACGGTATTGATCAGTAGGGTAAACTCTCCACGCGTCAAAGGCGTCCTCCTTTTTATATATCAAGTAGAAACTACTCAGCACAGGGAAACGGCGAATGGGATACCACAGTCAATACATCACAAGCAAGCAAAAAGAAACCAGCTGTGTGCCGGCATACATGCAGGGTTTGTAGGCTTCCTGGTGCAATCATCCACGTCGCACACTGTGCAACGACGAACCGGTGTCTGAAACGTTAAATAAATGAAAGTGCGTGAAACTCCCAATACGGAAGCAGGCAAGCTGGTGGCAAAGGCATGAAGAGCAGCAAACGCTGAACCAGATGTCACACAGCACCTGAGAAACGAAGGGTCCCGTCTCGACTCCGAGTGCAGAAGACCGGAAGAGCTGTGTCTGTGGGTCGGCCCTGCCATCCGGCCCGACGGCCACCATATTCATATCAGCGAAACCCGGCATGGTGGCCAAGTTGTCTGTCGATTATCCGATGAGCAAATCGTATAGGCGGGTAGAGACAGTAGTCCCAATCATTAGACCAGTGTGGTGGAGTTATGTTGTTTGGATAATAGGGCACCTAACAACACTTGTGTGAACAAATGTGGCAGCACCCACATCAGAAACCACAAAAATTACTCAGCAGGTTAAGGGGCATGCTTCCATTCGTGCAGAGCTATAACTCGCGCTCCCGCGCAGTGCAGCACTACCTACAATAAAAACCTGTTTCGAATGAGGTAGACGAGCAAATCGATTGTGCAAACATGAATGCACGTACACGTGTACCATGGAGTACACTCCAAACATCACAACCCCTGGCTTGGTAAAGGGGAAGGATCTCTCTTGGTCTCAACCAACTATCGATTACTGTGCCCCCGCGACGTCATCTCTTTGAGCAGAGAAACCAGACGGAACAAAATCTTGAGGTACAGTCGTTTCAACGTGCACGGAAGATACATCTTACCACAAGCTCCAAACGAATGTTTGCGTGTTACCTGCTGCCTCCACAGTTATCCGGTCTTCTCCATACTGGGAGAAAGGTACGTCCCTCGCCAAGGCCATCCAGTACAGTTCAGCCATTTGAGCAGCCTGTGGTAGCATGGACACATCAAGTTCGACCCGGTACGGGGGTGTCTCAAATATAGTCCAATCCAACGCATATGGAACACGATTGTGCGAGGCAGATGACACAAGGTTGACAAGGCGCTACGTCGACATGAAAGAAACAACGGTATTGGTGAGGTACACCATCGACACGATCCTTTTCCTCAACGTTTTGCATCTTTTGCCTTCATCAAACTGCTACGGTGTCTAGCATCAGAAATATCCACGACTTACCAGGTCCTCAGAGTTGAGCAGTGACGCGCTGGGGATAGTCAAAGCGGGGCTGTGGGGAACATCCGCAGTTCACGAACAGCGATGAACGCAGGTCCAAGGACGAAGGCGAAGCAAAATTGAAGCAGTACACGAGGTAAGGTGCCGACATCGTGGCCGTCGTCGAGCACGGCATGAAGCCGATGGCGCGGGCGAGAATTGTCCACAGGAGATATTTGGACGAACCGACCGGTGGAATTTTTCCAGGGGAATTGAAGCGAAGATTCCAACGCGGTGCAGGACGGACACAATACAAGGGATAATGAAGCGCACGAGGGTGGCGGTAAAGGTGCCAAGCGGTATGGTAGCCGGTTAGTGTTGATTAATGCCGCCGTGGAATACCATATTGCCCGCAACGCTACCAGGGAATGCATTGTATACTTCACGGCCTGCACAATCAACGCCAAACCTGTTGGGGCCGATAAAGTGTACGACATACGTAATATGTCGACTGGTGACGTTTTAAACATGGTGTCCTTGCGTTGCAAATATTGTACTTGTGGTCGGCCGCGGTCGAACCCTACGATAGCTATCGCCACTGTTAAAAGGTGTGTCGTTGACTTCATGACCGAGTACGATACCGCTGTATATTTTGTCGGCGATCATAGTAGTAGGTTGGCCGTGTCATAATAAGCAGATCGCCTGAAACATTCCGTCGTCTCGTTCAGCGTGACAGACGAATTTAGCGTACTCCACGTTGCTGAAAAATGACGTGCCCGGACGCTCCTGCCATGTCTACGGCGATACCCCCGAGGGGGTTGACCAGGAAGCCGTCGTCGTCCCCGGCCGGCACCAGCTCGCATGTGTCAAAATCTCCTTCGGCAACGCACTCGATAAGAGCGTCAAAAGCCTCGGTGTCCACCTGGAATGTAGGATGATCGAGGCAGCATTTAAACAACGGATCACGCGTAAGTAAGCAAACACGGGGGTAAGTTGGTACCATTCCGCATTAAAGGAAATGTAGCCATGCTTTGGTACATATGTTATGAATTGTGGAAAGCGTCCGGGATATACTATTCTGCTGTCCTCGAACAGATATTTGGTTGCCAGAATTGATCTGTCATGGCCTTGCGCTAAAAACATTTCGGGGTTCATGTGCAGCCCGACATTGTACTCGGAGGTATCGTTTTATCTGCCGTTTCGATATATAGGGTAGTTTAGCTCGCCGCCGGTACTTCAATGTTGAATTCGACATATTACCACCTCGATCGAAAAGGGCCCAATGATATACACAGACAACGTGCATTTGTCAGCTTGTTTAGTCACTGTATTAGCATCGCACTGTTCCAGAGCTATCGGAATGGGTTTCGTCTGTTCACATGGGGAACGTCATGGGCAGCGTTGATCGTTGGAGATCGGTACAAATGCCTGTCGTTGAGTGGGGTATAGGCGTACCGCTTCATGCGGATTCATGTCGTTTTCAAGACGCGATTCTCCTGTCAGTGCAATAAAACGGGGCTTATTGTTCCACAATTTGTTTCGAAACAACTACAGAAGCTACCTCATTGTAGAGTCGCAGCCCAATGAACTCTGCCCTAGGTTACTGTAAGGGTCGGCCGTATACCATAAAGGAAAAAACAAATTTGATATGAAACTATATTTGGTAGCCCCACCGGTTGAGTGGGCCCTTCCGCCAACATGATTTGGGTCAAAACGGAACCCCTTAATATGGCACTGTTTCGCAGTTCCTTGTACTACTTCCTATGAATATATGGAAAGTACCTTCTACATTCAACAAACTGGTATGTATGCTCGCGAACGAAATGAGGAGCCCCACCAGCGCAAACTGGAACGAATTTTTCAATCCACACCACAATATATAACGTTAGCTTTTCGAGTCGAACGCGGCCAATCAAAACACTTTAAAAGTCGGTTTCACCTGTCCTAGGCTGTCGTGCGGCAGCGACTTGTGGAACGTGGCGGCGGATGACAGGTCCCCATTGTTTTCGTGGAGAGTGCCGACCGATGCAGCGAACTCGGTTTCGGCCCACTCAGTCCGCTGGGTAAGCGCGCTGGCAGCTCGTTCTGCAGGCTATTCATCACAAGGCATGGTAACGAATGTGATACGAACAAAAAAGGGGAAACGTCAGGGACACAATGACCATGAAAACGACATGTTTTGCCTGTAATGTAACAAACAAGAGACGCCGTCTGTGACCGCCGCAACGCGCAAGGTCAATCGGGCTATCGCTGGGGGTTGAGGCTGGTTGCGAGCAATGCTACTATTAATCCCTAGTGTCAACTTTGTGGATCAGCTATAAACCATGGCACACAACGTGTCTTGCAATGTAATTTGGAATGTCGCCGACGTTCGACCAGGCTGCGCCCGCAGCTTCACAGTATTGGAGCCTCTCCGAAAAAAAAACGACCTGTACTTGGTACGTCCATCGAGACAGTACCGGCAGTATCATGCTATACAGACATCCCTTTCAAGAATGCATTCCTACTGCAGACAAAGCCCATTGTTCTGGATAATCGGTCGTCCCTCCACCCGACCTTATACCCGAAGGTTACTGCAAAACGCCGCACACAGAGCCATTGCCGGCACTCACGGTGCCAGTGGGATCAAGAGCATCATCATTCACGACTTGGGGGGGCGGGCGTCGGCGGCGTCCACTAGCTTGAAGACGACGCGAAGAAGTGTCGTCTACAGCATTCATCGATGGGGACCCAGCATCATCCACGCCGACAATTGACCCGTGGTCAGCGGGCTCTTGTCCCACCGATTCCGCGCGTGCTGCGGAGAACACGCCGAAGGCGATGACGGCCACAGCACCGGCGGATCCTGCAAGCCCCTTCATGCTGCGAGTGGATGTCGTCCTTGATGGGTTCTCGTTTCCGCTGTTATTTGATGAATGCAGGAAACGACACGAAGTGGAATGTATTGAAACGTTTTGTGAATGGATAGTGACGTGAGAGACCACTTCAGAGGGCGAGGAGGGAAAAATATCTAGATTTTCCGTTCTTCAGGTACATTCGCACTACACTCAAAGTGTTTGGCAGACGTGACACGATGAACCCGTGGCAGGACAAACATCTGTGAACATTGTGGGACGTGTGCATAGATAGGCTACAATGTCAGATTTACTGAAACCATGGCATGGTGTGCAACGTGTAGTCCACGTCAGCCGTAGAATGTAACCTGAGCGCTACTCAGTACCAATCGTAGGGACACAAGTAATTTTGGGTCATAGATAAATGTAGGTGTCGAACATGTTCCCGGGGAAATACACGCAAGTTCGATTAACCTTGAAACACGATTGAAGACGGAAGTTTAACCTGCACGTCATGTCTAGATCCGTTGAACGAACTAGACACTGGCACGCGAGCACGTAGATGGCGAGCACGTCATGTCTGGATCCGTTGTACGAACTATATACTCGCACGCTGTCGAGCTTGTGCCCATGAAAAAATAAATGAACATCGCACAGCGGCTTGACGCTTATTGTTTTACGACTGCCGACCTGTGTCCGCATTAACTTAGAGCTGAAAACAAGTACTTCAAAGCACGTCTAGGCGATACGTTCCACTGTGTAACAGTCGGTCACGATCACTATGCTCGCCTGGCCTGCTTGAGTCCAATAGCGTGTCTCAAAACGTTCATCGGCACGTGAGGCACGAACTACATCGGTATGCAGTATTCACATTGGCCAGCATTCATCTTGCTCGGTTTTTTAAACCCTGGGTATCACTCACGCTGTGAACAAGAAGGAAGTGTGTAGCAGATGGAATAGTGTCCTCCTCTCGCGTGGTAGTAGGGATGCCTTTATTTGGTGTTGTAGGCAGAGGAGCGGAGGCGACTGTGGAATGGCAAGGGTGGGCTGGACACCACGCGGATCTCTGGAGGACATTCTCGGTGCATGCCACTTGCCGTAACCGGGTACGGCTATCCAGCAGATTCTTTGACGCTTCCGGAGGTGGGGGTGGTGGTGGTCTATAGGGCGTTTTGGAGGCTAGATCGGTTTGTGATTCCACATTTAAATTTCTGACGTTTAGAAAGTACACTATCAAGAGGGCGCATAATCCTGTAGACAATCTTCTACACATCGTCTGTCCGTTCGATCAGTTTGGTGGATCCTCAGGTTTGCCAAGGCAGTGCGGAGGAGGACGGTCGCGCGTACCGCATCGTTGACTAATATATCATGACCTGCACGTATCCTCAGGACCTTCGCGGACAGTATTATTCTCCTCGGATGTTAAGGGACGACAGTTCGGTCCGTTCGGTTCAATTCTGTGAGCGGATAGGTTCCACGTTTGTTTGTGTGTCTGCCTATCCGCAATTATTCTGGATGAGGCTGCAATATCACATTCTTGATATTTTATGAAACAGATCATACACACACACCCCAGGAACAAAAACGTCTACATACAGTAAACTTAAAGACGCCACGCGGGCGAATATATACGATAATCACATTTTCCGGCACATATTCGAGGCGGCAGGAGGCCATGGGTATGGGCTGCGAAAAGAGAGGTTCAAACTTCTGAAGTTGGAGCCAAGTGTTGGCGAGCCAAAAACCGGCCTTGTTATTGTGGTGTTTCAGCTATATACTACGTACCAACCTAAATTTATATTAGCATTCGGATCACGTAGGTATGCCGTACGTACCAACATGTGTTATCTGACTACGTGGAGCATGTCTTGTCGGCATATATATTCGTGACGTAAATAAATAGAGAGAAAAAACATAGTTATTGCATTAAACCTACATCAAGCAAACTTCATGTTATTACAACGCCTACCCAGTGTATGCCGAACATCGTTGCTGTCCACAGCAGCAGCAGTATAGTAAACGACCTTATAGATTTCTATCAACAACACGATACAACTCTATACTATTGTTATTACCGGTCGGCGGCATAAAACCGCGAAACACAGATATAGATCGAGGTCCCATAACAATCTGGAATAATATAGGATATTTACGTTGGTAAGCTGTTCAGGTATGTTGGTTCCTGTTGGGATCAAGTATCGGGCGGAAGCCCAACCCGAGCTCTGACTATAACCCTATCCCATTAACCCTCTGGTTAAGCCCCAACCCTGACACAAAGCCGCAGCCAAAACGGGGCAAAACTGGCCGTAAGCGCCGCTGCGCCGCGTTTGAATCGAACCAGGAAATTTCTCAATTAAATTGCGGATGATGATTCCGGCGCGCGGACTCCGCTACGAGATTTTCAAGTAAAAAAACACCCATAAAGATCCTACCTCCCAGATTGTCAAACGGGACAAGCAGAGTTTGTTTGTTTCCCCGCGTTTCTTATTATTAATGAGAATTTGCCCAGAATGCTTCGAGACTACAACGTGGAAGACTCCCCCCTGCTTTTGTCCGTGGTTCCCCGATCACACCCCTCAATCAATCAAAAAAGTGAACTACCAGGTAGGTATTAATAATATTGATCAAGAAATAAATACCAACCTGCGAAAAAGAAAAAGAAAAATACCATCATCTTACGTTTTCAATATATATATATACCACGCACGCATAATATATCCTGCCGTAAAACATTTTTATGGGTTATGGTCAACTCGATCACGTACCGTGTTAAGTTTGTATACTCACGAATGAATGCGGTTCGGCATTAGTATTGACACAAACATGAGAAGTATCCGTTCACATAATAAATTAAATGTATGTACAGAATACACCGAGGAGGTGTCGTCCTTTTGACCTCGAGAACCCGGAAACCTGTTGGCTCGGTTCTGGCCTGAGAGTACCGCCAGCAATATGTTCGCAAGCGGGACTGCTGTCCTGCTGTGACAAACCAAGGATAAGCCAATCAATCCGGTCCAACTTGAAACGAATATGTGCAGGTGGTCTCCTGGTCTGCATGAACATGAAATATGTTTGAAAGAGAAACTGCATGATGCGTACGCTCGTACTATATTATACTATTGTATACTACTACTGCTGTACGAAGTTTTTCTTATTGGTTATGTGCTCTTTCTTGTTTGTATGTTCTTGTTTTTATCCATCTCATTCAAGTATCTCCTCCTTCATATTTACTTCTTGTTTTAGCACCAACGTTGAACTCAAGTCCGGGGTCAACATAGCAGTACTGTAGTAGTCTCTTCTCTCCTCTCCCCACTGCTGTTCGTGCCCTGCTTTTTTTTCTTGAAGCTGCTTCAACCCGCTCTTCCCCTCTGTCGACTATCAATAGCATCATCGAAGGTTGCAATTAAAACCCCACGCTACGAAGGCGCACTCGGCAATTGAACGGTGTTCCTCCGTACTTTAAAAAATAGGATAAATAATCTCAACACGGTGGGGATCGAATTTGGGTACCAATGCTAGTAATATTAAAAGTAGTTTCCGAGGCTAACAGCCATCCATGTATGTGTAGCATACTATCGGGGCGACGGTACTGCTACTGTAAGCTCAATCCTAGACAAGAGTTTTTTTTGCAAATTATTCAGAGAGACGGAAGCAAAGGACAAAATAATAGGCATTATTGCAGCGAAATAAATGGGCTGATCTGCCAGTGGAATATATGAGACCGCGAGCTGACGACTACAGCTTGGCTGCGTACGGAATGCTGCTTGCTCGAAACGAGCATCAAAGCAGGAAACAATCATTTATAACACGTATGGTCCGGAGCAATATTTCAAATATGACGGTTTCGGTCATAATTTTTTGGGGGAAAAAAAAATGAATGTCAACCCAGCAATAATCGTGACGGCGGCGTCGAGATACGTCGATAGATAGTCTTGGATTTTGTTTCAAATAAATGCAACATCCTCGGCCGAAAATACCCTGAAAATATCTCGAAACAACAGGATTTTTCACTGATATCCTCCCGAAGTGACACAGTATCCCCCATTTTTTTTTAGTTGCCGTTATATCTGCTGAATTACACCCTGTACAAATACATTATTTGGTATTTTTTGTTTGGCAGGCAAATAATTTCTTGAGAACCTGCGCAAATATTTGTCTGTAGGCAAATACTTTCTTGAAAACCTGCGCAAATATTTGTCTGGAGGCAAATACTTTTTTGAGAACTTGCGCAAATATTTGTCTGTAGGCAAATACTTTTTAGAGAAGCTGCGCAAATATTTGTCTGCAGGCAAAAACTTTTTTGAGAACCTGCGCAAATATTTGTCTGTAGGCAAATACTTTTTTGAAAAGCTGCGCAAATATTTGTCTGCAGGCAAAAAAAATACTTTTTTGAGAACCTGCGCAAATATTTGTCTCCAGGCAAAAACTTTTTTGAGAACCTGCGCAAATATTTGTCTGTAGCCAAATACTTTTTTGAAAAGCTGCGCAAATATTTGCCTCCAGGCAAATACTCTCCTGACAACCTGCGCAAATATTTGTCTGCAGGCAAATACTGCCCCTAGACAAATACAAGCAACTATTATTTGTATTTGGTATTTGTATTTGTACAGGGTGTTTTTATATTTATTTATGTGATTGAAACCATTATTTTCCCCCACCGACGTAATGACGAGACGGATCGTTTCCCGCCATCTATGTGAAAAACGTTCGTTCAGTAAGCGAAGGGGCTGACCTTCCAGATCCAGTTTTGTTTTGGCCGTAGATGCGTCAATTTTTTAGATATTATATACCCGGTACCTGGTATACATAAAAAAAAAAACTCTTCGGAAGGCCGAGAGGCGCCGATAGCGGGGGTTCAATTTGCCTTGTTGTGAAGAAGTATTTTTGTGTTTTTTCAAGTTGAAGACGGGAGGAGGAGCATTTTGTTTCTTTTTTCTCACCTATTATTAATAACAAACGATGCTGAGAACAACGGGCCGTATGCCGGTATCAGATCATAATCTCCAGATAGATTTCGGAACAACCTATCACATCCTGAAAAAAAAAGTGCACCTACCTCGCTCGGTGCTGGGCAATTTTTCGAAATTTCCGGGGCGATTGAATGTAGATCCCCAGTGTCGTGGATATTATATGCGAATGAGGGTCGAAATATAGTCAGTCGCCGGGGAGGACGAGAGGACGAGATACACGATGTCAACAACACCAAAACCTAGCATCTACTCGCTGAATAAACAGCAGTGGGAAAATACTTCTATGCCAAACATGGCGGGGCTACTAAGTACTTGTTGTGGGGGTGTGCCCCCGCTTCTTAGAAGGGCGAAACCTAGGCGTGGCGACTACCGAAAAACCCGAAGCACCTCGCGCACAGTTCCCATTATTATATATAGCGGTTACTTACCTTGAAACCCGGAGCGAGACACCATGATATTCACAAATCGGCCACCGTCTGTTCTGTGACAGCGTCAGGCAAAGCAAGATAAGCACCCTGCTGTGTATTATGTTTAATTCATAAACACAAGAGAACGGCATTCCTTGCTGCTGCAGAGCGAGGTTTGCGGCTGTTTCCGTGGCATAGGCGACAGGGAGATAACCTGGTTGTTGTGTGGTCGGAGCATGTAGACATCGATTTCTTGCCTCTGTGACTGTCGAGCTGTCGATGGGAAGCCTTCATAGGTGTGTTGTTCCCTCTCCTTGTGAGAGACTGTACAACTACTTTGCTGCGTACCTTGTTGGTTGTGTTTTGTACAAGGCGATACATTGACCATACACCTTGTCCAAGTCACTATTATCCACCAAACCGTGAATTTGCTGTATGACTACACGCCGTCATTTATCACCCTCGAGAGACCAGCGCCCCGAGTAGAGATTTTTCTTGGTGAATAGGCAACACAAACAATACCTCGTCGTTGCACAAGCGGGCACATACACCCGTAACGAATCGATCGGTGGTCGCACATCAGGAGGTTCTTCAGGTACTTGTGAACTATGAATGTGTATACCCGATACTGGTCGTATATTGCGTTTGTTCATTTGTGAGGCAAATCAAGTCGTTTTCCTTCTGTTCGTGCACCACCCCGGTGCTTGGCAAACACTAAAAAACCAATGTACCTACAGAGTCCACACGAGCATATCCGTGTTGGCACCTGCACGCCAAGTAAGACACCATTAAGGACGTATGACGTACACCCCTCGGGGAAAGCTTCCTACTACATCTCCCATAAATTATGGGGCAGTCAATTTGATCAAAATCGCCTATATTGGCCGTACGTGCAGCCTCGAATTCATGTGAGCCAAGCTTCAATGGAAACGACCGTGAGGGTAGCTGCGTGTGTGGCGCGTTGTGGCCACGAGCAGCGTAAGATTAATTCAACGATAATGAACACTAAAGGAAGTAGTACTTCGATGACGCAGCATACATTACAAGGGACGCTCGTTAGATCACTAAGATGAACACCTTGAGCGACTGCCGTACATGCTTCGAGAGGGACAACGGAGAAGCCCTTAAGTACAGATGTCGTTCAGTGTCCGTGGGAGATGTGTGATCAACGGAGCAGTTCAACGGCCCGCTTGCCGACAACCGGACTATAGCTCAATGTCCCGTGTATACAGACAGCACCAAATTACTGAATCTCGCACAAATTCCTCGTCGGTCGACATATATATATATATATGCAGTCACTAGTGTACATAGACGTACATCGACAAGTATGTCTTGTCTCCATAAAATTCCCAACACGAGATAGCTATGACGACGTTGTCTGTAATACCAAACAGCAACGTGGTGAGTCCCGTCAGAGGCTACATATATTGCGTACACAGACGAAATCAAACACCAGTGCACTCGGGCCATCCATCCTTCAAGTCTCTACGACAGCCCTTGTTTTCGACATAGATCGGGCCTCGAGGACGATATATATATGTCCGGGAAGGGCGGACGAGTCAAGTCTACCCAAACCAACGCACCTCACGAGAACAACAATGATGGTTCAAAGAGGTAGTTCGATTTCATCGTGTGTGCGCTTACGAACTTGAAGGTTTCCCCAAGCAAGGCTGGCGAGCGAACGAAAGGCAGCAGCCCTCTAGCGTCAAGCAGGCGTCCATCAACCTCGCGCTTTGATGAACCGCGTTGACAATACATTAACAACGACTTGCACAAAAACCTTTATAATACCTATGTTCCCGATAGTTTACCCGTCACCTCCCCCGTTCTATCACTCTTAAGACGGTTACGCAGACGGTTCTTGTGAAACTTCTACCACGATTCGTTGAGGCGGACCCCCCTTGGACCAAGGGTGGTCAAGCTACCTATTGGCCGATAACCGCGTTCGTAATGGCAGAATCGAGGCCTACAAATAAAATAGAGTTTTCACTTTAGCGGCAAGTTTTAGCCAAAACGATGCGTCTTGTACGAACAACCATGGTGGGTCAAAGAGATGCTTCGATTCGAGCGTTTGTGAGCTTCTGAACGCCGCGATCACCGCAAGCAAGTGTGACAAACATACCGAGGGGAGCAGACGCTCAGCGTCACCTAGTCGTGAGTGAACCTTGCACCCGTTTCAACAACTTCAACAACCTAACAACAACGACTTGTACAAACATTATACATATTACATAGTCCCAACCCTCACCCTCATCTCGAACCTCGTGACATTCGTTTGGAGATAGTCACGAACGGACGTCCCTCCAAACACCAACTAGAACCGTTCTGTCGAACGAGTTCTTTCTGGGGCGTCAACTGCGTGTAAGAGGTAAAGCGTGGTGAAGTCGCTTGCTGACTAACTATAGCGTTTGTCTCTACAGGATTGGGGTATGCTAACACCTCTTACAAACTAGGTAACCGTTGCCACACCGGTGCCAAGGCGTGAGAGTTGACGTCCCCACACCCAGATGCTCAAGTCGGTCGTTGAATACTACCTTATACACGACTGACTAGGAAGGGTGATCAACCGGGTACCGTTGACAAAGTCCCCGCCGAAAACCAGTTGGTATTACGTCGATACAGCCCCTACATTAAGGCTACGGTAGAGGTTTGGAACCGCCCTCGTGAGGAGTACAACGGATGTTGACCCCCGTTGGAAATGTTAGCACAGGTCAGCCCCCATGAACGCCTCCCCGCTGCACCTCTGGTTGTCGATAAAGAATGACCCGTCGGTTTCGAGCCTGATCGTCTGGCCCGACATGAGACGGAACTCGTAGGGCTCATTCTCCGGGAAACCCACGGCCTCCTGCGAAAGTAAATACGAGAAACAAGAGATACACCACAGTGATCATAATCACACTACGTAACATATCTATGTTGGCCGATTTTTCATGGATTCGTAGCTGCGATTTATCACCGAGAAGCACGCCTCGTGCGAGACTAACGCAGAGTACCGCAAGAACATGATCTACGGCTGAGCCGTAACTGTGTCGCAGTCGCCCGTTGGCACAATTGCGAGGGTGCACGAAAGTCCGTATCGACGGCGACCGTGCGTGGATTGATATGGTTGTGCATTTAATCTGGTGTTTGGAGATGTGGAGGTTTGTATCAACCCGCATTCTCAAATATCGAAGTCTGACGAGTTTTTTGTATTGCAATCATAAGTATACATATATATATCCGGCAGTGCACAGCTATACTGCAAAAAGAGTGTTTTTGTACAATAGCGGGGTCCAATATATCCTGTTCATCGAGGGTGGTTGGTCTGGGTGCGTTCGATCTCTCACCTGCTGCAGAATCCGCACACCGGCTATCTCCCCGAGAAGCAACCCTTCCTGGCCGTCCATCCTCCAGTGAATACCAATCATCTGCCTGCATACGTATCACCGCACACGGAACATAACAAATGCAACACCCATTGCGATCAACTCAAGTCGATTGATGGCGCGATATTCTACGCACCGATGTAAACGGGTATTGACTAGCGAATCGAGACCCCACACGCACGATGGTACGAGCTTACATACCTATACTATCGGTGTTTACCGATTCCCAAACACGAACTCGCCCACTCTCGATTTACCTGCCGAATGCGACGTTGACGGCCAATTTGTTGATCTCTCCCTCGTACGTCAGGCATTCGTCGCCGGTGTAGGGCAGAAGGGTCAACCCTTCATCGTCAGGGACCACGGGGTTGCTGAAGCACGAAGCGCCACGCTCCAGTCCGACAAGAGCCTGTGGTACACGGTGATAGGTTGCGACAGGGATAACGATGATAACTCCGTTACGAGAGAACATCGTACGATTACATCATAGCGGTGATGCGAATGGCTGTACTGGTTTCGGCTTGACGCCTGCACCCTGATGGACCGCCTTTCGGCCTATCTGTGAAAACACTCGGGTGTGAGCGGCGCAGGCTGTCGCTGACTCTTGGGGCAAGGCACCGCAGCCTGCAAACGAAGATGCTAAAAAAATTCCCCTAGAATAATGCCGTTCTTCGAAAGAGACTGCGGCGCACGTAAGAAACAATACTTCCTACAACGAGAAAAACAAAACAGATACTATGCACGAAGGTTTGGCCGAGAACGTGAACCCACCCACGCCTCAGGTCGGGCCAGGGATATCGGCTCGGTGCTTTGTTAGCAACAACTATTGGAAATCACTTAAAGCGAACATACGAGATAGGACGTGTACACGATAAACGCATCACGGTTAGTGTTAACGTCATAGTTGACAACATGTACCGATCGTAGGGACCTGTTGATCAGTCGGTACTGGTTCGTTCGCCCAAAATACTTGATGTTTACGTAATATTACGATGCAGCCGATCCCTATCCTAGGGTAGTTGGCGACGGCCTTACGGATATATCGGCCGCGGGAGACTCTGGAATGTTTCCGGCCCTAAGCTGTTGTATTCGTAAGAACAACGCATCGCCCAGAGTGTGGCACAATAGACCATACCATGCTTCTCAAGTCGTGATTGTTGCCCCTTGTTCCGTTTGCTGTACGGACAAAGGTCTTGAATGTTACGACTGTGTTCTTAGACCGAAGCGCTTGCGGTGAGCACGGTAGCGGCAATTCACCTTGAGCACCGTGGCGAAGGCCCCGTTCTGGACGGCGTGCCCAGAGGGGTAGGACGGATGAGTTGGCGATCCCTCGTTGACGGCCTGTGAAAACACAAAGCGGCCACAGCAAAGGTATGCAAGGTGGCGTACAGTAAGGAAAGGAAAACGTGTTATCCAATAGATAATCAGGGGTCTTCCCAATTGATTTTGGATCATTGTTCTTTTAGCGAAAAGAACGACAGTGTCTTGTCATCTTGTCGAAGGCCACAATTCAATAAAGCCATCATTTAGCAATGTCGTGTACGCAGGGTCCATTGATGTTGTGGAGAAGTTCCTTCCATGCTAGAGCCGAGACCGGTTGAACATCACGATCGGAAAGACAATATTCACTGGAATCAACTCGAGTTGGGTAATGAAACGTGCGTCAAGAGCATGCCACAGGACCAGGTTAAGATATATTGCTCCCGACGATTGTTTGAACGAAAATATGGGGGGGGGGGGGGCTGGTCATAAGCTCAGCCGAAACTACGACCACCACGTGTCTTGGCCGTGACCACAATCTCCTCGGACCTGACGATTCAAAAGCGTAGCGCGAACCGCGCAACGCGGATACTCTTATGAGTACCCATGCGACATGTACGAGTAAAATTCAGAAAGTACCTGAGGGAGAAGGAAGGTTCGTGGGCGCCTGCGTCGCTGCCCGGTGATCTCCCTGTTGCGTCGTGCCACCCTCCTGAGCAGCCGCCTGTTGTTGAGAAGCGAGCTGGGGAATTCGACGTCGAGGTCCCCGTTTAGGACATTGTGGAGGGTTCCACCGACGGCCTGTCAAGTCCCAGAGAATTCAGGAAAAACGACGACAAAGAGATATGAGGGGCGAGAGACCTATGACCAGGCAGTAAGAACGGGTCTAGGTGTACTTCGTATATCGATACCCGGATGTGCCATGAGTCAGGGGTAAATACCAACCTCAAAATGGTTGTGGCGAAGACGCGACCTCTCGCATAAACTAAATACGGTGTGAGTAACGTTGTACTGGAAGCAGATCGGCGGATGTTCACCAAATCCCTCCATACAATCGACAGATCATAGCCACTGTTGCCTGCGTAGTGGAGCCTCACCTCCGGACGGGCGAACAAGTGTACGTTCCACTTCTGGTACCATGAAGCCCTCTGGGCCAGCTCCCCAGTCCCGACAAGCCTCATGATGTGGGAGGTGCCGTAGTTGACGAAACCGACCTGGCGGCCGTTTTCTGTGTACGGACCGTTGAAGCCGGCACGGCTGATAGCTCCTTCCTCGATAAGTATAAGGGCGGCTCGGTACGCCTCCCTGCCAAACGTGAACGTTCGTCGAATATGCATGTAAGAGTGTTTGTTCAACACGGATACGTGTTCGCAAAGGTCGATTTCTGGATTACAAGCCAGAGCAGGCGCGCTCTGGGGACGTCTCCAAGCCGAGCTGGTAATGGTAATGTCACGGAAGACGAGTGTTGGCGTTGTGCGGACACCTCAGCTGTGGACAGATGCAACCGGGGGACGATATAAGTTCCACGGTCGTGTATCGTCACCAAATGACATGGGTATGAGGCTTTAGGGTAGAGTAAAGACCTTACGGCTTCGGCTACAGTAGTAGCAGCAGTATGTGCCAAGCGTATGACACTCACGTGTTGATGGTATCGGTGGCTGATGTCGTCGCGAGATCACGGGAGTTGCGGATGTACCGCTTCACAGGGTCTACCTCCTCCGGCGAGTCAGGCTTTCCGCCATTCTGTAGATATTGCAAACGGGTGAAGACCGTGTTTGGGGTTACGGCGAGTGAATACCTCGGAAACAGCTGCATTTTCATGGGCTAGCAGTAATCTTGTCATTCAAATAGGCGGTGAAACACGTGAGCCGCGCACAAGCTTCAAAAGGAAGAGTCGTGATCAAATGTGAAGCGATATATTTTGCACTACCTCGACCCGTTGTTCGGTTTGTGCAGGCGTGCCGTGTTGGTGCGTCAGCGGCCATAGAAACGCGCCTGAGCACTTAACCGATGATCCCGTGAACACAATTCGCTTATACTTCTGTATCGTTCCTTAGTGCTTACGACCCGAACAAGACATGCTACGCCTGACACAACGGTATTTTGTCCGTGTACTATAGACCCTGCAAGCCCACGCAGGTTTGGATCACGTTCGAAATATTCACGTTGTTGCCTCTGGCCGTCGTGTCTAAAACCATGTAGGACGCACACAGTCAACATTCGACTCTCGACGCGCACGCTCATTCTTTACGGTGGCTATATACATACACACATACATACACACTAACTGCTTGGCGAACCTGAATGAAGAGCCATTCGTCATAGTCAGCCATGTAGTCTACGCCGGGCGCGAACGTCGTCTGCTGAGCCTTGACCGTGATGGAGTCGATAGTGAAGTCTTTCACGAGCAGCTGGATCACCACAAGACGGGGGGTAACGACCACAGCGTCGAAAGGCGGCGTGACTCAGCAGGGTACACTCTCCATGCGCCGAAGGACGCCCTGAAATGTACTGGAATATTCCGCCAATTCATCCCAGAACAACAGCAACGGTGCTAGGATATATGCTCAAACAGCAAACAAGATGAAACTAACTAACAATTACGGCACCTATGCCTATAGGCATCGTGTAATGTTTTCGCTCCAACCATCCAGCTCAAGCACTGTACGAAACACTTCGAACAGGACTATGAGACGGCACAGCATAAGCGCGGAATGTGAAACTACTGGAACAGGCGAGTTCGGCTGGCAATACATGAAAGCACAGCAGCAAGACACGCTTCCTCCAAACGCCGTAGCACACTGCACCTGGGAAACGAAGGGTCCTGTCTCGACACCGAGAGCCGAAGACCGGAACAGCTGCGTCTGTGGGTCGGCCCTGCCATCGGGACCGACCGCCACCATGTTCATATCAGCGAAACCCGGCATAGTGGCCAAATTGTCTGCCGGTCAATCAAAATGCAAATCGTCGAGGGAGCAGTGTGGGTATCATGAGAACATGTTCCTGGTTTCGATGGATGCTGCACCTACAAACATTGTCGATGATATGTGGCACCGTCACCGGCCCAAACCAAAGCAAGTGATCCTTGCACATCTTTGCATGGTAACCAAGAGCTTGCGCACAAGCGCAGTGCAGTACTGGTTGGGGCCTAAACCTGCTACCTATGGGTTCAGCCTGAAAGGAACTTGCGTCGCTCAGGATAAAACTAAACGTGTATCATTTAGTGGAACTCACACTTTACGCACACTGGAGGCTATCTTGCGACAGACCAGTAGACAACAGGTACGTGCATGTTAACGCGCTACGTCTGTTGTCGAATATTGTAGCGTCAAGGAATTGACTCTCTCGAATTCAGTTTAGGTACAGAGTCTTCGAGGTAGGCGATGTCTCGACGTTTAAGGCCAGCTTCAACTCTCCGTTAGGCAAATATTCGTCTATTACCTGCTGCTTCCACCGTTAACGAGTCTTCTCCGTACTGGGAGAAAGGTACGTCCCTCGTCAGGGCCATCCAGTACAGCTCCGCCATTTGAGAAGCCTGAGGTGTCACGGTTACAACGCATGGGATCCGGCGCAGGGGCGTCACTGGTGTCGTCCAACCCAACGCATGCGGAACATGTTTGTGCCTGGCGATCAATGTGAAGTCGGCAACGGTCTATTCCCACCGCAATGCAACGACAGTATTTTGCGGGGGTACAGCACTGGCTCACTCTCGTGAAAGGTGAAACGACAAAGTGCCACTGCGATATTAGTGCTCCACCAGACTACAGTTGTGCCAACCCCCCCCCCAAGAGCTCAGCTTACCAGGTCCTCAGAGTTGAGCAGTGAAGCGCTGGGGATGGTTAAGGCAGGGCTGTCGTAGATGCCCACAGGTCACGAACGGCGGAAAACGTAGTGCCAAGTGTAAGGCCGAAACATTGGAAACGCGTAGCCGGCGGTAGGTTGCCGAGATGAACATCGTAGCCATCGTTATACACGGCCGCCGATGGCACGGGTGAAAGCCGTCCAGCACAAGTAAAATTCCCACGCCGCCGGGTGGGATTGATCCCGGCCAAAAGCAGCGAAGGTTTAAACGGAATGTGCGACGGACAAGACACGAGGAAGCATGAAGCGCACGAGGGTGGCCGTCAGCCTCCCGAGCGGTATGGTAACCGGGTGGTCTTCAGAAGATGTCGTCTTGGCACACGTTTACAGCACACAACGCATGAAACGAATATTCCTTAGTATTCTGCGTGGGCGACCTAGCCAAAGTGCGAACCCCCAACGAACTGCCATACTGTACGCCTTACCAACAATTGTAGCATATCCACTGATTGTTTGGACATATATTGTCCGAACATGGTATGCTTTTGTTTCAAATACTGTACTCGTGATGGTCCACGCTCGCAACCTGCGATAGCCATCGCCCCTCTTAGCACGTGCATTTGAATCTTGAACGAGTGTGGTACAGTGCATCATGTCGGAGAACGTAATGCTAAGTTAACCGCATCATGATACAAAGCTGGGCGACAAGCTTCCCGCTGTCTATTCAAGTTTTTGAAAGGTTATGGTGAACGTACTTTCATGCGTCCAAACAAAGACGTACCCGGCGGCTCCTGCCATGTCTACGGCGAGACCCCCGAGAGGGTTGACCAGGAAGCCGTCGTCGTCTCCGGCCGGCACCTCCTGGCACGTATCGAAATCTCCCTCGGCGATGCACTGGATAAGAGCGTCAAACGCCTCGCTGTCTACCTGAAATGTGGTAGGTAGCAACGAGCGCGGCATTCAAAGGGCGGCAAACAAATCACTGGGAAGAAGGAGGGGTAGCTGCTACCCGTATGTTGATGCACAAGGATAATAAATAGTGGAACGGAACATCAAACATTCGGTGAATTCGTCCTGCCACGCCGACAAGCAGAGACTTCCTTACCAGGGTTGATCGCACATGCCCATGCGATAGAGAAACACAACGATGCACATTTCAGGGGGCATCGCACACGGCAGGACTGTGTGACCTTCTGCTTTGTTGTAAGGGACACTTTAACTCATAACCGCTGATTCACTATAGAACTAGACGTATTGGTCGCCTCTTTGAAGAGGAGTCGACAACATACACACACGAAACGTTTACTTCAATTTGTGTAGCCACGTTGTCAATCTTGTTCTGCTCCCAACGAATCGGTTTTGCTCGATATGATCGTACGGGAAAGGTCGCGCGCAGCCATAATCAGTGAAGATCGATCGTTGAGCGAGGTGTAGGCTAACCACCTTAATTAAGCGGCTTCTATCGTTTGCATGAGCATATGCCTCTTCGGTGGACCCCTACGGTATGGTGTGTATCAACAAAATCGTAGTTTTTTTCTTGAATTTTGTTTTCCTCATCCTAACAATATGATCGATAAACAGGTAGGCGCAGCGCAATAAACAATGTTTGTAGACTACGCTAGGGTTCGACATCATATGAGCTAAGAAAACACAAAAAGAATCGTAAACGATATTCGTGCGTTCCTTACCATAGTGGCGAGGCCCGTCAACCCGTTTCGGAAGAAGATACATTGCAATATGGCGCTGTTCCTTCCACTATTCAGCTGGAGAGGGCACCTTTCCTAGGCAGACTATTAGCAGCCTTCGCGGTAAACGTATTATGGAGAGCTCCTAGAGGAAATACTGGCATGCTTTCCTCAACCCACTCAATAAAAAACAGTTACGCTCTCAAGCCCAGCGCGGCGAATGCTTTTTTATCGAAACTCGGTTATACCTGTCCCAAGCTGTCGTGCGGCAGCGACTTGTGGAACGACGCGGCGGAGGAGCGGTCTCCATTGTTTTCGTGAAGCGTTCCTTGCGATGCTGCGAACTCGGTCTCCGCCCATGCAATCCGTTGGGTCAGAGCGTTGGTAGCCCGTTCTGCCGGCTATGTACCACATACGTGGAAACACACACGAAACCAACGGAAACGCACGAGGTCAAGGTTGGATTCCCCACGGGAGCAACTGCTGTTTTTTTTGTTTTGCGGACACTGTCTAACGCCTGAATGCCCTCGCAACGTGTACGGTCAGTAGAATCAGGAATCGAGCCGGGTCCCGAGCAAGAGTATAGTTCGTGTGCCGTGGTACTCGGCATGACATTGTCCATACGTTCGATCAGATGTGAGATATATGGCGGACAAGACGTCCCGTTATGGAAATGTAGAGTGCCGCCGACGCGCGACGGGGCGATGCGCGTAGTTCTAGTGTACCTCAGCCTCTTCAATGGCAACATTCAGAGGATTACCTGCCCCTGATGCATCAATCAACGGTTTACTTTATGTTAACAATGTTTGTACGGATTCTTCCTTCAAACGATGCCTTGTTCCTGCAATAATTGACTGCTCAGAATGACCGATCATCCCATACTTTCAGTCTTTTGCCCAGCTGCTATGAGGGAACGCCTTCAACATACAGCGACTACTGGGTGGGACTTACCGTGCCGTTGGGATCGAGGGCATCGTCGTTGACGACCGCAGGGGGTCGACGGCGTCCGCGACTCTGAAGACGACGAGCAATATCACCGTCCAGAGCAGCCGTCGACGGCGACTCGGCGACCTCCACACCGCCAGTTACGCCGTGCTCCGTCGTTTCTTGTCCGATGGACTTGCCGCTTGCTCCGGGGAAAATACCCAAGGCGATTACGGCCATAGCACCGGCGGACCCTGCAAGCCCCTTCATGCTGCAAGTCGATGTCGTCCTCGGTGGGTACGAGTTTCCGGTGGGATCTCCTGGCAGAAACAAGTGATAGGCGGTGCGGTATAATGATGGAAAACAAGACAAGGTATATGCACCTGGTATAATATATATCGTGTTGTGAAGTAGACGTCGGTTGGCTCAATCAAAAACATCTGGGCGTTTGCTATACGCAGATATAGTGCATGTATGTGCGTCTGGAAGTAGAACCATGATACAGAAGCTCAAGCGTTTGACTATTTACCACACTTTGCGACGGCCGCAGCAAGTTTCAGGTAGACGTATCTCCATACCATCTTTAACCGGTAAGTTCCAACTCACAATGCTCCGCCGCGATCTTTCTGCATTAAAATAGGTCGACTTGAACCCCATGGCGTGCTTCTCCTTCTCACATCGATCGGTGTATTTGAGGTACCAAACTACAGCAACAGTACATCGTTTGCCGAGTTTTTTTTCACAACGGCTACTACTATGCACTTGCTCATAGTATTCGATCCTGGTGCTGACTCACTTTGTTCGTAAGTAGGACAGGCGGTAGGCGCGTGTACTCGTACCAGATATATCGGTGTCCTCCTCTCGCGTGGCAGTAGTAGCTGTGCTGTTTCTGTGCAAAACGCAGACGAGTGGGGGGCACTGTCGAATGACAAAGGTGGGCTAGACACCACGCGAGTTTCTCGAGAGCATCCTCACGGAAGGCCATTTACCATACTCAGGTACGACTACCGAGCATATTCTTTGACGCTTACGCAGGTAAATAAAGCTCATCGTGGGCTCTGGGGGCCTTTGGGGGCTCGATCAATTCGTGACGCCGCATTAGAACCGAAAACATTCGTGGAAATATTTTGCATGATTTTATAGACTACGTATATCCACACCCGTTGTAACTTAATCCACAGCGGTTGATCCCCAGGATTGCCATAGTGCCTGACACGACGGTCGCCCGTTCACGTATGTTATTATGTCGCGTACTCTCAGCCCGGAGAGGACAAGCTCTGCTTTGACGCATCGAAGGACAGCCAGCTCAGTCCATTCGGCACAACAATTAGTCTGTGAACGGATACATTGTCCATGCTATTTTAATTGCAATGCCACAAAGCATTACTGAGGGGTTTGAACTTGTTGATACTTGATGGGGTAGACATCACATAGATAGGGTTAGGTACAGCACTTACTTGAAGCAGGTCACGCCGGCAAATCCATACGATACTCCACATTTTCTTCAAATATTCGAGAGACAGGAGACTGTGCGCGTATGTATGGTATGGGTCAACAAAAAAGACACCCAAACAACATAATTTTATGGCGCTGATTATTTCCTTATCAGACATCGTGACTGTGGTGGTATCTTAATCAGGTATAAACACTTCTCATATTTCTGGCACAGGGACCATGTGTTAGCTGTACCTTTGCGGCGTATAAAAACATAGCGCAACTATTATTATTGTCGTTAAGTTGTGACTACAACATCGTGATAGGGTAATTCTTATCGGAGAGCCCTTTTTTTCCATACTTTTCATTTTCTTCGCGCACTCCCCCAGCCAGCTAGATTGTCACTGCTTTATTTTCCAAGTAGTAAGTACGTGATATCAAACTTTCCTGTTTTTGTTTAGCCAGAAGAATTCCACAGACTGTGACGAAATGGCTACGTATCTTGATAAATATTTCTGAATATATCCAGACTCACTTGGAAAGTTCTGGAAAAAAATGCTCTCTGAGAAGAATGTGGGCCTTAGAATGCTCATGTACGTGGCATATACCAGGCATGGCTCAAAACTCACCCGTCCACAGCTAGCTGCTAGCAGTAAGTAGTACTGTTAATGTTGTTTGTACCAACGAACGGGTATATTTAGTTTTGGGTCAACAATTCCTAGTAGTGTTCACCATTGATTGTCGAAGTATAGCGAGATTTCTACCCTGCTGCTTCTCTCTGCTCGGCAATGTAGGCAATGTAGCGGTGGAGTGGACGGGGGGGTGTGAAGTTGTTCATTTTTGTCACGTCTTCTCTGTGGTTTTTGCACTTTTTCTCTATGAAATGAGGTATTATTATACAATACTACTCCTGTACCTTGTTTGTATAGTTCTACACCGCTGTTTGTAGGCGCCTTCCGCTATCGTGCGACTTGGAACTCGTCAAGGGGAGGGGAGAGGAGGGAGGGGAGGGAAGCGGGGGTTGAAAAATCTCCTCCAGAGTAGGAATGATTTTTTTTATCCTGAACTCAGGTGCCTTCTATTCATCATATATGGGAGTCGATATTTAAGAACGAACACGATGATGTTAGTGCCTGGAAACGTTATTTATCCACTCGCTGCGGCAATACACTCAAAGCAGAACAAAACGCTGGGGCACCGGCTGTGTGATCCTGGATCTATTTTACGAGTGTTGGAAGGAGAGAGCTAAGAAGGGCAAATAAATGTTTTACTCGTAAATGGGATAGTATTATAAAACAAGTCTGGAAAGTACGACAACGTACTTCCACCAGTGCAGCATCGTTTCTGCTGCTGCCGCTATATTGTACTTACTTGGTGCATACGAGTTATCATACCTACCTACCAGGTCCCAGGTAGGTATGAAACAAAAGGAAGAAAGCATGTCCGCTACAGTAATAGTACCAGCATGTATGTCTGTACACTCAAAATTGCGTAAGATTGGTATTAAGAGTACCTGGTATCGTCCTGTCATGCTATATATACTGAGTGTGACTCTGGTATGACACTTCGTTTTTTTCCACTGGAGCATGGGTGGGTAAGTGTGTGCCGTTGAATTTTCAACACCAAGCTCGTTCGCTTGTCATTGTATTTGCCCCTGAACACCCACAACAACAATACCTTGTAGGGACGACAGCTGCAAAGTCAAACCGCTCAACTCCTCAACGCCCTCGCCCTTTTCTGGATCATGTTTGCCGGCCGGCTCCCATGGGCAGCCGGTGTGTATGCGTATGTATATATACCGTTGCTGAACAGCCGTACAGCAGGACAGTATGGGCCCGCCGACAAGAAGCAGCTAATATGGCCAGATGTTGTATGTAATCGTATTGTGACACAATCCTTCCCCAACCGTCAGCCTAAACTAGTTTGTAAGTTTTGATGTCGCGCTCGCAGCTGAGGACGAACGACTTGTTCTGTGTGGTGGACACACCTGAGTTCAGGTATACCGGTCGCCCCGGTGGTTCAAGTGGTTAACCTCGAATTCTACTTGTTTGAGTCCTGGGTTCGAGCCCCAGGTGGGTCGGACTTTGACTTTATTTGCAAAAATAAAAAAAAGGATTCAATTGTTGAGAGCGCCTTGCAGCGTGGGTAGGCACAATTCGATGCGAGTCGACGAGGGAAGAAAAGGCTGAAATCTTCTCGCGATTAAAATGAAGGCACGTACCGTAGCGGGAAGGGGGGAGAAGAGCCTGCTATGTGGCCCCGGATCTGAGTTACGAGTTGGAAGGAGAGAGAGAAGAAGATGTGCGAAGATAATGAATGGGATGAGAAAAAAAAAGAGAAAAAAGTATGAGTATATATAAGAATTTTATCATTTTCGCATACTACCAGGTACGTATGTACTTGTGTAAACAAACGTAGGTGCACGTATAGAACGTAATCACACCAATCATAGACAACGAAACTACTCTATTCAGAGTGATATATAACCACAAGACTAAGTACAATACACCCACGCAAGAGAAATATATAAATACCAGTCAATATTTTTGTGCATGATAAGTCCAAGAATTTATTGCCTGCGACACCAAGCCGACGATATGAGTGCCTATGATACCTACCTGGGCTCCAGATGCCAACAAAATCGAGTTCATATTTATTTCTGAACTTTGTCTTTGTATTCGTCCTCTATTCTCAGAGAAAACAAATTAATAATGTGGACTTGTACGAAAATATACCAGAACTTTCTTTGGTTCCGACGTGACGGCGTCGTCACTATATATATGGGCAGTGAAGACATGCATACTCCTCCACCAGGTCGGTGTGTGTGTGTTCTTCACGCACAAGAGCACACACACACCTCGTGGAGGAGTATGCAGGTGTAAATAAATGGCCCACCGCAGGTTCAAGGTACCAAACGGGGAAAGCGGAGTTTGTTTGTTTGAGGTCCCATAAGAGCATTGGAGATAGGGGATCTGTGGGTTGGTGGGCTGTTCAGGCATGTTAGGTTCCTGCTGGGATCAAGGTACGGGCGAAGACCCAACCCAAAACCCCTGTATGACTCTAACCCTAACCCTACCTCCTAGATTGCTAAACCTACTCGTTTGTTTCCTCGCGTTTCTTGTTCTTAATAAAAATATGCCCAGAATGCTTCGAAACTACAAAGTGGGAGATTCCCCTGCTTATCCGTGGTTCCTCGATCACACCTCTCAACCAGTTAAAAAAGTGAACTATAAAAAAAGAAAGAAATGCCAACCTGCGCGAGAGATAAAGAAAAATATCATCATATATATGCTTTTATTCTACCACGCAGGCATATATATATTTATTGTGCTTTAAACCGTTATATATGTGTTTATGGTCTACTCGATTACGTACCGCACTAAGTTTGTGCCCTCCCTAATGAATGCGGTCCGGTATTGACTCAAAAATGAGAAGTATCCGTTCAGCTAAATGTACAGAATACATCGAGGAGGTGGCATCCGGTTGACGTTAGAACCCGGAGCCTGTTGGCTCGGCGCTGGCCTGAGAGTACAGCCAATAATGTGTTCATACGCGGGACTGCTGTCCTGCTGTGACAAACCAAAGGTCAGCCAATCCGGTCGAACGTGAATGGGATGTGCACGTGGTATCATGGCCTACACCAACATTTATATATGATTTAATGAGAAACTACTGCATGATGCATACTATATATATACTACGACTGCTGTACGAAGTTTTTTATTTGCTCTTCTTGTTTGTTTATTCTTGTTTCTTTCCATCTCATTCAGTATCTCCGCCCTTCTTTTTTCTCCCCTTTTCGCTCCAACTCTAATCCGGGGTCAACATATTACGGGGGACCATAGATAATAGGACTAAATATTGTTAGCAAAAATGGCTAAATATAAATGTTTTTATGTATACCATAGGTCCCATTAACTATGGTCCCCCGTAATAGTAGTAGTCTCTTCTCTCCTCTCCCCACCACTGCTGTTCGTGCCCTGCTTTTTTCCCTCGAAACTGCTTCAACCCATTCTTCCCCTTGTCGACTATTACGGGGGACCATAGTTAATAGGACCTAGTGTAAACTTTGAAACCTATATATCAAAGCAGTTTTACTAGGAATGTTTGGTTCTATTAACTATGGTCCCCCGTAAGAGCATCAAATGTTGCCATTAAAACCCCACGGTACGGAGGCGCTCTCAGCAATTGAACGGTGTTCCTCCGTACTTACTTTGGTAAATATGGTCTAAACATCAACACGGCGTTGGGATCCGAATCCGGGTACCAATGCTATTCAGGGTAGCTTTCGAGGCTAAGCATTTATTTGTAAGATACTATCGGGGAGACGCTTGAAAAGCGCGTCATGGCAGCACACTAAAACGTAGGTCCCCAGTCGTCTGGTGGATATGCTAGTGAGTGTCGAAATATAGAAGTCGTGGAAGAAGAGAGGACGAGACACATTATGTCAGCAACACCAAAACCTAACGTCTACTCGCTGTAAAAACAGCAGTGAGTGGGAAAGTACTTGTATGCCAACCATAGCGGGGCTATACTTGTTGTGGGGGTGTGCCCACGCTTCGTGGGACGGCGAAACCAAGGCGCGGCGACTACCAGAAAACTCGAAGCACCTCGTACAGAGTACTTTTTTGTAGCGGCTTCCATGATACACGGACCGAAACACTATGATAATCACAAACCCCCCACCGTCTATCTATGCCAGCGTCAGACAAAGCAAAAGAGCCATCCTGCTGTGTATTATATGTACCTGGTATAATTCATAAACAGAAAAATAACAACACTCCTTGCTGCAGCAGAGAGAGGTATACGGTTGTTTGTGTGACATAAGCGACAGGGGGAGAACCAGGTTGTTGTGTGATCGGAGCATGTACACGTTTGTTTCTTTCCTCGGTGACTGCCGAGAAGCCTTCATAAGTGTATCGTCACCTCTCCTTCCTTGTGGGAGACTGTAGAACTACTTTGCTGCGTACCTTGTTGTGTGGGTGTTTCGTACAAGGCGGTACATTGACCAGACCCTTGTGCAAGTGACTACAATCTACACAACCATGAATTTGCTGTATGGATACACTCCGTCGTGTATTACCCTCGAGGCGACAAACGCACGGACCTCCCCCTCGGTAGAGGTTTTGCTTGGTGATCAGGCAACACAAACGATACCAGGTCGTTGCACAAGCGGACACATCCACCCTAAACGAATCGATCGGTGGTCGCGCGTCCGGAGGTTCCTCAGATACTCGTACTATGAATGTAAATACCCGGCACACGTACGTCGTGTTTTGCGTTTGTTCATTTATTTGTGAGGCAAATCAAGTGGTTTTCCTTCTTCTGTTCATGCACCTCCCCGGCGCTTGCTTGGCAAACACTACATACAGAGTCCGCACGAGCATATCCAAATTGGCACCTGCACGCCAAGGGAATATATATACCAATAACAACGTGTGACGTACAAACCTCGAAGAAAGCTTCCTACTTCATCTCCTACAACATATTGGGTAGCCCATTTGATCGAAGCCGGCTACATTGGCCGTACGTGCAGCCTCGAATTCATGTGAGCCAAGTTACAATGGAAACAACCGTGAGGTTAAGTGCGTGTGTGGCACGTAGTGGCCAAGTAAGTGCAGCTTAAGTTTAACCCAGCGATAATGAACACAAAATAAAAAAGGACTTCGATGACCCACCATACTTCACAAGGGCTCGCTGAGATGAACGCCTTGAGCGACTGCCGTACATGCTTCGAGAGGGGCAATGGAGAAGCCCTTTTGTACAGATAGATGTCGTTCAGTGTCCGTGGCGGACGGAAAACCGATGGAGCAGTTCAACGGCCCGTTTGCCGACAACCGAACTATAGCTCAATGTCCTGTGTATACAGACAGCACGAGATTACCGAACCTCGAACAAATTCCACTTCGGACGAAATATGCACTCACTAGTGTACATAGACGTACATAGACAAGTATGTCTGTCTCCATATAATTCCCAACACGAGATGATAACTATGACGTTTTCTGTAATAATACCAAACAGCAACGTGGTGAGTCCCGTCACAGATGTTACATTTATTTCGTACAGAGAGAGACAAAATCAAACACCAGTCAGTGTACTCGGCCCATCCATCCTTCACGTACGTCCCGACGACAGCCATCATTTCCAACGCATATCAGGCCTCGAGGACGATATATGTCCAGGGGGGGCGGACGAGTCAAGTCTACCCAAACCAACGCACCTAATGAGAACAACAATGATGGTTTAAAGAGGTAGTTCGATGTTCACCGTTTGTGCGCTTACGAACGTGCAGGTTTCACCAAGCAAGGGTAGCGAGCAAACGAAAGGCAGCAGTCTTTTAGCATCGCGTTTTGATCAACCACGTTAACAAAAACAATAACAACGACTTCTACAAAAACCTTTACGTTACCTATGTTTCTGATTCTTCCTATAAATAGCGCTACTGTGTCATCTTAAGGGCCAGATTTAGCCTAACCAATGCATCTCGTAAGAACAACTATGATGGTTCATAGAGATGCTTCGATTCGAGCGGTTGTGAACTTCTGAAGGCTGCGATCGCCCGAAGCACAAGTAAGTGGAACACAAAATATGCCGAAAGCAGCGGACTCTTAGCATCGGGCAGTCGTGGGCGAACTTTGCGTTCGCTTCAACCACTTCAACAACATAACAACAACGACTTGTACAAACAAACATGTTACACATTCCCAACCCTCAACCTCATCTCCAACCTCGTGACATTCGTTTGGATATAGTCACACACGGACTTCCCTCCAAATACCAACTACAGCAGTTCGGTCGAAGCAGATCCTTCTAGGACGTCAACTAACTGCGTTAAGAGGTAAACGGTCGTGAATCTGCGTGCTGACTACCTATAGCAGCGGGATTGGGGTATGCTAATACCGTTTACAACTGAGGTCACCGTTCCGACATCGTTGCCGAGACGTGAGGGTTGACGCCACCGAACACTACACAACGGACTGGGAAGGGCAAGGAATCGGGTGCCGTCGACAAAGTTCCCACCGAAACCCCGTGGATATTACGTCGATACAGTTCGTACATTGAGGCTACGGTAGAGGTTTGGAACCGCCCTCGTGAGGAGTACAACGGACGTTGACCCGCGTTGGACATGTTAGCACAGGTCAGCCCCCATGAACGCCTCTCCGCTGCACCTCCGGTTGTCGATAAAGAATGACCCGTCGGTTTCGAGCCTGATCGTTTGGCCCGACATGAGACGGAACTCGTAGGGCTCGTTCTCCGGGAAACCCACGGCCTCCTGCGAAAGTAAATACGATAATAACAAGAGAAGCACCGCAGGAATCAGAATCACACAGATATATGTACTTGTATACAGCTAGATGTCGGACGATTCTTCAAGGAACTGTACCTACGAGTAATCGTGGAGCAGCACACCTCGTGCATTACTAATGTAGAGGATATACGGCATACCGGTTACTGTGTCGCAGCCGACCATTGCCACGCTCGTTAGGATGCACGAACGTCCGTATCGACGACGCCCGTGCGTGGGATAATATGGTTTTAGACATTTTCTGTAGTTTGGAGATGTGGAGGTGTGTACAAACCAGCATCCTCATGTGTCAAAGTCTGGCGAAGTTATGGAAGACTATATACCATATATATATATATATATATATCCGGGATAATGATGAACCCACCCAACCTACGTGTGCCACATGACCGACAACAACAGTGAGGCAGTGGAAAACTAGTAGGAGAAGCTGGGGGAACCACCGGCAGTGCACAACTTTACAGCAACGCAAGGATGCGTGTGTACCAAAGCGGAGTCCAATATATCCTGTTAATCGTAGGTGGTAGGTTTGGGTGCGTTTGATCTCTCACCTGCTGCAGAATCCGCACACCGGCTATCTCGCCGAGAAGCAACCCTTCCTGGCCGTCCATCCTCCAGTGAATACCAATCATCTGCCTGCATACGTATCACCGCACACGGAACATAACAAAATGCAACACCCATTGCGATCAAATCAAGTCGATTGATGGCGCACTATTGTACGCACCAATGTAAACGGGTATTGACTAGCGAATCGAGACCCCACACGTACGATTGGTACGAGCATACATACCTATACTATCGGTGTTTCCCGATTCCCAAACACGAACTCGCCCACTCTCGATTTACCTGCCGAATGCAACGTTGACGGCCAATTTGTTGATCTCTCCCTCGTACGTCAGGCATTCGTCGCCGGTGTAGGGCAAAAGGGTCAACCCTTCATCGTCAGGGACCACGGGGTTGCTGAAGCACGAAGCGCCACGCTCCAGTCCGACAAGAGCCTGTGGTACACGGTGATGAGTTGCGACAGGGATAACAATGATAACTCCGTTACGAGGAAACATCGTACGAATGCATCATGGCGGTGATGCGAATGGCTGTACTGGTTTCGGCTTGACACTTGCACCCTGCTGGACCGCCTTTCGGCCTATCTGTGAAAACACTCGGGTGTGAGCGGCGCAGGCTGTCGCTGACTCTTGGGGCAAGGCAGAACAGCCTGCAAACAAAGATGCTATGAAAACCCCTAGACGACTGCCGTTCTCCGAAAGAGACTGCGGCGCACGTAAGAAACAATACTTCCTAGAGCGAATAAGGAAAACAGATACTATACACGAAGTTTTGGCCGCGAACGTGAATCCACCCACGCCTCAGGTCGCGCCAGGGATATCGGCTCGGCGCGGTGTTAACAACAATTATTGGAAATCAGTTGAAGCGAGCATACGGGATAGGACGTGTACACGATAAACGCATCACGTTGGTGTTAATGTCATACTTGACAAGTTGTACTGATCGTGGACACCTGTTGATCAGTCGGTACTGGTTCGTAATATTACGATGCAGCCGATCCCTATCCTAGGGTAGTTGGCGACGGCCTTACGGATATATCGGCCGCGGGAGACTCTGGAATGTTTCCGGCCCTAAGCTGTTGTATTCGGAAGAACAACGCATCGCCCAGAGTGTGGCACAAAACACCATACCATGCTTCTCAAGTCGTGATTGTTGCACCTTGTTCCGTTTGCTGTACGGACAAAGGTCTTGAATGTTACGACTGTGTTCTTAGACCGAAGCGCTTGCGGTGAGCATGGTAGCGGCAATTCACCTTGAGCACCGTGGCGAAGGCCCCGTTCTGGACGGCGTGCCCAGAGGGGTAAGACGGATGAGTTGGCGATCCCTCGTTGACGGCCTGTGAAAACACAAAGCGGCCACAGCAAAGGTATGCAAGGTGGCGTACAGTAAGGAAAGGAAAACGTGTTATCCAATAGATAATCAGGGGTCTTCCCAATTGATTTTGGATCATTGTTCTTTTAGCGAAAAGAACGACAGTGTCTTGTCATCTTGTCGAAGGCCACCATTCAATGAAGCCATCATTTTGCAATGTCGTGTACGCAGGGTCCATCGATGCTGTGGAGAAGTTCCTTCCATGCTAGAGCCGAGACCGGTTGAACATCACGATCGGAAAGACAATATTCACTGGAATCAACTCGAGTTGGGTAATGAAACGTGCGTCAAGAGCATGCCACAGGACCAGGTTAAGATATATTGCTCCCGACGATTGTTTGAGCCAAAGTATGGGGGGGGGGGGGGGGCTGGTCATAAGCTCAGCCGAAACTACGACCACCACGTGTCTTGGCCGTGACCACAATCTCCTCGGACCTGACGATTCAAAAGCGTAGCGCGAACCGCGCAACGCGGATACTCTTATGAGTACCCATGCGACATGTACAAGTAAAATTCAGAAAGTACCTGAGGGAGAAGGAAGGTTCGTGGGCGCCTGCGTCGCTGCCCGGTAATCTCCCTGTTGCGTCGTGCCACCCTCCTGAGCAGCCGCCTGTTGTTGAGAAGCGAGCTGGGGAATTCGACGTCGAGGTCCCCGTTCAGGACATTGTGGAGGGTTCCACCGACGGCCTGTCAAGTCCCAGAGATTTCAGGAAAAACGACGACAAAGAGATATGAGGGGCGAGAGACCTATGACCAGCCCGTAAGAACGGGTCTAGGTGTACTTCGTATAGCGATACCCGGATATGCCATGAGTCAGGGGCAAATACCAACCTCAAAATGGTTGTGGCGAAGACGCGACCTCTCGCATGCACTGAATACGGTGTGAGGAACGTTGTACTCCGAAACAAATCGGCGGATGTTCACCAAATCCCTCCATACAATCGACAGATCATAGCCACTGTTGCCTGCGTAGTGGAGCCTCACCTCCGGACGGGCGAACAAATGAACGTTCCACTTCTGGTACCATGAAGCCCTCTGGGCCAGCTCCCCGGTCCCGACAAGCCTCATGATGTGGGAGGTGCCGTAGTTGACGAAACCGACCTGGCGGCCGTTTTCTGTGTACGGACCGTTGAAGCCGGCACGGCTGATAGCTCCTTCCTCGATAAGTATAAGGGCGGCTCGGTACGCCTCCCTGCCAAACGTGAACGTTCGTCGAATATGCATGTAAGAGGGCTTGTTTAACACGGATACGTGTTCGCAAAGGTCGATTTCTGGATTACAAGCCAGAGCAGGCATGCTCTGGGGAACGTGTATTTGGTCCCAGCCGAGATGGTAATGGTAATGTCACGCAAGACGAGTGTTGGCGTTGTGCGGACACTTCAGCTGTGGAGAGATTCAACCGAGGGACGATATTAGTTCCACGGTCGCGTATCGTCACCAAATGACATGGGTATGAGGCTTTAGGGTAGAGTAAAGACCTTACGGCTTCGGCTACAGTAGTAGCAGCAGTATGTGCCAAGCGTATGACACTCACGTGTTGATGGTATCGGTGGCTGATGTCGTCGCGAGATCACGGGAGTTGCGGATGTACCGCTTCACAGGGTCTACCTCCTCCGGCGAGTCAGGCTTGCCGCCATTCTGTACATATTGCAAACGGGTGAAGACCGTGTTTGGGGTTACGGCGAGTAAATACCTCGGAAACAGCTGCATTTTCATGGGCTAGCAGTAATCTTGTCATTCAAATAGGCGGTAAAACACGTGAGCCGCGCACAAGCTTCAAAAGGAAGAGTCGTGATCAAATGTGAAGCGATATATTTTGCACTCCCTCGACCCGTTGTTCGGTTTGTGCAGGCGTGCCGTGTTGGTGCGTCAGCGGCCATAGAAGAGCGCCTGAGCATTCAACCGATGATCCCATGAACACAATTGGCTTAGACTTCTGTATCGTTCATTAGTGCTTACGACCCGAACAAGAAGACATGCTACGCCTGACACAACGGTATTTTGTCCGTGTACAACAGACCCCGCAAGCCCACGCACGGTTGGATCACGTTCGAAAGATCCACGTTCTTGCCTCTGGCCATCGTGTCTAAAACCATGTAGGACGCACAGAGTCGTTATTCGATTATCAACGCGCTCGCTCATTCCTTTACGGTGGCTTTATACATACACACATACATATACTCTAACTGTTTGGCGAACCTGAATGAAGAGCCATTCGTCATAGTCAGCCATGTAGTCTACGCCGGGCGCGAACGTCGTCTGCTGAGCCTTGACCGTGATGGAGTCGATAGTGAAGTCTTTCACGAGCAGCTGGATCACAACAAAACGGGGGGTAAAGACCACAGCGTCGAAAGGCGGCGTGACTCAGCATGGTGCACTCTCCATGCGCCGAACGACACCCTGAAATGTACTGGAATATTCCGCCAATTCGTCCCAGAACAACAGCAATGGTGCTATGATATGCTCAAACAGCAAACAAGATTAAACTAACTACCTGGTACCAATTACGGCACCTCTGCCTATAGGCATCGTGTAGTGTTTTCGCTCCAACCATCCAGCTCAAGCACTGTACGAAACACTTCGAACAGGATTATGACGCGACACAGCGTAAGCGCGGAATGTGAAACTACTGGAGCAGGCGAGTTCGGCTGGCAATACATGAAAACACAGCAGCAAGACACGCTTCCTCCAAACGCCGTAGCACACTGCACCTGGGAGACAAAGGGTCCTGTCTCCACACCGAGAGCCGAAGACCGGAACAGCTGCGTCTGTGGGTCGGCCCTGCCATCGGGCCCGACCGCCACCATGTTCATATCAGCGAACCCCGGCATGGTGGCCAAATTGTCTGTCGTTCGTTCAACGTGCAGATCGTTGAGGGAGGAAATCGTGCGAAAATTGTTGATGAATGTGGCACCGGCACCTGCCCAAACTAAAGCAAGAGATCCTTGCAGGTCGCCGCATACACTTCGATGCATGGTAACCAAGAGCTTGCACACAAACGTAGTTCAGTACTGATTGGGGCCTAAACCTGCTACCTATCGGTTCAGCCTGAAAGGAACTTGTGTCGGTCAGGATGAAACTAAACGTGTATCATGTAGTGGAACCCGCGCTTCACGCACACTGGAGGCTATCTTGCGAGAGACCGGTAGACAACAGGTACGTGGATGTCAACGCGCTTCGTCTGTTGTTGTCGAAATTTTAGCGTCAAGGAAGTGACTCTCTCGAATTAAGTTTAGGTACAGAGTCTTCAAGGTAGGCGATGTCTCGACGTTTAAGGCCAGCTTAAACTCTCCGTTAGGCAAATATTCGTCTATTCCCTGCTGCTTCCACCGTTAACGAGTCTTCTCCGTACTGGGAGAAAGGTACGTCCCTCGTCAGGGCCATCCAGTACAGCTCCGCCATTTGAGAAGCCTGAGGTGTCACGGTTACAACGCATGGGATCCGGCGCAGGGGCGTCACTGGTGTCGTCCAACCCAACGCATGCGGAACATGTTTGTGCCTGGCGATCAATGTAAAGTCGGCAACGGTCTATTCCCACCGCAATGCAACGACAGTATTTTGCGGGGGTACAACACTGGCTCACTCTCGTGAAAGGTGAAACGACAACGTGCCACTGCGATATTAGTGCTCCACCAGACTACAGTTGTGCCAACCCCCCCCCCAAGAGCTCAGCTTACCAGGTCCTCAGAGTTGAGCAGTGAAGCGCTGGGGATGGTTAAGGCAGGGCTGTCGTAAATGTCCACAGGTCACGAACGGCGGAAAACGTAGTGCCAAGTGTAAAGCCGAAACATTGGAATAGCGTAGCCGGCGGTAGGTTGCCGAGATGAACATCGTAGCCATCGTTATACACGGCCGCCGATGGCACGGGTGAAAGCCGTCCAGCACGAGTAAAATTCCCACGCCGCCGGGTGGGATTGATCCCGGCCAAAAGCAGCGAAGATTCAAACGGAATGTGCGACGGACAAGACACGAGGAAGCATGAAGCGCACGAGGGTGGCCGTCAGCCTCCCGAGCGGTATGGTAACCGGGTGGTCTTCAGAAGATGTCGTCTTGGCACACGTTTACAGCACACAACGCATGAAACGAATATTCCTTAGTATTCTGCATGGGCGACCTAGCCAAAGTGCGAACCTCCAACGAACTGCCATACTGTACACCTTACCAACCATTGTAGCATATCCACTGGTTGTTTGGACATATATTGTCCGAACATGGTATGCTTTTGTTGCAAATACTGTACTCGTGATGGTCCACGCTCGCAACCTGCGATAGCCATCGCCCCTCTTAGCACGTGCATTTGAATCTTGAACGAGTGTGGTACAGTGCATCATGTCGGAGAACGTAATGCTAAGTTAACCGCATCATGATACCAAGCCGGGCGACAAGCTTCCCGCTGTCTATTCCAGTTTTTGAAAGGTTATGGTGAACGTACTTTCATGCGTCCAAACAAAGACGTACCCGGCGGCTCCTGCCATGTCTACGGCGAGACCCCCGAGAGGGTTGACCAGGAAGCCATCGTCGTCTCCGGCCGGCACCTCCTGGCACGTATCGAAATCTCCCTCGGCGATGCACTGGATAAGAGCGTCAAACGCCTCGCTGTCTACCTGAAATGTGGTAGGTAGCAACGAGCGCGGCAGTCAAAGGGCGGCAAACAAATCACTGGGAAGAAGGAGGGGTTGCTGCTACCCGTACGTTGATGCACAAGGATAATAGTGGAACGGAACATCAAACATTCGGTGAATTCGTCCTGCCACGCCGACAAGCAGAGACTTCGTTACCAGGATTGATCGCACATGCCCATGCGATAGAGAAACACAACGATGCACATTTCAGGGGGCATCGCATTCGGCAAGACCGTGTGACCTTCTGCTTTGTTGTAAGGGACACTTTAACTCATAACCGCTGATTCACTATAGAACTAGACGTATTGGTCGCCTCCTGGAAGAGGAGTCGACAACATACACACACGGAAATGTTACTTCAAGTTGTGTAGCCACGTTGTCAACCTCGTTCTGCTCCCAACGAATCGGTTTTGCTCGATATGATCGTACGGGAAAGGTCACGCGCAGCCATAATCAGTGAAAATCCGTCTGATCCCCGTCGTTAAGCGAGGTGTAGGTTAACCACCTTAAGCGGCTTCTATCGTTTGCATGAGCATATGCCTCTTCGGTGGATCCCTACGGTATGTTGTGTATCAACAAAATCGTTTTTTTTGTTCTTGAATTTTGTTTGCCTCATCCTAACAATATCAACGATAGACAGGTGGGCGCAGCACGATGAACAATGTTTGTAGACTTCGCTAGGGTTCGACATCATATGAGCTAAGAAAACACAAAAAGAATCGTAAACGATATTCGTGCGTTCCTTACCATAGTGGCGAGGTCCGTCAACACGTTTGGGAAGAAGATACATTGCTATATGGCGCTGTTCCTTCCACTATTCAGCTGGAGAGAGCACCTTTCCTAGGCAGACTATTAGGAGCATTCATTCGCGGTAAACCTATTATGGAGAGCTCCTAGAGGAAATACTGGCATGCTTTCCTCAACCCACTCAATAAGAAACGGTTGGGCTCTCAAGCCCTACGCGGCGAATGCTTTTTTATCGAAACTCGGTTGTACCTGTCCCAAGCTGTCGTGCGGCAGCGACTTGTGGAACGACGCGGCGGAGGAGCGGTCTCCATTGTTTTCGTGAAGCGTTCCTTGCGATGCTGCGAACTCGGTCTCCGCCCATGCAATCCGTTGGGTCAGAGCGTTGGTAGCTCGTTCTGCCGGCTATGTACCACATACATGGAAACACACGCGGAACCAACGGAAACGCGCGAGGTCAAAGTTGTATTCCCCACGGGAGCAACTGCTGTTTTTTTGTCTTGCGGACACTGTCATGACGCCTGAATGCCCTCGCAACGTGTACGGTCAGTAGAATCAACAATCGAGCCAGGTCGCGAGCAAGAGTATAGTTCGTGTGCCGTGGTACTCTCCATGTCCATACGTTCGATCAGATAGATGTGAGATATATGCCAGACACAACGTCCCGCTATGGAAATGTAGAGTGCCGCCGACGCGCGACGGGGCGATGCGCGTAGTTCTAGTGTACCTCAGCCTCTTCAATGGCAACATTCAGAGCATGGCCTGCCCCTGATGCATCAATCAACGGTTTACTTTATGTTAACATCGTTTGGACGGATTCTTGCTTCAAACGATGCCTTGTTCCTGAAACAGTAGACTGCTCAGAATGACCGATCATCCCTTACTTTCAGTCCTTTGCCCAGCTGCTATGAGGGAACACCTCCAATATACAGCGACTACTGGTGGGACTCACCGTGCCGTTGGGATCAAGGGCATCGTCGTTGACGACCGCAGGGGGTCGGCGGCGTCCGCGACTCTGAAGACGACGAGCAATATCACCGTCCAGAGCAGCCGTCGACGGCGACTCGGCCACCTCCACACCGCCAGTTACGCCGTGCTCCGTCGTTTCTTGTCCGATGGACTTGCCGCTTGCTCCGGGGAAAATACCCAAGGCGATTACGGCCATAGCACCGGCGGACCCTGCAAGCCCCTTCATGATACAAGTCAATGTCGTCCTATGTGGGTACGAGTGTCCGGTGGGGTCTCCTGGCAGAAACAAGAGATAGGCGGTGCGGAATATTGGTGTAAACCAAGCCGAGGTATATGCACCTGGTATAATATATCTCGTGTTGTGAAGTAGACGTCGGTTGGCTCAATCAAAAACATCTGGGCGTTTGCTATACGCAGATATAGTGCATGTATGTGCGTCTGGAAGTAGAACCGTGATACAGAAGCTCAAGCGTTTGACTATTGACCATGATTTGCGACGGCCGCAGCAAGTTTCAGGTAGACGTATCTCCATACCATCTTTAACCGGTAAGTTCCAACTCACAATGCTCCGCCGCGAGCTTTCTCCATCAAAATAGGTCGACTTGAATCCCATGGCGCGCTTCTCCTTCTCACATCGATCGGTGTATTTGAGGTACCAAACTACAGCAACAGTACATCGTTTGCCGTGTTTGTTTTCACAACGGCTACTATGCACTTGCTCATAGTATTTGATCCTGGTGCTGACTCACTTTGTTCGATAGTAGAACAGGCGGTAGGCGCGTGTACTCGTACCAGATATATCGGTGTCCTCCTCTCTCGTGGCAGTAGTAGCTGTGCTGTTTCTGTGCAAAACGTAGACGAGTGGGGGGCACTGTCGAATGACAACGGTGGGCTAGACACCACGCGAGTTTCTCGAGAGCATCCTCACGGAGGGCCATTTACCATACTCAGGTACGACTACCGAGCATATTCTTTGACGCTTACGCAGGTAAATAAAGCTCATGGTGGGCTCTGGGGGCCTTTGGGGGCTCGATCAATTCGTCATGCCGCATTAGAACCGAAAACGTTCGTGGAAATATTTTGCATGATTTTATAGACTACGTATATCCACACCCGTTGTAACTTAATCCACAGCGGTTGATCCCCAGGATTGCCATAGTGCCTGAAACGACGGTCGCCCGTTCACGTATGTTATTATGTCGCGTACTCTCAGCCCGGAGAGGACAAGCTCTGCTTTGACGCATCGAAGGACAGCCAGCTCAGTCCATTCGGCACAACAATTAGTCTGTGAACGGATACATTATCCATGCTATTTTAATTGCAATGCCACAAAGCATTACTGAGGGGTTTGAACTTGTTGATACTTGATGGGGTAGACATCACATAGATAGGGTTAGGTACAGCACTTACTTGAAGCAGGTCACGCCGGCAAATCCATACGATACTCCACATTTTCTTCAAATATTCGAGAGACAGGAGACTGTGCGCGTATGTATGGTATGGGTCAACAAAAAAGACACCCAAACATCATAATTTTATGGCGCTGATTATTTCCTTATCAGACATCGTGACTGTGGTGGTATCGTAATCAGGTATAAACACTTCTCATATTTCTGGCACAGGGACCATGTGTTAGCTGTACCTTTGCGGCGTATAGAAACATAGCGCAACTATTATTGTCGTTAAGTTGTGACTACAACATCGTGATAGGGTAATTCTTATCGGAGAGCCCTTTTTTTCCATACTTTTCATTTTCTTCGCGCACTCCCCCAGCCAGCTAGATTGTCACTGCTTTATTTTCCAAGTAGTAAGTACGTGATATCAAACTTTCCTGTTTTTGTTTAGCCAGAAGAATTCCACAGACTGTGACGAAATGGCTATGTATCTTGATAAATATTTCTGAATATATCCAGACTTACTTGGAAAGTTCTGGAAAAAAATGCTCTCTGAGAAGAATGTGGGCCTTAGAATGCTCATGTACGTGGCATATACCAGGCATGGCTCAAAACTCACCCGTCCACAGCTAGCTGCTAGCAGTAAGTAGTACTGTTAATATTGTTTGTACCAACGAACGGGTATGTTGAGTTTTGGGTCAACAACTCCTAGTAGCAGTGTTCACCATTGATTGTCGAAGTATAGCGAGATTTCTACCCTGCTGCTTCTCTCTGCTCGGCAATGTAGGCAATGTAGCGGTGGAGTGGACGGGGGGGTGTGAAGTTTTTCATTTTCGTCACGTCTTCTCTGTGGTTTTTGCACTTTTCTCTTTGAAATGAGGTATTATACAATACTACTCCTGTACCTTGTATAGTTCTACACCGCTGTATGTAGGCGCCTTCCGCTATCGTGCGACTTGGAACTCGTCAAGGGGAGGGGAGAGGAGGGAGGGGAGGGAAGAGGGGGTTGAAAAATCTCCTCCAGAGTAGGAATGATTTAATTTTATGCTGCACTCAGGTGCCTTCTATTCATCATATTATGGGAGTCGATATTTAAGAACGAACACGATGATGTTAGTGCCTGGAAACGTGATTTATCCACTCGCTGCGGCAATACACTCAAAGCAGAACAAAACGCTGGGGCACCGGCTGTGTGATCCCGGATCTATTTTACGAGTGTTGGAAGGAGAGAGCTAAGAAGGGCAAATGTTTTACTCGTAAATAAATGGGATATTATTATAAAACAAGTCTGGAAAGCACGACAACGTACATCCACCAGTCAGTGTGCAGCATCGTTTCTTCTGCTGCCGCTATATTGTACTTGGTGCATACGAGTTATCACACTAACCTACCAGGTCCCAAGTATGAAACAACATACTAAAGGAAGAAAGCATGTCCGCTACAGTAATAGTACCAGCATGTATGTATGTGTGTACACTCAAAATTGCGCAAGATTGGTATTAAGAGTACCTGGTATCGTCCTGTCATGCTATATATACTGAGTGTGACTCTGGTATGACACTTCGTTTTTTTCCACTGGAGCATGGGTGGGTAAGTGTGTGCCGTTGAATTTTCAACACCAAGCTCCTTCGCTTGTCATTGTATTTGCCCCTGAACACCCACAACAACAATACCTTGTAGGGACGACAGCTGCAAAGTCAAATCGCTCAACTCCTCAACGCCCTCGCCCTTTTCTGGATTATGTTTGCCGGCCGGCTCCCATGGGCAGCCGGTGTGTATGCGTATCTATATATACCGTTGCTGAACAGCCGTACAGCAGGACAGTATGAACCCGCCGACAAGAAGCAGCTAGTATGGCCAGATGTTGTATGTAATCGTATTGTGACACAATCCTTCCCCAACCGTCAGCCTAAGCTAGTTTGTAAGTTTTGATGTCGCGCTCGCAGCTGAGCACGAACGACTTGTTCTGTGTGGTGGACACACCTGAGTTCAGGTATACCGGTCGCCCCGGTGGTTCAAGTGGTTAACCTCGAATTCTACTTGTTTGAGTCCTTCCTGGGTTCGAGCCCCAGGTGGGCCGGACTTTGACTTTATTTGCAAAAATAAAAAAAAGGATTCAATTGTTGAGAGCGCCTTGATTCGTGGGTAGGCACAATTCGATGCGAGTCGACGAGGGAAGAAAAGGCTGAAATCTTCTCGCGATAAAAATGAAGGCACGTACCGTAGCGGGAAGGGGGGAGAAGAGCCTGCTATGTGGCCCCGGATCTGAGTTACGAGTTGGAAGGAGAGAGAGAAGAAGATGTGCGAAGATAATGAATGGGATGAGAAAAAAAAAGAGAAAAAAGTATGAGTATATATAAGAATTTTATCATTTTCGCATACTACATACCAGGTACGTATGTATGTACATACTTGTGTAAACAAACGTAGGTGCACGTATAGAACGTAATCACACCTATTAATAGACAACGAAACTACTCTATTCAGAGTGATATATCACCACAAGACAAAGTACAATACACCCACGCAAGAGAAATATATAAATACCAGTCAATATTTTTGTGCATGATAAGTCCAAGAATTTATTGCCTGCGACACCAAGCCGACGGTATGAGTGCCTATGATACCTACCTACCTGGGCTCCAGAGGCCAACAAAATCGAGTTCATATTTATTTCTGAACTTTGTCTTTGTATTCGTCCTCTATTCTCAGAGAAATTAAATTAATAATGTGGACTTATACGAAAATATACCAGAACTTTCTTTGGTTCCGACGTGACGGCGTCGTCACTATATATATGGGCAGTGAAGACATGCATACTCCTCCACCAGGTCGGTGTGTGTGTGTTCTTCACGCACAAGAGCACACACACACACCTGGTGGAGGAGTATGCAGGTGTAAATAAATGGCCCACCGCAGGTTCAAGGTACCAAACGGGGAAAGCGGAGTTTGTTTGTTTGAGGTCCCAGAAGAGCATTGGGGATAGGGGATCTGTAGGTTGGTGGGCTGTTCAGGCATGTTAGGTTCCTGCTGGGATCAAGGTACGGGCGAAGACCCAACCCAAAACCCCTGTATGACTCTAACCCTAACCCTACCTCCTAGATTGCTAAACCTACTCGTTTGTTTCCTCGCGTTTCTTGTTCTTAATAAAAGTATGCCCAGAATGCTTCGAAACTACAAAGTGGGAGATTCCCCTGCTTATCCGTGGTTCCTCGATCACACCTCTCAACCAGTTAAAGAAGTGAACTATAAAAAAAGAAAGAAATGCCAACCTGCGCGAGAGATAAAGAAAAATATCATCATATGCTTTTATTCTACCACGCACGCATATATATTGTGCTTTAAACCGTTATATATGTGTTTATGGTCTACTCGATTACGTACCGTACTAAGTTTGTGCCCTCCCTAATGAATGCGGTCCGGCATTGACTCAAAAATGAGAAGTATCCGTTCAGCTAAATGTACAGAATACACCGAGGAGGTGGCATCCGGTTGACGTTAGAACCCGGAGCCTGTTGGCTCGGCTCTGGCCTGAGAGTACAGCCAATAATATGTTCATACGCGGGACTGCTGTCCTGCTGTGACAAACCAAAGGTCAGCCAATCCGGTCGAACGTGAATGGGATGTGCACGTGGTCTCATGGCCTACACCAACATTCATATATGATTTAATGAGAAACTACTGCATGATGCATACTATATATATACTACGACTGCTGTACGAATTTTTTATTTGCTCTTCTTGTTTGTTTATTCTTGTTTCTTCCCATCTCATTCAGTATCTCCGCCCTTCTTTTTTCACCCCTTTTAGCTCCAACTCTAATCCGGGGTCAACATAGTAGTAGTCTCTTCTCTCCTCTCCCCACCACTGCTGTTCGTGCCCTGCTTTTTTTCCTCGAAACTGCTTCAACCCATTCTTCCCCGCTGTCGACTATTACGGGGGACCATAGTTAATAGGACCTATTGTAAACTTTAAAACTTACCAGGGTATATATTAAAGCAGTTGAACTAGGAATGTTTGGTTCTATTAACTATGGTCCCCCGTAAGAGCATCAAATGTTGCCATTAAAACCCCACGGTACGGAGGCGCTCTCAGCAATTGAACGGTGTTCCTCCGTACTTACTTTGGTAAATATGGTCTAAACATCAACACGGCGTTGGGATCCGAATCCGGGTACAAATGCAATTCAGAGTTTAGTAGCTTTCGAGGCTAAGCATTTGTAAGATACAATCGGGGAGACGCTTGAAAAGCGCGTCATGGCAGCACACTAAAACGTAGGTCCCCAGTCATCTGGTGGATATGCTAGTGAGTGTCGAAATATAGAAGTCGTGGAGGAAGAGAGGACGAGACACATTATGTCAGCAACACCAAAACCTAACGTCTACTCGCTGTAAAAACAGCAGTGAGTGCGAAAGTACTTGTATGCCAACCATAGCGGGGCTATACTTGTTGTGGGGGTGTGCCCACGCTTCGTGGGACGGCGAAACCAAGGCGCGGCGACTACCAGAAAACTCGAAGCACCTCGTACCGAGTACTTTTTTATAGCGGCTTCCATGATACACGGACCGAAACACTATGATAATCACAAACCCCCCACCGTCTATCTATGCCAGCGTCAGACAAAGCAAAAGAGCCATCCTGCTGTCTGTGTATTATATGTACCTGGTATAATTCATAAACAGAAAAATAACAACACTCCTTGCTGCAGCAGAGAGAGGTATACGGCTGTTTGTGTAACATAAGCGACAGGGGGAGAACCAGGTTGTTGTGTGATCGGAGCATGTACACGTTTGTTTCTTTCCTCAGTGACTGCCGAGAAGCCTTCATGAGTGTATCGTCACCTCTCCTTCCTTGTGGGAGACTGTAGAACTACTTTGCTGCGTACCTTGTTGTGTGGGTGTTTCGTACAAGGCGGTACATTGACCAGACCCTTCTTGTGCAAGTGACTACAATCATAATCTACACAACCATGAATTTGCTGTATGGATACACTCCGTCGTGTTTTATCCTCGAGGCGACAAGCGCACGGACCTCCCCCTCGGTAGAGGTTTTGCTTGGTGATCAGGCAACACAAACGATACCAGGTCGTTGCACAAGCGGACACATCCACCCTAAACGAATCGATCGGTGGTCGCGCGTCCGGAGGTTCCTCAGATACTCGTACTATGAATGTAAATACCCGGTACACGTACGTCGTGTTTTGCGTTTGTTCATTTATTTGTGAGGCAAATCAAGTCGTTTTCCTTCTTCTGTTCATGCACCTCCCCGGCGCTTGCTTGGCAAACACTACATACATACAGAGTCCGCACGAGCATATATATCCAAATTATCACCTGCACGCCAAGGGAATATATATACCAATAACGACGTGTGACGTACAAACCTCGAGGAAAGCTTCCTACTTCATCTCCTACGACATATTGGGTAGTCCATTTGATCGAAGCCGGCTACATTGGCCGTACGTGCAGCCTCGAATTCATGTGAGCCAAGTTACAATGGAAACAACCGTGAGGTTAAGTGCGTGTGTGGCACGTAGTGGCCAAGTGCAGCTTAAGTTTAACCCAGCGATAATGAACACAAAATAAAAAAGGACTTCGATTACCCACCATACTTCACAAGGGCTCGCTGAGATGAACGCCTTGAGCGACTGCCGTACATGCTTCGAGAGGGACATCGGAGAAGCCCTTTTGTACAGATGTCGTTCAGTGTCCGTGGCGGACGGAAAACCGATGGAGCAGTTCAACAACCGTTTGCCGACAACCGAACTATAGCTCAATGTCCTGTGTATACAGACAGCACGAGATTACCGAACCTCGAACAAATTCCACTTCGGACGAAATATGCACTCACTAGTGTACATAGACGTACATAGACAAGTATGTCTGTCTCCATATAATTCCCAACACGAGATGATAACTATGACGTTTTCTGTAATACCAAACAGCAACGTGGTGAGTCCCGTCACAGATGTTACATTTATTGCGTACAGAGAGAGACAAAATCAAACACCAGTGTACTCGGGCCATCCACCCTTCAAGTCCCGACGACAGCCATCATTTCCAACGCATATCAGGCCTCGAGGACGATATATGTCCATGGGGGGCGGACGAGTCAAGTCTACCCAAACCAACGCACCTAATGAGAACAACAATGATGGTTTAAAGAGGTAGTTCGATGTTCACCGTTTGTGCGCTTACGAACGTGCAGGTTACACCAAGCAAGGGTAGCGAGCAAACGAAAGGCAGCAGTCTTCTAGCATCGCGTTTTGATCAACCACGTTAACAAAAACAATAACAACGACTTCTACAAAAACCTTTACGTTACCTATGTTTCCGATTCTTCCTATAAATAGCGCTACTGTGTCATCTTAAGGGCCAGATTTAGCCTAACCAATGCATCTCGTAAGAACAACTACGATGGTTCATAGAGATGCTTCGATTCGAGCGGTTGTGAACTTCTGAACGCTGCGATCGCCCCAAGCATAAGTGGAACACAAAATATGCCGAAAGCAGCGGACTCTTAGCATCGGGCAGTCGTGGGCGAACTTTGCCTTCGCTTCAACCACTTCAACAACATAACAACAACGACTTGTACAAACATACATGTTACACATTCCCAACCCTCAACCTCATCTCCAACCTCGTGACATTCGTTTGGAGATAGTCACGCACGGACTTCCCTCCAAATACCAACTACAGCAGTTCGGTCGAAGCAGATCCTTCTAGGACGTCAACTAACTGCGTTAAGAGGTAAACGGTCGTGGATCTGCGTGCTGACTACCTATAATAGCGTTCGTTTTAGCGGGATTGGGGTATGCTAATACCGTTTACAACTGAGGTCACCGTTCCGACATCTTTGCCGAGACGTGAGGGTTGACGCCACCGAACACTACACAACGGACTGGGAAGGGCAAGGAATCGGGTGCCGTCGACAAAGTTCCCACCGAAACCCCGTGGATATTACGTCGATACAGTTCGTACATTGAGGCTACGGTAGAGGTTTGGAACCGCCCTCGTGAGGAGTACAACGGACGTTGACCCGCGTTGGACATGTTAGCACAGGTCAGCCCCCATGAACGCCTCTCCGCTGCACCTCCGGTTGTCGATAAAGAATGACCCGTCGGTTTCGAGCCTGATCGTTTGGCCCGACATGAGACGGAACTCGTAGGGCTCGTTCTCCGGGAAACCCACGGCCTCCTGCGAAAGTAAATACGAGAAACAAGAGAAGCACCGCAGGAATCAGAATCACACAGATATATGTACTTGTATACAGCTAAATGTCGGACGATTCTTCAAGGAACTGTACCTACGAGTAATCGTGGAGCAGCACACCTCGTGCAGTACTAATGTAGAGGATATACGGCATACCCGTTACTGTGTCACAGCCGACCATTGCCACGCTCGTTAGGATGCACGAACGTCCGTATCGACGACGTCCGTGCGTGTATTAACATGGTTTCGGACATTATCTGTAGTTTGGAGATGTGGAGGTGTGTACAAACCAGCATCCTCATGTGTCAAAGTCTGGCGAAGTTAGGGAAGACTATATACCATACCAGGTATACATATATATATATATATATCCGGACGAATGATTAACCCACCCAACCTACGTGTGCCACATGACCGACAGCAACAGTGAGGCAGTGGAAACCTAGTAGGAGAAGCTGGGGGAACCACCAGCAGTGCACAACTTTACAGCAACGCAAGGATGCGTGTGTACCATAGCGGAGTCCAATATATCCTGTTAATCGTAGGTGGTAGGTTTGGGTGCGTTTGATCTCTCACCTGCTGCAGAATCCGCACACCGGCTATCTCGCCGAGAAGCAACCCTTCCTGGCCGTCCATCCTCCAGTGAATACCAATCATCTGCCTGCATACGTATCACCGCACACGGAACATAAAAAATGCAACACCCATTGCGATCAAGTCAAGTCGATTGATGGCGCACTATTCTGCGCAACAATAAAAACGGGTATTGACTAGCGAATCGAGACCCCACACGTACGATTGGTACGAGCATATATACCTATACTATCGGTGCTTCCCGATCCCCAAACACGAACTCGCCCACTCTCGATTTACCTGCCGAATGCGACGTTGACGGCCAATTTGTTGATCTCTCCCTCGTACGTCAGGCATTCGTCGCCGGTGTAGGGCAGAAGGGTCAACCCTTCATCGTCAGGGACCACGGGGTTGCTGAAGCACGAAGCGCCACGCTCCAGTCCGACAAGAGCCTGTGGTACACGGTGATGAGTTGCGACAGGGATAACAATGATAACTCCGTTACGAGGAAACATCGTACGTATGCATCATGGCGGTGAAGCGGAGGGCTGTACTGGTTTCGGCTTGACACTTGCACCCTGCTGGACCGCCTTTCGGCCTATCTGTGAAAACACTCGAGTGTGAGCGGCGCAGGCTTTCGCTGACTCTTGGGGCAAGGCAGCGCAGCCTGCGAACAAAGATGCTATTATAACCCCTAGACGACTGCCGTTCTGCGAAAGAGACTGCGGCGGACGTAAGAAACAATACTTCCTAGAGCGAAAAAACAAAACAGATACTATACACGAAGTTTTGGCCGCGAACGTGAATCCACCCACGCCTCAGGTCGGGCCAGGGATATCGGCTCGGCGCGGTGTTAACAACAATTATTGGAAATCAGTTGAAGCGAGCATACGGGATAGGACGTGTACACGATAAACGCATCACGTTGGTGTTAATGTCATACTTGACAAGTTGTACTGATCGTGGACACCTGTTGATCAGTCGGTACTGGTTCGTAATATTACGATGCAGCCGATCCCTATCCTAGGGTAGTTGGCGACGGCCTTACGGATATATCCGCCGCGGGAGACTCTGGAATGTTTCCGGCCCTAAGCTGTTGTATTCGGAAGAACAACGCATCGCCCAGAGTGTGGCACAAAACACCATACCATGCTTCTCAAGTCGTGATTGTTGCCCCTTGTTCCGTTTGCTGTACGGACAAAGGTCTTGAATGTTACGACTGTGTTCTTAGACCGAAGCGCTTGCGGTGAGCATGGTAGCGGCAATTCACCTTGAGCACCGTGGCGAAGGCCCCGTTCTGGACGGCGTGCCCAGAGGGGTAAGACGGATGAGTTGGCGATCCCTCGTTGACGGCCTGTGAAAACACAAAGCGGCCACAGCAAAGGTATGCAAGGTGGCGTACAGTAAGGAAAGGAAAACGTGTTATCCAATAGATAATCAGGGGTCTTCCCAATTGATTTTGGATCATTGTTCTTTCAGCGAAAAGAACGACAGTGTCTTGTCATCTTGTCGAAGGCCACAATTCAATAAAGCCATCATTTAGCAATGTCGTGTACGCAGGGTCCATTGATGTTGTGGAGAAGTTCCTTCCATGCTAGAGCCGAGACCGGTTGAACATCACGATCGGAAAGACAATATTCACTGGAATCAACTCGAGTTGGGTAATGAAACGTGCGTCAAGAGCATGCCACAGGACCAGGTTAAGATATATTGCTCCCGACGATTGTTTGAACGAAAGTATGGGGGGGGGGGGGCTGGTCATAAGCTCAGCCGAAACTACGACCACCACGTGTCTTGGCCGTGACCATAATCTCCTCGGACCTGACGATTCAAAAGCGTAGCGCGAACCGCGCAACGCGGATACTCTTATGAGTACCCATGCGACATGTACGAGTAAAATTCAGAAAGTACCTGAGGGAGAAGGAAGGTTCGTGGGCGCCTGCGTCGCTGCCCGGTGATCTCCCTGTTGCGTCGTGCCACCCTCCTGAGCAGCCGCCTGTTGTTGAGAAGCGAGCTGGGGAATTCGACGTCGAGGTCCCCGTTCAGGACATTGTGGAGGGTTCCACCGACGGCCTGTCAAGTCCCAGAGAATTCAGGAAAAACGACGACAAAGAGATATGAGGGGCGAGAGACCTATGACCAGCCCGTAAGAACGGGTCTAGGTGTACTTCGTATATCGATACCCGGATATGCCATGAGTCAGGGGCAAATACCAACCTACAACATGGTTGTGGCGAAGACGCGACCTCTCGCATGCACTGAATACGGTGTGAGTAACGTTGTACTCCGAAACAGATCGGCGGATGTTCACCAAATCCCTCCATACAATCGACAGATCATAGCCACTGTTGCCTGCGTAGTGGAGCCTCACCTCCGGACGGGCGAACAAATGAACGTTCCACTTCTGGTACCATGAAGCCCTCTGGGCCAGCTCCCCGGTCCCGACAAGCCTCATGATGTGGGAGGTGCCGTAGTTGACGAAACCGACCTGGCGGCCGTTTTCTGTGTACGGACCGTTGAAGCCGGCACGGCTGATAGCTCCTTCCTCGATAAGTATAAGGGCGGCTCGGTACGCCTCCCTGCCAAACATGAACGTTCGTCGAATATGCATGTAAGAGGGCTTGTTTAACACGGATACGTGTTCGCAAAGGTCGATTTCTGGATTACAAGCCAGAGCAGGCGTGCTCTGGGGAACGTGTATTTGGTCCCAGCCGAGATGGTAATGGTAATGTCACGCAAGACGAGTGTTGGCGTTGTGCGGACACTTCAGCTGTGGAGAGATTCAACCGAGGGACGATATTAGTTCCACGGTCGCGTATCGTCACCAAATGGCATGGCTATGAGGCTTTAGGGTAGAGTAAAGACCTTAGGGCTTCGGCTACAGTAGTAGCAGCAGTATGTGCCAAGCGTATGACACTCACGTGTTGATGGTATCGGTGGCTGATGTCGTCGCGAGATCACGGGAGTTGCGGATGTACCGCTTCACAGGGTCTACCTCCTCCGGCGAGTCAGGCTTGCCGCCATTCTGTACATATTGCAAACGAGTGAAGACCGTGTTTGGGGTTACGGCGAGTAAATACCTCGGAAACAGCTGCATTTTCATGGGCTAGCAGTAATCTTGTCATTCAAATAGGCGGTAAAACACGTGAGCCGCGCACAAGCTTCAAAAGGAAGAGTCGTGATCAAATGTGAAGCGATATATTTTGCACTCCCTCGACCCGTTGTTCGGTTTGTGCAGGCGTGCCGTGTTGGTGCGTCAGCGGCCATAGAAGAGCGCCTGAGCATTCAACCGATGATCCCATGAACACAATTGGCTTAGACTTCTGTATCGTTCATTAGTGCTTACGACCCGAACAAGAAGACATGCTACGCCTGACACAACGGTATTTTGTCCGTGTACAATAGACCCCGCAAGCCCACGCACGGTTGGATCACGTTCGAAAGATCCACGTTCTTGCCTCTGGCCATCGTGTCTAAAACCATGTAGGACGCACAGAGTCGTTATTCGATTATCAACGCGCACGCTCATTCCTTTACGGTGGCTTTATACATACACACATACATATACTCTAACTGTTTGGCGAACCTGAATGAAGAGCCATTCGTCATAGTCAGCCATGTAGTCTACGCCGGGCGCGAACGTCGTCTGCTGAGCCTTGACCGTGATGGAGTCGATAGTGAAGTCTTTCACGAGCAGCTGGATCACAACAAGACGGGGGGTAAAGACCACAGCGTCGAAAGGCGGCGTGACTCAGCATGGTGCACTCTCCATGCGCCGAACGACACCCTGAAATGTACTGGAATATTCCGCCAATTCGTCCCAGAACAACAGCAATTGTGCTATGATATGCTCAAACAGCAAACAAGATTAAACTAACTAACAATTACGGCACCTCTGCCTATAGGCATCGTGTAGTGTTTTCGCTCCAACCATCCAGCTCAAGCACTGTACGAAACACTTCGAACAGGATTATGACGCGACATAGCGTAAGCGCGGAATGTGAAACTACTGGAGCAGGCGAGTTCGGCTGGCAATACATGAAAGCACAGCAGCAAGACACGCTTCCTCCAAACGCCGTAGTACACTGCACCTGGGAAACAAAGGGTCCTGTCTCGACACCGAGAGCCGAAGACCGGAACAGCTGCGTCTGTGGGTCGGCCCTGCCATCGGGCCCGACCGCCACCATGTTCATATCAGCGAACCCCGGCATGGTGGCCAAATTGTCTGTCGGTCGTTCAATATGCAGATCGTTGAGGGAGGAAATCGTGCGAAAATTGTTGATGAATGTGGCACCGGCACCGGCCCAAACTAAAGCAAGAGATCCTTGCAGGTCGCCGCATACACTTCGATGCATGGTGACCAAGAGCTTGCACACAAACGTAGTGCAGTACTGGTTGGGGCCTAAGCCTGCTACCTATCGGTTCAGCCTGAAAGGAACTTGTGTCGGTCAGGATGAAACTAAACGTGTATCATTTAGTGGAACCCACGCTTCACGCACACTGGAGGCTATCTTGCGACAGACCAGTAGACAACAGGTACGTGGATGTCAACGCGCTTCGTCTGTTGTCGAAATTTTATCGTCAAGGAAGTGACTCTCTCGAATTAAGTTTAGGTACAGAGTCTTCGAGGTAGGCGATGTCTCGACGTTTAAGGCCAGCTTCAACTCTCCGTTAGGCAAATATTCGTCTATTACCTGCTGCTTCCACCGTTAACGAGTCTTCTCCGTACTGGGAGAAAGGTACGTCCCTCGTCAGGGCCATCCAGTACAGCTCCGCCATTTGAGAAGCCTGAGGTGTCACGGTTACAACGCATGGGATCCGGCGCAGGGGCGTCACTGGTGTCGTCCAACCCAACGCATGCGGAACATGTTTGTGCCTGGCGATCAATGTGAAGTCGGCAACGGTCTATTCCCACCGCAATGCAACGACAGTATTTTGCGGGGGTACAGCACTGGCTCACTCTCGTGAAAGGTGAAACGACAAAGTGCCACTGCGATATTAGTGCTCCACCAGACTACAGTTGTGCCAACCCCCCCCCCAAGAGCTCAGCTTACCAGGTCCTCAGAGTTGAGCAGTGAAGCGCTGGGGATGGTTAAGGCAGGGCTGTCGTAGATGTCCACAGGTCACGAACGGCGGAAAACGTAGTGCCAAGTGTAAAGCCGAAACATTGGAAACGCGTAGCCGGCGGTAGGATGCGGAGATGAACATCGTAGCCATCGTTATACACGGCCGCCGATGGCACGGGTGAAAGCCGTCCAGCACGAGTAAAAGTCCCACGCCGCCGGGTGGGATTGATCCCGGCCAAAAGCAGCGAAGGTTTAAACGGAATGTGCGACGGACAAGACACGAAGAAGCATGAAGCGCACGAGGGTGGCCGTCAGCCTCCCGAGCGGTATGGTAACCGGGTGGTCTTCAGAAGATGTCGTCTTGGCACACGTTTACAGCACACAACGCATGAAACGAATATTCCTTAGTATTCTGCATGGGCGACCTAGCCAAAGTGCGAACCCCCAACGAACTGCCATACTGTACGCCTTACCAACAATTGTAGCATATCCACTGATTGTTAGGACATATATTGTCCGAACATGGTATGCTTTTGTTTCAAATACTGTACTCGTGATGGTCCACGCTCGCAACCTGCGATAGCCATCGCCCCTCTTAGCACGTGCATTTGAATCTTGAACGAGTGTGGTACAGTGCATCATGTCGGAGAACGTAATGCTAAGTTAACCGCATCATGATACCAAGCCCGGCGACAAGCTTCCCGCTGTCTATTCCAGTGCATTTGAATCTTGAACGAGTGTGGTACAGTGCATCATGTCGGAGAACGTAATGCTAAGTTAACCGCATCATGATACCAAGCCCGGCGACAAGCTTCCCGCTGTCTATTCCAGTTTTTGAAAGGCTATGGTGAACGTACTTTCATGTGTCCAAACAAAGACGTACCCGGCGGCTCCTGCCATGTCTACGGCGAGACCCCCGAGAGGGTTGACCAGGAAGCCGTCGTCGTCTCCGGCCGGCACCTCCTGGCACGTATCGAAATCTCCCTCGGCGATGCACTGGATAAGAGCGTCAAACGCCTCGCTGTCTACCTGAAATGTGGTAGGTAGCAACGAGCGCGGCAGTCAAAGGGCGGCAAACAAATCACTCGGAAGAAGGGTGGGAGGGGTTGCTGCTACCCGTACGTTGATGCACAAGGATAATAATGGAACGGAACATCAAACATTCGGGGAATTCGTCCTGCCACGCCGACAAGCAGAGACTTCGTTACCAGGATTGATCGCACATGCCCATGCGATAGAGAAACACAACGATGCACATTTCAGGGGGCATCGCACTCGGCAAGACCGTGTGACCTTCTGCTTTGTTGTAAGGGACACTTTAACTCATAACCGCTGATTCACTATAGAACTAGACGTATTGGTCGCCTCTTTGAAGAGGAGTCGACAACATACACACACGAAACGTTTACTTCAATTTGTGTAGCCACGTTGTCAATCTTGTTCTGCTCCCAACGAATCGGTTTTGCTCGATATGATCGTACGGGAAAGGTCGCGCGCAGCCATAATCAGTGAAGATCGGTCTGATCCCCCTCGCTGAGCGAGGTGTAGGCTAACCACCTTAAGCGGCTGCTATCGATTGCGTGAGCATATGCCTCTTCGGTGGATCCCTACGGTATGGTGTGTATCAACAAAATCTTGTTTTTTTCTTGAATTTCGTTTGCCTCATCCTAACAATATCATCGATAAACAGGTAGGCGCAGCGCGATAAACAATGTTGTAGCCTACGCTAGGGTTCGACATCATATGAGCTAAGAAAACACAAAAAGAATCGTAAACGATATTCGTGCGTTCCTTACCATAGTGGCGAGGCCCGTCAACACGTTTGGGAAGAAGATACATTGCAATATGGCGCTGTTCCTTCAATTATTCAGCTGGAGAGGGCACCTTTCCTAGGCAGACTATTAGGAGCATTCATTCTCGGTAAACCTATTGTGGAGAGCTCCTAGAGGAAATACTGGCAGGCTTTCCTCAACCCAATCATTAAAAAACGGTTACGCCCTCAAGCCGAACGCGGCGAATGCTTTTTTATCGAAACTCGGTTGTACCTGTCCCAAGCTGTCGTGCGGCAGCGACTTGTGGAACGACGCGGCGGAGGAGCGGTCTCCATTGTTTTCGTGAAGCGTTCCTTGCGATGCTGCGAACTCGGTCTCCGCCCATGCAATCCGTTGGGTCAGAGCGTTGGTAGCTCGTTCTGCCGGCTACGTACCACATACATGGAAACACACGCGAAAACAACGGAAACGCACGAAGTCAAGGTTGGATTCCCCACGGGAGCAACTGCTGTTTTTTTTGTCTTGCGGACACTGTCATGACGCCTGAATGCCCTCGCAACGTGTACGGTCAGTAGAATCAACAATCTAGCCAGGTCGCGAGCAAGAGTATAGTTCGTGTGCCGTGGTACTCGGCATGTCCATACGTTCGATCAGATGTGAGATATATGGCGGACAAGACGTCCCGCTATGGAAATGTAGAGTGCCGCCGACACGCGACGGGGCGATGCGCGTAGTTCTAGTGTACGTCAGTCTCTTCAATGGCAACATTCAGAGCATGACCTGCCCCTGATGCATCAATCAACGGTTTACTTTATGTTAACATCGTTTGTACGGATTCTTCCTTCAAACGATGCCTTGTTCCTGCAATAATAGACTGCTCAGAATGACCGATCATCCCATACTTTCAGTCTTTTGCCCAGCTGCTATGGGGGAACACATCCAACATACAGCGACTACTGGTGGGACTCACCGTGCCGTTGGGATCAAGGGCATCGTCGTTGACGACCGCAGGGGGTCGGCGGCGTCCGCGACTCTGAAGACGACGAGCAATATCACCGTCCAGAGCAGCCGTCGACGGCGACTCCGCCACCTCCACACCGCCAGTTACGCCGTGTTCCGTCGTTTCTTGTCCGATGGACTTGCCGCTTGCCCCGGGGAAAATACCCAAGGCGATTACGGCCATGGCACCGGCGGACCCTGCAAGCCCCTTCATGCTGCAAGTCGATGTCGTCCTCGGTGGTACGAGTTTCCGGTTGGATCTCCTGGCAGAAACAAGTGATAGGCGGTGCGGTATATTGATGGAAAACAAGACGAGGTATATGCACCTGGTATAATATATATCGTGTTGTGAAGTAGACGTCGGTTGGCTCAATCAAAAACATCTGGGCGTTCGCTATACGCAGATGTAGTGCATGTATGTGCGTCAGTAAGTAGAACCATGATACAGAAGCTCAAGCGTTTGACTATTGACCATGCTTTGCGACGGCCGCAGCAAGATTCAGGTAGACGTATCTCCATTCCATCTTTAACCGGTAAGTTCCAACTCACAATGCTCCGCCGCGAGCTTTCTGCATCAAAATAGGTCGACTTGAATCCGATGGCGCGCTTCTCCTTCTCACATCGGTGTATTTGAGGTACCAAACTACAGCAACAGTACATCGTTTGCCGTGTTTTTTTTCACAACGGCTCCTATGCACTTGCTTGCTCATAGTATTTGATCCTCGCGCTGACTCACTTTGTTCGTTAGTAGAACAGGAGGTAGGTGCGTGTACTCGTACCAGATATATCGGTGTCCTCCTCTCGCGTGGCAGTAGCTGTGCTGTTTCTGTGCAAAACGCAGACGAGTGGGGAGCACTGTTGAATGGCAACGGTGGGCTAGACACCACGCGAGTTTCTGGATGGCATCCTCACGGAAGGCCATTTACCATACTCAGGTAAGACTACCGAGCATATTCTTTGACGCTTACCCAGGTAAAGCTCATGGTGGGCTCTGGGAGCCTTTGGGGGCTCGATCAATTCGTCATGCCGCAATAGAACCGAAAACGTTCGTGGAAATAGTTTGCATGATTTTATAGACTAGGTATATCCACACCCGTTGTAACTTAATCCACAGCGGTTGATCCCCAGGATTGCCATAGTGCCTGAAACGACGGTCGCCCGTTCACGTATGTTATTATGGCGCGTACTCTCAGCCCGGAGAGGACAAGCTCTGCTTTGACGCATCGAAGGAAGGCCAGCTCAGTCCATTCGGCACAATTAGTCTGTGAACGGATACATTATCCATGCTATTAATATTTGAATGCCACAAAGCATTACTGAGGGGTTTGAACTTGTTTATACTTAAGGGAGTAGACATCACATAGATAGGGTTAGGTACAGCACTTACTTGAAGCAGGTCACGCCGGCAAATCCATACGATACTCCACATTTTCTTCAAATATTCGAGAGACAGGAGACTGTGCGCGTATGGTATGGGTCAACAAAAAAGACACCCAAACATCATAATTTTATGGCGCTGATTATTTCCTTATCAGACATCGTGACTATGGTGGTATCGTAATCAGGTATAAACACTTCTCATATTTCTGGCACAGGGACCATGTGTTAGCTGTACCTTTGCGGCGTATAAAAACATAGCGCAACTATTATTGTCGTTAAGTTGTGACTACAACATCGTGATAGGGTAATTCTTATCGGAGAGCCCTTTTTTTCCATACTTTTCATTTTCTTCGCGCACTCCCCCAGCCAGCTAGATTGTCACTGCTTTATTTTCCAAGTAAGTAAGTACGTGATATATCAAACTTCCCTGTTTTTGTTTAGCCAGAAGAATTCCACAGACTCTGACGAAATGGCTATGTATCTTGATAAATATTTCTGAATATATCCAGACTTACTTGGAAAGTTCTGGAAAAAAATGCTCTCTGAGATAAATGTGGGCCTTAGAATGCTCATGTACGTGGCATATACCAGGCATGGCTCAAAACTCACCCGTCCACAGCTAGCTGCTAGCAGTAAGTAGTACTGTTAATGTTGTTTGTACCATCGAACGGGTATATTTAGTTTTGGGTCAACAACTCCTAGTAGTGCTCACCATTGATTGTCGAAGTATAGCGAGATTTCTACCCTGCTGCTTCTCTCTGCTCGGCAATGTAGGCAATGTAGCGGTGGAGTGGACGGGGGGGTGTGAAGTTCTTCATTTTTGTCACGTCTTCTCTGTGGTTTTTGCACTTTTTCTCTATGAAATGAGGTATTCTACAATACTACTCCTGTACCTTGTATAGTTCTACACCGCTGTATGTAGGCGCCTTCCGCTATCGTGCGACTTGGAACTCGTCAAGGGGAGGGGAGAGGAGGGAGGGGAGGGAAGAGGGGGTTGAAAAATCTCCTCCAGAGTAGGAATGATTTTTTTTATGCTGCACTCAGGTGCCTTCTATTCATCATATGGGAGTCGATATTTATTTAAGAACGAACACGATGATGTTAGTGCCTGGAAACGTGATTTATCCACTCGCTGCGGCAATACACTCAAAGCAGAACAAAACGCTGGGGCACCGACTGTGTGATCCCGGATCTATTTTACGAGTGTTGGAAGGAGAGAGCTAAGAAGGGCAAATGTTTTACTCGTAAATAAATGGGATATTATTATAAAACAAGTCTGGAAAGCACGACAACGTACATCCACCAGTCAGTGTGCAGCATCGTTTCTTCTGCTGCCGCTATATTGTACTTGGTGCATACGAGTTATCATACCTACCTACCAGGTCCCAGGTAGATATAAAACAAAAGGAAGAAAGCATGTCCGCTACAGTAATAGTACCAGCATGTATGTATGTGTGTACACTCAAAATTGCGCAAGATTGGTATTAAGAGTACCTGGTATCGTCCTGTCATGCTATATATACTGAGTGTGACTCTGGTATGACACTTCGTTTTTTTCCACTGGAGCATGGGTGGGTAAGTGTGTGCCGTTGAATTTTCAACACCAAGCTCGTTCGCTTGTCATTGTATTTGCCCCTGAACACCCACAACAACAATACCTTGTAGGGACGACAGCTGCAAAGTCAAATCGCTCAACTCCTCAACGCCCTCGCCCTTTTCTGGATCATGTTTGCCGGCCGGCTCCCATGGGCAGCCGGTGTGTATGCGTATGTATATATACCGTTGCTGAACAGCCGTACAGCAGGACAGTATGAACCCGCCGACAAGAAGCAGCTAATATGGCCAGATGTTGTATGTAATCGTATTGTGACACAATCCTTCCCCAACCGTCAGCCTAAGCTAGTTTGTAAGTTTTGATGTCGCGCTCGCAGCTGAGCACGAACGACTTGTTCTGTGTGGTGGACACACCTGAGTTCAGGTATACCGGTCGCCCCGGTGGTTCAAGTGGTTAACCTCGAATTCTACTTGTTTGAGTCCTGGGTTCGAGCCCCAGGTGGGTCGGACTTTGACTGTATTTGCAAAAATAAAAAAAGGATTCAATTGTTGAGAGCGCCTTGCAGCGTGGGTAGGCACAATTCGATGCGAGTCGACGAGGGAAGAAAAGGCTGAAATCTTCTCGCGATAAAAATGAAGGCACGTACCGTAGCGGGAAGGGGGGAGAAGAGCCTGCTATGTGGCCCCGGATCTGAGTTACGAGTTGGAAGGAGAGAGAGAAGAAGATGTGCGAAGATAATGAATGGGATGAGAAAAAGAAAAAGAAAAAAGTATGAGTATATATAGTAATTTTATCATTTTGGCATACTACCAGGTACGTATGTACTTGTGTAAACAAACGTAGGTGCACGTATAGAACGTAATCACACCTATTAATAGACAACGAAACTACTCTATTCAGAGTGATATATCACCACAAGACAAAGTACAATACACCCACGCAAGAGAAATATATAAATACCAGTCAATATTTTTGTGCATGATAAGTCCAAGAATTTATTGCCTGCGACACCAAGCCGACGATATATATGAGTGCCTATGATACCTACCTGGGCTCCAGATGCCAACAAAATCGAGTTCATATTTATTTCTGAACTTTGTCTTTGTATTCGTCCTCTATTCTCAGAGAAAATAAATTAATAATGTGGACTTATTATACGAAAATATACCAGAACTTTCTTTGGTTCCGACGTGACGGCGTCGTCACTATATATATGGGCAGTGAAGACATGCATACTCCTCCACCAGGTCGGTGTGTGTGTGTGTTCTTCACGCACAAGAGCACACACACACACACCTGGTGGATGAGTATGCAGGTGTAAATAAATGGCCCACCGCAGGTTCAAGGTACCAAACGGGGAAAGCGGAGTTTGTTTGTTTGAGGTCCCATAAAAGCATTGGAGATAGGGGATCTGTAGGTTGGTGGGCTGTTCAGGCATGTTAGGTTCCTGCTGGGATCAAGGTACGGGCGAAGACCCAACCCAAAACCCCTGTATGACTCTCACCCTAACCCTACCTCCTAGATTGCTAAACCTACTCGTTTGTTTCCTCGCGTTTCTTGTTCTTAATAAAAATATGCCCAGAATGCTTCGAAACTACAAAGTAGTGGGAGATTCCCCTGCTTATCCGTGGTTCCTCGATCACACCTCTCAACCAGTTAAAAAAGTGAACTATAAAAAAAGAAAGAAATGCCAACCTGCGCGAGAGATAAAGAAAAATATCATCATATGCTTTTATTCTACCACGCACGCATATATATTGTGCTTTAAACCGTTATATACGTGTTTATGGTCTACTCGATTACGTACCGTACTAAGTTTGTGCCCTCCCTAATGAATGCGGTCCGGCATTGACTCAAAAATGAGAAGTATCCGTTCAGCTAAATGTACAGAATACATCGAGGAGGTGGCATCCGGTTGACGTTAGAACCCGGACCCTGTTGGCTCGGCTCTGGCCTGAGAGTACAGCCAATAATATGTTCATACGCGGGACTGCTGTCCTGCTGTGACAAACCAAAGGTCAGCCAATCCGGTCGAACGTGAATGGGATGTGCACGTGGTCTCATGGCCTACACCAACATTTATATATGATTTAACGAGAAACTACAGCATGATGCATACTATATAATATATACTACGACTGCTGTACGAAGTTTTTTATTTGCTCTTCTTGTTTGTTTATTCTTGTTTCTTTCCATCTCATTCAGTATCTCCGCCCTTCTTTTTTCTCCCCTTTTCGCTCCAACTCTAATCCGGGGTCAACATATTACGGGGGACCATAGATAATAGGACTAAATATTGTTAGCAAAAATGGCTAAATATAAATGTTTTTATGTATACCATAGGTCCTATTAACTATGGCCCCCCGTAATAGTAGTAGTCTCTTCTCTCCTCTCCCCACCACTGCTGTTCGTGCCCTGCTTTTTTCCCTCGAAACTGCTTCAACCCATTCTTCCCCTTGTCGACTATTACGGGGGACCATAGTTAACAGGACCTAGTGTAAACTTCAAAACCTACCAGGGTATATATTAAAGTAGTTGAACTAGGAATGTTTGGTTCTATTAACCATGGTCCCCCGTAAGAGCATCAAATGTTGCCATTAAAACCCCACGGTACGGAGGCGCTCTCAGCAATTGAACGGTGTTCCTCCGTACTTACTTTGGTAAATATGGTCTAAACATCAACACGGCGTTGGGATCCGAATCCGGGTACAAATGCAATTCAGAGTTTAGTAGCTTTCGAGGCTAAGCATTTGTAAGATACTATCGGGGAGACGCTTGAAAAGCGCGTCATGGCAGCACACTAAAACGTAGGTCCCCAGTCATCTGGTGGATATGCTAGTGAGTGTCGAAATATAGAAGTCGTGGAGGAAGAGAGGACGAGACACATTATGTCAGCAACACCAAAACCTAACGTCTACTCGCTGTAAAAACAGCAGTGAGTGGGAAAGTAGTTGTATGCCAACCATAGCGGGGCTATACTTGTTGTGGGGGTGTGCCCACGCTTCGTGGGACGGCGAAACCAAGGCGCGGCGACTACCAGAAAACTCGAAGCACCTCGTACAGAGTACTTTTTTATAGCGGCTTCCATGATACACGGACCGAAACACTATGATAATCACAAACCCCCCACCGTCTATCTATGCCAGCGTCAGACAAAGCAAAAGAGCCATCCTGCTGTGTATTATATGAACCTGGTATAATTCATAAACAGAAAAATAGCAACACTCCTTGCTGCAGCAGAGAGAGGTGTACGGCTGTTTGTGTAACATAAGCGACAGGGGGAGAACCAGGTTGTTGTGTGATCGGAGCATGTACACGTTTGTTTCTTTCCTCAGTGACTGCCGAGAAGCCTTCATGAGTGTATCGTCACCTCTCCTTCCTTGTGGGAGACTGTAGAACTACTTTGCTGCGTACCTTGTTGTGTGGGTGTTTCGTACAAGGCGGTACATTGACCAGACCCTTGTGCAAGTGACTACAATCTACACAACCATGAATTTGCTGTATGGATACACTCCGTCGTGTATTACCCTCGAGGCGACAAGCGCACGGACCTCCCCCTCGGTAGAGGTTTTGCTTGGTGATCAGGCAACACAAACGATACCAGGTCGTTGCACAAGCGGACACATCCACCCTAAACGAATCGATCGGTGGTCGCGCGTCCGGAGGTTCCTCAGATACTCGTACTATGAATGTAAATACCCAGTACACGTACGTCGTGTTTTGCGTGTGTTCATTTATTTGTGAGGCAAATCAAGTCGTTTTCCTTCTTCTGTTCATGCACCTCCCCGGCGCTTGGCAAACACTACATACAGAGTCCGCACGAGCATATCTAAATTGGCACCTGCACGCCAAGGGAATATATATACCAATAACGACGTGTGACGTACAAACCTCGAGGAAAGCTTCCTACTCTATCTCCTACGACATATTGGGTAGTCCATTTGATCGAAGCCGGCTACATTGGCCGTACGTGCAGCCTCGACTTCATGTGAGCCAAGTTACAATGGAAACAACCGTGAGGTTAAGTGCGCGTGTGGCACGTAGTGGCCAAGTGCAGCTTAAGTTTAACCCAGCGATAATGAACACAAAATAAAGAAGGACTTCGATGACCCACCATACTTCACAAGGGCTCGCTGAGATGAACGCCTTGAGCGACTGCCGTACATGCTTCGAGAGGGACAATGGGGAAGCCCTTTTGTACAGATGTCGTTCAGTGTCCGTGGCGGACGGAAAACCGATGGAGCAGTTCAACGGCCCGTTTGCCGACAACCGAACTATAGCTCAATGTCCTGTGTATACAGACAGCACGAGATTACCGAACCTCGAACAAATTCCACTTCGGACGAAATATGCACTCACTAGTGTACATAGACGTACATAGACAAGTATGTCTGTCTCCATATATATATATATCCTAACACTACTACATAACTTCGACGTTGACGGTAATAATACCAGGCAGCAACGCGGTGAGCCCCGTCACAGATGTTACATTTATTGCGTACATAGACGAAATCAAACACCAGTCAGTGTACTCGGGCCATCCATCCTTCACGTACGTCCCGACGACAACCATCATTTCCAACGCATATCAGGCCTCGAGGACGATATATGTCCATGGGGGGCGGACGAGTCGAGTCTACCCAAACCAACGCACCTAATGAGAACAACAATGATGGTTTAAAGAGGTAGTTCGATTTTCACCGTTTGTGCGCTTACGAACGTGCAGGTTTCACCAAGCAAGGGTAGCGAGCAAACGAAAGGCAGCAGTCTTTTAGCATCGCGTTTTGATCAACCACGTTAACAAAAACAATAACAACGACTTCTACAAAAACCTTTACGTTACCTATGTTTCTGATTCTTCCTATAAATAGCGCTACTGTGTCATCTTAAGGGCCAGATTTAGCCTAACCAATGCATCTCGTAAGAACAACTATGATGGTTCATAGAGATGCTTCGATTCGAGCGGTTGTGAACTTCTGAACGCTGCGATCGCCCGAAGCACAAGTAAGTGGAACACAAAATATGCCGAAAGCAGCGGACTCTTAGCATCGGGCAGTCGTGGGCGAACTTTGCGTTCGCTTCAACCACTTCAACAACATAACAACAACGACTTGTACAAACATACATGTTACATATTCCCAACCCTCAACCTCATCTGCAACCTCGTGACATTCGTTTGGAGATTGTCACGCACGGACTTCCCTCCAAATACAAACTACAGCAGTTCGGTCGAAGCAGATCCTTCTAGGACGTCAACTGCGTTAAGAGGTAAACGGTCGTGGATCTGCGTGCTGACTACCTATAATAGCGTTCGTTTTAGCGGGATTGGGGTATGCTAATACCGTTTACAACTGAGGTCACCGTTCCGACATCGTTGCCGAGACGTGAGGGTTGACGCCACCGAACACTACACAACGGACTGGGAAGGGCAAGGAATCGGGTGCCGTCGACAAAGTTCCCACCGAAACCCCGTGGATATTACGTCGATACAGTTCGTACATTGAGGCTACGGTAGAGGTTTGGAACCGCCCTCGTGAGGAGTACAACGGACGTTGACCCGCGTTGGACATGTTAGCACAGGTCAGCCCCCATGAACGCCTCTCCGCTGCACCTCCGGTTGTCGATAAAGAATGACCCGTCGGTTTCGAGCCTGATCGTTTGGCCCGACATGAGACGGAACTCGTAGGGCTCGTTCTCCGGGAAACCCACGGCCTCCTGCGAAAGTAAATACGAGAAACAAGAGAAGCACCGAAGGAATCAGAATCACACATATATATATATATGTACTTGTATACAGCTAAATGTTGGACAATTCTTCAAGGAACTGTACCTACGAGTAATCGTGGAGCAGCACACCTCGTGCAGTACTAATGTAGAGGATATACGGCATACCCGTTACTGTGTCACAGCCGACCATTGCCACGCTCGTTAGGATGCACGAACGTCCGTATCGACGACGTCCGTGCGTGTATTAACATGGTTTCGGACATTATCTGTAGTTTGGAGATGTGGAGGTGTGTACAAACCAGCATCCTCATGTGTCAAAGTCTGGCGAAGTTATGGAAGACTATATACCATACCAGGTATACATATATATATTATATATATATATATATATATATATATATATATATATATATATATATATATATATATATATATATATATATATATATATATATATATATATCCGGACGAATGATTAACCCACCCAACCTACGTGTGCCACATGACCGACAGCAACAGTGAGGCAGTGGAAAACTAGTAGGAGAAGCTGGGGGAACCACCGGCAGTGCACAACTTTACAGCAACGCAAGGATGCGTGTGTACCAAAGCGGAGTCCAATATATCCTGTTAATCGTAGGTGGTAGGTTTGGGTGCGTTTGATCTCTCACCTGCTGCAGAATCCGCACACCGGCTATCTCGCCGAGAAGCAACCCTTCCTGGCCGTCCATCCTCCAGTGAATACCAATCATCTGCCTGCATACGTATCACCGCACACGGAACATAACAAAATGCAACACCCATTGCGATCAAATCAAGTCGATTGATGGCGCACTATTGTACGCACCAATGTAAACGGGTATTGACTAGCGAATCGAGACCCCACACGTACGATTGGTACGAGCATACATACCTATACTATCGGTGTTTCCCGATTCCCAAACACGAACTCGCCCACTCTCGATTTACCTGCCGAATGCAACGTTGACGGCCAATTTGTTGATCTCTCCCTCGTACGTCAGGCATTCGTCGCCGGTGTAGGGCAAAAGGGTCAACCCTTCATCGTCAGGGACCACGGGGTTGCTGAAGCACGAAGCGCCACGCTCCAGTCCGACAAGAGCCTGTGGTACACGGTGATGAGTTGCGACAGGGATAACAATGATAACTCCGTTACGAGGAAACATCGTACGAATGCATCATGGCGGTGATGCGAATGGCTGTACTGGTTTCGGCTTGACACTTGCACCCTGCTGGACCGCCTTTCGGCCTATCTGTGAAAACACTCGGGTGTGAGCGGCGCAGGCTGTCGCTGACTCTTGGGGCAAGGCAGAACAGCCTGCAAACAAAGATGCTATGAAAACCCCTAGACGACTGCCGTTCTCCGAAAGAGACTGCGGCGCACGTAAGAAACAATACTTCCTAGAGCGAATAAGGAAAACAGATACTATACACGAAGTTTTGGCCGCGAACGTGAATCCACCCACGCCTCAGGTCGCGCCAGGGATATCGGCTCGGCGCGGTGTTAACAACAATTATTGGAAATCAGTTGAAGCGAGCATACGGGATAGGACGTGTACACGATAAACGCATCACGTTGGTGTTAATGTCATACTTGACAAGTTGTACTGATCGTGGACACCTGTTGATCAGTCGGTACTGGTTCGTAATATTACGATGCAGCCGATCCCTATCCTAGGGTAGTTGGCGACGGCCTTACGGATATATCGGCCGCGGGAGACTCTGGAATGTTTCCGGCCCTAAGCTGTTGTATTCGGAAGAACAACGCATCGCCCAGAGTGTGGCACAAAACACCATACCATGCTTCTCAAGTCGTGATTGTTGCACCTTGTTCCGTTTGCTGTACGGACAAAGGTCTTGAATGTTACGACTGTGTTCTTAGACCGAAGCGCTTGCGGTGAGCATGGTAGCGGCAATTCACCTTGAGCACCGTGGCGAAGGCCCCGTTCTGGACGGCGTGCCCAGAGGGGTAAGACGGATGAGTTGGCGATCCCTCGTTGACGGCCTGTGAAAACACAAAGCGGCCACAGCAAAGGTATGCAAGGTGGCGTACAGTAAGGAAAGGAAAACGTGTTATCCAATAGATAATCAGGGGTCTTCCCAATTGATTTTGGATCATTGTTCTTTCAGCGAAAAGAACGACAGTGTCTTGTCATCTTGTCGAAGGCCACCATTCAATGAAGCCATCATTTTGCAATGTCGTGTACGCAGGGTCCATCGATGCTGTGGAGAAGTTCCTTCCATGCTAGAGCCGAGACCGGTTGAACATCACGATCGGAAAGACAATATTCACTGGAATCAACTCGAGTTGGGTAATGAAACGTGCGTCAAGAGCATGCCACAGGACCAGGTTAAGATATATTGCTCCCGACGATTGTTTGAGCCAAAGTATGGGGGGGGGGGGGGGGCTGGTCATAAGCTCAGCCGAAACTACGACCACCACGTGTCTTGGCCGTGACCACAATCTCCTCGGACCTGACGATTCAAAAGCGTAGCGCGAACCGCGCAACGCGGATACTCTTATGAGTACCCATGCGACATGTACAAGTAAAATTCAGAAAGTACCTGAGGGAGAAGGAAGGTTCGTGGGCGCCTGCGTCGCTGCCCGGTAATCTCCCTGTTGCGTCGTGCCACCCTCCTGAGCAGCCGCCTGTTGTTGAGAAGCGAGCTGGGGAATTCGACGTCGAGGTCCCCGTTCAGGACATTGTGGAGGGTTCCACCGACGGCCTGTCAAGTCCCAGAGATTTCAGGAAAAACGACGACAAAGAGATATGAGGGGCGAGAGACCTATGACCAGCCCGTAAGAACGGGTCTAGGTGTACTTCGTATAGCGATACCCGGATATGCCATGAGTCAGGGGCAAATACCAACCTCAAAATGGTTGTGGCGAAGACGCGACCTCTCGCATGCACTGAATACGGTGTGAGTAACGTTGTACTCCGAAACAGATCGGCGGATGTTCACCAAATCCCTCCATACAATCGACAGATCATAGCCACTGTTGCCTGCGTAGTGGAGCCTCACCTCCGGACGGGCGAACAAATGAACGTTCCACTTCTGGTACCATGAAGCCCTCTGGGCCAGCTCCCCGGTCCCGACAAGCCTCATGATGTGGGAGGTGCCGTAGTTGACGAAACCGACCTGGCGGCCGTTTTCTGTGTACGGACCGTTGAAGCCGGCACGGCTGATAGCTCCTTCCTCCATAAGTATAAGGGCGGCTCGGTACGCCTCCCTGCCAAACGTGAACGTTCGTCGAATATGCATGTAAGAGGGCTTGTTTAACACGGATACGTGTTCGCAAAGGTCGATTTCTGGATTACAAGCCAGAGCAGGCATGCTCTGGGGAACGTGTATTTGGTCCCAGCCGAGATGGTAATGGTAATGTCACGCAAGACGAGTGTTGGCGTTGTGCGGACACTTCAGCTGTGGAGAGATTCAACCGAGGGACGATATTAGTTCCACGGTCGCGTATCGTCACCAAATGACATGGGTATGAGGCTTTAGGGTAGAGTAAAGACCTTACGGCTTCGGCTACAGTAGTAGCAGCAGTATGTGCCAAGCGTATGACACTCACGTGTTGATGGTATCGGTGGCTGATGTCGTCGCGAGATCACGGGAGTTGCGGATGTACCGCTTCACAGGGTCTACCTCCTCCGGCGAGTCAGGCTTGCCGCCATTCTGTACATATTGCAAACGGGTGAAGACCGTGTTTGGGGTTACGGCGAGTAAATACCTCGGAAACAGCTGCATTTTCATGGGCTAGCAGTAATCTTGTCATTCAAATAGGCGGTAAAACACGTGAGCCGCGCACAAGCTTCAAAAGGAAGAGTCGTGATCAAATGTGAAGCGATATATTTTGCACTCCCTCGACCCGTTGTTCGGTTTGTGCAGGCGTGCCGTGTTGGTGCGTCAGCGGCCATAGAAGAGCGCCTGAGCATTCAACCGATGATCCCATGAACACAATTGGCTTAGACTTCTGTATCGTTCATTAGTGCTTACGACCCGAACAAGAAGACATGCTACGCCTGACACAACGGTATTTTGTCCGTGTACAACAGACCCCGCAAGCCCACGCACGGTTGGATCACGTTCGAAAGATCCACGTTCTTGCCTCTGGCCATCGTGTCTAAAACCATGTAGGACGCACAGAGTCGTTATTCGATTATCAACGCGCTCGCTCATTCCTTTACGGTGGCTTTATACATACACACATACATATACTCTAACTGTTTGGCGAACCTGAATGAAGAGCCATTCGTCATAGTCAGCCATGTAGTCTACGCCGGGCGCGAACGTCGTCTGCTGAGCCTTGACCGTGATGGAGTCGATAGTGAAGTCTTTCACGAGCAGCTGGATCACAACAAAACGGGGGGTAAAGACCACAGCGTCGAAAGGCGGCGTGACTCAGCATGGTGCACTCTCCATGCGCCGAACGACACCCTGAAATGTACTGGAATATTCCGCCAATTCGTCCCAGAACAACAGCAATGGTGCTATGATATGCTCAAACAGCAAACAAGATTAAACTAACTACCTGGTACCAATTACGGCACCTCTGCCTATAGGCATCGTGTAGTGTTTTCGCTCCAACCATCCAGCTCAAGCACTGTACGAAACACTTCGAACAGGATTATGACGCGACACAGCGTAAGCGCGGAATGTGAAACTACTGGAGCAGGCGAGTTCGGCTGGCAATACATGAAAACACAGCAGCAAGACACGCTTCCTCCAAACGCCGTAGCACACTGCACCTGGGAGACAAAGGGTCCTGTCTCCACACCGAGAGCCGAAGACCGGAACAGCTGCGTCTGTGGGTCGGCCCTGCCATCGGGCCCGACCGCCACCATGTTCATATCAGCGAACCCCGGCATGGTGGCCAAATTGTCTGTCGTTCGTTCAACGTGCAGATCGTTGAGGGAGGAAATCGTGCGAAAATTGTTGATGAATGTGGCACCGGCACCTGCCCAAACTAAAGCAAGAGATCCTTGCAGGTCGCCGCATACACTTCGATGCATGGTAACCAAGAGCTTGCACACAAACGTAGTTCAGTACTGATTGGGGCCTAAACCTGCTACCTATCGGTTCAGCCTGAAAGGAACTTGTGTCGGTCAGGATGAAACTAAACGTGTATCATGTAGTGGAACCCGCGCTTCACGCACACTGGAGGCTATCTTGCGAGAGACCGGTAGACAACAGGTACGTGGATGTCAACGCGCTTCGTCTGTTGTTGTCGAAATTTTAGCGTCAAGGAAGTGACTCTCTCGAATTAAGTTTAGGTACAGAGTCTTCAAGGTAGGCGATGTCTCGACGTTTAAGGCCAGCTTAAACTCTCCGTTAGGCAAATATTCGTCTATTCCCTGCTGCTTCCACCGTTAACGAGTCTTCTCCGTACTGGGAGAAAGGTACGTCCCTCGTCAGGGCCATCCAGTACAGCTCCGCCATTTGAGAAGCCTGAGGTGTCACGGTTACAACGCATGGGATCCGGCGCAGGGGCGTCACTGGTGTCGTCCAACCCAACGCATGCGGAACATGTTTGTGCCTGGCGATCAATGTAAAGTCGGCAACGGTCTATTCCCACCGCAATGCAACGACAGTATTTTGCGGGGGTACAACACTGGCTCACTCTCGTGAAAGGTGAAACGACAACGTGCCACTGCGATATTAGTGCTCCACCAGACTACAGTTGTGCCAACCCCCCCCCCAAGAGCTCAGCTTACCAGGTCCTCAGAGTTGAGCAGTGAAGCGCTGGGGATGGTTAAGGCAGGGCTGTCGTAAATGTCCACAGGTCACGAACGGCGGAAAACGTAGTGCCAAGTGTAAAGCCGAAACATTGGAATAGCGTAGCCGGCGGTAGGTTGCCGAGATGAACATCGTAGCCATCGTTATACACGGCCGCCGATGGCACGGGTGAAAGCCGTCCAGCACGAGTAAAATTCCCACGCCGCCGGGTGGGATTGATCCCGGCCAAAAGCAGCGAAGATTCAAACGGAATGTGCGACGGACAAGACACGAGGAAGCATGAAGCGCACGAGGGTGGCCGTCAGCCTCCCGAGCGGTATGGTAACCGGGTGGTCTTCAGAAGATGTCGTCTTGGCACACGTTTACAGCACACAACGCATGAAACGAATATTCCTTAGTATTCTGCATGGGCGACCTAGCCAAAGTGCGAACCTCCAACGAACTGCCATACTGTACACCTTACCAACCATTGTAGCATATCCACTGGTTGTTTGGACATATATTGTCCGAACATGGTATGCTTTTGTTGCAAATACTGTACTCGTGATGGTCCACGCTCGCAACCTGCGATAGCCATCGCCCCTCTTAGCACGTGCATTTGAATCTTGAACGAGTGTGGTACAGTGCATCATGTCGGAGAACGTAATGCTAAGTTAACCGCATCATGATACCAAGCCGGGCGACAAGCTTCCCGCTGTCTATTCCAGTTTTTGAAAGGTTATGGTGAACGTACTTTCATGCGTCCAAACAAAGACGTACCCGGCGGCTCCTGCCATGTCTACGGCGAGACCCCCGAGAGGGTTGACCAGGAAGCCATCGTCGTCTCCGGCCGGCACCTCCTGGCACGTATCGAAATCTCCCTCGGCGATGCACTGGATAAGAGCGTCAAACGCCTCGCTGTCTACCTGAAATGTGGTAGGTAGCAACGAGCGCGGCAGTCAAAGGGCGGCAAACAAATCACTGGGAAGAAGGAGGGGTTGCTGCTACCCGTACGTTGATGCACAAGGATAATAGTGGAACGGAACATCAAACATTCGGTGAATTCGTCCTGCCACGCCGACAAGCAGAGACTTCGTTACCAGGATTGATCGCACATGCCCATGCGATAGAGAAACACAACGATGCACATTTCAGGGGGCATCGCATTCGGCAAGACCGTGTGACCTTCTGCTTTGTTGTAAGGGACACTTTAACTCATAACCGCTGATTCACTATAGAACTAGACGTATTGGTCGCCTCCTGGAAGAGGAGTCGACAACATACACACACGGAAATGTTACTTCAAGTTGTGTAGCCACGTTGTCAACCTCGTTCTGCTCCCAACGAATCGGTTTTGCTCGATATGATCGTACGGGAAAGGTCACGCGCAGCCATAATCAGTGAAAATCCGTCTGATCCCCGTCGTTAAGCGAGGTGTAGGTTAACCACCTTAAGCGGCTTCTATCGTTTGCATGAGCATATGCCTCTTCGGTGGATCCCTACGGTATGTTGTGTATCAACAAAATCGTTTTTTTTGTTCTTGAATTTTGTTTGCCTCATCCTAACAATATCAACGATAGACAGGTGGGCGCAGCACGATGAACAATGTTTGTAGACTTCGATAGGGTTCGACATCATATGAGCTAAGAAAACACAAAAAGAATCGTAAACGATATTCGTGCGTTCCTTACCATAGTGGCGAGGTCCGTCAACACGTTTGGGAAGAAGATACATTGCTATATGGCGCTGTTCCTTCCACTATTCAGCTGGAGAGAGCACCTTTCCTAGGCAGACTATTAGGAGCATTCATTCGCGGTAAACCTATTATGGAGAGCTCCTAGAGGAAATACTGGCATGCTTTCCTCAACCCACTCAATAAGAAACGGTTGGGCTCTCAAGCCCTACGCGGCGAATGCTTTTTTATCGAAACTCGGTTGTACCTGTCCCAAGCTGTCGTGCGGCAGCGACTTGTGGAACGACGCGGCGGAGGAGCGGTCTCCATTGTTTTCGTGAAGCGTTCCTTGCGATGCTGCGAACTCGGTCTCCGCCCATGCAATCCGTTGGGTCAGAGCGTTGGTAGCTCGTTCTGCCGGCTATGTACCACATACATGGAAACACACGCGGAACCAACGGAAACGCGCGAGGTCAAAGTTGTATTCCCCACGGGAGCAACTGCTGTTTTTTTTGTCTTGCGGACACTGTCATGACGCCTGAATGCCCTCGCAACGTGTACGGTCAGTAGAATCAACAATCGAGCCAGGTCGCGAGCAAGAGTATAGTTCGTGTGCCGTGGTACTCTCCATGTCCATACGTTCGATCAGATAGATGTGAGATATATGCCAGACACAACGTCCCGCTATGGAAATGTAGAGTGCCGCCGACGCGCGACGGGGCGATGCGCGTAGTTCTAGTGTACCTCAGCCTCTTCAATGGCAACATTCAGAGCATGGCCTGCCCCTGATGCATCAATCAACGGTTTACTTTATGTTAACATCGTTTGGACGGATTCTTGCTTCAAACGATGCCTTGTTCCTGAAACAGTAGACTGCTCAGAATGACCGATCATCCCTTACTTTCAGTCCTTTGCCCAGCTGCTATGAGGGAACACCTCCAATATACAGCGACTACTGGTGGGACTCACCGTGCCGTTGGGATCAAGGGCATCGTCGTTGACGACCGCAGGGGGTCGGCGGCGTCCGCGACTCTGAAGACGACGAGCAATATCACCGTCCAGAGCAGCCGTCGACGGCGACTCGGCCACCTCCACACCGCCAGTTACGCCGTGCTCCGTCGTTTCTTGTCCGATGGACTTGCCGCTTGCTCCGGGGAAAATACCCAAGGCGATTACGGCCATAGCACCGGCGGACCCTGCAAGCCCCTTCATGATACAAGTCAATGTCGTCCTATGTGGGTACGAGTGTCCGGTGGGGTCTCCTGGCAGAAACAAGAGATAGGCGGTGCGGAATATTGGTGTAAACCAAGCCGAGGTATATGCACCTGGTATAATATATCTCGTGTTGTGAAGTAGACGTCGGTTGGCTCAATCAAAAACATCTGGGCGTTTGCTATACGCAGATATAGTGCATGTATGTGCGTCTGGAAGTAGAACCGTGATACAGAAGCTCAAGCGTTTGACTATTGACCATGATTTGCGACGGCCGCAGCAAGTTTCAGGTAGACGTATCTCCATACCATCTTTAACCGGTAAGTTCCAACTCACAATGCTCCGCCGCGAGCTTTCTCCATCAAAATAGGTCGACTTGAATCCCATGGCGCGCTTCTCCTTCTCACATCGATCGGTGTATTTGAGGTACCAAACTACAGCAACAGTACATCGTTTGCCGTGTTTGTTTTCACAACGGCTACTATGCACTTGCTCATAGTATTTGATCCTGGTGCTGACTCACTTTGTTCGATAGTAGAACAGGCGGTAGGCGCGTGTACTCGTACCAGATATATCGGTGTCCTCCTCTCTCGTGGCAGTAGTAGCTGTGCTGTTTCTGTGCAAAACGTAGACGAGTGGGGGGCACTGTCGAATGACAACGGTGGGCTAGACACCACGCGAGTTTCTCGAGAGCATCCTCACGGAGGGCCATTTACCATACTCAGGTACGACTACCGAGCATATTCTTTGACGCTTACGCAGGTAAATAAAGCTCATGGTGGGCTCTGGGGGCCTTTGGGGGCTCGATCAATTCGTCATGCCGCATTAGAACCGAAAACGTTCGTGGAAATATTTTGCATGATTTTATAGACTACGTATATCCACACCCGTTGTAACTTAATCCACAGCGGTTGATCCCCAGGATTGCCATAGTGCCTGAAACGACGGTCGCCCGTTCACGTATGTTATTATGTCGCGTACTCTCAGCCCGGAGAGGACAAGCTCTGCTTTGACGCATCGAAGGACAGCCAGCTCAGTCCATTCGGCACAACAATTAGTCTGTGAACGGATACATTATCCATGCTATTTTAATTGCAATGCCACAAAGCATTACTGAGGGGTTTGAACTTGTTGATACTTGATGGGGTAGACATCACATAGATAGGGTTAGGTACAGCACTTACTTGAAGCAGGTCACGCCGGCAAATCCATACGATACTCCACATTTTCTTCAAATATTCGAGAGACAGGAGACTGTGCGCGTATGTATGGTATGGGTCAACAAAAAAGACACCCAAACATCATAATTTTATGGCGCTGATTATTTCCTTATCAGACATCGTGACTGTGGTGGTATCGTAATCAGGTATAAACACTTCTCATATTTCTGGCACAGGGACCATGTGTTAGCTGTACCTTTGCGGCGTATAGAAACATAGCGCAACTATTATTGTCGTTAAGTTGTGACTACAACATCGTGATAGGGTAATTCTTATCGGAGAGCCCTTTTTTTCCATACTTTTCATTTTCTTCGCGCACTCCCCCAGCCAGCTAGATTGTCACTGCTTTATTTTCCAAGTAGTAAGTACGTGATATCAAACTTTCCTGTTTTTGTTTAGCCAGAAGAATTCCACAGACTGTGACGAAATGGCTATGTATCTTGATAAATATTTCTGAATATATCCAGACTTACTTGGAAAGTTCTGGAAAAAAATGCTCTCTGAGAAGAATGTGGGCCTTAGAATGCTCATGTACGTGGCATATACCAGGCATGGCTCAAAACTCACCCGTCCACAGCTAGCTGCTAGCAGTAAGTAGTACTGTTAATATTGTTTGTACCAACGAACGGGTATGTTGAGTTTTGGGTCAACAACTCCTAGTAGCAGTGTTCACCATTGATTGTCGAAGTATAGCGAGATTTCTACCCTGCTGCTTCTCTCTGCTCGGCAATGTAGGCAATGTAGCGGTGGAGTGGACGGGGGGGTGTGAAGTTTTTCATTTTCGTCACGTCTTCTCTGTGGTTTTTGCACTTTTCTCTTTGAAATGAGGTATTATACAATACTACTCCTGTACCTTGTATAGTTCTACACCGCTGTATGTAGGCGCCTTCCGCTATCGTGCGACTTGGAACTCGTCAAGGGGAGGGGAGAGGAGGGAGGGGAGGGAAGAGGGGGTTGAAAAATCTCCTCCAGAGTAGGAATGATTTAATTTTATGCTGCACTCAGGTGCCTTCTATTCATCATATTATGGGAGTCGATATTTAAGAACGAACACGATGATGTTAGTGCCTGGAAACGTGATTTATCCACTCGCTGCGGCAATACACTCAAAGCAGAACAAAACGCTGGGGCACCGGCTGTGTGATCCCGGATCTATTTTACGAGTGTTGGAAGGAGAGAGCTAAGAAGGGCAAATGTTTTACTCGTAAATAAATGGGATATTATTATAAAACAAGTCTGGAAAGCACGACAACGTACATCCACCAGTCAGTGTGCAGCATCGTTTCTTCTGCTGCCGCTATATTGTACTTGGTGCATACGAGTTATCACACTAACCTACCAGGTCCCAAGTATGAAACAACATACTAAAGGAAGAAAGCATGTCCGCTACAGTAATAGTACCAGCATGTATGTATGTGTGTACACTCAAAATTGCGCAAGATTGGTATTAAGAGTACCTGGTATCGTCCTGTCATGCTATATATACTGAGTGTGACTCTGGTATGACACTTCGTTTTTTTCCACTGGAGCATGGGTGGGTAAGTGTGTGCCGTTGAATTTTCAACACCAAGCTCCTTCGCTTGTCATTGTATTTGCCCCTGAACACCCACAACAACAATACCTTGTAGGGACGACAGCTGCAAAGTCAAATCGCTCAACTCCTCAACGCCCTCGCCCTTTTCTGGATTATGTTTGCCGGCCGGCTCCCATGGGCAGCCGGTGTGTATGCGTATCTATATATACCGTTGCTGAACAGCCGTACAGCAGGACAGTATGAACCCGCCGACAAGAAGCAGCTAGTATGGCCAGATGTTGTATGTAATCGTATTGTGACACAATCCTTCCCCAACCGTCAGCCTAAGCTAGTTTGTAAGTTTTGATGTCGCGCTCGCAGCTGAGCACGAACGACTTGTTCTGTGTGGTGGACACACCTGAGTTCAGGTATACCGGTCGCCCCGGTGGTTCAAGTGGTTAACCTCGAATTCTACTTGTTTGAGTCCTTCCTGGGTTCGAGCCCCAGGTGGGCCGGACTTTGACTTTATTTGCAAAAATAAAAAAAAGGATTCAATTGTTGAGAGCGCCTTGATTCGTGGGTAGGCACAATTCGATGCGAGTCGACGAGGGAAGAAAAGGCTGAAATCTTCTCGCGATAAAAATGAAGGCACGTACCGTAGCGGGAAGGGGGGAGAAGAGCCTGCTATGTGGCCCCGGATCTGAGTTACGAGTTGGAAGGAGAGAGAGAAGAAGATGTGCGAAGATAATGAATGGGATGAGAAAAAAAAAGAGAAAAAAGTATGAGTATATATAAGAATTTTATCATTTTCGCATACTACATACCAGGTACGTATGTATGTACATACTTGTGTAAACAAACGTAGGTGCACGTATAGAACGTAATCACACCTATTAATAGACAACGAAACTACTCTATTCAGAGTGATATATCACCACAAACAAGACAAAGTACAATACACCCACGCAAGAGAAATATATAAATACCAGTCAATATTTTTGTGCATGATAAGTCCAAGAATTTATTGCCTGCGACACCAAGCCGACGGTATGAGTGCCTATGATACCTACCTACCTGGGCTCCAGAGGCCAACAAAATCGAGTTCATATTTATTTCTGAACTTTGTCTTTGTATTCGTCCTCTATTCTCAGAGAAATTAAATTAATAATGTGGACTTATACGAAAATATACCAGAACTTTCTTTGGTTCCGACGTGACGGCGTCGTCACTATATATATGGGCAGTGAAGACATGCATACTCCTCCACCAGGTCGGTGTGTGTGTGTTCTTCACGCACAAGAGCACACACACACACCTGGTGGAGGAGTATGCAGGTGTAAATAAATGGCCCACCGCAGGTTCAAGGTACCAAACGGGGAAAGCGGAGTTTGTTTGTTTGAGGTCCCAGAAGAGCATTGGGGATAGGGGATCTGTAGGTTGGTGGGCTGTTCAGGCATGTTAGGTTCCTGCTGGGATCAAGGTACGGGCGAAGACCCAACCCAAAACCCCTGTATGACTCTAACCCTAACCCTACCTCCTAGATTGCTAAACCTACTCGTTTGTTTCCTCGCGTTTCTTGTTCTTAATAAAAGTATGCCCAGAATGCTTCGAAACTACAAAGTGGGAGATTCCCCTGCTTATCCGTGGTTCCTCGATCACACCTCTCAACCAGTTAAAGAAGTGAACTATAAAAAAAAAAGAAATGCCAACCTGCGCGAGAGATAAAGAAAAATATCATCATATGCTTTTATTCTACCACGCACGCATATATATTGTGCTTTAAACCGTTATATATGTGTTTATGGTCTACTCGATTACGTACCGTACTAAGTTTGTGCCCTCCCTAATGAATGCGGTCCGGCATTGACTCAAAAATGAGAAGTATCCGTTCAGCTAAATGTACAGAATACACCGAGGAGGTGGCATCCGGTTGACGTTAGAACCCGGAGCCTGTTGGCTCGGCTCTGGCCTGAGAGTACAGCCAATAATATGTTCATACGCGGGACTGCTGTCCTGCTGTGACAAACCAAAGGTCAGCCAATCCGGTCGAACGTGAATGGGATGTGCACGTGGTCTCATGGCCTACACCAACATTCATATATGATTTAATGAGAAACTACTGCATGATGCATACTATATATATACTACGACTGCTGTACGAATTTTTTATTTGCTCTTCTTGTTTGTTTATTCTTGTTTCTTCCCATCTCATTCAGTATCTCCGCCCTTCTTTTTTCACCCCTTTTAGCTCCAACTCTAATCCGGGGTCAACATAGTAGTAGTCTCTTCTCTCCTCTCCCCACCACTGCTGTTCGTGCCCTGCTTTTTTTCCTCGAAACTGCTTCAACCCATTCTTCCCCGCTGTCGACTATTACGGGGGACCATAGTTAATAGGACCTATTGTAAACTTTAAAACTTACCAGGGTATATATTAAAGCAGTTGAACTAGGAATGTTTGGTTCTATTAACTATGGTCCCCCGTAAGAGCATCAAATGTTGCCATTAAAACCCCACGGTACGGAGGCGCTCTCAGCAATTGAACGGTGTTCCTCCGTACTTACTTTGGTAAATATGGTCTAAACATCAACACGGCGTTGGGATCCGAATCCGGGTACAAATGCAATTCAGAGTTTAGTAGCTTTCGAGGCTAAGCATTTGTAAGATACAATCGGGGAGACGCTTGAAAAGCGCGTCATGGCAGCACACTAAAACGTAGGTCCCCAGTCATCTGGTGGATATGCTAGTGAGTGTCGAAATATAGAAGTCGTGGAGGAAGAGAGGACGAGACACATTATGTCAGCAACACCAAAACCTAACGTCTACTCGCTGTAAAAACAGCAGTGAGTGCGAAAGTACTTGTATGCCAACCATAGCGGGGCTATACTTGTTGTGGGGGTGTGCCCACGCTTCGTGGGACGGCGAAACCAAGGCGCGGCGACTACCAGAAAACTCGAAGCACCTCGTACCGAGTACTTTTTTATAGCGGCTTCCATGATACACGGACCGAAACACTATGATAATCACAAACCCCCCACCGTCTATCTATGCCAGCGTCAGACAAAGCAAAAGAGCCATCCTGCTGTCTGTGTATTATATGTACCTGGTATAATTCATAAACAGAAAAATAACAACACTCCTTGCTGCAGCAGAGAGAGGTATACGGCTGTTTGTGTAACATAAGCGACAGGGGGAGAACCAGGTTGTTGTGTGATCGGAGCATGTACAGGTTTGTTTCTTTCCTCAGTGACTGCCGAGAAGCCTTCATGAGTGTATCGTCACCTCTCCTTCCTTGTGGGAGACTGTAGAACTACTTTGCTGCGTACCTTGTTGTGTGGGTGTTTCGTACAAGGCGGTACATTGACCAGACCCTTCTTGTGCAAGTGACTACAATCATAATCTACACAACCATGAATTTGCTGTATGGATACACTCCGTCGTGTTTTATCCTCGAGGCGACAAGCGCACGGACCTCCCCCTCGGTAGAGGTTTTGCTTGGTGATCAGGCAACACAAACGATACCAGGTCGTTGCACAAGCGGACACATCCACCCTAAACGAATCGATCGGTGGTCGCGCGTCCGGAGGTTCCTCAGATACTCGTACTATGAATGTAAATACCCGGTACACGTACGTCGTGTTTTGCGTTTGTTCATTTATTTGTGAGGCAAATCAAGTCGTTTTCCTTCTTCTGTTCATGCACCTCCCCGGCGCTTGCTTGGCAAACACTACATACATACAGAGTCCGCACGAGCATATATATCCAAATTATCACCTGCACGCCAAGGGAATATATATACCAATAACGACGTGTGACGTACAAACCTCGAGGAAAGCTTCCTACTTCATCTCCTACGACATATTGGGTAGTCCATTTGATCGAAGCCGGCTACATTGGCCGTACGTGCAGCCTCGAATTCATGTGAGCCAAGTTACAATGGAAACAACCGTGAGGTTAAGTGCGTGTGTGGCACGTAGTGGCCAAGTGCAGCTTAAGTTTAACCCAGCGATAATGAACACAAAATAAAGAAGGACTTCGATGACCCACCATACTTCACAAGGGCTCGCTGAGATGAACGCCTTGAGCGACTGCCGTACATGCTTCGAGAGGGACAATGGGGAAGCCCTTTTGTACAGATGTCGTTCAGTGTCCGTGGCGGACGGAAAACCGATGGAGCAGTTCAACGGCCCGTTTGCCGACAACCGAACTATAGCTCAATGTCCTGTGTATACAGACAGCACGAGATTACCGAACCTCGAACAAATTCCACTTCGGACGAAATATGCACTCACTAGTGTACATAGACGTACATAGACAAGTATGTCTGTCTCCATATAATTCCCAACACGAGATGATAACTATGACGTTTTCTGTAATACCAAACAGCAACGTGGTGAGTCCCGTCACAGATGTTACATTTATTGCGTACAGAGAGAGACAAAATCAAACACCAGTGTACTCGGGCCATCCACCCTTCAAGTCCCGACGACAGCCATCATTTCCAACGCATATCAGGCCTCGAGGACGATATATGTCCATGGGGGGCGGACGAGTCAAGTCTACCCAAACCAACGCACCTAATGAGAACAACAATGATGGTTTAAAGAGGTAGTTCGATTTTCACCGTTTGTGCGCTTACGAACGTGCAGGTTACACCAAGCAAGGGTAGCGAGCAAACGAAAGGCAGCAGTCTTCTAGCATCGCGTTTTGATCAACCACGTTAACAAAAACAATAACAACGACTTCTACAAAAACCTTTACGTTACCTATGTTTCCGATTCTTCCTATAAATAGCGCTACTGTGTCATCTTAAGGGCCAGATTTAGCCTAACCAATGCATCTCGTAAGAACAACTACGATGGTTCATAGAGATGCTTCGATTCGAGCGGTTGTGAACTTCTGAACGCTGCGATCGCCCCAAGCATAAGTGGAACACAAAATATGCCGAAAGCAGCGGACTCTTAGCATCGGGCAGTCGTGGGCGAACTTTGCCTTCGCTTCAACCACTTCAACAACATAACAACAACGACTTGTACAAACATACATGTTACACATTCCCAACCCTCAACCTCATCTCCAACCTCGTGACATTCGTTTGGAGATAGTCACGCACGGACTTCCCTCCAAATACCAACTACAGCAGTTCGGTCGAAGCAGATCCTTCTAGGACGTCAACTAACTGCGTTAAGAGGTAAACGGTCGTGGATCTGCGTGCTGACTACCTATAATAGCGTTCGTTTTAGCGGGATTGGGGTATGCTAATACCGTTTACAACTGAGGTCACCGTTCCGACATCTTTGCCGAGACGTGAGGGTTGACGCCACCGAACACTACACAACGGACTGGGAAGGGCAAGGAATCGGGTGCCGTCGACAAAGTTCCCACCGAAACCCCGTGGATATTACGTCGATACAGTTCGTACATTGAGGCTACGGTAGAGGTTTGGAACCGCCCTCGTGAGGAGTACAACGGACGTTGACCCGCGTTGGACATGTTAGCACAGGTCAGCCCCCATGAACGCCTCTCCGCTGCACCTCCGGTTGTCGATAAAGAATGACCCGTCGGTTTCGAGCCTGATCGTTTGGCCCGACATGAGACGGAACTCGTAGGGCTCGTTCTCCGGGAAACCCACGGCCTCCTGCGAAAGTAAATACGAGAAACAAGAGAAGCACCGCAGGAATCAGAATCACACAGATATATGTACTTGTATACAGCTAAATGTCGGACGATTCTTCAAGGAACTGTACCTACGAGTAATCGTGGAGCAGCACACCTCGTGCAGTACTAATGTAGAGGATATACGGCATACCCGTTACTGTGTCACAGCCGACCATTGCCACGCTCGTTAGGATGCACGAACGTCCGTATCGACGACGTCCGTGCGTGTATTAACATGGTTTCGGACATTATCTGTAGTTTGGAGATGTGGAGGTGTGTACAAACCAGCATCCTCATGTGTCAAAGTCTGGCGAAGTTAGGGAAGACTATATACCATACCAGGTATACATATATATATATATATATATCCGGACGAATGATTAACCCACCCAACCTACGTGTGCCACATGACCGACAGCAACAGTGAGGCAGTGGAAACCTAGTAGGAGAAGCTGGGGGAACCACCAGCAGTGCACAACTTTACAGCAACGCAAGGATGCGTGTGTACCATAGCGGAGTCCAATATATCCTGTTAATCGTAGGTGGTAGGTTTGGGTGCGTTTGATCTCTCACCTGCTGCAGAATCCGCACACCGGCTATCTCGCCGAGAAGCAACCCTTCCTGGCCGTCCATCCTCCAGTGAATACCAATCATCTGCCTGCATACGTATCACCGCACACGGAACATAAAAAATGCAACACCCATTGCGATCAAGTCAAGTCGATTGATGGCGCACTATTCTGCGCAACAATAAAAACGGGTATTGACTAGCGAATCGAGACCCCACACGTACGATTGGTACGAGCATATATACCTATACTATCGGTGCTTCCCGATCCCCAAACACGAACTCGCCCACTCTCGATTTACCTGCCGAATGCGACGTTGACGGCCAATTTGTTGATCTCTCCCTCGTACGTCAGGCATTCGTCGCCGGTGTAGGGCAGAAGGGTCAACCCTTCATCGTCAGGGACCACGGGGTTGCTGAAGCACGAAGCGCCACGCTCCAGTCCGACAAGAGCCTGTGGTACACGGTGATGAGTTGCGACAGGGATAACAATGATAACTCCGTTACGAGGAAACATCGTACGTATGCATCATGGCGGTGAAGCGGAGGGCTGTACTGGTTTCGGCTTGACACTTGCACCCTGCTGGACCGCCTTTCGGCCTATCTGTGAAAACACTCGAGTGTGAGCGGCGCAGGCTTTCGCTGACTCTTGGGGCAAGGCAGCGCAGCCTGCGAACAAAGATGCTATTATAACCCCTAGACGACTGCCGTTCTGCGAAAGAGACTGCGGCGGACGTAAGAAACAATACTTCCTAGAGCGAAAAAACAAAACAGATACTATACACGAAGTTTTGGCCGCGAACGTGAATCCACCCACGCCTCAGGTCGGGCCAGGGATATCGGCTCGGCGCGGTGTTAACAACAATTATTGGAAATCAGTTGAAGCGAGCATACGGGATAGGACGTGTACACGATAAACGCATCACGTTGGTGTTAATGTCATACTTGACAAGTTGTACTGATCGTGGACACCTGTTGATCAGTCGGTACTGGTTCGTAATATTACGATGCAGCCGATCCCTATCCTAGGGTAGTTGGCGACGGCCTTACGGATATATCCGCCGCGGGAGACTCTGGAATGTTTCCGGCCCTAAGCTGTTGTATTCGGAAGAACAACGCATCGCCCAGAGTGTGGCACAAAACACCATACCATGCTTCTCAAGTCGTGATTGTTGCCCCTTGTTCCGTTTGCTGTACGGACAAAGGTCTTGAATGTTACGACTGTGTTCTTAGACCGAAGCGCTTGCGGTGAGCATGGTAGCGGCAATTCACCTTGAGCACCGTGGCGAAGGCCCCGTTCTGGACGGCGTGCCCAGAGGGGTAAGACGGATGAGTTGGCGATCCCTCGTTGACGGCCTGTGAAAACACAAAGCGGCCACAGCAAAGGTATGCAAGGTGGCGTACAGTAAGGAAAGGAAAACGTGTTATCCAATAGATAATCAGGGGTCTTCCCAATTGATTTTGGATCATTGTTCTTTCAGCGAAAAGAACGACAGTGTCTTGTCATCTTGTCGAAGGCCACAATTCAATAAAGCCATCATTTAGCAATGTCGTGTACGCAGGGTCCATTGATGTTGTGGAGAAGTTCCTTCCATGCTAGAGCCGAGACCGGTTGAACATCACGATCGGAAAGACAATATTCACTGGAATCAACTCGAGTTGGGTAATGAAACGTGCGTCAAGAGCATGCCACAGGACCAGGTTAAGATATATTGCTCCCGACGATTGTTTGAACGAAAGTATGGGGGGGGGGGGGGCTGGTCATAAGCTCAGCCGAAACTACGACCACCACGTGTCTTGGCCGTGACCACAATCTCCTCGGACCTGACGATTCAAAAGCGTAGCGCGAACCGCGCAACGCGGATACTCTTATGAGTACCCATGCGACATGTACGAGTAAAATTCAGAAAGTACCTGAGGGAGAAGGAAGGTTCGTGGGCGCCTGCGTCGCTGCCCGGTGATCTCCCTGTTGCGTCGTGCCACCCTCCTGAGCAGCCGCCTGTTGTTGAGAAGCGAGCTGGGGAATTCGACGTCGAGGTCCCCGTTCAGGACATTGTGGAGGGTTCCACCGACGGCCTGTCAAGTCCCAGAGAATTCAGGAAAAACGACGACAAAGAGATATGAGGGGCGAGAGACCTATGACCAGCCCGTAAGAACGGGTCTAGGTGTACTTCGTATATCGATACCCGGATATGCCATGAGTCAGGGGCAAATACCAACCTACAACATGGTTGTGGCGAAGACGCGACCTCTCGCATGCACTGAATACGGTGTGAGTAACGTTGTACTCCGAAACAGATCGGCGGATGTTCACCAAATCCCTCCATACAATCGACAGATCATAGCCACTGTTGCCTGCGTAGTGGAGCCTCACCTCCGGACGGGCGAACAAATGAACGTTCCACTTCTGGTACCATGAAGCCCTCTGGGCCAGCTCCCCGGTCCCGACAAGCCTCATGATGTGGGAGGTGCCGTAGTTGACGAAACCGACCTGGCGGCCGTTTTCTGTGTACGGACCGTTGAAGCCGGCACGGCTGATAGCTCCTTCCTCGATAAGTATAAGGGCGGCTCGGTACGCCTCCCTGCCAAACATGAACGTTCGTCGAATATGCATGTAAGAGGGCTTGTTTAACACGGATACGTGTTCGCAAAGGTCGATTTCTGGATTACAAGCCAGAGCAGGCGTGCTCTGGGGAACGTGTATTTGGTCCCAGCCGAGATGGTAATGGTAATGTCACGCAAGACGAGTGTTGGCGTTGTGCGGACACTTCAGCTGTGGAGAGATTCAACCGAGGGACGATATTAGTTCCACGGTCGCGTATCGTCACCAAATGGCATGGCTATGAGGCTTTAGGGTAGAGTAAAGACCTTAGGGCTTCGGCTACAGTAGTAGCAGCAGTATGTGCCAAGCGTATGACACTCACGTGTTGATGGTATCGGTGGCTGATGTCGTCGCGAGATCACGGGAGTTGCGGATGTACCGCTTCACAGGGTCTACCTCCTCCGGCGAGTCAGGCTTGCCGCCATTCTGTAGATATTGCAAACGGGTGAAGACCGTGTTTGGGGTTACGGCGAGTGAATACCTCGGAAACAGCTGCATTTTCATGGGCTAGCAGTAATCTTGTCATTCAAATAGGCGGTAAAACACGTGAGCCGCGCACAAGCTTCAAAAGGAAGAGTCGTGATCAAATGTGAAGCGATATATTTTGCACTACCTCGACCCGTTGTTCGGTTTGTGCAGGCGTGCCGTGTTGGTGCGTCAGCGGCCATAGAAACGCGCCTGAGCACTTAACCGATGATCCCGTGAACACAATTCGCTTATACTTCTGTATCGTTCCTTAGTGCTTACGACCCGAACAAGAAGACATGCTACGCCTGACACAACGGTATTTTGTCCGTGTACTATAGACCCTGCAAGCCCACGCAGGTTTGGATCACGTTCGAAAGATTCACGTTGTTGCCTCTGGCCGTCGTGTCTAAAACCATGTAGGACGCACACAGTCAACATTCGACTCTCGACGCGCACGCTCATTCGTTTACGGTGGCTATATACATACACACATACATACACACTAACTGCTTGGCGAACCTGAATGAAGAGCCATTCGTCATAGTCAGCCATGTAGTCTACGCCGGGCGCGAACGTCGTCTGCTGAGCCTTGACCGTGATGGAGTCGATAGTGAAGTCTTTCACGAGCAGCTGGATCACCACAAGACGGGGGGTAACGACCACAGCGTCGAAAGGCGGCGTGACTCAGCAGGGTACACTCTCCATGCGCCGAAGGACGCCCTGAAATGTACTGGAATATTCCGCCAATTCATCCCAGAACAACAGCAACGGTGCTAGGATATATGCTCAAACAGCAAACAAGATGAAACTAACTAACAATTACGGCACCTATGCCTATAGGCATCGTGTAATGTTTTCGCTCCAACCATCCAGCTCAAGCACTGTACGAAACACTTCGAACAGGACTATGAGACGGCACAGCATAAGCGCGGAATGTGAAACTACTGGAACAGGCGAGTTCGGCTGGCAATACATGAAAGCACAGCAGCAAGACACGCTTCCTCCAAACGCCGTAGCACACTGCACCTGGGAAACGAAGGGTCCTGTCTCGACACCGAGAGCCGAAGACCGGAACAGCTGCGTCTGTGGGTCGGCCCTGCCATCGGGACCGACCGCCACCATGTTCATATCAGCGAAACCCGGCATAGTGGCCAAATTGTCTGCCGGTCAATCAAAATGCAAATCGTCGAGGGAGCAGTGTGGGTATCATGAGAACATGTTCCTGGTTTCGATGGATGCTGCACCTACAAACATTGTCGATGATATGTGGCACCGTCACCGGCCCAAACCAAAGCAAGTGATCCTTGCACATCTTTGCATGGTAACCAAGAGCTTGCGCACAAGCGCAGTGCAGTACTGGTTGGGGCCTAAGCCTGCTACCTATGGGTTCAGCCTGAAAGGACCTTGCGTCGCTCAGGATAAACCTAAACGTGTATCATTTAGTGGAACTCACACTTTACGCACACTGGAGGCTATCTTGCGACAGACCAGTAGACAACAGGTACGTGCATGTTAACGCGCTACGTCTGTTGTCGAATATTGTAGCGTCAAGGAATTGACTCTCTCGAATTCAGTTTAGGTACAGAGTCTTCGAGGTAGGCGATGTCTCGACGTTTAAGGCCAGCTTCAACTCTCCGTTAGGCAAATATTCGTCTATTACCTGCTGCTTCCACCGTTAACGAGTCTTCTCCGTACTGGGAGAAAGGTACGTCCCTCGTCAGGGCCATCCAGTACAGCTCCGCCATTTGAGAAGCCTGAGGTGTCACGGTTACAACGCATGGGATCCGGCGCAGGGGCGTCACTGGTGTCGTCCAACCCAACGCATGCGGAACACGTTTGTGCCTGGCGATCAATGTGAAGTCGGCAACGGTCTATTCCCACCGCAATGCAACGACAGTATTTTGCGGGGGTACAGCACTGGCTCACTCTCGTGAAAGGTGAAACGACAAAGTGCCACTGCGATATTAGTGCTCCACCAGACTACAGTTGTGCCAACCCCCCCCCCAAGAGCTCAGCTTACCAGGTCCTCAGAGTTGAGCAGTGAAGCGCTGGGGATGGTTAAGGCAGGGCTGTCGTAGATGCCCACAGGTCACGAACGGCGGAAAACGTAGTGCCAAGTGTAAGGCCGAAACATTGGAAACGCGTAGCCGGCGGTAGGTTGCCGAGATGAACATCGTAGCCATCGTTATACACGGCCGCCGATGGCACGGGTGAAAGCCGTCCAGCACAAGTAAAATTCCCACGCCGCCGGGTGGGATTGATCCCGGCCAAAAGCAGCGAAGGTTTAAACGGAATGGCCGACGGACAAGACACGAGGAAGCATGAAGCGCACGAGGGTGGCCGTCAGCCTCCCGAGCGGTATGGTAACCGGGTGGTCTTCAGAAGATGTCGTCTTGGCACACGTTTACAGCACACAACGCATGAAACGAATATTCCTTAGTATTCTGCGTGGGCGACCTAGCCAAAGTGCGAACCCCCAACGAACTGCCATACTGTACGCCTTACCAACAATTGTAGCATATCCACTGATTGTTTGGACATATATTGTCCGAACATGGTATGCTTTTGTTTCAAATACTGTACTCGTGATGGTCCACGCTCGCAACCTGCGATAGCCATCGCCCCTCTTAGCACGTGCATTTGAATCTTGAACGAGTGTGGTACAGTGCATCATGTCGGAGAACGTAATGCTAAGTTAACCGCATCATGATACAAAGCTGGGCGACAAGCTTCCCGCTGTCTATTCAAGTTTTTGAAAGGTTATGGTGAACGTACTTTCATGCGTCCAAACAAAGACGTACCCGGCGGCTCCTGCCATGTCTACGGCGAGACCCCCGAGAGGGTTGACCAGGAAGCCGTCGTCGTCTCCGGCCGGCACCTCCTGGCACGTATCGAAATCTCCCTCGGCGATGCACTGGATAAGAGCGTCAAACGCCTCGCTGTCTACCTGAAATGTGGTAGGTAGCAACGAGCGCGGCATTCAAAGGGCGGCAAACAAATCACTGGGAAGAAGGAGGGGTAGCTGCTACCCGTATGTTGATGCACAAGGATAATAAATAGTGGAACGGAACATCAAACATTCGGTGAATTCGTCCTGCCACGCCGACAAGCAGAGACTTCCTTACCAGGGTTGATCGCACATGCCCATGCGATAGAGAAACACAACGATGCACATTTCAGGGGGCATCGCACACGGCAGGACTGTGTGACCTTCTGCTTTGTTGTAAGGGACACTTTAACTCATAACCGCTGATTCACTATAGAACTAGACGTATTGGTCGCCTCTTTGAAGAGGAGTCGACAACATACACACACGAAACGTTTACTTCAATTTGTGTAGCCACGTTGTCAATCTTGTTCTGCTCCCAACGAATCGGTTTTGCTCGATATGATCGTACGGGAAAGGTCGCGCGCAGCCATAATCAGTGAAGATCGATCGTTGAGCGAGGTGTAGGCTAACCACCTTAATTAAGCGGCTTCTATCGTTTGCATGAGCATATGCCTCTTCGGTGGACCCCTACGGTATGGTGTGTATCAACAAAATCGTAGTTTTTTTCTTGAATTTTGTTTGCCTCATCCTAACAATATGATCGATAAACAGGTAGGCGCAGCGCAATAAACAATGTTTGTAGACTACGCTAGGGTTCGACATCATATGAGCTAAGAAAACACAAAAAGAATCGTAAACGATATTCGTGCGTTCCTTACCATAGTGGCGAGGCCCGTCAACCCGTTTCGGAAGAAGATACATTGCAATATGGCGCTGTTCCTTCCACTATTCAGCTGGAGAGGGCACCTTTCCTAGGCAGACTATTAGCAGCCTTCGCGGTAAACGTATTATGGAGAGCTCCTAGAGGAAATAATGGCATGCTTTCCTCAACCCACTCAATAAAAAACAGTTACGCTCTCAAGCCCAGCGCGGCGAATGCTTTTTTATCGAAACTCGGTTATACCTGTCCCAAGCTGTCGTGCGGCAGCGACTTGTGGAACGACGCGGCGGAGGAGCGGTCTCCATTGTTTTCGTGAAGCGTTCCTTGCGATGCTGCGAACTCGGTCTCCGCCCATGCAATCCGTTGGGTCAGAGCGTTGGTAGCCCGTTCTGCCGGCTATGTACCACATACGTGGAAACACACACGAAACCAACGGAAACGCACGAGGTCAAGGTTGGATTCCCCACGGGAGCAACTGCTGTTTTTTTTGTTTTGCGGACACTGTCTAACGCCTGAATGCCCTCGCAACGTGTACGGTCAGTAGAATCAGGAATCGAGCCGGGTCCCGAGCAAGAGTATAGTTCGTGTGCCGTGGTACTCGGCATGACATTGTCCATACGTTCGATCAGATGTGAGATATATGGCGGACAAGACGTCCCGTTATGGAAATGTAGAGTGCCGCCGACGCGCGACGGGGCGATGCGCGTAGTTCTAGTGTACCTCAGCCTCTTCAATGGCAACATTCAGAGGATTACCTGCCCCTGATGCATCAATCAACGGTTTACTTTATGTTAACAATGTTTGTACGGATTCTTCCTTCAAACGATGCCTTGTTCCTGCAATAATTGACTGCTCAGAATGACCGATCATCCCATACTTTCAGTCTTTTGCCCAGCTGCTATGAGGGAACGCCTTCAACATACAGCGACTACTGGGTGGGACTTACCGTGCCGTTGGGATCGAGGGCATCGTCGTTGACGACCGCAGGGGGTCGACGGCGTCCGCGACTCTGAAGACGACGAGCAATATCACCGTCCAGAGCAGCCGTCGACGGCGACTCGGCGACCTCCACACCGCCAGTTACGCCGTGCTCCGTCGTTTCTTGTCCGATGGACTTGCCGCTTGCTCCGGGGAAAATACCCAAGGCGATTACGGCCATAGCACCGGCGGACCCTGCAAGCCCCTTCATGCTGCAAGTCGATGTCGTCCTCGGTGGGTACGAGTTTCCGGTGGGATCTCCTGGCAGAAACAAGTGATAGGCGGTGCGGTATAATGATGGAAAACAAGACAAGGTATATGCACCTGGTATAATATATATCGTGTTGTGAAGTAGACGTCGGTTGGCTCAATCAAAAACATCTGGGCGTTTGCTATACGCAGATATAGTGCATGTATGTGCGTCTGGAAGTAGAACCATGATACAGAAGCTCAAGCGTTTGACTATTTACCACACTTTGCGACGGCCGCAGCAAGTTTCAGGTAGACGTATCTCCATACCATCTTTAACCGGTAAGTTCCAACTCACAATGCTCCGCCGCGATCTTTCTGCATTAAAATAGGTCGACTTGAACCCCATGGCGTGCTTCTCCTTCTCACATCGATCGGTGTATTTGAGGTACCAAACTACAGCAACAGTACATCGTTTGCCGAGTTTTTTTTCACAACGGCTACTACTATGCACTTGCTCATAGTATTCGATCCTGGTGCTGACTCACTTTGTTCGTAAGTAGGACAGGCGGTAGGCGCGTGTACTCGTACCAGATATATCGGTGTCCTCCTCTCGCGTGGCAGTAGTAGCTGTGCTGTTTCTGTGCAAAACGCAGACGAGTGGGGGGCACTGTCGAATGACAAAGGTGGGCTAGACACCACGCGAGTTTCTCGAGAGCATCCTCACGGAAGGCCATTTACCATACTCAGGTACGACTACCGAGCATATTCTTTGACGCTTACGCAGGTAAATAAAGCTCATCGTGGGCTCTGGGGGCCTTTGGGGGCTCGATCAATTCGTGACGCCGCATTAGAACCGAAAACATTCGTGGAAATATTTTGCATGATTTTATAGACTACGTATATCCACACCCGTTGTAACTTAATCCACAGCGGTTGATCCCCAGGATTGCCATAGTGCCTGACACGACGGTCGCCCGTTCACGTATGTTATTATGTCGCGTACTCTCAGCCCGGAGAGGACAAGCTCTGCTTTGACGCATCGAAGGACAGCCAGCTCAGTCCATTCGGCACAACAATTAGTCTGTGAACGGATACATTGTCCATGCTATTTTAATTGCAATGCCACAAAGCATTACTGAGGGGTTTGAACTTGTTGATACTTGATGGGGTAGACATCACATAGATAGGGTTAGGTACAGCACTTACTTGAAGCAGGTCACGCCGGCAAATCCATACGATACTCCACATTTTCTTCAAATATTCGAGAGACAGGAGACTGTGCGCGTATGTATGGTATGGGTCAACAAAAAAGACACCCAAACAACATAATTTTATGGCGCTGATTATTTCCTTATCAGACATCGTGACTGTGGTGGTATCTTAATCAGGTATAAACACTTCTCATATTTCTGGCACAGGGACCATGTGTTAGCTGTACCTTTGCGGCGTATAAAAACATAGCGCAACTATTATTATTGTCGTTAAGTTGTGACTACAACATCGTGATAGGGTAATTCTTATCGGAGAGCCCTTTTTTTCCATACTTTTCATTTTCTTCGCGCACTCCCCCAGCCAGCTAGATTGTCACTGCTTTATTTTCCAAGTAGTAAGTACGTGATATCAAACTTTCCTGTTTTTGTTTAGCCAGAAGAATTCCACAGACTGTGACGAAATGGCTACGTATCTTGATAAATATTTCTGAATATATCCAGACTCACTTGGAAAGTTCTGGAAAAAAATGCTCTCTGAGAAGAATGTGGGCCTTAGAATGCTCATGTACGTGGCATATACCAGGCATGGCTCAAAACTCACCCGTCCACAGCTAGCTGCTAGCAGTAAGTAGTACTGTTAATGTTGTTTGTACCAACGAACGGGTATATTTAGTTTTGGGTCAACAATTCCTAGTAGTGTTCACCATTGATTGTCGAAGTATAGCGAGATTTCTACCCTGCTGCTTCTCTCTGCTCGGCAATGTAGGCAATGTAGCGGTGGAGTGGACGGGGGGGTGTGAAGTTGTTCATTTTTGTCACGTCTTCTCTGTGGTTTTTGCACTTTTTCTCTATGAAATGAGGTATTATTATACAATACTACTCCTGTACCTTGTTTGTATAGTTCTACACCGCTGTTTGTAGGCGCCTTCCGCTATCGTGCGACTTGGAACTCGTCAAGGGGAGGGGAGAGGAGGGAGGGGAGGGAAGCGGGGGTTGAAAAATCTCCTCCAGAGTAGGAATGATTTTTTTTATCCTGAACTCAGGTGCCTTCTATTCATCATATATGGGAGTCGATATTTAAGAACGAACACGATGATGTTAGTGCCTGGAAACGTGATTTATCCACTCGCTGCGGCAATACACTCAAAGCAGAACAAAACGCTGGGGCACCGGCTGTGTGATCCTGGATCTATTTTACGAGTGTTGGAAGGAGAGAGCTAAGAAGGGCAAATAAATGTTTTACTCGTAAATGGGATAGTATTATAAAACAAGTCTGGAAAGTACGACAACGTACTTCCACCAGTGCAGCATCGTTTCTGCTGCTGCCGCTATATTGTACTTACTTGGTGCATACGAGTTATCATACCTACCTACCAGGTCCCAGGTATGAAACAACATACTAAAGGAAGAAAGCATGTCCGCTACAGTAATAGTACCAGCATGTATGTATGTGTGTACACTCAAAATTGCGCAAGATTGGTATTAAGAGTACCTGGTATCGTCCTGTCATGCTATATATACTGAGTGTGACTCTGGTATGACACTTCGTTTTTTTCCACTGGAGCATGGGTGGGTAAGTGTGTGCCGTTGAATTTTCAACACCAAGCTCGTTCGCTTGTCATTGTATTTGCCCCTGAACACCCACAACAACAATACCTTGTAGGGACGACAGCTGCAAAGTCAAACCGCTCAACTCCTCAACGCCCTCGCCCTTTTCTGGATCATGTTTGCCGGCCGGCTCCCATGGGCAGCCGGTGTGTATGCGTATGTATATATACCGTTGCTGAACAGCCGTACAGCAGGACAGTATGGGCCCGCCGACAAGAAGCAGCTAATATGGCCAGATGTTGTATGTAATCGTATTGTGACACAATCCTTCCCCAACCGTCAGCCTAAACTAGTTTGTAAGTTTTGATGTCGCGCTCGCAGCTGAGGACGAACGACTTGTTCTGTGTGGTGGACACACCTGAGTTCAGGTATACCGGTCGCCCCGGTGGTTCAAGTGGTTAACCTCGAATTCTACTTGTTTGAGTCCTGGGTTCGAGCCCCAGGTGGGTCGGACTTTGACTTTATTTGCAAAAATAAAAAAAAGGATTCAATTGTTGAGAGCGCCTTGCAGCGTGGGTAGGCACAATTCGATGCGAGTCGACGAGGGAAGAAAAGGCTGAAATCTTCTCGCGATTAAAATGAAGGCACGTACCGTAGCGGGAAGGGGGGAGAAGAGCCTGCTATGTGGCCCCGGATCTGAGTTACGAGTTGGAAGGAGAGAGAGAAGAAGATGTGCGAAGATAATGAATGGGATGAGAAAAAAAAAGAGAAAAAAGTATGAGTATATATAAGAATTTTATCATTTTCGCATACTACCAGGTACGTATGTACTTGTGTAAACAAACGTAGGTGCACGTATAGAACGTAATCACACCAATCATAGACAACGAAACTACTCTATTCAGAGTGATATATAACCACAAGACTAAGTACAATACACCCACGCAAGAGAAATATATAAATACCAGTCAATATTTTTGTGCATGATAAGTCCAAGAATTTATTGCCTGCGACACCAAGCCGACGATATGAGTGCCTATGATACCTACCTGGGCTCCAGATGCCAACAAAATCGAGTTCATATTTATTTCTGAACTTTGTCTTTGTATTCGTCCTCTATTCTCAGAGAAAACAAATTAATAATGTGGACTTGTACGAAAATATACCAGAACTTTCTTTGGTTCCGACGTGACGGCGTCGTCACTATATATATGGGCAGTGAAGACATGCATACTCCTCCACCAGGTCGGTGTGTGTGTGTTCTTCACGCACAAGAGCACACACACACCTCGTGGAGGAGTATGCAGGTGTAAATAAATGGCCCACCGCAGGTTCAAGGTACCAAACGGGGAAAGCGGAGTTTGTTTGTTTGAGGTCCCATAAGAGCATTGGAGATAGGGGATCTGTGGGTTGGTGGGCTGTTCAGGCATGTTAGGTTCCTGCTGGGATCAAGGTACGGGCGAAGACCCAACCCAAAACCCCTGTATGACTCTAACCCTAACCCTACCTCCTAGATTGCTAAACCTACTCGTTTGTTTCCTCGCGTTTCTTGTTCTTAATAAAAATATGCCCAGAATGCTTCGAAACTACAAAGTGGGAGATTCCCCTGCTTATCCGTGGTTCCTCGATCACACCTCTCAACCAGTTAAAAAAGTGAACTATAAAAAAAGAAAGAAATGCCAACCTGCGCGAGAGATAAAGAAAAATATCATCATATATATGCTTTTATTCTACCACGCAGGCATATATATATTTATTGTGCTTTAAACCGTTTTATATGTGTTTATGGTCTACTCGATTACGTACCGCACTAAGTTTGTGCCCTCCCTAATGAATGCGGTCCGGTATTGACTCAAAAATGAGAAGTATCCGTTCAGCTAAATGTACAGAATACATCGAGAAGGTGGCATCCGGTTGACGTTAGAACCCGGAGCCTGTTGGCTCGGCGCTGGCCTGAGAGTACAGCCAATAATGTGTTCATACGCGGGACTGCTGTCCTGCTGTGACAAACCAAAGGTCAGCCAATCCGGTCGAACGTGAATGGGATGTGCACGTGGTATCATGGCCTACACCAACATTTATATATGATTTAACTAGAAACTACTGCATGATGCATACTATATATATACTACGACTGCTGTACGAAGTTTTTTATTTGCTCTTCTTGTTTGTTTATTCTTGTTTCTTTCCATCTCATTCAGTATCTCCGCCCTTCTTTTTTCTCCCCTTTTCGCTCCAACTCTAATCCGGGGTCAACATATTACGGGGGACCATAGATAATAGGACTAAATATTGTTAGCAAAAATGGCTAAATATAAATGTTTTTATGTATACCATAGGTCCTATTAACTATGGTCCCCCGTAATAGTAGTAGTCTCTTCTCTCCTCTCCCCACCACTGCTGTTCGTGCCCTGCTTTTTTCCCTCGAAACTGCTTCAACCCATTCTTCCCCTTGTCGACTATTACGGGGGACCATAGTTAATAGGACCTAGTGTAAACTTTGAAACCTATATATTAAAGCAGTTTTACTAGGAATGTTTGGTTCTATTAACTATGGTCCCCCGTAAGAGCATCAAATGTTGCCATTAAAACCCCACGGTACGGAGGCGCTCTCAGCAATTGAACGGTGTTCCTCCGTACTTACTTTGGTAAATATGGTCTAAACATCAACACGGCGTTGGGATCCGAATCCGGGTACCAATGCTATTCAGGGTAGCTTTCGAGGCTAAGCATTTATTTGTAAGATACTATCGGGGAGACGCTTGAAAAGCGCGTCATGGCAGCACACTAAAACGTAGGTCCCCAGTCGTCTGGTGGATATGCTAGTGAGTGTCGAAATATAGAAGTCGTGGAAGAAGAGAGGACGAGACACATTATGTCAGCAACACCAAAACGTAACGTCTACTCGCTGTAAAAACAGCAGTGAGTGGGAAAGTACTTGTATGCCAACCATAGCGGGGCTATACTTGTTGTGGGGGTGTGCCCACGCTTCGTGGGACGGCGAAACCAAGGCGCGGCGACTACCAGAAAACTCGAAGCACCTCGTACAGAGTACTTTTTTGTAGCGGCTTCCATGATACACGGACCGAAACACTATGATAATCACAAACCCCCCACCGTCTATCTATGCCAGCGTCAGACAAAGCAAAAGAGCCATCCTGCTGTGTATTATATGTACCTGGTATAATTCATAAACAGAAAAATAACAACACTCCTTGCTGCAGCAGAGAGAGGTATACGGTTGTTTGTGTGACATAAGCGACAGGGGGAGAACCAGGTTGTTGTGTGATCGGAGCATGTACAGGTTTGTTTCTTTCCTCGGTGACTGCCGAGAAGCCTTCATAAGTGTATCGTCACCTCTCCTTCCTTGTGGGAGACTGTAGAACTACTTTGCTGCGTACCTTGTTGTGTGGGTGTTTCGTACAAGGCGGTACATTGACCAGACCCTTGTGCAAGTGACTACAATCTACACAACCATGAATTTGCTGTATGGATACACTCCGTCGTGTATTACCCTCGAGGCGACAAGCGCACGGACCTCCCCCTCGGTAGAGGTTTTGCTTGGTGATCAGGCAACACAAACGATACCAGGTCGTTGCACAAGCGGACACATCCACCCTAAACGAATCGATCGGTGGTCGCGCGTCCGGAGGTTCCTCAGATACTCGTACTATGAATGTAAATACCCGGCACACGTACGTCGTGTTTTGCGTTTGTTCATTTATTTGTGAGGCAAATCAAGTGGTTTTCCTTCTTCTGTTCATGCACCTCCCCGGCGCTTGCTTGGCAAACACTACATACAGAGTCCGCACGAGCATATCCAAATTGGCACCTGCACGCCAAGGGAATATATATACCAATAACAACGTGTGACGTACAAACCTCGAAGAAAGCTTCCTACTTCATCTCCTACAACATATTGGGTAGCCCATTTGATCGAAGCCGGCTACATTGGCCGTACGTGCAGCCTCGAATTCATGTGAGCCAAGTTACAATGGAAACAACCGTGAGGTTAAGTGCGTGTGTGGCACGTAGTGGCCAAGTAAGTGCAGCTTAAGTTTAACCCAGCGATAATGAACACAAAATAAAAAAGGACTTCGATGACCCACCATACTTCACAAGGGCTCGCTGAGATGAACGCCTTGAGCGACTGCCGTACATGCTTCGAGAGGGGCAATGGAGAAGCCCTTTTGTACAGATAGATGTCGTTCAGTGTCCGTGGCGGACGGAAAACCGATGGAGCAGTTCAACGGCCCGTTTGCCGACAACCGAACTATAGCTCAATGTCCTGTGTATACAGACAGCACGAGATTACCGAACCTCGAACAAATTCCACTTCGGACGAAATATGCACTCACTAGTGTACATAGACGTACATAGACAAGTATGTCTGTCTCCATATATATATCCTAACACTAGATAACTTCGACGTTGACGGTAATAATACCAGGCAGCAACGTGGTGAGCCCCGTCACAGATGTTACATTTATTGCGTACATAGACGAAATCAAACACCAGTCAGTGTACTCGGGCCATCCATCCTTCACGTACGTCCCGACGACAGCCATCATTTCCAACGCATATCAGGCCTCGAGGACGATATATGTCCAGGGGGGGCGGTCGAGTCAAGTCTACCCAAACCAACGCACCTAATGAGAACAGCAATGATGGTTCAAAGAGGTAGTTCGATTTTCACCGTTTGTGCGCTTACGAACGTGCAGGTTTCACCAAGCAAGGGTAGCGAGCAAACGAAACGCAGCAGCCTTTTAGCATCGCGTTTTGATCAACCACGTTAACAAAAACAATAACAGCGACTTCTACAAAAACCTTTACGTTACCTATGTTTCCGATTCTTCCTAACAATAGCGCTACTGTGTCATCTTAAGGGCCAGATTTAGCCTAACCAATGCATCTCGTAAGAACAACTATGATGGTTCATAGAGATGCTTCGATTCGAGCGGTTGTGAACTTCTGGACGCTGCGATCGCCCGAAGCACAAGTAAGTGGAACACAAAATATGCCGAAAGCAGCGGACTCTTAGCATCGGGCAGTCGTGGGCGAACTTTGCGTCCGCTTCAACCACTTCAACAACATAACAACAACGACTTGTACAAACATACATGTTACACATTCCCAACCCTCAACCTCATCTGCAAACTCGTGACATTCGTTTGGAGATAGTCACGCACGGATTTCCCTCCAAATACCAACTACAGCAGTTCGGTCGAAGCAGATCCTTCTAGGACGTCAACTAACTGCGTTAAGAGGTAAACGGTCGTGAATCTGCGTGCTGACTACCTATAGCAGCGGGATTGGGGTATGCTAATACCGTTTACAACTGAGGTCACCGTTCCGACATCGTTGCCGAGACGTGAGGGTTGACGCCACCGAACACTACACAACGGACTGGGAAGGGCAAGGAATCGGGTGCCGTCGACAAAGTTCCCACCGAAACCCCGTGGATATTACGTCGATACAGTTCGTACATTGAGGCTACGGTAGAGGTTTGGAACCGCCCTCGTGAGGAGTACAACGGGCGTTGACCCGCGTTGGACATGTTAGCACAGGTCAGCCCCCATGAACGCCTCTCCGCTGCACCTCCGGTTGTCGATAAAGAATGACCCGTCGGTTTCGAGCCTGATCGTTTGGCCCGACATGAGACGGAACTCGTAGGGCTCGTTCTCCGGGAAACCCACGGCCTCCTGCGAAAGTAAATACGAGAAACAACAAGAGAAGCACCGCAGGAATCAGAATCACACATATATATATGTACTTGTATACAGCTAAATGTCGGACGATTCTTCAAGGAACTGTACCTACGACTAATCGTGGAGCAGCACACCTCGTGCAGTACTAATGTAGAGGATATACGGCATACCCGTTACTGTGTCACAGCCGACCATTGCCACGCTCGTTAGGATGCACGAACGTCCGTATCGACGACGCCCGTGCGTGTATTAACATGGTTTCGGACATTATCTGTAGTTTGGAGATGTGGAGGTGTGTACAAACCAGCATCCTCATGTATGTGTCAAAGTCTGGCGAAGTTAGGGAAGACTATATACCATATCAGGTATACATATATATATATATTATATATATATATATTTATATATATATATATATATATATATATATATATATATCCGGGATAATGATGAACCCACCCAACCTACGTGTGCCACATGACCGACAACAACAGTGAGGTAGTGGAAAACTAGTAGGAGAAGCTGGGGGAACCACCAGCAGTGCACAACTTTACAGCAACGCAAGGATGCGTGTGTACCATAGCGGAGTCCAATATATCCTGTTAATCGTAGGTGGTAGGTTTGGGTGCGTTTGATCTCTCACCTGCTGCAGAATCCGCACACCGGCTATCTCGCCGAGAAGCAACCCTTCCTGGCCGTCCATCCTCCAGTGAATACCAATCATCTGCCTGCATACGTATCACCGCACACGGAACATAACAAAATGCAACACCCGTTGCGATCAAGTCAAGTCGATTGATGGCGCACTATTGTACGCACCAATGTAAACGGGTATTGACTAGCGAATCGAGACCCCACACGTACGATTGGTACGAGCATACATACCTATACTATCGGTGTTTCCCGATTCCCAAACACGAACTCGCCCACTCTCGATTTACCTGCCGAATGCAACGTTGACGGCCAATTTGTTGATCTCTCCCTCGTACGTCAGGCATTCGTCGCCGGTGTAGGGCAAAAGGGTCAACCCTTCATCGTCAGGGACCACGGGGTTGCTGAAGCACGAAGCGCCACGCTCCAGTCCGACAAGAGCCTGTGGTACACGGTGATGAGTTGCGACAGGGATAACAATGATAACTCCGTTACGAGGAAACATCGTACGAATGCATCATGGCGGTGATGCGAATGGCTGTACTGGTTTCGGCTTGACACCTGAACCCTGCTGGACCGCCTTTCGGCCTATCTGTGAAAACACTCGGGTGTGAGCGGCGCAGGCTGTCGCTGACTCTTGGGGCAAGGCAGAACAGCCTGCAAACAAAGATGCTATGAAAACCCCTAGACGACTGCCGTTCTCCGAAAGAGACTGCGGCGCACGTAAGAAACAATACTTCCTAGAGCGAAAGTTTTGGCCGCGAACGTGAATCTACCCACGCCTCAGGTCGAGCCAGGGATATCGGCTCGGTGCTTTGTTAGCAACAACCATTGGAAATCAGTTAAAGCGAGCATACGCGATAGGACGTGTACACGATAAACGCATCACGTTGGTGTTAACGTCATAGTTGACAACTTGTACCGATCGTGGACACCTGTTGATCAGTCGGTACTGGTTCGTATATATACCCATGCAGCCGATCCCTATCATTAGGTACTTGGCGACGGTCTTACTGATATATCGGCGGCGGAAGACTCTGGAATGTTTCCGGCCCTAATCTGTTGTATTCGGAAGAACAACGCATCGCCCAGGGTGTGGCACAAAAGACCATACCATGCTTCTCAAGTCGTGATTGTTGCCCCTTGTTCCGTTTGCTGTACGGACAAAGGTCTTGAATGTTACGACTGTGTTCTTAGACCGAAGCGCTTGCGGTGAGCATGGTAGCGGCAATTCACCTTGAGCACCGTGGCGAAGGCCCCGTTCTGGACGGCGTGCCCAGAGGGGTAAGACGGATGAGTTGGCGATCCCTCGTTGACGGCCTGTGAAAACACAAAGCGGCCACAGCAAAGGTATGCAAGGTGGCGTACAGTAAGGAAAGGAAAACGTGTTATCCAATAGATAATCAGGGGTCTTCCCAATTGATTTTGGATCATTGTTCTTTCAGCGAAAAGAACGACAGTTTCTTGTCATCTTGTCGAAGACCACAATTCAATAAAGCCATCATTTAGCAATGTCGTGTACGCAGGGTCCATTGATGCTGTGGAGAAGTTCCTTCCGTGCTAGAGCCGAGACCGGTTGGACATCACGATCGGAAAGACAATATTCACTTGAATCAACTCGAGTTGGGTAATGAAACGTGCGTCAAGAGCATGCCACAGGACCAGGTTAAGATATATTGCTCCCGACGATTGTTTGAACGAAAGTATGGGGGGGGGGGGCGGCTGGTCATAAGCTCAGCCGAAACTACGACCACCACGTGTCTTGGCCGTGACCACACTCTCCTCGGACCTCACGATTCAAAAGCGTAGCGCGAACCGCGCAACGCGGATACTCTTATGAGTACACATGCGACATGTACGAGTAAAATTCAGAAAGTACCTGAGGGAGAAGGAAGGTTCGTGGGCGCCTGCGTCGCTGCCCGGTGATCTCCCTGTTGCGTCGTGCCACCCTCCTGAGCAGCCGCCTGTTGTTGAGAAGCGAGCTGGGGAATTCGACGTCAAGGTCCCCGTTTAGGACATTGTGGAGAGTTCCACCGACGGCCTGTCAAGTCCCAGAGAATTCAGGAAAAACGACGACAAAGAGTTATGAGGGGCGAGAGACCTATGACCAGGCAGTAAGAACGGGTCTAGGTGTACTTCGTATATCGATACCCGGATGTGCCATGAGTCAGGGGCAAATACCAACCTCAAAATGGTTGTGGCGAGGACGCGACCTCTCGCATGAACTGAATACGGTGTGAGTAACGTTGTACTCCGAAACAGATCGGCGGATGTTCACCAAATCCCTCCATACAATCGACAGATCATAGCCACTGTTGCCTGCGTAGTGGAGCCTCACCTCCGGACGGGCGAACAAATGAACGTTCCACTTCTGGTACCATGAAGCCCTCTGGGCCAGCTCCCCGGTCCCGACAAGTCTCATGATGTGGGAGGTGCCGTAGTTGACGAAACCGACCTGGCGGCCGTTTTCTGTGTACGGACCGTTGAAGCCGGCACGGCTGATAGCTCCTTCCTCGATAAGTATAAGGGCGGCTCGGTACGCCTCCCTGCCAAACATGCACGTTCGTCGAATATGCATGTAAGAGTGCTTGTTCAACACGGATACGTGTTCGCAAAGGTCGATTTCTGGATTACAAGCCAGAGCAGGCGCGCTCTGGGGAACGTGTATTTGGTCCCAGCTGAGATGGTAATGGTATTGTCACGCAAGACGAGTGTTGGCGTTGTGCGGACACCTCAGCTGTGGACAGATGCAACCGGGGGACGATATTAGTTCCACGTTCGCGTATCGTCACCAAATGACATGGCTATGAGGCTTTAGGGTAGAGTAAAGACCTTAGGACTTCGGCTACAGTAGTAGCAGCAGTATGTGCCAAGCGTATGACACTCACGTGTTGATGGTATCGGTGGCTGATGTCGTCGCGAGATCACGGGAGTTGCGGATGTACCGCTTCACAGGGTCTACCTCCTCCGGCGAGTCAGGCTTTCCGCCATTCTGTAGATATTGCAAACGGGTGAAGACCGTGCTTGGGGTTACGGCGAGTAAATACCTCGGAAACAGCTGCATTTTCATGGGCTAGCAGTAATCTTGTCATTCAAATAGGCGGTAAAACACGTGAGCCGCGCACAAGCTTCAAAAGGAAGAGTCGTGATCAAATGTGAAGCGATATATTTTGCACTCCCTCGACCCGTTGTTCGGTTTGTGCAGGCGTGCCGTGTTGGTGCGTCAGCGGCCATAGAAGCGCGCCTCAGCATTCAACCGATGATCCCATGAACACAATTCGCTTAGACTTCTGTATCGTTCATTAGTGCTTACGACCCGAACAAGAAGACATGCTACGCCTGACACAACGGTATTTTGTCCGTATACAATAGACCCTGCAAGCCCACGCAGGTTTGGATCACGTTCGAAAGATTCACGTTGTTGACTCTGGCCGTCGTGTCTAAAACCATGTAGGACGCACACAGTCAACATTCGACTCTCGACGCGCACGCTCATTCGTTTACGGTGGCTATATACATACACACATACATATACACTAACTGCTTGGCGAACCTGAATGAAGAGCCATTCGTCATAGTCTGCCATGTAGTCTACGCCGGGCGCGAACGTCGTCTGCTGAGCCTTGACCGTGATGGAGTCGATAGTGAAGTCTTTCACGAGCAGCTGGATCACAACAAGACGGGGGGTAAAGACCACAGCGTCGAAAGGCGGCGTGACTCAGCAGGGTACACTCTCCATGCGCCGAACGACACCCTGAAATGTACTGGAATATTACGCCAATTCATTCCAGACCAACAGCAACGGTGCTAGGATATATGCTCAAACAGCAAACAAGATGAAACTAACTAACAATTACGGCACCTATGCCTATAGGCATCGTGTAATGCTTCCGCTCCAACCATCCAGCTCAAGCACTGTACGAAACACTTCGAACAGGACTATGACACGACACAGCGTAAGCGCGGAATGTGAAACTACTGGAGCAGCCGAGTTCGGCTGGCAATACATGAAAGCACAGCAGCAAGACACGCTTCCTCCAAACGCCGTAGCACACTGCACCTGGGAAACGAAGGGTCCTGTCTCGACACCGAGAGCCGAAGACCGGAACAGCTGCGTCTGTGGGTCGGCCCTGCCATCGGGCCCGACCGCCACCATGTTCATATCAGCGAACCCCGGCATGGTGGCCAAATTGTCTGTCGGTCGTTCAATATGCAGATCGTTGAGGGAGGAAATCGTGCGAACATTGTTGATGAATGTGGCACCGGCACCGGCCCAAACCAAAGCAAGAGATCCTCGGTCGTCACGGCATACACTTCGATGCATGGTAACCAAGAGCTTGCACACAAACGTAGTTCAGTACTGATTGGGGCCTAACCCTGCTACCTATCGGTTCAGCCTGAAAGGAACTTGTGTCGGTCAGGATGAAACTAAACGTGTATCATTTAGTGGAACCCGCGCTTCACGCACACTGGAGGCTATCTTGCGAGAGACCGGTAGACAACAGGTACGTGGATGTCAACGCGCTTCGTCTGTTGTTGTCGAAATTTTAGCGTCAAGGAAGTGACTCTCTCGAATTAAGTTTAGGTACAGAGTCTTCAAGGTAGGCGATGTCTCGACGTTTAAGGCCAGCTTTAACTCTCCGTTAGGCAAATATTCGTCTATTACCTGCTGCTTCCACCGTTAACGAGTCTTCTCCGTACTGGGAGAAAGGTACGTCCCTCGTCAGGGCCATCCAGTACAGCTCCGCCATTTGAGAAGCCTGAGGTGTCACGGTTACAACGCATGGGATCCGGCGCAGGGGCGTCACTGGTGTCGTCCAACCCAACGCATGCGGAACATGTTTGTGCCTGGCGATCAATGTGAAGTCGGCAACGGTCTATTCCCACCGCAATGCAACGACAGTATTTTGCGGGGGTACAGCACTGGCTCACTCTCGTGAAAGGTGAAACGACAAAGTGCCACTGCGATATTAGTGCTCCACCAGACTACAGTTGTGCCAACCCCCCCCCCAAGAGCTCAGCTTACCAGGTCCTCAGAGTTGAGCAGTGAAGCGCTGGGGATGGTTAAGGCAGGGCTGTCGTAGATGTCCACAGGTCACGAACGGCGGAAAACGTAGTGCCAAGTGTAAAGCCGAAACATTGGAAAGGCGTAGCCGGCGGTAGGTTGCCGAGATGAACATCGTAGCCATCGTTATACACGGCCGCCGATGGCACGGGTGAAAGCCATCCAGCACAAGTAAAATTCCCACGCCGCCGGGTGGGATTGATCCCGGCCAAAAGCAGCGAAGGTTTAAATGTAATGTGCGACGGACAAGACACGAGGAAGCATGAAGCGCACGAGGGTGGCCGTCAGCCTCCCGAGCGGTATGGTAACCGGGTGGTCTTCAGAAGATGTCGTCTTGGCACACGTTTACAGCACACAACGCATGAAACGAATATTCCTTAGTATTCTGCATGGGCGACCTAGCCAAAGTGCGAACCCCCAACGAACTGCCATACTGTACGCCTTACCAACAATTGTAGCATATCCACTGATTGTTTGGACATATATTGTCCGAACATGGTATGTTTTTGTTGCAAATACTGTACTCGTGATGGTCCACGCTCGCAACCTGCGATAGCCATCGCCCCTCTTAGCACGTGCATTTGAATCTTGAACGAGTGTGGTACAGTGCATCATGTCGGAGAACGTAATGCTAAGTTAACCGCATCGTGATACCAAGCCGGGCGACAAGCTTCCCGCTGTCTATTCAAGTTTTTGAAAGGTTATGGGGAACGTACTTTCATGCGTCCAAACAAAGACGTACCCGGCGGCTCCTGCCATGTCTACGGCGAGACCCCCGAGAGGGTTGACCAGGAAGCCGTCGTCGTCTCCGGCCGGCACCTCCTGGCACGTATCGAAATCTCCCTCGGCGATGCACTGGATAAGAGCGTCAAACGCCTCGCTGTCTACCTGAAATGTGGTAGGTAGCAACGAGCGCGGCAGTCAAAGGGCGGCAAACAAATCACTCGGAAGAAGGGTGGGAGGGGTTGCTGCTACCCGTACGTTGATGCACAAGGAAAATATTATAGTGGAACGGAACATCAAACATTCGGTGAATTCGTCCTGCCACGCCGACAAGCAGAGACTTCGTTACCACGATTGATCGCACATGCCCATGCGATAGAGAAACACAACGATGCACATTTCAGGGGGCATCGCATTCGGCAAGACCGTGTGGCCTTCTGCTTTGTTGTAAGGGACACTTTAACTCATAACCGCTGGTTCACTATAGAACTAGACGTATTGGTCGCCTCCTGGAAGAGGAGTCGACAACATACACACACGGAAATGTTACTTCAACTTGTGTAGCCACGTTGTCAACCTCGTTCTGCTCCCAACGAATCGGTTTTGTTCGATATGATCGTACGGGAAAGGTCGCGCGCAGCCATAATCAGTGAAAATCGGTCTGATCCCCGTCCTTGAGCGAGGTGTAGGTTAACCACCTTAATTAAGCGGCTGCTATCGATTGCATGAGCATATTATGCCTCTTCGGTGGACCCCTACGGTAAGGTGTGTATCAACAAAATCGTAGTTATTTTCTTGAATTTTGTTTGCCTTATCCTAACAATATGATCGATAAACAGGTAGGCGCAGCGCGATGAACAATGTTGTACGCTTCGCTAGGGTTCGACATCATATGAGCTAAGAAAACACAAAAAGTATCGTAAACGATATTCGTGCGTTCCTTACCATAGTGGCGAGGTCCGTCAACACGTTTGGGAAGAAGATACATTGCTATATGGCGCTGTTCCTTCCACTATTCAGCTGGAGAGAGCACCTTTCCTAGGCAGACTATTAGGAGCATTCATTCGCGGTAAACCTATTGTGGAGAGCTCCTAGAGGAAATACTGGCATGCTTTCCTCAACCCACTCATTCAAAAACGGTTACGCCCTCAAGCCGAACGCGGCGAATGCTTTTTTATCGAAACTCGGTTGTACCTGTCCCAAGCTGTCGTGCGGCAGCGACTTGTGGAACGACGCGGCGGAGGAGCGGTCTCCATTGTTTTCGTGAAGCGTTCCTTGCGATGCTGCGAACTCGGTCTCCGCCCATGCAATCCGTTGGGTCAGAGCGTTGGTAGCTCGTTCTGCCGGCTATGTACCACATACGTGGAAACACACACGAAACCAACGGAAACGCACGAGGTCAAGGTTGGATTCCTTACGGGAGCAACTGCTGTTTTTTGTTTTGCGGACACTGTCATGACGCCTGAATGCCCTCGCAACGTGTACGGTCAGTAGAATCAGCAATCGAGCCGGGTCCCGAGCAAGAGTATAGTTCGTGTGCCGTGGTACTCGGCATGTCCATACGTTCGATCAGATGTGATATATATGGCGGACAAGACGTCCCGTTATGGGAATGTAGAGTGCCGCCGACGCGCGACGGGGCGATGCGCGTAGTTCTAGTGTACCTCAGCCTCTTCAATGGCAACATTCAGAGGATGACCTGCCCCTGATGCATCAATCAACGGTTTACTTTATGTTAACATCGTTTGTACGGATTCTTCCTTCAAACGATGCCTTGTTCCTGCAATAATTGACTGCTCAGAATGACCGATCATCCCATACTTTCAGTCTTTTGCCCAGCTGCTGCTATGAGGGAACGCCTTCAACATACAGCGACTACTGGGTGGGACTTACCGTGCCGTTGGGATCGAGGGCATCGTCGTTGACGACCGCAGGGGGGCGACGGCGTCCGCGACTCTGAAGACGACGAGCAATATCACCGTCCAGAGCAGCCGTCGACGGCGACTCCGCCACCTCCACACCGCCAGTTACGCCGTGCTCCGTCGTTTCTTGTCCGATGGACTTGCCGCTTGCTCCGGGGAAAATACCCAAGGCGATTACGGCCATAGCACCGGCGGACCCTGCAAGCCCCTTCATGCTGCAAGTCGATGTCGTCCTCGGTGGGTACGAGTTTCCGGTGGGATCTCCTGGCAGAAACAAGTGATAGGCGGTGCGGTATAATGATGGAAAACAAGACAAGGTATATATACTGGTAAAAAATTTATATATATATATCGTGTTGTGAAGTAGACGTCGGTTGGCTCAATCAAAAACATCTGAGCGTCTGGAAGTAGAACCATGATACAGAAGCTCAAGCGTTTGACTATTGACCATGATTTGCGACGGCAGCAGCAAATTTCAGGTAGACGTATCGCCATACCATCTTTAACCGGTAAGTTCCAACTCACAATGCTCCGCCGCGAGCTTTCTCCATCAAAATAGGTCGACTTGAATCCCATGACGCGCTTCTCCTTCTCACATCGATCGGTGTATTTGAGGTACCAAACTACAGCAGTACATCGTTCGACGAGTTTTTTTCCACAACGGCTACTATGCACTTGCTCATAGTATTTGATCCTGGTGCTGACTCACTTTGTTCGTAAGTAGAACAGGAGGTAGGTGCGTGTACTCGTACCAGATTTATCGGTGTCCTCCTCTCGCGTGGCAGTAGCTGTGCTGTTTCTGTGCAAAACGCAGACGAGTGGGGGGCACTGTCGAATGACAAAGGTGGGCTAGACACCACGCGAGTTTCTCGAGAGCATCCTCATTAAAGGCCATCTACCATACTCAGGTAATACTACCGAGCATATTCTTTGACGCTTACGCAGGTAAATAAAGCTCATCATGGTGGGCTCTGGGGGCCTTTGGGGGCTCGATCAATTCGTGATGCCGCATTAGAACCGAAAACGTTCGTGGAAATATTTTACAACATTTTATAGGTTACGTGTATCCACACCCGTTGTAACTTAATCCACAGCGGTTGATCCCCAGGATTGCCATAGTGCCTGACACGACGGTCGCCCGTTCACGTATGTTATTATGTCGCGTACTCTCAGCCCGGAGAGGACAAGCTCTGCTTTGACGCATCGAAGGACAGCCAGCTCAGTCCATTCGGCACAACAATTAGTCTGTGAACGGATACATTATCCATGCTATTTTTATTGCAATGCCACAAAGCATTACTGAGGGGTTTGAACTTGTTGATACTTGATGGGGTAGACATCACATAGATAGGTGTTACCTCATGCATACCATCTACATACAGCACTTACTTGTCCCAGGTCAGGCCGGCAAATCCATACGATACTCCACCTTTCCTTCAAATATTCGAGAGACAGGAGACTGTGCGCGTATAACAGACAAATCGGAAAAATGGGAACGAAGCCTAAAATGAGAACCAAGCCGTATCTCCAGAACCATGTGGTGTATCAGAGAACCAAAATGATCCTGCGAAACCTCTTGGCCAGCCCTGTGAGAGGAGCTCGTCAGAACGGTCATGCTCCATCTCGTGCCTTCGGGTGGGCGCAAAAAGCGATATACGCTGGCTCTATTGTGATTTCTCTAGATGCTGGCTACCGCGGCGATGCCGAGGACTTCCAGCCTGAGCGACAGCTCATTCGAAGGCTGCTGTACAGCCCCACAGGACTGTCAACTTTTTTTCTTGGAGTTGTACACAATTGGTTTGCTTTCTAAGAAAAACCGTCCGTTCCCATTTTTTGTTTCGTTCCCATTTTTCCGTTTTGTCTGTTGTATGGTATGTGTTCATAAAAAAGACACCCAAACATCAAAATTTATGGCGCTGATTTTTTAATTATCAGACATCGTGACTGTGGTGGTAACGTTATCAGAGATAAACACTTCTCGTATTTCTGGCACAGGGACCATGTCTTAGCGTTATCTTTTTCTTTTCTTTTTTTTTGCTCATCAGTCATTATCTTCGCACATCTTCTTCTCTCTCTCCTTCCAACTCGTAACTCTGATCCGGGGTCACATAGCAGGCTCTTCTCCCCCCTTCCCGCTACGGTGCGTGCCTTCTTTTTATCGCCAGAAGATTTCAGCCTTTTCTTCCCTCGTCGACTCGCATCGAATTGTGCCTACCCACGCTGCAAAGCGCTCTCAACAATTAATTGAATCATTTTTATTTTTATTTTTGCAAATAGTGTCAAATGTCCGACCCACCTGGGCCTCGAACCCAGGACTCAAACACAAGTAGAATTCGAGGTTAACCACTTGAACCACCGGGGCGACCTCTTTGTGGGTTATAATTGTATTGCGCAAGTATTATTGTTATTGTCGTTAAGTTGTGCCTACAGTATCGTGATAGGGTCACATTCTTATCGGAGAGCCATTTTTTCCCGATAATTTCCGAAACAATTCGCGCCCTTCCTCAGCCAGCTAGATTTTCACTGCTTTATTTTCCAAGTACATGATATGTCACTTACTTTCCTGATTGTTTTGTTTCATAAGAATTCCACAAAAACTGTGACGAAATGTCTACGTACCTGACACATATTTCCAAATATTTCCAGACAGACTTGGAAACTTCTGAGAATAAGAGCTCTCTGACAAGAATGGGCCTTAGAATGCGCATGTACGTGGCATATATTATATATATATACCAGTAGTACCAGGCATGGCTTAAAACTCGCCCGTCCACAGCGGTAAGTATTACTGTTTATACTTGTACCAACAGCCGTGTATATTTCATTTTTTTTTGGCTCAACAACTCCGAGTGCTCACGATAGATTGTCGAAGTAATACGCGAGATTTCTACCCTGCTGCTGCTCGGCAATGTAGCGGTGAAGTGGAGGGGTGTGTGCGGTTTCTTCATTTTTGTCACTTAAGTCTTACTTCTCTGCGGTTTTTGCAGTTTTTTCTCTATGAAGTATAATACACTACTACTACTACTGCTGTGTTTAGTTTAGTTCTATGCCGCTGTATGTAGGCGCCTTCAACAATCATGCGGCATGTAACTTAACTCGTCAGGGGAGGGAAGGGGCCCTCCAGACAGAGGAGAAATGATTTTTTTACGCTGCACTCAGGTGGTGCCTCATATTCATATATATGGGAGTCGATATTTAAGAACGAACAAGATGATATCAGATAGATGTAAAAAAGTGCCTGGAAGCGTGATTTGTCTACTCGCTGCGGCAATACTCTCAAACCGAAAAAAAACGCTGGAGCACCGGCTGTGTGATCCCGGATCTGATTTACGAGTGTTGGAAGGAGAGAGCTAAGAAGGGCAAATATTTTACTCGTAAATGCGATAGAACTATAAAACAATGTCTGAAACGTGCGACAACGTACTTCTTCCAGCAGCATCGTTTCTTCTGCTGCCGCTGTATTGTACTTCGCACCTCTATGTATGTATGTACGTATACGAGTTATCATACCTATCTACCAGGTACCAGGTACGCAGCAACAAAGGGAGCAGGCATGTCTGCTACAGTAGTAGTACCAGTATGTTGTGTGTACACTCAAAGTTGCGCAATATTGGTAATAATAGTATCGTCCTGTCATGAAATATTAAACTGAGTGTGACTCTGGTATGGCACTACTTCGTTTTTTTCCACTGGAGCATGGGTGGGTAAGTGGGTGCTGTTGACTTCTCGGCACTTAGTCTTGCTCGCATGTCATTGTGTTTGCCCCTGGACACCCACAACAACAATACCCTGTAGGGACGACAGCTGCAAAGCCAAACCGCTCAATTCCTCAACGCCCTCGCGCTTTCCTGCCGGCCGGCTCACAGGCGTATCCTGTGTTACATGTATGTGTATACCATTATTGCTGAGGGGCCGTAAAGCAGGGGATAGTATGAGCCTGCCAACAAGAACAAGCTTTCTGAGCAGATGTTCCAATCGTATTGTGATATCATCCTTCCGTAACCTTGAGCCTTAGCCTAAGCTAGTTTTTTTTTAGTTTTCGTGTCGCGCTCGTAGCTGAGCACGAACGACTTGATGGTTATGATGGACGCACGTGACTTACTTCTGGTATATATACGGGTTTCATCGTTTTCGCCTACTACTAGTAATACCACATTATTTTGTAAGTACGTGTTACAAGGCTTACCTTGGGCTGGGTAATCGATCGATGATCGTTTTACCCCTATAGCTCAGTTGATAACACCTTCCTTCACATACGAGCCTGCACGTAAAACGTATTCACGCCATCAACCCTCTATTACATGTCATACGTCACCAAGACAAAGAAAGGAGAATACATCCATGCATGAAAAATACATAAATTTTGTCCATCAATAATAAGACGGCGATAAGAGTACCTACCACACCTACTACCTACCTGTGCTCCAGAAAGAAGCCAACAAAGTCGATTTCAAGTTTCTGAACTTTGACTTTGTTCGTTGCATGTCCTCTATAATATATTATACGCACAGAGAATCACAACAAATTTTGTGGACTAATAGATAGACGAGAGATTTATTTGGTTCCAACATGACGCCTTTGCCACTATATATTATAGAGAGGCAGACAAAACATGCATACTCCTCCGCCGGGTGAATAGTGAGTAGTGGCCACTCCAGGTTCAAGGTGTCATACGAAACGGGACAAGCGGGGGGTTTGTTTTTTTCCCCGCGTTTCTTATGGAGAATGTTGCTATTACGGGCGACTGTAGTTAATAGGACCTATTCTTCATGGTATCCACAAACAACTATATATACATATATATAGATATATATATATTTACCTATTCTTAGTCACAATATTTGGTGCTACCAGGTATTATTTACTATGCTACCCCGTAATAACTGAAGCGAAAGACTCCCCTGCAATTAATTCGCGATTTCCCCTGCCACACCCCTCAGCCAACTAAAGAAATGAACTATTCATATCTAAATAAGAACCTGCACAAACAAAGAAAAATCGTGTCATTCGTTTTATTTTTTTTAATGATTATTATTATTTTATTTTATTTTTTTATCACGGACGCATGTTCCAGCTGTATGTAGTAGAGCATTTTACATGTTGTTAATCGATCACGTACCGAAATAAGTCTGTGCTCTCACGAACATATATATATATATATGCGGTTCGGCATTGACGCAAGAATGAAAATATTCCGTTCACATAAAAAAATGTACAGAGTAGACCGAGGTGTCATCCTTTTGACCTTTGAACCCGGAGCCTGTTGTTCTGTGAGAGTAAGCGCGACTGACTGCTGTCCTACTGCTAGACTATCTATGCGAAAATCAACGATCAGCCAAATTGGTCTTCTAGCTTGAAACGGGTGTGCACGTGATCTCCTGGTCTATATGAAAACATAAAAAATGTTTCAATGCGGAATTAATTGAATCGTGCATGCTACTGTAGGCGGGTTTCTTATGTGCTCTTGTTGGTTTGTTCTTGATTTGTTTCGCCTTCTACGATAGAGGTAGCACGTTTCCGCTAAAAAAAAAACTGAATGACGGGGTCTCTTATTATCCCAAAATTATTGTCGGAAATGCTTATATATCTTGTCCCGGGAAAAGACGTTTTGATTTTACTTGGGCCATGGGGGGATTTTCATCGAGACGCAATCTGATTTTTGTTGACGTCAGTTTTCGGGGGGGGTATGGAGCTAGCTCCTTGAGTGAGGAGCCTCAGCAATTATTTCAGGGTGAACTTATATCATCGTAGAACGCATATTTTATCCATCTTATTCAGTGTCTTCCCCCTTCCTTTTTATCCCCTTTTTTTAATGGCATTCTTGTCCGCGGGCGAGCTAATTTTTCCATGAATTCCATGTTTTTTCCGCCTGACTTTCAAAGCTTCAAGATTTTCAAGTTTTCCCCCCAAATACGTGAAATATACCAAACCTGACGTTTTCCTTCGGCAGAAATTCACGGATAGTGACAGAACGCCTCCGTCTCTTCATTCATATCTCCAATTATTTCCCAACAACATTGGAAATTCTGAAAAAATGAAAAATCTCCGAGAGCTTTGTTCCCATAGTTTCCATGACGGATTTTCGCGCATTTTTTTTGTCGTCCAGAGTTTCTCGATTTTTTCCCCAAAATATGTGAAGTTCAACAAATATTCTGGTTTTTCTTCTGGAGAACTTCACACGAATAGTGACAGGACGCCTCCGTATATTTGTATTTATCTCCAATTATTTCTGAAGTTTCGAAAAATGAATAAAAAACTCTGCAATAAAAATGTGCCTTATCGGAGAGATTTTTTCCCGTAATTTCCATGTATATCCTGATTGTTTTTTTTTTTTATTTGAGATTCACCAAACACATTTTCTTTTCTTCTGGAGAATATCACGAACAGTGACAGAACGCCTCCGTATCTTGATACATATCTCCAGTTATTTCCGAAGTTCGGAAATTAACAGACAAATCGGAAAAATGGGAACGAAGCCTAACATGAGAACCAAGACGTATCTCCAGAAAGAACCATGTGTGGTGTATCAGATAACCAAAATGATCCTGCGAAACCCCTTGGCCAGCCCTGTGAGAGGAGCTCGTCAGAACGGTCATGCTCCATCTCGTGCCTTCGGGTGGGCGCAAAAAGCGATATACGCTGGCTCTATTGTGATTTCTCTAGATAGATAGATGCTGGCTACCGCGGCGATGCCGAGGACTTCCAGCCTGAGCGACAGCTCATTCGAAGGCTGCTGTACAGCCCCACAGGACTGTCAACTTTTTTTCTTGGAGTTGTACACAATTGGTTTGCTTTCTAAAAAAAACGTCCGTTCTCATTTTTTGTTTCGTTCCCATTTTTCCGATTTATTTGTCTGTTAATTCTGGAAAAATATATCACAGATCAGATAAGAATAGGCATTAGCACTGATTCAATTCCGGGGCCACATGGTAGCCTCTTCTCTCCTCTCCCCGTTACGGTTCGTGCCCTGCATATTTTCTCGAGAAGGCTGCTGCTGCCCAGTCCTTCCTCGTCGACTCGTATCGAGTTTTGGCATCTATCTAAAACCCACGCTACGGAGGCGCCCTCAGCAAATAAATGCTTCCTCTCTTTTTCAGTAAATATGATCGAAATCTCAACACCGCGGGATTCAACTCGGGGAACAATGCTACTAATACCTGGTAGTAGATTTCGGGGTCAACCATGTGTAACATACTATCGGGGCGCCGGTACTGCTGTGTAGCTCAATCCTCGACGAGAGTTTACCTTGTCAAATGATTCAAGAAGACTGAAGGAAAAAACCACCAGACAGTGCAGCAAATGAATGGGCTGATCTGGCGGTAAAATATATATGTCAAACCACGAGCTGACTACTACGACGACTTGGCAGCGTACCGGACGCAGCTTGCTCCAGAATGGCATCATTGCAGCACCGTAAACCGTAGATCCGCTGGCTCGTGGATAGGCGAGTGAGTGTCGAAAAATAACCGACATACATGGAGAAGGAGAGGTCGAGATGAGTTCGAGGACACATTATTAGCAAAACGATGCTCGCTGAATAAATAGCATGGCGGGACTACTTGGTGTGACGGGTGTGTGCGCACCCTTCTTGGGACGGCGAAACCTGGGCGTGGCGAATACCGAAAACGCTGACGCACGTCGTATACAGTTCCCTTTGTAGCGGCTATCTTGATACCCGGAGCGAAACCCTATGATATTCACAAATCGACCACCGTCTATTTATGGCAGCGTCAGACAAAGCAAGGGAAGCATCCTGCTGTGTATTATGTATAATTCAAAAACACATGAAAATGGCATTCTTTGCTGCAGCAGAGAGAGAGGTATACGGCTGTTTCCGTAGCTAGGCGACAGGGAGATAACCTGGTTGTTGTGTGGTCGGAGCATGTAGACGTTTGTTTCTTGCCTCCGTGTCTGCCGAGCTATCGACGGGAAGCCTTCATAGATAGGTGTGTCGTCCCCTCTCCCTGTCAGAGACTGTACAACTACTTTGCTGCGTACGTTGTCGTGTGTGTCTTGTACAAGGCGGTACATTGACCAGACCCTTCTGCAAGTGACTATCATCCACAAAACCATGGCTTTGATGTATGACCACACGCCGTCATGTATCACCCTCGAGGCGACCAGCGCCCGGAGTAGAGGTTTTGCTTGGTGCTTGGCAACACTAACAATACCTGGTCGTTGCACAAGCGGACACATCCATCCGTAACGAACCGATCGGTGGTCGCGCGTCAGGAGGTTCCTCAGGTAGATACTGGTACACTGTGAATGTAAATACCTGGTAGATTTCGGATATTGAAGTATTTTCATTGCAATTTAAGTCGTTCTCGTTCTATTCACGCATTTCCCCGGCGCTTGGCAAACACTATATAACTTCTGTACGTACCGAGTCGGCACAAGCATATCCGAATTGGCACCTGCACGCCAAGGAATTTACCAATAACGACGTGTGACGTACAAACCTCGAGGAAAGCTTCCTACTTATCTCCTACAGAATATGGGGTGGTCGGTTTGATTGAAGCCGGCTATACTGGCCGTACGTGCAGCCTCGAATTCATGTGAGCCAGGTTTCAATGGGAACGACCGTCAGGGTAGCTGCGTGTGTGCGCGATGTGGCCAAGTACAGCATACGTTTAACGCAACGCTAATGAACACAAAAGAAAAGAGTACTTCGATGACCCAGCATACCTCACACGGGAGGCTCGTTAGGTCCTTGAGCGACTGCCGTACATGCTTCGAGAGAGACAATGGAAAAGCCCTTTTGTACAGATACGGTTCAGTGTCCGTGGCAGACGGAAGGTCGACGGAGCAGTTCAAGGCCCGGCTTGCCGACAACCGGACTACAGCTCAATGTCCCGTGTATACAGACAGCACTAGATTACTGAACCTCGCACAAATTCCACATCGGACGAACTATGCAGTCACTAGTAGTGTACATAGACGTACATCGACAAGTATGTCTGTCTCCATATAATTCCCAACACGAGATAACTATGACGTTGTCTGTAATACAAAACAGCAACGTGGTGAGTCCCGTCACAGGTGTTCCATTTATTGCGTACAGAGAGAGACAAAATCAAACACCAGTGTACTCGGGCCATCCACCCTTCAAGTCCCGACGACAGCCATCATTTCAAACGTAGATCGGGCCTCGAGGACGCTACATGTCCGGGGGGTTCGGACGAATCAAGTCTACCCAAACCAACGCACCTAATGCGAACAACAATGATGGTTCAAAGAGGTAGTTCGGTTTCACCGTTTGTGCGCTTACGAACTTGCAGGTTTTCCAAAGCAAGGGTAGCAAGCAAACGAAAGGCAGCAGCCCTCTAGCGTCAAGCAGGCGTCCATCAACCTCGCGCTTTGGTGAACGACTATATCAAAACATTAACAACGACTAGTACATAAACCTTTATAATACCTATGTTTCCGATACTCCACCCGTTACGCCTCCCGTTCCATCATACCAGAGAGGGTTACGCAGACAGCTCTTAGTCTTGTTAAACAATTACAACATTTCGTTGAGGCGGGACCTCCTCGGACGGAGGGTGGTGAAGCTACCTGTCGACCCGCAGTCGGTTTCGTATTGGCAGGATCGTAGCCTACAAAATTTAAAATAGTGGTTTTACTTTATTTAGCGGGCAGATTTAGCCAAACCAATGCATCTCGTAAGATCAACTATGATGGTTCATAGAGATGCTTCGATTCGAGCGGTTGTGAACTTCTGAACGCTGCGATCGCCCCAAGCATAAGTGGAGACAAAATATACCGAAAGCAGCGGACTCTTAGCGTCAGGCGGTCGTGAGCGAACTTTGCGTTCGCTTCAACCACTTCAACAACATAACAACTACGACTTTTACAAACACCATACATGTTACATAGTCCCAACCCTCAACCTCATCTCGAACCTCGTGACATTCGTTTGGAGATAGTCACCCACGAACTTCTCTCCAAACACCAACTAGAGCAGTTCTGTGGAAGCAGATCCTTGTTGAACGTCAGCTGCGTGTAAGAGGTCAATCGTGGTTAAGGCGCCTGCTGACTAACTATAATATAGCGTTCGTCATAGCTAGATCGGGGTGTACTAATAATGCCGCTTACAAACTAGGTAACCGTTGCCACACCGGTGCTAAGACGTGAGAGTTGACGCCCCCAAACCCAGCTGTTCAAGTCGGTCGTTAAACACTACCTGTTACACAACTGACTGGGAAGGGTGATCAATCAGGTACCGTTGACAAGAGCCCCCGCTGAAAACCTGTGGGAATCACGTCGATACAGTTCGTACATTAAGGCTACGGTAGAGGTTTACAACCGCCCTCGTGGGTTACAGAGTAGACGTTGATCCGCGTTGGACATCTTAGCACAGGTCAGCCCCCATGAACGCCTCCCCGCTGCACCTCCGGTTGTCGATAAAGAATGACCCGTCGGTTTCGAGCCTGATCGTCTGGCCCGACATGAGACGGAACTCGTAGGGCTCGTTCTCCGGGAAACCCACGGCCTCCTGCGAAAGTAAATACGAGAAACACCAGAAACACCACAGGAATCAGAATCACACTAATATGTGTACCTGTATTATAGTGCTTGATGATGTGGGCTGATTCTTCAAGGAATTGTCGCTGCGATTCATCTTGGAGCAGCACACATCGTGTGAGACTATGCAGAGCCCCGCAAGAAGGGGATCTACGGAATAGCTGTGACTGTGTTGCGCTCAGCCGACGGCACGCTTGCTAGGATGCACGAAATCCGCATCGACGACGACGGCGCGTGGATTCATATGGTTTTGCATTTTATCTTTCGTGCGGAGATTTGGAAGGTTTTTCTATCAACCTGACGAAGTTATGTACTGGTATGTCAACAATACGTATACATACATGCAAATATGTATTTCCGGAATGACGATTAATCCGGCCAACCCACGTGTGCAGCATGACCGACAGCAACAGTGATACAGTGACTGCGTCGTAGGAGAAGCTGGGGGCACCACAGGCAGTGCATAACTTCACAGCAATGCAAGTATGCGTGTGTACAATAGCGGGGTCCAATATATCCTGTTCATCGTGGGTGGTTGTTTTGGGTGCGTTCGATCTCTCACCTGCTGCAGAATCCGCACACCGGCTATCTCGCCGAGAAGCAATCCTTCCTGGCCGTCCATCCTCCAGTGAATACCAATCATCTGCCTGCATATCACCGCACACAAAACAGAACAAAGGCAACACCCGTTGCGATCAAGTCGATTGATGGCGCACTTTCCAGCGTACCAAAGTACGAGTATTGACTTGCGAACCGTAACCAACACATACTATTGTTACGAGCATACATACAAACATAATCGGTGTTTCCTGATTCCCAAGCACGAACTCGCCCACTCTCGATTTACCTGCCGAATGCAACGTTGACAGCCAACTTGTTGATCTCTCCCTCGTACGTCAGGCATTCGTCGCCGGTGTAGGGCAGAAGGGTCAACCCTTCATCGTCCGGGACCACGGGGTTGCTGAAGCACGAAGCGCCACGCTCCAGTCCGACAAGAGCCTGTGGTACAAGGTGATGAGTTGCGACAGGGACAACAATGACAACCCCGTTACGAGGAAACATCGTACGATTACATCATGTCGGTGATGCGAACGCCCGCACTGGTTTGGCCCGATACTTGCATCCGGCTGGACCAACTTTCGGTCTAGCTGTGAAACCATGCAGCTATGAGTGGCGCAGATGGTTGCTGACTCTTGGGACAAGGCAGCGCAGTCTGCAGACAAAGACGCTATCAAACCCCTAGGCGATTGCTGTTGTTCGAAAGACACTGCGGTGTACGTAAGGGGCATCACTTCCTAGGGCGAAACATATGTTTTATTACATGAACCTTTGGCCGCAAGCGTGAATGCCACGCACGTCTCAGGTCGGGCCAGGGATATCGGCTCGATGCGATGTTAACAACTTTTCTTGGAAATCAGCGAAAGCGGGAAATGCGCGATAGGATGTGTACACGATAAACGCATAACGTTGGCGTTGATGCCATAGTCGACAACATGTACCGATCGTAGAGACATGTTGATCTGTCGGTACTACAGTAGTTCGTACATTTAAAAAGCTTACAGTGCAAGAAATCTATCGATGCGGCGGATGCCTATCATGGGGTACATGGCGCTGGCTTTCCCGATATGTCGGCGGCGGGAAACTCTGGAATATTTCCGGCCCTAACGATGTATTTGGGAAAACAACGCATCGCTGAGGGTAACAAAACGTTAGACCATAACGTGTTACTCAAGCCGGGGCCGTTGCCCCTCGTTCGGTCTGCTGTACGGACAAACGTATTGAATGTTACGACTGTGTTCTTAGACCGAATCGCTTGCGATGAGCGCGGAAGCGCCTGTTTACCTTAAGCACCGTGGCGAAGGCCCCGTTCTGGACAGCGTGCCCAGAGGGGTAAGACGGGTGAGTTGGCGATCCCTCGTTGACGGCCTGAGGAAACCAACAGCGACCACGGCAATGATATGTGCAAGGTGGCATACATTAACGAAACGAAAACGTGGTATCCGATAGATTGCTCCAGGAGTCTGCCCAAACGACGTTTGAGCAATGTTGAAGGCCAACATTGAGCTATGTCCGGTATCAATAAGGTACGCAGGGTGCATAGATGCTGCGGAGTAATTCGTTTGATGCCTGAGCTGGGATAGATCGAACCCTACGACAATATCACGATCGAAAAGAGAATGTGAACTTCCAAATAGTCGTGTTGGGCTTCAAAACGTGAGTCAAGCGCGTAACACTGTTTCAAATATTGCTCCCGACAATTGTTTGAACGAACCTATGAGGGGGATCCTGGCCATACGCTCAGCCGGAGCTACATGCACCACTTGTTATAGCCATGACAGCATGAGTATCGATGCGACATGTACGGGTCGCATTATGGGAACTACCTGAGGGAGAAGGAAGGTTCGTGGGCGCCTGCGTCTCTGCCCGGTGATCTCCCTGTTGCGGCGAGCCACCCTCCTTAGCAACCGCCTGTTGTTGAGAAGCGAGTCGGGGAATTCTACGTCGAGGTCCCCGTTTAGGACGTTGTGGAGGGTTCCACCAACGGCCTGTCAATTCCCAGAACCCATAAAAAACGGCGACAATGGGACATGAGGGAAGAAGCGTTTATGATCCGGCAGTGAAAACGGGTTCAACTGCCTGAGTAGCTCATTGCCCGGATATGCCATGAGTCAGGGACGGAGTTATACCTTCAATATAGTTGTGGCGAAGACGGGGCAACTCGCGTGAACAGCAGGCGGGGTGAGTAACGGTTTACGAGCAACAGATCGGCGGAGGTTCACCTAACCCCCATATACATTCGATAGATCATAGCCACTGTTGCCTACGGAGTGGAGCCTCACCTCCGGACGGGCGAACAAGTGGACGTTCCACTTCTGGTACCATGAAGCCCTCTGAGCCAGCTCCCCAGTTCCGACAAGCCTCATAATGTGGGAGGTGCCGTAGTTGACGAAACCGACCTGGCGGCCGTTTTCTGTGTACGGACCGTTGAACCCGGCACGGCTGATGGCTCCTTCCTCGATAAGTATAAGGGCGGCTCGGTACGCCTCCCTGTCAAAGCGTGAACGTCGGTCGCATCTTCATGTATGAGTGCTTGTTTATCACGGATACGTGTTCGCAAAGATTATTTGTAGATTACAAGCGAAAGCAGGTGCGGACTGGTGAATTTGTTTTTGTGTGTAGGCGAACGGCTAATGCCACGTAAAGTGGGTGTGGTGACATTTTTCGAACATCTCAGCTGTGGACAGGTGCAACCAAGAGGCGATATCAATTCCACGGTCGTGTAGCACTAACAAATGGCATGGGTATGAGGCTTTAGGGTAGAGGTTAAACCTAAGGCTTCGTCTGCAGTAGTAGCATAAGTAGCTGAGAAGCACATATATATGTCGTACTCACGTGTTGATGGTATCGGTAGCTGATGTCGTCGCGAGGTCGCGAGAGTTGCGGATGTACCGCTTCACGGGGTCTACCTCTTCCGGCGAGTCAGGCTTGCCGCCGTTCTGGAGAGATTGAAAACGAGTGAAGAGCGTGTTTGGGGTTACGGCGAGAAACAATATCGGGAACAGAGGCATCAACATAGTTCAGGAGCAGAGCTGTGATTCACATAGGCAGTAAAGCACGTAAGCTGCGCACAAACGGCAATCGGAAGCGTCGTGGTCATGCGACCGGCTGTATTTCTCCTTCCATCGACAGGTTGTTCGGCATGTACAGGCGTGCCGTGCCGGTGCGTCAGCGGTCATAGAAGCCCACCTGCGCAATACATCGATAGTCCCTAGAGCGCAATGCGCTTACACTCCCATCTCGTTCCTTGATGCTTACAAGCCAAGCGGTAATACAGGTCACGCCATATCCAACGGTATATCGTCATCGTAAGATGGATCCTGCAAGGCAACGCAGGTGGATCACATCCGAGCGCTACATATACTTGCCTTCACGCTGTTATGTCTCAACATATATTTGACGCACTGTCAATCTCCAATTATCAACCGCGCGTGCTTATTACATGACATAGGGTCGATATATACATTTACTCTTATTGCTTCGCGAACCTGTATGAAGAGCCATTCGTCATAGTCGGCCATGTAGTCCACGCCGGGCGCAAACGTCGTCTGCTGGGCCTTGACCGTAATGGAGTCGATAGTGAAGTCTTTCACGAGCAGCTGGTTTATCGTAAAATAGGGGGTAACGACCACAATATCGAGGGGCGGGGTTATGTGACTCAGCAGGATAAACTCTCCATGCGCCAAACAGCACCCTGAAATGTACCGGAATATTAAGCCGATCCCCCTTAGACCAACAGGAATGACGCTATCATGAACCCCGACCGCAAACAAGACGACTAAAACCAACGACTACGATACGCCCGTGGAGATACCTACCAACATCGTATAGTGGTTTGGGGCCGAAACCCACTGTGCAAACACTTTGAACTGGATTGTAAGCACGACACAGCCCTAAGCGTTGAACGTCAATTTACTGAAGCAGGCGAGTTCGGTTGGCAAGCCCTGAAAGCAGGGCCGCAATACTCGCTGGCTATAGGCACGGTAGCACACCGCACCTGGGAAACAAAGGGTCCTGTCTCGACACCAAGGGCCGATGACCGGAACAGCTGCGTCTGTGGGTCGGCTCTGCCATCGGGACCGACCGCCACCATGTTCATATCAGCGAAACCCGGCATGGTGGCCAAATTGTCTGCCGGTCAACCAAAATGCAAATCGTCGAGGGAGCAGTGTGGGTATCATGAGAACTCGTTCCTGGTTTCGATGGATGCTGCACCTACGAACATTGTCGATGAATGTGGCACCGTCACCGGCCCAAACCAAAGCAAGAGATCCTTGCACATCGCGGCATACACTTCGATGCATGGTAACCAAGAGCTTGCGCACAAGCGCAGTGCAGTACTGGTCGGGGCCTAAGCCTGCTACCTATGGGTTCAGCCTGAAAGGACCTTGCGTCGCTCAGGATAAAACTAAACGTGTATCATTTAGTGGAACCCACACTTCACGCACACTGGAGGCTATCTTGCGAGAGACCAGTAGACAACAGGTAGGTACGTGCATGTTAACGCGCCACGTCCGTTGTCGAATATTGTAGCGTCAAGTAATTGACTCTCTCCAATTCAGTTTAGGTACAGAGTCTTCGAGGTAGGCGATGTTTCGGCTTTTGAGGCAAGCTTCAACTCTCCGTTAGGCAAATATTCGTCTATTACCTGCTGCTTCCACCGTTAACGAGTCTTCTCCGTACTGGGAGAAAGGTACGTCCCTCGTCAGGGCCATCCAGTACAGCTCCGCCATTTGAGAAGCCTGAGGTGTCACGGTTACAACGCATGGGATCCGGCGCAGGGGCGTCACTGGTGTCGTCAAACCCAACGCGTGTGGAACATGTTTGTGCCTGGCGATCAATGTGAAGTCGACAACGGTCTATGTCCACCGCAATGCAACGACAGTATTTTGCCGAAACGACAAAGTGCCACTGCGATATTAGTGCTCCACCAGACTACAGTTGTGCCACCCCCCCCCCCAAGAGCTCAGCTTACCAGGTCCTCAGAGTTGAGCAGTGAAGCGCTGGGGATGGTTAAGGCAGGGCTGTCGTAGATGTCCACAGGTCACGAACGGCGGAAAACGTAGTGCCAAGTGTAAAGACAAAACGTTCGAAACGCGTAGCCGGCGGTAGGTTGCCGAGATGAACATCGTAACCATCGTTATACACGGCCGCCGATGGCACGGGTGAAAGCCGTCCAGCAGAAGAAAAATTCCCACGCCGCCGGGTGGGATTGATCCCGGCCAAAAGCAGCGAAGATTCAAACGGAATGTGCGACGGACAAGACACGAGGAAGCATGAAGCGCACGAGGGTGGCCGTCAGCCTCCCGAGCGGTATGGTAACCGGGTGGTCTTCAGAAGATGTCGTCTTGGCACACGTTTACAGTACACAACGCATGAAACGAATATTCCTTAGTATTCTGCGTGGGCGACCTAGCCAAAGTGCGAACCCCCAACGAACTGCCATACTGTACGCCTTACCAACAATTGTAGCATATCCACTGATTGTTTGGACATATATTGTCCGAACATGGTATGCTTTTGTTTCAAATACTGTACTCGTGATGGTCCACGCTCGCAACCTGCGATAGCCATCGCCCCTCTTAGAACGTGCATTTGAATCTTGAACGAGTGTGGTACAGTGCATCATGTCGGAGAACGTAATGCTAAGTTAACCGCATCATGATACCAAGCCCGGCGACAAGCTTCCCGCTGTCTATTCCAGTTTTTAAGAGGCTATGGTGAACGTACTTTCATGTGTCCAAACAAAGACGTACCCGGCGGCTCCTGCCATGTCTACGGCGAGACCCCCGAGAGGGTTGACCAGGAAGCCGTCGTCGTCTCCGGCCGGCACCTCCTGGCACGTATCGAAATCTCCCTCGGCGATGCACTGGATAAGAGCGTCAAACGCCTCGCTGTCTACCTGAAATGTGGTAGGTAGCAACGAGCGCGGCAGTCAAAGGGCGGTAAACACATCACTCGGAAGAAGGAGGGGTTGCTGCTACCCGTACGTTGATGCACACGGATAATAGTGGAACGGAACATCAAACATTCGGTGAATTCGTCCTGCCACGCCGACAAGCAGAGACTTCGTTACCAGGATTGATCGCACATGCCCATGCGATAGAGAAACACAACGATGCACATTTCAGGGGGCATCGCATTCGGCAAGACCGTGTGACCTTCTGCTTTGTTGTAAGGGACACTTTAACTCATAACCGCTGATTCACTATAGAACTAGACGTATTGGTCGCCTCTTTGAAGAGGAGTCGACAACATACACACACGAAAAGTTTACTTCAGCTCGTATAGCCACGTTGTCAACCTCGTTCTGCTCCCAACGAATCGGTTTTGCTCGATATGATCGTACGGGAAAGGTCGCGCGCAGCCATAATCAGTGAAGATCGGTCTGATCCCCGTCGTCGAGCGAGGTGTAGGTTAACCACCTTAATTAAGCGGCCTCTATCGATTGCATGAGCATATTATGCCTCTTCGGTGGATCCCTACGGTATGTTGTGTATCAACAAAATCGTAGTTTTTTTCTTGAATTTTGTTTGCCTCATCCTAACAATATCAACGATAAACAGGTGGGCGCAGCACGATGAACAATGTTTGTAGACTACGCTAGGGTTCGACATCATATGAGCTAAGAAAACACAAAAAGAATCGTAAACGATATTCGTGCGTTCCTTACCATAGTGGCGAGGCCACGTTTGGGAAGAAGATACATTGCAATATGGCGCTGTTCCTTCCACTATTCAGCTGGAGAGAGCACCTTTCCTAGGCAGACTATTAGGAGCATTCATTCGCGGTAAACCTTTTATGGAGAGCTCCTAGAGGAAATACTGGCATGCTTTCCTCAACCCACTCATTAAAAAACGGTTACGCCCTCAAGCCGAACGCGGCGAATGCTTTTTTATCGAAACTCGGTTATACCTGTCCCAAGCTGTCGTGCGGCAGCGACTTGTGGAACGACGCGGCGGAGGAGCGGTCTCCATTGTTTTCGTGAAGCGTTCCTTGCGATGCTGCGAACTCGGTCTCCGCCCATGCAATCCGTTGGGTCAGAGCGTTGGTAGCTCGTTCTGCCGGCTATGTACCACATACATGAAAACACACACGAAAACAACGGAAACGCACGAAGTCAAGGTTGGATTCCCCACGGGAGCAACTAACTGCTGTTTTTTTGTCTTGCGGACACTGTCATGACGCCTGAATGCCCTCGCAACGTGTACGGTCAGTAGAATCAACAATCGAGCCAGGTCGCGAGCAAGAGTATAGTTCGTGTGCCGTGGTACTCGGCATGTCCATACGTTCGATCAGATAGATGTGAGATATATGCCAGACACAACGTCCCGTTATGGAAATGTAGAGTGCCGCCGACGCGCGACGGGGCGATGCGCGTAGTTCTAGAGTACCTCAGCCTCTTCAATGGCAACATTCAGAGCATGGCCTGCCCCTGATGCATCAATCAACGTTTTACTTTATGTTAACATCGTTTGGACGGATTCTTGCTTCAAACGATGCCTTGTTCCTGAAACAGTAGACTGCTCAGAATGACCGATCATCCCTTACTTTCAGTCTTTTGCCCAGCTGCTATGAGGGAACACCTCCAATATACAGCGACTACTGGGTGGGACTCACAGTGCCATTGGGATCGAGGGCATCGTCGTTGACGACCGCAGGGGGGCGACGGCGTCCGCGACTCTGAAGACGACGAGCAATATCACCGTCCAGAGCAGCCGTCGACGGCGACTCCGCCACCTCCACACCGCCAGTTACGCCGTGTTCCGTCGTTTCTTGTCCGATGGACTTGCCGCTTGCCCCGGGGAAAATACCCAAGGCGATTACGGCCATAGCACCGGCGGACCCTGCAAGCCCCTTCATGATACAAGTCAATGTCGTCCTTGGTGGGTACGAGTTTCCGGTGGGGTCTCCTGGCAGAAACAAGAGATAGGCGGTGCGGAATATTGGTGTAAACCAAGCCGAGGTATATGCACCTGGTATAATATATATCGTGTTGTGAAGTAGACGTCGGTTGGCTCAATCAAAAACATCTGGGCGTTCGCTATACGCAGATATAGTGCATGTGCGTCTGGAAGTAGAACCATGATACAGAAGCTCAAGCGTTTGACTATTGACCATGATTTGCGACGGCCGCAGCAAGTTTCAGGTAGACGTATCTCCATACCATCTTTAACCGGTAAGTTCCAACTCACAATGCTCCGCCGCGAGCTTTCTGCACCAAAATAGATCGACTTCAATCCGATGGCGTGCTTCTCCTTCTCACATCGATCGGTGTATTTGAGGTACCAAACTACAGCAGTACATCGTTTGCCGTGTTTTTTTCACAACGGCTACTATGCACTTACTTGCTCATAGTATTCGATCCTCGCGCTGACTCACTTTGTTCGTTAGTAGAACAGGAGGTAGGTGCGTGTACTCGTACCAGATATATCGGTGTCCTCCTCTCGCGTGGCAGTAGTAGCTGTGCTGTTTCTGTGCAAAACGCAGACGAGTGGGGGGCACTGTCGAATGACAACGGTGGGCTAGACACCACGCGAGTTTCTCGAGAGCATCCTCACGGAAGGCCATCTACCATACTCAGGTACGACTACCGAGCATATTCTTTGACGCTTACGCAGGTAAATAAAGCTCATGGTGGGCTCTGGGGGCCTTTGGGGGCTCGATCAATTCGTGAAGCCGCATTAGAACCGAAAACGTTCGTGGAAATATTTTGCATGATTTTATAGACTACGTATATCCACACCCGTTGTAACTTAATCCACAGCGGTTGATCCCCAGGATTGCCATAGTGCCTGACACGACGGTCGCCCGTTCACGTATGTTATTATGTCGCGTACTCTCAGCCCGGAGAGGACAAGCTCTGCTTTGACGCATCGAAGGACAGCCAGCTCAGTCCATTCGGCACAACAATTAGTCTGTGAACGGATACATTATCCATGCTATTTTAATTAATTGCAATGCCACAAAGCATTACTGAGGGGTTTGAACTTGTTGATACTTGATGGGGTAGACATCACATAGATAGGTGTTACCTCATGCATACCATCTACATACAGCACTTACTTACTTGACCCAGGTCAGGCCGGCAAATCCATACGATACTCCACCTTTTCTTCAAATATTCGACAGACAGGAGACTGTGCGCGTATGGTATGTGTTCATAAAAAAGACACCCAAACATCAAAATTTATGGCGCTGATTTTTTAATTATCAGACATCGTGACTGTGGTGGTAACGTTATCAGAGATAAACACTTCTCGTATTTCTGGCACAGGGACCATGTCTTAGCGTTATCTTTTTCTTTTCTTTTTTTTTGCTCATCAGTCATTATCTTCGCACATCTTCTTCTCTCTCTCCTTCCAACTCGTAACTCAGATCCGGGGCCACATAGCAGGCTCTTCTCCCCCCTTCCCGCTACGGTACGTGCCTTCATTTTTATCGCGAGAAGATATCAGCCTTTTCTTCCCTCGTCGACTCGCATCGAATTGTGCCTACCCACGCTGCAAGGCGCTCTCAACAATTGAATCATTTTTATTTTTATTTTTGCAAATAATGTCAAATGTCCGACCCACCTGGGCCTCGATCCCAGGACTCAAACACAACAACTAGAATTCGAGGTTAACCACTTGAACCACCGCGGCGACCTCTTTGTGGGTGATTCTATATATTGCGCAAGTATTATTGTCGTTAAGTTGTGCCCACAGTAGTATCGTGATAGGGTCACATTCTTATCGGAGAGCCATTTTTTCCCGATAATTTCCTAAAACATTCGCGCCCTTCCTCAGCCAGCTAGATTTTCACTGCTTTATTTTCCAAGTAAGTACATGATACTCGTATATCACTTACTTTCCTGATTGTTTTGCTTCATAAGAATTCCACAAAAACTGTCACGAAATGTCTACGTACCTTGACACATATTCCCAAATATTTCCAGACAGACTTGGAAACTTCTGAGAAAAAGAGCTCTCTGACAAGAATGGGCCTTAGAATGCGCATGTACGTGGCATATATATATATATACCAGTAGTACCAGGCATGGCTTAAAACTCGCCCGTCCACAGCGGTAAGTAGTAGTGCTGTTTATACTTGTACCAACAGCCGGGTATTTTTCATTTGGCTCAACAACTCCGAGTGCTCACGATTTATTGTCGAAGTAATACGCGAGATTTCTACCCTGCTTTGCTGCTGCTCGGCAATGTAGCGGTGAAGTGGAGGGGTGTGTGTGGTTTCTTCATTTTTGTCACTTCTCTGCGGTTTTTGCAGTTTTTTCTCTATGAAGTATAATACTACTACTACTACTACTACTACTACTGTGTTTAGTTTAGTTCTATACCGCTGTATGTAGGCGCCTTCAACAATCATGCGGCATGTAACTTAACTCGTCAGGGGAGGGAAGGGGCCCTCCAGACAGAGGAGAAATGATTTTTTTACGCTGCACTCAGGTGCCTCCTATTCATATGGGAGTCGATATTTATATTTTAAGAACGAACACGATGATATCAGATGTAAAAAAGTTCCTGGAAGCGTGATTTGTCTACTCGCTGCGGCAATACTCTCAAAACGAAAAAAAACGCTGGGGCACCGGCTGTGTGATCCCGGATCTGATTTACGAGTGTTGGAAGGAGAGAGCTAAGAAGGGCAAATATTTTACTCGTAAATGGGATAGAACTATAAAAAAATGTCTGAAACGTGCGACAACGTACTTCCAGCAGCATCGTTTCTTCTGCTGCCGCTGTATTGTACTTCGCACCTCTATGTATGTATGTACGTATACGAGTTATCATACCTAGCTACCAGGTACCAGGTACGCAGCAACAAAGGGAGCAGGCATGTATGTCTGCTACAGTAGTAGTACCAGTATGTTGTGTGTACAGTCAAAGTTGCGCAATATTGGTAATAATAGTATCGTCCTGTCATGCTATATTAAACTGAGTGTGACTCTGGTTTGGCACTTCGTTTTTTTGGAGCATGGGTGGGTAAGTGGGTGCTGCTGCCTTCTCGGCACTTGCTCGCATGTCATTGTGTTTGCCCCTGGACACCCACAACAACAATCCCCTGTAGGGACGACAGCTGCAAAGCCAAACCGCTCAATTCCTCAACGCCCTCGCGCTTTCCTGCCGGCCGGCTCACATACATGCGTATCCTGTGTTACATGTATGTTATAATGTGTATACCATTATTATTGCTGAGGGGCCGTAAAGCAGGGGATAGTATGAGCCTGCCAACAAGAACAAGCTTTCTGAGCAGATGTTCCAATCGTATTGTGATATCATCCTTCCGTAACCTTGAGCCTTAGCCTAGGCTAGTTTTTTTTTAGTTTTCGTGTCGCGCTCGTAGCTGAGCACGAACGACTTGATGGTTGTGATGGACGCACGTGACTTACTTCTGGTATATATATACGGGTTTCATCGTTTTCGCCTACTACTAGTAATACCACATTATTTTGTAAGTACGTGTTACAAGGATTACCTTGGGCTGGGTAATCGATTGATGATCGCTTTACCCCTATTATAGCTCAGTAGATAACACCTTCACAACATACGAGCCTGCACGTAAAACGTATTCACGCCATCAACCCTCTATTACATGGCATACGTCACCAAGACAAAGAAAGGAGAATACATCCATGCATGAGAAATACATAAATTTTGTCCATCAATAATAAGACGGCGATAAGAGTACCTACCACACCTACTACCTACCTGTGCTCCAGAAAGAAGCCAACAAAGTCGATTTCAAGTTTCTGAACTTTGACTTTGTTCGTTGCATGTCCCCTATAATATATCATACGCACAGATAATCACAACTAATTTTGTGGACTAGTAGATATACGAGAGACTTCTTTGGTTCCAACACGTGACGCCTTTGCCACTATATTTTATAGAGAGGCAGACAAAACATGCATACTCCTCCGCCGGGTGAATAGTGAGTAGTGGCCACTCCAGGTTCAAGGTGTCATACGAAACGGGACAAGCGGGGGGTTTGTTTTTTTCCCCGCGTTTCTTATGGAGAATGTTGCTATTACGGGGGACCGTAGTTAATAGGACCTATTCTTCATGGTATCCACAAAAAACTATATATACATATATATGTATATGTATATTTACCTATTTTTAGTCACAATATTTGGTGCTACCAGGTATTATTTACTATGCTACCCCGTAATAACTGAAGCGAAAGACTCCCCTGCAATTAATTCGCGATTTCCCCTGCCACACCCCTCAGCCAACTACTAAAGAAATGAACTATTCATATCTAAATAAGAACCTGCACAAACAAAGAAAAATCGTGTCATTCGTTTTAATTTTTTTTTATTATTATTATTATTATATTTTATTTGTTAATCACGGACGCATGTATGTATGTATGTTCCAGCTGTATGTAGTAGAGCATTTTACATGTGTTGTTAATCGATCACGTACCGAAATAAGTCTGTGCTCTCACGAACATATATATATGCGGTTCGGCATTGACACAAGAAGAATGAAAATATTCCGTTCACATAAAAAAAATGTACAGAGTAGACCGAGGTGTCATCCTTTTGACCTTTGAACCCGGAGCCTGTTGTTCTGTGAGAGTAAGCGCGACTGACTGCTGTCCTACTGCTAGACTATCTATGCGAAAATCAACGATCAGCCAAATTGGTCTTCTAGCTTGAAACGGATGTGCACGTGGTCTCCTGGTATATATGAAAACATAAAAAATGTTTCAATGCGGAATTAATTGAATCGTGCATGCTACTGTAGGCGGGTTTCTTATGTGCTCTCGTTGGTTTGTTCTTGATTTGTTTCGCCTTCTACGATAGAGGTAGCACGTTTCCGCTAAATAAAAATGTTTTCTGAATGACGGGGTCCCTTATATAATATCCCAAAATTGTCGGAAATGCTTACCTTGTCCCGGGAAAAGACGTTTTGATTTTACTTGGGCCATGGGGGGATTTTCATCGAGACGCAATCTGATTTTTGTTGACGTCAGTTTTCGGGGGAGGTATGGAGCTAGCTCCTTGAGTGAGGAGCCTCAGCAATTTCAGGGGGAACTAATACCGTAGAATGCATCTTTTATCAATCTTATTCAGTGTCTTCCCCCTTCCTTTTTATCCCCTTTTAAGGTCATTCTTGTCCGCGGGCGAGCTAATTTTTCTATGAATTCCATGTTTTTTCCGCCTGACTTTTTAAAGCTTCAAGATTTTCAACTTTTCCCCCCAAATACGTGAAATATACCAAACCTGATGTTTTCCTTCGGCAGAAATTCACTGATAGTGACAGAACGCCTCCGTCTCTTCATTCATATCTACAATTATTTCCCAACTCTAAAAAAATGAAAAATCTCCGAGAGCTTTGTTCCCATAGTTTCCATGACGGATTTTCGCGCATTTTTTTTGTCGTCCAGAGTTTCTCGATTTTTTCCCCAAAATATGTGAAGTTCAACAAATATTCTGGTTTTTCTTCTGGAGAACTTCACACGAATAGTGACAGGACGCCTCCGTATATTTGTATTTATCTCCAATTATTTCTGAAGTTTCGAAAAATGAATAAAAAACTCTGCAATAAAAATGTGCCTTATCGGAGAGATTTTTTCCCGTAATTTCCATGTATATCCTGATTGTTTTTTTTTTTAATTTGAGATTCACCAAACACATTTTCTTTTCTTCTGGAGAATATCACGAACAGTGACAGAACGCCTCCGTATCTTGATACATATCTCCAGTTATTTCCGAAGTAAGTTCGGAAATTAACAGACAAATCGGAAAAATGGGAACGAAGCCTAACATGAGAACCAAGACGTATCTCCAGAAAGAACCATGTGTGGTGTATCAGATAACCAAAATGATCCTGCGAAACCCCTTGGCCAGCCCTGTGAGAGGAGCTCGTCAGAACGGTCATGCTCCATCTCGTGCCTTCGGGTGGGCGCAAAAAGCGATATACGCTGGCTCTATTGTGATTTCTCTAGATAGATAGATGCTGGCTACCGCGGCGATGCCGAGGACTTCCAGCCTGAGCGACAGCTCATTCGAAGGCTGCTGTACAGCCCCACAGGACTGTCAACTTTTTTTCTTGGAGTTGTACACAATTGGTTTGCTTTCTAAAAAAAACGTCCGTTCTCATTTTTTGTTTCGTTCCCATTTTTCCGATTTATTTGTCTGTTAATTCTGGAAAAATATATCACAGATAAGAATAGGCATTAGCACTGATTCAATTCCGGGGCCACATGGTAGCCTCTTCTCTCCTCTCCCCGTTACGGTTCGTGCCCTGCATATTTTCTCGAGAAGGCTGCTGCTGCCCAGTCCTTCCTCGTCGACTCGTATCGAGTTTTGGCATCTATCTAAAACCCACGCTACGGAGGCGCCCTCAGCAAATAAATGCTTCCTCTCTTTTTCAGTAAATATGATCGAAATCTCAACACCGCGGGATTCAACTCGGGGAACAATGCTACTAATACCTGGTAGTAGATTTCGGGGTCAACCATGTGTAACATACTATCGGGGCGCCGGTACTGCTGTGTAGCTCAATCCTCGACGAGAGTTTACCTTGTCAAATGATTCAAGAAGACTGAAGGAAAAAACCACCAGACAGTGCAGCAAATGAATGGGCTGATCTGGCGGTAAAATATATATGTCAAACCACGAGCTGACTACTACGACGACTTGGCAGCGTACCGGACGCAGCTTGCTCCAGAATGGCATCATTGCAGCACCGTAAACCGTAGATCCGCTGGCTCGTGGATAGGCGAGTGAGTGTCGAAAAATAACCGACATACATGGAGAAGGAGAGGTCGAGATGAGTTCGAGGACACATTATTAGCAAAACGATGCTCGCTGAATAAATAGCATGGCGGGACTACTTGGTGTGACGGGTGTGTGCGCACCCTTCTTGGGACGGCGAAACCTGGGCGTGGCGAATACCGAAAACGCTGACGCACGTCGTATACAGTTCCCTTTGTAGCGGCTATCTTGATACCCGGAGCGAAACCCTATGATATTCACAAATCGACCACCGTCTATCTATGCCAGCGTCAGACAAAGCAAGGGAAGCATCCTGCTGTGTATTATGTATAATCCAAAAACACATGAAAATGACATTCTTTGCTGCTGCAGCAGAGAGAGAGGTATACGGCTGTTTCCGTAGCATAGGCGACAGGGAGATAACCTGGTTGTTGTGTGGTCGGAGCATGTAAACGTTTGTTTCTTGCCTCCGTGACTGCCGAGCTATCGACGGGAAGCCTTCATAGGTGTGTCGTCCCCTCTCCCTGTCAGAGACTGTACAACTACTTTGCTGCGTACGTTGTCGTGTGTGTCTTGTGCAAGGCGGTACATTGACCAGACCCTTCTGCAAGTGACTATCATCCACAAAACCATGGCTTTGATGTATGACCACACGCCGTCATGTATCACCCTCGAGGCGACCAGCGCCCGGAGTAGAGGTTTTGCTTGGTGCTTGGCAACACTAACAATACCTGGTCGTTGCACAAGCGGACACATCCATCCGTAACGAACCGATCGGTGGTCGCGCGTCAGGAGGTTCCTCAGGTAGATACTGGTACACTGTGAATGTAAATACCTGGTAGATTTCGGATATTGAAGTATTTTCATTGCAATTTAAGTCGTTCTCGTTCTATTCACGCATTTCCCCGGCGCTTGGCAAACACTATATAACTTCTGTACGTACCGAGTCGGCACAAGCATATCCGAATTGGCACCTGCACGCCAAGGAATTTACCAATAACGACGTGTGACGTACAAACCTCGAGGAAAGCTTCCTACTTATCTCCTACAGAATATGGGGTGGTCGGTTTGATTGAAGCCGGCTATACTGGCCGTACGTGCAGCCTCGAATTCATGTGAGCCAGGTTTCAATGGGAACGACCGTCAGGGTAGCTGCGTGTGTGCGCGATGTGGCCAAGTACAGCATACGTTTAACGCAACGCTAATGAACACAAAAGAAAAGAGTACTTCGATGACCCAGCATACCTCACACGGGAGGCTCGTTAGGTCCTTGAGCGACTGCCGTACATGCTTCGAGAGAGACAATGGAAAAGCCCTTTTGTACAGATACGGTTCAGTGTCCGTGGCAGACGGAAGGTCGACGGAGCAGTTCAAGGCCCGGCTTGCCGACAACCGGACTACAGCTCAATGTCCCGTGTATACAGACAGCACTAGATTACTGAACCTCGCACAAATTCCACATCGGACGAACTATGCAGTCACTAGTAGTGTACATAGACGTACATCGACAAGTATGTCTGTCTCCATATAATTCCCAACACGAGATAACTATGACGTTGTCTGTAATACAAAACAGCAACGTGGTGAGTCCCGTCACAGGTGTTCCATTTATTGCGTACAGAGAGAGACAAAATCAAACACCAGTGTACTCGGGCCATCCACCCTTCAAGTCCCGACGACAGCCATCATTTCAAACGTAGATCGGGCCTCGAGGACGCTACATGTCCGGGGGGTTCGGACGAATCAAGTCTACCCAAACCAACGCACCTAATGCGAACAACAATGATGGTTCAAAGAGGTAGTTCGGTTTCACCGTTTGTGCGCTTACGAACTTGCAGGTTTTCCAAAGCAAGGGTAGCAAGCAAACGAAAGGCAGCAGCCCTCTAGCGTCAAGCAGGCGTCCATCAACCTCGCGCTTTGGTGAACGACTATATCAAAACATTAACAACGACTAGTACATAAACCTTTATAATACCTATGTTTCCGATACTCCACCCGTTACGCCTCCCGTTCCATCATACCAGAGAGGGTTACGCAGACAGCTCTTAGTCTTGTTAAACAATTACAACATTTCGTTGAGGCGGGACCTCCTCGGACGGAGGGTGGTGAAGCTACCTGTCGACCCGCAGTCGGTTTCGTATTGGCAGGATCGTAGCCTACAAAATTTAAAATAGTGGTTTTACTTTATTTAGCGGGCAGATTTAGCCAAACCAATGCATCTCGTAAGAACAACTATGATGGTTCATAGAGATGCTTCGATTCGAGCGGTTGTGAACTTCTGAACGCTGCGATCGCCCCAAGCATAAGTGGAGACAAAATATACCGAAAGCAGCGGACTCTTAGCGTCAGGCGGTCGTTCGTGAGCGAACTTTGCGTTCGCTTCAAGCACTTCAACAACATAACAACAACGACTTTTACAAACATCATACATGTTACATAGTCCCAACCCTCAACCTCATCTCGAACCTCGTGACATTCGTTTGGAGATAGTCACCCACGAACTTCTCTCCCAACACCAACTAGAGCAGTTATGCGGAAACAGATCCTTGTTGAACGTCAGCTGCGTGTAAGAGGTCAATCGTGGTTAAGGCGCCTGCTGACTAACTATAGCGTTCGTCGTAGCTAGATCGGGGTGTACTAATAATAATGCCGCTTACAAACTAGGTAACCGTTGCCACACCGGTGCTAAGACGTGAGAGTTGACGCCCCCAAACCCAGTTGTTCAAGTCGGTCGTTAAACACTACCTGTTACACAACTGACTGGGAAGGGTGATCAATCAGGTACCGTTGACAAGAGCCCCCGCTGAAAACCAGTGGGAATCACGTCGATACAGTTCGTACATTAAGGCTACGGTAGAGGTTTACAACCGCCCTCGTGGGTTACAGAGTAGACGTTGATCCGCGTTGGACATCTTAGCACAGGTCAGCCCCCATGAACGCCTCCCCGCTGCACCTCCGGTTGTCGATAAAGAATGACCCGTCGGTTTCGAGCCTGATCGTCTGGCCCGACATGAGACGGAACTCGTAGGGCTCGTTCTCCGGGAAACCCACGGCCTCCTGCGAAAGTAAATACGAGAAACACCAGAAACACCACAGGAATCAGAATCACACTAATATGTGTACCTGTATAGTGCTTGATGATGTGGGCTGATTCTTCAAGGAATTGTCGCTGCGATTCATCTTGGAGCAGCACACATCGTGTGAGACTATGCAGAGCCCCGCAATAAGGGGATCTACGGAATAGCTGTGACTGTGTTGCCCTCAGCCGACGGCACGCTTGCTAGGATGCACGAAATCCGCATCGACGACGACGGCGCGTGGATTCATATGGTTTTGCATTTTATCTTTCGTGCGGAGATTTGGAGGTTTTTCTATCAACCTGACGAAGTTATGTACTGGTATGTCAACAATACGTATACATACATGCAAATATGTATTTCCGGAATGACGATTAATCCGGCCAACCCACGTGTGCAGCATGACCGACAGCAACAGTGATACAGTGACTGCGTCGTAGGAGAAGCTGGGGGCACCACAGGCAGTGCATAACTTCACAGCAATGCAAGTATGCGTGTGTACAATAGCGGGGTCCAATATATCCTGTTCATCGTGGGTGGTTGTTTTGGGTGCGTTCGATCTCTCACCTGCTGCAGAATCCGCACACCGGCTATCTCGCCGAGAAGCAATCCTTCCTGGCCGTCCATCCTCCAGTGAATACCAATCATCTGCCTGCATATCACCGCACACAAAACAGAACAAAGGCAACACCTGTTGCGATCAAGTCGATTGATGGCGCACTTTCCAGCGTACCAAAGTACGAGTATTGACTTGCGAACCGTAACCAACACATACTATTGTTACGAGCATACATACAAACATAATCGGTGTTTCCTGATTCCCAAGCACGAACTCGCCCACTCTCGATTTACCTGCCGAATGCAACGTTGACAGCCAACTTGTTGATCTCTCCCTCGTACGTCAGGCATTCGTCGCCGGTGTAGGGCAAAAGGGTCAACCCTTCATCGTCCGGGACCACGGGGTTGCTGAAGCACGAAGCGCCACGCTCCAGTCCGACAAGAGCCTGTGGTACAAAGTGATGAGTTGCGACAGGTACAACAATGACAACCCCGTTACGAGGAAACATCGTACGATTACATCATGTCGGTGATGCGAACGCCCGCACTGGTTTGGCCCGACACTTGCATCCGGCTGGACCAACTTTCGGTCTAGCTGTGAAACCATGCAGGTATGAGTGGCGCAGATGGTTGCTGACTCTTGGGACAAGGCAGCGCAGCCTGCAGACAAAGACGCTATCAAACCCCTAGGCGATTGCTGTTGTTCGAAAGACACTGCGGTGTACCTAAGGGGCATCACTTCCTAGGGCGAAACATATTTTTTATTACATGAACCTTTGTCCGCAAGCGAGAATGCCACGCACGTCTCAGGTCGGGCCAGGGATATCGGCTCGATGCGATGTTAACAACTTTTCTTGGAAATCAGCGAAAGCGGGAAATGCGCGATAGGATGTGTACACGATAAACGCATAACGTTGGTGTTGATGCCATAGTCGACAACATGTACCGATCGTAGAGACATGTTGATCTGTCGGTACTACAGTAGTTCGTACACTCAAAAAGCTTACAGTGCAAGAAATCTACCGATGCGGCGGATACCTATCATGGGGTGCATGGCGCTGGCTTTCCCGATATGTCGGCGGCGGGAAACTCTGGAATGTTTCCGGCCCTAACGATGTATTTGGGAAAACAACGCATCGCTGAGGGTAACAAAACGTTAGACCATAACGTGTTACTCAAGCCGGGGCCGTTGCCCCTCGTTCGTTCTGCTGTACGGACAAACGTATTGAATGTTACGACTGTGTTCTTAGACCGAATCGCTTGCGATGAGCGCGGAAGCGCCTGTTTACCTTAAGCACCGTGGCGAAGGCCCCGTTCTGGACAGCGTGCCCAGAGGGGTAAGACGGGTGAGTTGGCGATCCCTCGTTGACGGCCTGAGGAAACCAACAGCGACCACGGCAATGACATGTGCAAGGTGGCATACATTAACGAAACGAAAACGTGGTATCCGATAGATTGCTCCAGGAGTCTTCCCAAACGACGTTTGAGCAATGTTCAAGGCCAACATTGAGCTATGTCCGGTATCAATAAGGTACGCAGGGTGCATAGATGCTGCGGAGTAATTCGTTTGATGCCTGAGCTGGGATAGATCGAACCCTACGACAATATCACGATCGGAAAGAGAATGTGAACTTCCAAATAGTCGTGTTGGGCTTCAAAACGTGAGTCAAGCGCGTAACACTGTTTCAAAGATTGCTCCCGACAATTGTTTGAACGAACCTATGAGGGGGATCCTGGCTATACGCTCAGCCGGAGCTACATGCACCACTTGTTATAGCCATGACAGCATGAGTATCGATGCGACATGTACGAGTAAAATTCAGAAAGTACCTGAGGGAGAAGGAAGGTTCGTGGGCGCCTGCGTCGCTGCCCGGTGATCTCCCTGTTGCGGCGAGCCACCCTCCTTAGCAACCGCCTGTTGTTGAGAAGCGAGTCGGGGAATTCTACGTCGAGGTCCCCGTTTAGGACGTTGTGGAGGGTTCCACCAACGGCCTGTCAATTCCCAGAACCCATAAAAAACGGCGACAATGGGACATGAGGGAAGAAGCGTTTATGATCCGGCAGTGAAAGCGGGTTCAACTGCCTGAGTAGCTCATTGCCCGGATATGCCATGAGTCAGGGACGGAGTTATACCTTCAATATAGTTGTGGCGAAGACGGGGCAACTCGCGTGAACAGCAGGCGGGGTGAGTAACGGTTTACGAGCAACAGATCAGCGGAGATTCACCTAACCCCCATATACATTCGATAGATCATAGCCACTGTTGCCTACGGAGTGGAGCCTCACCTCCGGACGGGCGAACAAGTGGACGTTCCACTTCTGGTACCATGAAGCCCTCTGAGCCAGCTCCCCGGTTCCGACAAGCCTCATAATGTGGGAGGTGCCGTAGTTGACGAAACCGACCTGGCGGCCGTTTTCTGTGTACGGACCGTTGAACCCGGCACGGCTGATGGCTCCTTCCTCGATAAGTATAAGGGCGGCTCGGTACGCCTCCCTGTCAAAGCGTGAACGTCGGTCGCATCTTCATGTATGAGTGCTTGTTTATCACGGATACGTGTTCGCAAAGATTATTTGTAGATTACAAGCGAAAGCAGGTGCGGACTGGTGAATTTATTTTTGTGTGTAGGCGAACGGCTAATGCCACGTAAGGTGGGTGTGGTGACATTTTTCGAACATCTCAGCTGTGGACAGGTGCAACCAAGAGGCGATATCAATTCCACGGTCGTGTAGCACTAACAAATGGCATGGGTATGAGGCTTTAGGGTAGAGGTTAAACCTAAGGCTTCGTCTGCAGTAGTAGCATAAGTAGCTGAGAAACACATATATATGTCGTACTCACGTGTTGATGGTATCGGTAGCTGATGTCGTCGCGAGGTCGCGAGAGTTGCGGATGTACCGCTTCACGGGGTCTACCTCTTCCGGCGAGTCAGGCTTGCCGCCGTTCTGGAGAGATTGAAAACAGGTGAAGAGCGTGTTTGGGGTTACGGCGAGAAACAATATCGGGAACAGAGGCATCAACATAGTTCAGGAGCAGAGCTGTGATTCACATAGGCAGTAAAGCACGTAAGCCGCGCACAAACGGCAATCGGAAGCGTCGTGGTCATGCGACCGGCTGTATTTCTCCTTCCGTCGACAGGTTGTTCGGCATGTACAGGCGTGCCGTGCCGGTGCGTCAGCGGTCATAGAAGCCCACCTGCGCAATACATCGATAGTCCCTAGAGCGCAATGCGCTTACACTCCCATCTCGTTCCTTGATGCTTACAAGCCAAGCGGTAATACAGGTCACGCCATATCCAACGGTATATCGTCATCGTAAGATGGATCCTGCAAGGCAACGCAGGTGGATCACATCCGAGCGCTACATATACTTGCCTTCACGCTGTTATGTCTCAACATATATTTGACGCACTGTCAATCTCCAATTATCACCCGCGCGTGCTTATTACATGACATAGGGTCGATATATACATTTACTCTTATTGCTTCGCGAACCTGTATGAAGAGCCATTCGTCATAGTCGGCCATGTAGTCCACGCCGGGCGCAAACGTCGTCTGCTGGGCCTTGACCGTAATGGAGTCGATAGTGAAGTCTTTCACGAGCAGCTGGTTTATCGTAAAATAGGGGGTAACGACCACAATATCGAGGGGCGGGGTTATGTGACTCAGCAGGATAAACTCTCCATGCGCCAAACAGCACCCTGAAATGTACCGGAATATTAAGCCGATCCCCCTTAGACCAACAGGAATGACGCTATCATGAACCCCGACCGCAAACAAGACGACTAAAACCAACGACTACGATACGCCCGTGGAGATACCTACCAACATCGTATAGTGGTTTGGGGCCGAAACCCACTGTGCAAACACTTTGAACTGGATTGTAAGCACGACACAGCCCTAAGCGTTGAACGTCAATTTACTGAAGCAGGCGAGTTCGGTTGGCAAGCCCTGAAAGCAGGGCCGCAATACTCGCTGGCTATAGGCACGGTAGCACACCGCACCTGGGAAACAAAGGGTCCTGTCTCGACACCAAGGGCCGATGACCGGAACAGCTGCGTCTGTGGGTCGGCTCTGCCATCGGGACCGACCGCCACCATGTTCATATCAGCGAAACCCGGCATGGTGGCCAAATTGTCTGCCGGTCAACCAAAATGCAAATCGTCGAGGGAGCAGTGTGGGTATCATGAGAACTCGTTCCTGGTTTCGATGGATGCTGCACCTACGAACATTGTCGATGAATGTGGCACCGGCACCGGCCCAAACCAAAGCAAGAGATCCTTGCACATCGCGGCATACACTTCGATGCATGGTAACCAAGAGCTTGCGCACAAGCGCAGTGCAGTACTGGTTGGGGCCTAAGCCTGCTACCTATGGGTTCAGCCTGAAAGGACCTTGCGTCGCTCAGGATAAAACTAAACGTGTATCATTTAGTGGAACTCACACTTCACGCACACTGGAGGCTATCTTGCGATAGACCAGTAGACAACTGGTACGTGCATGTTAACGCGCCACGTCCGTTGTCGAATATTGTAGCGTCAAGGAATTGACTCTCTCGAATTCAGTTTAGGTACAGAGTCTTCGAGGTAGGCGATGTTTCGGCTTTTGAGGCAAGCTTCAACTCTCCGTTAGGCAAATATTCGTCTATTACCTGCTGCTTCCACCGTTAACGAGTCTTCTCCGTACTGGGAGAAAGGTACGTCCCTCGTCAGGGCCATCCAGTACAGCTCCGCCATTTGAGAAGCCTGAGGTGTCACGGTTACAACGCATGGGATCCGGCGCAGGGGCGTCACTGGTGTCGTCAAACCCAACGCATGTGGAACATGTTTGTGCCTGGCGATCAATGTGAAGTCGACAACGGTCTATGTCCACCGCAATGCAACGATAGTATTTTGCCGAAACGACAAAGTGCCACTGCTATATTAGTCGTCCACCAGACTACAGTTGTGCCAACCCCCCCCTAAGAGCTTAGCTTACCAGGTCCTCCGAGTTGAGCAGTGAAGCGCTAGGGATGGTTAAGGCAGGGCTGTGGTGGATGTCCGCAGGTCACGAACGGCCGAGAAGGTAGTGCCAAGTGTAAGGCCGAAACATTGGAAACGCGTAGTCGGTGGTAGGTTGTCGGGATGAAAATCGTAGTCATCGTTATACACGGCCACCGATGGCACGTTTGAAAATCGTCCAGATAGTCAATTTCCCACGCCGCCGGATGGGATTGATCCAGACCAGAGGCATCGAAGATTTAAACGTGAAACGCGACGGACAAAACACGAGGAAGGACGAAGCGTACGAGGGTGGCGGTAAGAATTCCAAGCATGGTGGCAACACAGTGGTCTTGATAAAATGTCGCCTCGGCTCACGTTACAGCTCACAATGCATGAAACGAATGTTCCTCAATATCTGCATGGGCGACCCAGCCAACGTTCAGGTCCCCCAACAAACATGTACACCTTACCACGCATGTACCAAACTCACTGGTGACTTGAAAAGGCATTGTTTGAGCAGAGTATGATTGTGTTGCAAATACTGTGCTCGTGGTGGGCCACGCTCGGAACCTACGATAGCCATCGTCACTATTAACGCGTGTATGATTAGCTACTTGAGCGAATTTGGTACAGTGCATCATGTCGGAGATCATACTATTACGGGGGACCATAGTTAACAGGACCAAATCTTGTTAGTAAAATTGGTTAAACGTATAGGTTTGTATGTGTACCATAGGTCCTATTAACTATGGTCCCCCGTAATACTGGGTTGGCGCATCATGATACCCAGCGCGGCGGCAAGCTTCTCGTTGTATCTTTCAGTTGTTGAAAGAACACGGTGGGAGTACTTGTTTCGTAACAAACACGTACCCGGCGGCTCCTGCCATGTCTACGGCGAGACCTCCGAGAGGGTTCACCAGGAAACCGTCGTCGTCTCCGGCCGGCACCTCCTGGCACGTATCGAAATCTCCTTCGGCGATACACTCGATAAGAGCGTCAAACGCCTCGCTGTCTACCTGGAATGTGGTGGGCAACGACGAACGCGATAATCAAACATCGGTAAAAACAAACACTCGTAAAGAAACAACCAGGGAGGTATGCTGGTACCCGCAAGTTGGTGCACACGGTATTAGTGGAACGAAACGTCGAACATTCGTTGAAGTCGTGCTCCCACCGACAACCAGGATTGATAGTACAGGTGCCGTATGATTGCCACCCTCCACATTTCAAAAGCAATCGCGCTCAGCATGACCGTTAGACCTTCCCTCTCGTTGTAAGGGGCATTTTCACTCATATTCGCTTGTTCAAAGTATGACCAGACGTGCTGGTCCCCTCCAGGAAGAGGGGCCGATACTATAAACGGAGTACCTATACTTCATCTTGTGTAGCCACGGTCAACCTCGTTCTGCTCCCAACGAATCGGGTGTGTTGGGTATGATTGTACGGGAGAGGTCGCGCGCAGTTATATTGAGTTGAGATCGGTCTGATCACCGTTGTTGGGTGAGGTATAGGTTGACTTCGTTATTATGCGGCTGCCATCGTTTGCATGGGCATATATATGCCTCTCCGGTAGAATACTACGGTATGGCAGTTACCCACAAAATCGTTACTTTTCAGAACCTAGTATTATTTCATCATAACAACATATATATTATTCGATAAACAGTCAGGCACAGCACGACGAACAATGTTGTAGACTACGCTAGGGTTCAAACAGCATATCAACTACGAAATAAATGCAAATAAATGGAATCGTAAACGACATTCGAGCGTTCCTTGGCTTAGTGGCCACGTCGGTCAGCGCGTTTGGGTCAAAGTTGCATTGCGTTATTCCGATGTTCCTTCCACTTTTGAGCGATGGAGAGCTCCTAGAGGAAATACTGGCATGCTTTCCTCAACCTCCTCGATGGCAAACGGTTACGCTCTCAAAGCCAACGCGGCGAATACCTACTTACTTATCAAAACTCGGTTGTACCTGTCCCAGACTGTCGTGCGGCAGCGACTTGTGGAACGTTGCGGCGGAGGAGCGGTCTCCATTGTTTTCGTGGAGTGTGCCTTGCGATGCCGCGAACTCGGTCTCCGCCCACTCTGTCCGCTGGGTCAGAGCATTGGTAGCTCGTTCTGCAGGCTATGTGCCACATGGAAACACACGCGAAAACAGCGGAAACGCGCGAGGTGAAGGTTGGAAGCCCTACAGTAAGTAGCAACTGCTGTTTTTCCTAGCAGACACCGACATGTCTCGTTGCGTGTACGATCAGTACAATCGACATCGAGGCGGATCACGAGCAATAATATACCTGGTACCTGGTATATTGTTTGGACCCTGGGGTAATCTGCATGTTGTCCATACGTTCGATCACATATAAGATATATGGTAGGCAAGACGTCCTGTAACGGAAGTGTAGAGTACCGCAGTTCTACAGTACCTCAGCCGCTTCAATGGTCAACATCCAGAGCATGACCTGCCCCTGATGCATCAATCAACGGTTAACTTTCCGCTAGCATCATTTCTACGGATTCTTCCTTCAAACGAGGTTTTGTATCCGAAAAAATAGACTGCTCGGAATGACCGATCATCCCTCATTTTCGGTCCTTTGCCCGGCTGCCACGAGGGAACGCCTCCATATACAGCGACTATGGGGAGGGACTCACCGTGCCGTTGGGATCAAGGGCATCGTCGTTGACGACCGCAGGGGGGCGGCGGCGTCCGCGACTCTGAAGACGACGGGCAATACCACCGTCCAGAGCAGCCGTCGACGGCGACTCGGCCACCTCCACACCGCCAGATACCCCGTGTTCCGTCGTTTCTTGTCCGATGGACTTGCCGCTTGCTCCGGGGAAAATACCCAAAGCGATTACGGCCATAGCACCGGCGGACCCTGCAAGCCCCTTCATGCTGCAAGTCAATATCGTCCTTAGTGGGTACGAGTTTCCGGTGGGGTCTCCTGGCAGAAACAAGTGATAGGCGGTGCGGTATATTGATGGAAAACAAGACGAGGTATATGTAAATAATATATATACCAGGTACCAGGTATATATCTCGTGTTGTGAAGTAGACGTCGGTTGGCTCAATCGAAAACATCTGAGCGCTCGCTGCACGCAAATATAGAGCTTGTGCGTCAGTAAGTAGAACTATGACACTGAAGCTCAAGCGTTTGACTATTTCTTGACCATTCTTTGCTACGGCCGCAGTAAGTTTCAAGTGGAAGTATCTACATACAATGTTTAAACGGAAAAAACTCATATCAGAGAACACGCTCCGCTGCGAGTTTTCCGCATCAAAATGGCTCGGCTTTCATCCCATATAATATATGTATGGCGTAATACTCTTTCTCACATCGGTATTTGAGGTACCAAACTACAGCAGCAGCTATGCTGCAGTACATCGTTTCAAGTTGTTTTTTACTACGCGCGGCTAAACATGCGCTTGCTCATAGTATTTGATCCTGGTGCCCACTCACTTTGTCCGGAAGTAGAACAACAGGAGGAGGTAGGTAGGTGCGTGTACCAGATATATCGGTGTCCTCCTCTCGCGTGGCAGTAGCTGTGCCTTTTTTGTGCAATAATTATCAGACGAGTGGGGGGCACTGCTGGGGAATGACAAGGGTGGGCTGGACACCACGCGAGTTTCGAGAGGATATCCTCAGTGACGGCCATCTACCATACCCAGGTAAGACTATCGAGCATATTATTTGACGCTTACGCAGGACCTAGGTGGAGCTGATGGTGGGCTCTGGGGGCCTTTGGGGGCTTGATCAGTTTGTGATTCCGCTTAGAACAAGAAACGTTCATGGAAATATTTAGCATCATTCTGTAGACTAAGCCCGTTCTAGTTCATCCAAAGCGGTTGCTCCCCAGGATTCTCACCGTGCGTGGCACGACGACGTATGGTATCATGACGTGTATACTCTCAGCCCAACCAAAGAGGATAATAATATCTGCTCCGAGACATCAAACGGAAGACAGCTCAGTCCATTCGGTACAAATACTTCTTTGAACGGATACTTTTCCCGTGCTCTTTTTGATCCAATTTGAATGCCGAACCGCATTGAAGAGGGTTTTCAAGCCCTCGATACTTGACCGCGTAGGCATGACATATGTTTTACTTCAGGCACACACCATATACATACTACAGCACCTTAGGGAGCAGGTCGCACCGGTAAACGCATACGATACATAATCTATATTTTCTTCGAATATTGTGATCAAGGGAGAGAGGAGACTTGTTGTGCGGGTATGGTCCGGACCCACAAAATGGAGACCTAACATCAGAAATAAATTGTACCTGGTAGCTGATTATCTGGGCGCCCTTAACCGGCCTCGTAATTGTGGTGGTTTAGGTATGGGAGGTGAACACCTCTTATATTCATGGTAACTAGACCACGTCTTACGCTTACTACGTAGCGTCATCCTTGCGACGTATTCCAACACAACGCAGAAAGTCAGAAAAGTGCACCAACCTACTATATACTTCCACCAGCGTTTCTGCTGCTGCTGCTGCTGCTGCTACTACTACTCGTACTTGCTTGGTACGTACGAGCTATCATAGCTATGTAACAACCAAGGCAGCGAAAAGACGTCCGCTACAATATTATCACCACTGACTGCTGTACCACGGTATGATTTTACACTCAGAGTTACCCAATTTAAGTATCAACAGTATTGTACCAGGCATCCTGGATATTATCGTGTTTTCTACTTCTTCTCAGTGTGACTCTGGCATGACTTTTCGTGTTTCCCCTGGAGCATAGGTGGGTGGGTGGGTGCCGTTGACTTCTCAACGCATGTCACTGTTGTTGCTGTTGTTTGTTGTCGTTCGCACATCAACTCATCGCCGCAATACGATGCAGTACGTGGTCGCAGGACAAGCTCCAATAACTCTGGAGTGGAAGAATACCTCTCTCTGTAAAAAAACAGGAAGAAAGAAAACAAACAGAGAATAAGTAATACACATGAAATTAATAGCTGCAGCAAATCTATCCATCATCTACCTATCTTGTAGTACACCTCAGACAAAAATAAAAGTGAGGTCCGCGCGCGTACGTACGTACACTGCTGTATTCCCCCCGGAACACACCCACAACAACACTATTGTACATTATTATCACGCTTGCCATCCGACAATGTGTAGTGTTGTTCTAATAAACGACTACCAGGTATAATAATAACAGAAAGCGAAGAACTCTCCAGAACAAAAGCGCGGCAGTATCCTACGACAAATAAAAACTGATGGTGACGCTCATCATGAAGACTACTACATACAACCAACATCCCTCCATCTCGTCCACCAAAAAACGACCAATCCCCTCCTTAAGCACCCCCGAAGAAGCATCTATCTACCAAAAACCCGCTGTCCATCGAAATGGCTGGCTATTATTATTGTACATTGTAGGGACGACATACATATCTATGTGTAAATTCGGGCCTCTCAATTCTTTAACCCCCTCACCCCTTTCCGGCAGCATGCGCGCAGGCGCACAGCCGATATGTACAACATACCAGGTGGTAGTTATTACCTGGTAGTTCTCTTCCCATCCGACAATATATATACCAGGTATATATATATGTATCATTGCTGAACAGCGGTATACAAGCAGTTAGTTAGTTAGTTAGTAAGTAAGACAGTATGGGCCCGCCAACGAATAACAGGTTATTAAAATATTTATCTGAGAAGATGTTGATAATCTTATTGTGATATCATCCTTAAGCAGCCTATACGTATAGGCTAGTTTGTGCCAGTAGGGTTTTTGGTGTCGCGCTCATCATGGCTGAGCACGGCATACTATAATTGTGGTGGACGAACGTGACTTCTGGTACAATACCAGTATATACCTGGTATATATATATATGTGTTATCCGAGTTATTATCACGAAAACGACGCCCTTTTGAAAATCTCTCGTAGTCTCTCGTAATGTTTGATGACAATAAAAATCGGCGTCGATTTCTTGGGCTCATTTTGCAACCAACCCTTTTCTATTCGTCGGCCAAAACTTCTACGAATGTATGTATTGGCACCAAAACTCCATGCATACTCACTCGTACCTACGAGTATAATGTTGGGAAACTATTTTATGTATGTGCAGTAGTATTTATCTTGGGTATATCATATTATTATAGAACTTACTTATATACACAGCGATGTGCATGCATATCAGCACAATACAATTCGATGCGAGTCGACGAGGGAAGAAAAGGCTGAAATCTTCTCGCGATAAAAATGAAGGCACGTACCGTAGCGGGAAGGGGGGAGAAGAGCCTGCTATGTGACCCCGGATCTGAGTTACGCGTTGGAAGGAGAGAGAGAAGAAGATGTGCGTAGATAATGAATGGGATGGGAAAAAAATATATACCTGGTATATATATATCATATCATCCTTATTATTGTGTACGAATTTACCTGGTATGAATAGCCTGAAGAAGTGCGTTGGTAGCTCACTGAATACTCGCAGAATTATACCTGGTATACCTGTAATAATTTATGATACCCCGTTGCTCGGAATATCAAACCTTGCAAGTTGAAAGTACGTGCTGAGAGTAGATATATATGTATGTATGTATCCCAATATCCTCGAAGAATTTAACTGCAGGGATGGCAGCCTACATCAAACAGCAGTACATACATATATATGTCTACGTACCTCGGACCGTAGTTAAACTAAACAGCAGTAGTAAAAGACATGCTGCATGGCATGATGTGAACGAGCGTGCGTGCTATATACTATTATATATATATGCTCGTATGTATGACTCTATGTGTGGGTGGTGTTGTTGCAGTTAGTTGGTTATGAATAGTGATAAACACGAAAAAAAGTAGACGTAGCCGTTTACAGAACACGAAGTATACTGAATGAACTGGTGCTACACAGAATAAGTAAAGTGTTCCCGCTACGTACCGGCTATAAGGGGGCGGGGTATATGGGTGGGTAAAATGGGTTATTAAACGTAGTAGTTGTTATTGGCTTGAGTATGGTGTTGTTGGCGTAATACGAACGACGCTGCAAGCACAACAAAACGCTGCACGTAGGTAGTAAATAAACACCATCAGGCACCAGCAAGTAGTACCAGGTAGTTATTACCTCTATCTACTTGGCAAACCTGTATAGAGCACACCAACATTTTGGGAGATCCGATATCAAAAACTCAAACGACACAACAAGAGGGTGAGACCCCCCCAGTGTACACTTCGCGGCTCGACGCCGGTTGTTGCTGATGATGTGTTTTAAATAAAAAAATATTTTGCCAGGCAGGGTATATTCCTCGGAACGCCTTTTCGACTCCGGGACGATATCTCGCGGGACTCAGGTACCCCGGGACTAAACGGAACTACTTGTTGTGTGTGGCATGCCACCACAGCTCGACGTGTTTGGGCGGGAACGGGACGTACCCCATCAGATCTCGCACAAAATCAGGACCCGGCAGGACCCGGCGGGAAAAATCCCGAGGAATACTGCCAGCCCCGATTTTGACATGTATGTGATGTATGTATGTGTGTGCCTTACTTCTGTACCACATTTAAAATACCACGCACCATACACGGCGCATCTATCTGTCTATTTCCCGTCCTCTCCGCCCGCGTACCAGACACAGATAGATGACGCAGATAACTCCACATATTATATGTATCAGTACGTACCAGGTACTATTACTATTATTATTAGGTCTTCATGTTACGGGGGACCATAGTTAATAGGACCTATCTATGGTATACATAAAAAGCTACCTGGTATATATTTAACGATTTTTACTAACGATATTTGGTCCTATTAACTATGATGGTCCCCCGTATTAATGATAGATAAAAATGGAGGATTGCGTCGAAACTCATCAATCTTTGCAAGCGGTGTGTGATATACTTCGATCGCGAGCGTACTATTAATACGGGTTTTGTGTGTCTCCTCTCATCGTGCGGGATACAAACACATTATTATGTATACGATTACATCGTATATAGCCGGTCGCCCCGGTGGTTCAAGTGGTTAACCTCGAATTCTACTTGTTTGAGTCCTGGGTTCGAGCCCCAGGTGGGTCGGACTTTGACTTTATTTGCAAAAATAAAAAAGGATTCAATTGTTGAGAGCGCCTTGCAGCGTGGGTAGGCACAATTCGATGCGAGTCGACGGGGGAAGAAAAGGCTGAAATCTTCTCGCGATAAAAATGAAGGCACGTACCGTAGCGGGAAGGGGGGAGAAGAGCCTGCTATGTGACCCCGGATCTGAGTTACGAGTTGGAAGGAGAGAGAAGAAGATGTGCGAAGATAATGAATGGGATGAAGAAAAAAAAAATATATACCTGGTATATATATATATATGAGGAAGACGAAAACTGAAGCTGCGGAAGTCCAGGAGGAGTGTTTGTGTCTATATTAAAATTTTGGGAAATAATTATTTTCCTAGGCTGCACGTAGCTTGCTTGCTACGAGAGCGTCAGTGTACAATATTTCACAGTACTCGTATCTGGTATGTTTCTGTGTTTTATTTGTATTAATTATGTATTTGAATAGCCTAGACCACCATCGCTGCGAGTACTACTTGTTTGTATATTATACCGAGTAGCATTCAATAAAAAAGATACCAGGTGTGTATGTATGACATATATATGTGTGTATGTTTTAGAGAGAAGAAACTTAGCTGGATGTGAGAAGGAGCGAAGATATTATTGAAAGGATTACCTTGGGCCTGGTTCGCCAGGGAATGAAACGAGGCGGGCAGGTCAGCGTACAGACGTATACAGTTCCGACGCCCCAAAGACCCCGCCGTTCAGAGGGGGGGAGAGTGATATAAGGATTACCTTGGGCTGGGTAATCGATCGGTCTTTTACCCCTATAGCTCAGTAGGCAACACCTTCACAAAGACCAATCACGAGGCAGGTGAAGACAGGCATAGTATAATACATACATACATACATACATACATACATACATACATACATACATACATACATACATACATACATACATACATACATACATACATACATACATACATACATACATACATACATACATACATACATACATACATACATACATACATACATACATACATACATACATACATACATACATACATACATACATACATACATACATACATACATACATACATACATACATACATACATACATACATACATACATACATACATACATACATACATACATACATACATACATACATACATACATACATACATACATACATACATACATACATACATACATACATACATACATACATACATACATACATACATACATACATACATACATACATACATACATACATACATACATACATACATACATACATACATACATACATACATACATACATACATACATACATACATACATACATACATACATACATACATACATACATACATACATACATACATACATACATACATACATACATACATACATACATACATACATACATACATACATACATACATACATACATACATACATACATACATACATACATACATACATACATACATACATACATACATACATACATACATACATACATACATACATACATACATACATACATACATACATACATACATACATACATACATACATACATACATACATACATACATACATACATACATACATACATACATACATACATACATACATACATACATACATACATACATACATACATACATACATACATACATACATACATACATACATACATTATTATAATATTTCTCTTGCCATCCGACAATGGCCGCATGATCTTCAACATGGATCACTCATAACTTTCCCGAAAGAAGAAAACCTCGGAAACAAAAGGAAACCCATGCACCAAGTCTACCTCCCTTCCGTGCCAACTTTCAGCTTGTCTACTCTATTTGCTATATTTGCTCCTTCCTTCTCATTACGTTCTATCCTTAAATCCTAAATTGCATCCAAGCTCCATCCCCACGCCATCGGTGTGGGTCAGTCGTCCCTCCCTCCCCTGTTCCTTCTTCCTTCTTGGCGGTCCCCAAGCTGAAGCTTGAACCTCGACACCCTCCTCGAAATGGCGATCTGAGTGGTCACCGAGACGATTTGGAGCAGGCGTTCCTTCACTACCCCCTTCCTTGCCATCGACCCACCATCCCTCCCCCCCACGAGGCTAGCTGCCAGCTGGTTGATGAAGTTGCTGCCCTCTACCCCGCGGCGCCCAAAGCTTTCCACCGCTAAGGTGGCTAGTTTGTGGCTCCGCTCGTCGAAGGACACATGTCCCGGACGCGCGCAGTGTTGGCGCTTGCGCGCCTCGGAGGTAGAGGCAGCTGATCCATCATGATCAGCGCTGCCTCCTCGCAGGTGGACCTGCGCTTGCGGGTCTGCATGGGTGACGTCCAGCAGGATGGACTTTTCCCTGTATTCCCTATTAGGAGCGTCCCGAAGACCTCCTCTCCTGACAACGATGTCCATCCGCATGTTCCGGTCTGCAGTGAACGGTTCGCCGCTCTCCACTTGGTGAGGGATTCCCAGCCGCTTCAGCGTGCGGGAGATCGCGTGCACCAACGGTTGATGTTGGTTCACCTGTGCCCCTGCTCTGGGACAGATGCGTGCGTGGCGTGTGTCTATGTCGACTGCCTCGCAGCAGGGGCACCTCACCGCCACGTGCTCCTCGATGCCTATGAAGCGCCTTCCATGCCCACGAACTCCTCTGCTGGTATGACACGGAGCGAGTCTGTTGGCCTCGCCCGAAGGCAAGCAGTGGCTCCTGCTCCTTGTAGGCTCCTGTAGCGAGCTTTGGCGAAGGCCTTGGTCTCGCTCCCCCCCAGCGGGTCGCCTGGTCCAGGTGGGCGTGCAATCTCCGGTAGCCCCTCCAGCGAAGCTGTGTGTGCAGCGTGTCGATCCTGATTCACCAGCTTGCCCAACCTCTGTTGAGCCTTCCGGGAGTTGGTGGTTACGGCATCATGCGCCGCCAGCATGTCGGCTTCAGGGGGCCCTGGGACCAGGTCCCCCTCTGCACCCATGCTCCATTTCAGCCAGGATTCGGGGACGATGCCCTCCATCGCTTCTTCTGTGACGCCCCACGTGTCCCTGATCTCTCGCAGGCTGCCCCCGAGCTCAGCAATGATGCTCGAATGAGGGAGACCCCTCTTTACCCTGTCTCCTAGCGGGCCCGTGAGGTCTGCTATTAATAGAACCTCCGGCAGGATGCCCACCCTACTCCCAATGGAGGCAGACATTCGCCTCGCTTCCGTCGACGGCAGCCCTAACCCTCCTGCTCCCGTAGAAAGGCGTGCTTGGGCTTGTTGGTAGGGTTTTAGAGTCAGTTGGCTGGCCGGGCACCCCTCCTGGAAAAACGACTGTGCGTCCGCCGCTCCCGGTAGCTCTAGGATATTTTCGTAGGCCCACTGAGCCCCGTTGTCGGCCCTTCGGCATGCTTCAAGTGACAGCCCCTGGTCCAGAGCCCTTTCGAGGTAGCCCGTCCGCTGCCCGAGGGATTCGACGGTGATGAGGGCCGCCGCTTGCTTGTCTGGCATGTTAGCGAGGCAGCGTGCAAGGCGGTCCGCGCCTCCGTCCCTCACTACCTCCATTGCTCGCCCCAGCACGTATTCATCCGAGCCGATCGGGACACCAACCACCGTCACCCCTCCTTCGTCTGCGATGCGGACGTCAACGCTCTCCAGGAGCGATATCTCCTCCGCCGTCGGGACGTGTCCTTTGGGTGGTAGTGCTACGGTCTTGGCGGGGTTGACCACAATGCCGATGTCGTCTAGCTCTCGCCGGAGGAAGGCAAAAGCTCTAATCGTGTTGGCCGTGACCCCCATAAGGTCGAGAGATACATCGTCCATGTAGGCGAAGGCTTCCACTCCTTCTCCTTCGAACTCCTGTCGGAAACGCTTCAGCCCTGGTCTCAACGCCAGACAGAACATTGCTGGCCCCATGGGGTCCCCTTGCTGGACACCGCTGGAGCAGGCGATCGTCCTGGTCTCCCCTGAGTCCATCCGAAAATACACGTCGGCGGGTCTTGTGCCGTAGCACTTCGCCACAAACGGCGTGAGCGCTGGAACGCAGTTGGCCGCCTCTTGAAGCACCGCCGTCCGTTTAACCGTGTTGAAGGCGTTGGAGCAGTCCGTTAGGACGACCCAGTTGCCCGTCTCGTGTAACGTCCTAGCCCTCAGTCCCACATGCTCCACTCCTCCGGGTACGGCGACCCCAAACTGCCTCGCCTCTCGGTTGACCTCCTCCAACCGCGGCCGCCACTGTCGCATAGCCCCCGCGGTTATGAGCCGCCTCCATGTCATGCCCACGCAGACCGGCCGGCACTTCTCCCCCAAGGCAGTGAGGCTCGACTGCAAGAAGAGCAGCCAGAATTCTGGCGGGAACGCGTCCGGCTCGTCGACGATTCTCCGCCAGAATGCTGTCATGCCCTTTCCGAACTCTTCCCGCCCGATGTCGGTGTGGATGATGGATTGCAGGTGCGCAAAGCGTTGACCATCGTTTCCGGGGCCTGAAAGGGCACTGCGGGAGCTGATGACGTCGAAGAGCACCTCGGAGGCGTACTCATCGTCAGGGCGCCACGGAGGGGCGTTTCCGTCTTTCACCTCGGTGGCGGTCGCCAACACCGCAGCCGCCGCCGCCGCGGACACTGCGGCGCGATCTTCGGAGGGGAACTTGGCCACAAGTGTGCTCCACGTCGTTTCGTTTCCAGCTGATCGTGGCTCTGCTAGCAGGTTCCGAGCTGCCACTTTGACCCCTCCTGCGTGGCGACACGCCGACGACGCCCGTTCAAGCTTCGTCTCCTCCGAATCTTGTTGGGCGGCATCCCGTCGCCTCAGGTCCCCTCCCCTGGTGAATGCTATCAGCCATGGGAGCAGGAGTACTATATCCCCGCTCTCCACCAACGCAAACCTCTGTCGCCTCTTGATTCGGCCGTCCGGTGAGTGGAGCAGGGCTGGCATGAGGTACCATAGCTTGATCGCCCGTAGGAGCGAGTTCGGCGTCGCCGACTCTCGGTTCGGCCTGTGCTCACCCATAGCGTGGTTGAGGATGCCGAGCACGTGAATGCTAATGCGCGCGTATGCGCCAGCCAACTGCGGTTGCACAGTTTTCCCGGTTGCGAAACGTTGGCCTAGGTCATCCAAGGAAACGGCATCAAGTGGTGGCCCTATACCCAAGCTGTTCTGGTCCCACCCGTACCAAAGCCCCCGGCTGCGAAGGTCCTCGTCACCTATGGTCCCCCCTCCCATCCTCGCGGCCCGATTACGAAGCCCCGGGTCCGCTTGGACCGCTGCCTGCAGTGCTTCCCGTCTTGGATGTTGTGCCCCGCAGTTGGTTGCTGGGCAGCGGAGAGGTGCCGGTGCTGCGCCTCTCGCAAGAGCCTCCACCACACAACGGGCGTGAAGCACGTGGCGCCCTTGTCCACATGGAAAGCGTACCGCCCGGTGCCCTAGTTGTAGCGTTACACCGCAGACCCCGCACGCCACTTCCCCTGTGGTGTCGCCAAGGAATGCCCTTGGGCGCGTCCCGTTCCCGGGTCTCCTCCCCGACGCCCTGGGAGATCCTCCGGTTGGACCCTCGTCGTTTCGCATCCCGGACCCCCTGTCTTCCATTGCGGCTCCTCTCCCTCCACTTCTTTGGCCCGTCTCTCTCCCTTCTCTTCCCCCTCTTCCCCCCCCATTCCGCGGCCCTCCCGTTTCCGGTTCTCCTCTACCCTCACTATCTCTCTCCTCTCTGGTAGGTTCGCTCCTGGTACCCCTCCCCACCCCCTCCGCTTCCCCCGCCTCCCTCCCTCCCTCCACCCCGCCCCCCCCCTGTCCCCTCGCTTCTCTCGCCCCCCCCCTCGCCCCCGCTCCTCCCTCCCACCCCCTGCCTGCTGACGAAGGTGTCGCACTACCCCCTCTCCCCGCTCTCATCGCTTCCCCTTCTCCTCCCGCTCCCCCCGCTGCTCCCGATCCCCCCGCTCCCTCCGCTCGCTCCGTTCCCCCCGCTCCCCCCGCCCCCCCGACTCCCTCCACTCCCTCCGCTCCCCTCGCTTTCCCCGCTCCCCCCGCCCCCCCCGCTCCCTCCGTTCCCCCTTCACCCCCCGCTCCCCCCGATCCATCTGTCCCCCCCGGTCCCCACGCTTCCCCTTCCCCCTCCGCTCCCCCCACTCCCTCCCCCTCTCCCCCCTCCCCCGTCCTGTCTGCTGAAGAGGGTGGCGCACTGCCCCCCCGCCTGGCGTTTCGCCCCGTTCTCGCGTCGGCCCCTCTCCCTGCACTGCTTCCTCGTGGACCCCTCCCAGAACCTCTCGATCGGCCTCCTCTACCCCTTGCGATCGTTCCCCCCTCCCTCACGTTGGTTGGCGCTGTCGGTCCGGGGGTTGTCGACGCTACCTCGGACCTTGTCCAAGGCGTTCTGGGTTGTTCTGCTGGCGTGGTATCCCGGCTTCCCTCGTTTTGGTGACTCTCTGAGATACTCGGAGCTGCGCGTTCTTGCTCCAGCTGCCCTCTCCTCATCGGATCTCTGTCTAGCGCCGGCTCCATTGCTCCCGGCGAGGGCGCCACCTCCACCGGAAAGGGAGGGAGCATACATACATACATACATACATACATACATACATACATACATACATACATACATACATACATACATACATACATACATACATACATACATACATACATACATACATACATACATACATACATACATACATACATACATACATACATACATACATACATACATACATACATACATACATACATACATACATACATACATACATACATACATACATACATACATACATACATACATACATACATACATACATACATACATACATACATACATACATACATACATACATACATACATACATACATACATACATACATACATACATACATACATACATACATACATACATACATACATACATACATACATACATACATACATACATACATACATACATACATACATACATACATACATACATACATACATACATACATACATACATACATACATACATACATACATACATACATACATACATACATACATACATACATACATACATACATACATACATACATACATACATACATACATACATACATACATACATACATACATACATACATACATACATACATACATACATACATACATACATACATACATACATACATACATACATACATACATACATACCATATCAATACTAGGTAGTGACTTGGAACTACTACAACTGTAATAATGTGCATTAAATTTTCCGGCAAGAAACGGACAGAACCATGATGGTATTGCCCTGCTGTTCAACATGATATATGTTGTCAACGCAAAGAAATCAGTGTTGGCGCAAAGGTGAAATAAAAAAAATGAAGCCGCACTCGTCACCATGTTGTTTTTTTTTGTTTTTTTTTGCTCATCCCATTCATTATCTCCGCCTATCTTCTTCTCTCTCTCCTTCCAACTCGTAACTCAGATCCGGGGTCGCATAGCAGGCTCTTCTCCCCCCTTCCCGCTACGGTACGTGCCTTCATTTTTATCGCGAGAAGATTTCTGCCTTTTCTTCCCTCGTCGACTCGCATTGAATTGTGCCTACCCACGCTGCAAGGCGCTCTCAACAATATTCTACCTGGTATTATAATAATAGTGGGTTGATACTATAATTATAATAATAGTGGGTTGAGGCTTTTTTCGTCAAAAATTTACTTCAAAACAAAATATACTACTACTGCTATTTTTTATCCGAGTTTTTAGTACACCCTCTGGGGCTCGAATATATAAGTAGTAGTGGGTTGTGGACTCTACTATCCATAGCATAGCATAGCATAGCATACTATATAGTCGTGCACTCTTGGTTGGGGGGCTGCTAATAATGTACCAGGTAGTTAAGTGGGAGAGAGGACTTATTCCATGAAACAACGAATAAAAATGATAATCAGAAACATATATATATAATATATAATACCATATAATATATATGCGAAAATTCAAAACAATCAACTATTAATACTTATACTGTGAGATCGAAATTTCGTCGAACCTCGTATGTAGACAGCAGTAGTACTGGTACACTATACCGACTACCAGGTATTAATATTTTCTACTGTAGTACTACTACTGTTGTTGTGTGTGTGTGTGTGTGTGTTCTTCACATTAAACCGTTCTTTCTACCCGTCGACATCCAGCACAACCAGTGTCCGTGCCGATTCTTCCATCCTAGAAGAGATACAAGTTCTGTGGTCACAAAGCTACGCCACAGAGATACAACGTTGCCACGTGTAGGTGTTGACGTACCGGTACCTGGTACCAGTACCTACCTGGTACCGAACAAAAATACGTGCAAGCAGTAATGCAAAAGGCCAGATGAATCTGGCTTGAAATTAGAACCACAGTCCCGTTGTTGGGGCAAACCAGTCAAATTCCAAGCAGTTTGTTCCCAAAATGGGACTGCGGCCCTAAAAGGGATAGCATAGTAGTACCGAAGTATGACTACGACGTTCAGTAAAAAAATGCATCATACATAATATATATATGTAACGCCATCCTATTTGCTGCACGTTTCCGAGAAATTTCCAGCAAACCAACAGGGATTCAGATCGTGAGCAAACGAACGAGGCAGCGCGAACACGCACACAGCAGCAGCAGCACACAGCGCACATCACGTCATCATCGCAACTCCCAGCCCCGCTACAGCTAGCCGCTTGGTGTAGCACGAACCCGAAGCAATTCGCCCCCTACGTGTACGAAAACGCCAGCGACATTGGCGGCGATGAGAGGTCTCCCGCTCGTGTGCCTGACCGGCGTGCCTCTACGGAGTACAAATGAAACGCTTCTCAGTGTATTCCGAGCGTCGAGTACACAGCGAGCCATCAACAGGCAAACACGAAGACAACCCTGCAAAAAACTAATATATCACAGCACACCGCGCAGACCGGCAGTATTTCAACGGCCAACCAAACTATAGCCCAAGTAGTGGGTGTGGAAAGCGCTCACGAGATAGATGGCTCCTACCCCGGCGCGCTCTGCGGTCAGAGAGCTGAGGCTCAAGCTATTATTGCCTGTAGCGCGCTCGCCCCTGCTCTGTCGCCCTGAAGGTTCCGACTCTTCGGATTTGATTTATTCGTTTCCCCAACGAAGCGCATGTGGCTCGAACTGCTGCACACTGCCCCGTGCCTCTTGCGTAAACAAATACCTATAATATTGCGAGGGTTGGAAATCAAGCTGGCTCCATGGCTAGCCCTGCTGTCTGTGCTGCTGTCCTCACTGCCAGACTGAGGCACACGTCGAAGGCGGTAAACGCCTGCGTTGAAACCCTCGGACAGGGCGGTGGTGTCTGTGATGGTTGGAGGCCTGCAAGCCTCTCTTTCACAGTGAAAGTACTCCCGTCAACGACGCCTAAAGGATGGCCACACGCCAAGACGGGAGCCGTCTTGGCAATGAATGGGAGCCCAGGGTACCGGTTTGGGACGGCTCCTGTAGGACGAGCGATAGCAAAGACACGTGTTATGCGGACGCGCGTGGTCGAGTGCTCTCAGTGCGGGGAATGTTTTTCTCGACGTTTCCGTCTCCTTACGTGCACCTTGCACCAACGAGTATACATACCACGTTGAGTTTTGCAAAATGGTCTCCACAGAAGAACCTTCTGAAGTAGAAAAAAACTCGATGAAAATCGACGAGCAGTCGGAAATGCTGAAACGTCTGGGCGATGAAAATAATGCGGAGAAGGGACGGCACATACGTACGTGTGCCCACGCTTTGTCCATAAGCTGCAAAGTAAACAACTCGATGGGCCTCTGAACGTGTTTCCTCCGTTTCGTCCTTTTTTGGTGTTTTTTTAATTCGTGAGGTATTTCTTCAGAAATATAAGCTACGCTTGACTGTTTGTATGAACACGTACGGCAAAGCGTGGAAAGAAAAACCATCTCCGTCCCCTCTCATCATGTAATAATTTCCTGCCTGATGGAACACCTTGCACCGGTCAAAAACGAAGAAAATTGAACAACAGGGCTTCTCTCTCCTCTCAGCCTCGTACGCCGCACGCCCGTCTCGCGACCACCCCACCACCGATTCGGTCCGGGTAAAGATCTCCTCCCTCTCTGCCATAGTGAGCCCCGTCGCCCGCCTCGCGTGAAGCCCGGTGCTCACCGTGGCCCTCGTTCGCCAGCTCGACAAAGTTGGTGCTCAGACTGCGACGCTCGCTCTTTGAACTTTATTTTGGCCGCAAAAACAAGCACCGCTTGATTTTTTTTTGCATATCGAAACGACCCTTATGGACTCGTACATGGTATAAGCGGAGCCTCACAAGGAGGTCAGGCAGAGACCATTCGTGCTCCCCTTGTGTCTCGAGGCACACACGACGCCTCCCCACGGACCGTGCTCCTTGCAACCCCCCTTTTACCCGCCAACAGCCGCTGACACCCGTGGCGGCGCCGGGCTCGCCCGCGGCGCCGTGCTCTGAGGACACGCACGCACACAAAACGAAAGAAGATTTCTTCAGGAACATAACAAGTTGCGCCAGACTCGTACCTGGTATGTTCATATGAATACCGAGTACACCAAGGCGCTTGTATCCATGAACGCGGTTCTTGTTCGTAACTATCAGCTACATCCAACATTTGTTTCACCAGAAAACGGTATACCTGGACAGAAAACGTCATCTAACTTGGGTTTGGGTTGCCCTGAATACCTCGGATTATTTTTTGTACCGTAGACTGGCGAAAAATAAAACGGTGTGCCGGTTTTTTGTCATTTTTGCGACTTGGACGGACGGACATCGATTGTTTGCTATAAAACGGTATACGTTGACAGAAAACATCATCTAACTTGGGATTGGTGTAACCTGATTTCCTGGTTTGAATTTTTTCCGCCTTAAACAGGCAAAAAATCCTGTGGTGTACCGCTTTTAGTACTTTTGTCCGTTCTAACAAGTTATTAATCTTGGTCCAAGAAACCCCAGGTAAACCTGGGGAATTTGTACAGCAGTATGATGTTATCTATACTCGTCCAGTCCTTGTACGTTTGAGCCCCTCAGGTGGGATTGGTGTGGTACGTGGTACGGCACGGTATGATGGTACGGTTTGATATACTATATGGAAAAATCGGGGTATGTGATATGGTATTTTGGTGGTAAGGTATGATGGTACGGTTCGGTGCGGTGGACGCACTCCATGGCTAATTATTGCCTGGTGGTATGAAAAGTTCAAGTAGATAAGGTCCGTACGAGTCGAATGCGTCGTACGAATACAGATGGACAGACAGACAGGCAGACAGACGGACAGGCAGACAGAAAGATTTGCGATTAAGAAAACAGAGACTCAGCTTCCAGACTGAGAAAAAGGCCTGTGTTATAAATATCATCTGCAACGAGCGAATATATCGATCATTGGAACGAACTAATAATATACGTTCGAAAATATAAGCTGCGGACAGACAGACAGACAGACAGATCGGCAAAATTCCAAATGAATACTCAGTTTTACAAACTGAGAACTGATGGCGCTTTCGTACCACTCTTAAGGTCCACAACGGCACACCTCGGAACGCCAGGGCTCTTCAGGGGTCATCACGAGATATTTTGAAAAATGAATCTGGACCCGACCCGATCCAACCTGATCTGCGGGGTTTCCAAGATAATAAATCCTGACCCGACCCGACACAGCTCCACATCCGTGTGAGATTTCCAAAACAAATCCTGAGCCGACCCGACCCAGCCCGATCTGTGAGATAACCCGACCCGAGGACCTTTTTTTAATTGTCACGGATCGACTCCGGTCACCGGACGCATGCTACTGGGTACACGAGTGCATCTGCAAAACTCCCTTGGGGCTGTTCACTTTGACGAGCTCTTCACGTCACCCAAAACTGGCTTTCAAGAAAACGCGCACCCGCAGGCTGAACCCGCTGAAGCAAGCCCTTGGTCCAAGTTTACAATCGAAAATATGTCGAACGCAAAAACGATATCCCAGTGACATCGGGCACTCCCTCATTCAAAGAGCATATTAATATTCAGTCAAAAATCTTCGCCTTGCTGAGCAAAAAAAAATGCCACGTACCTCTATCGTCGCACGTATCACCGGTACCCGACCCGACCCGACCCGACCCGACCCGACCCGACCCGACCCGACCCGACCCGACCCGACCCGACCCGACCCACGCAGTTTGACCCGACCCGTGAGCTGCCCCAAGTATTACTTACCTGGTACGCAGTACGGCGGCCTCGGCTGAACCTCCCGGTGCGTTTTTATTGCGTGGGTCAGCCCCGCTCGGGCCTGCCAACCCCCCACTCAAAACCCAATACCCTGTTAACCCCTCAAGAACTGCCACCAAGTTTGGGTGGTGGAAACCTTCTTTTTTTTTCTTCTTGTAGTGTAACGCGACCGACTGTCCAAATCTCCACCGATCTAAATAGGAACACAAAACACCCGTGTGGGAGCTACTGTACGTAACCATCCCACAACTTTTACCTCTCGAGACGCTCACTGGTCGTAAAATCATAATAGTGTCAATTTTCGACGGGATAAAAAACGGTTCCACACACGCTTACGTTGGACAGATCTTCCGATCTCCACTCTACATGACCTGGTAGTAAGTTCAAGGCGGACAGGTAGGTTCCTGGCCTGTGCCATCTGCCTCAAGATATTGGGTGGGAGCCATCGTAGAACTTACAGTACCCAGGACGTGTTTCCTGCCTGGGATCTGTGCTTGTACAGATCCTGCCACAAAACCAGGTCATGATCTAGATGGTCTACAGTAGAACGCGCTCTCTCTGAAGTGTGAAAAAGTAACTCAACATCTACCCAACCTCCGCGCGCGGTCATCAAGAAGAACGACGTCGCGGGGCGTCGCAAGCATCGAAACCGGCGCAACGCGCGCTCGCGACTGTGATTGAAACAAAAAAATAAACTATGTGCAAGCCAGCGGCACAGCTGGCGCCTCGACTCTCTGCACTGCTAAAAACACCAACACCAACAACACACTTGATAATAGATTAAAAAAAATAATAACGCTCGAGGATATCGCTCCGCCTGGAAGTACGGGATTGGGCGACCCCCCCGCCCACCCCTCCGCCTTTCCTACCTTCTACGTTTCCCCTTCGCATATAATCCGCCCCCACCCCTTCCCATAACCCATGACACATAACCCCTCCCCCCCCCACCCGCGGCAACAAGTCCGTCTCCCAAGCGGTTCTTAGTAGGATCCATGCAGGTCCCCCTTCATACGACTCGCCAAACCCCTCACGTTTCGCTTCGCGCTTTGTTGGTCCACCAAGCAATGTCTGCCTGGTCGGCGGAAACCGCGACGTGCTCCGCCCCGGCATTTGTAGGGACGCGAGGGTCAATGTATGCTTATACGACTACGGCCATGCATAACATGAGTACCCCCCCCCCCCCCCCTACCGCACTATAGAGGTATGGCACCTCTGCTATACCGCCTCATGACTCTCTCCCCTACCGCACTATAATGGCATGAGGTCAGTACAACCTCTCCCCTGCTACCCTCGCCCTCACCGCTACCCCGTCATAACGCCTCCCCCGCCATAGCAAGCATGAAACTGCATCGTTTTCCTCTCTACAGCATAGTCCTTCTACAATATGGGGAAGTGCGACTCCATCTTGTTCCAGCCGTACTTCTCGAAAATCTCTGCGGAGGCTTTCTTCTTCCGGTTCGCCCCGGCCTTCGTCCCCTCCCTGTTCCCTACCAGCCTGGAGGACGCACCCCTTTTCCGCTCACTGGTCTGGTAGGAGGACCTTCCACCGCGGGCGGTCGGCTCCTGCTCGACGTGCCAACAAGGAGAAAAAGAAAGAGTGGCATATACCCGTAAAAAATTCAGAAAGTCTGTCGATATGACACAGCGAGCAGCGGGTGATGATGATGGTGGTGGTGGTGGTGGTGGTGGTGGTGGTGGTGGTGGTGCGTGATGCGTGCCAGACATGGCAGATGCTCGGTGGCTTTTCATTTGAGTCAAACGATACCGACAAGCACAAAAACCTGCCCCTAAACGTTCGTCGAAATCCTACATACACCAGGTACCTTCGACAAATTATACCAAATGCAGTACAACCTTCGTTCACTGCTTCATTTAATGTATACCTGGCATATTTCAATTCATCAACTCTTTCTTTCGCTCTTTCAGTGTTTCTTTTGGATTTTTTTTTTTTCATCATTAATATTGAAAAAACTGTTTGTCGCAACCGCTCTTCTATGAAACTCGAAAACCGACGGCAATAAATGTAACCCTAATAATAAAACGCTTTGACTTCTCCAGAACTAAACACCGACATCGCGGGATAATTTCCTCAAACAACTACGGTAAAAAAAAGTACACAACCCTTCGAGGACCGCAGTCCCATTTTGGGGACAAATAACTTAGAATCTGACTGGTTTGTCCCCAAAACGGGACTGCGGTCCTAAAAGGAAGGAACTTGGCGACATGTACTATATACGTTTCATGTTCGAATGGCCAGACAGCCGGACCTACACACACGAATTTGGACTTCTGGGTATGTCGTAAGCAAAATTTCAGGGAACGAAAAACGGCGACAAAGAAAAAAAAAAATCGTCCGTATGCGGCAGTAGCGGCTCGCGCTGCCACGGACAAAATTTAATGGAGCAACCCTTGCCTTCATTGCAGGTAGAGGGAGGCTTTTACTTGACACACGACGCACGTGTCGCAGACAGCAGTGTGGTTGGCCTGACAGCTATTAATAGCTGTGTTTTCTACGCGTCTCGTGCAGATGAACATATGCTTCGAGCTGACCATTGGGACCGTAGTAAATAGGATCTACGATACACACGAAGACATATATATTTTCCTTTTTTACTCAGGATGTTTGGCACTGTTGACTATGGTCCCCCGTCCTATTTTACGAACAAACGAACAAACAAACGAGCAAACAAACCAACTTGACAACACATAGACAAGATACCAGGGCCTGCGCGTCAATTTGTATGCCTTGGTATGCACATATCACACTCACTTTACGTCAGTTTTATCGGCTTTCTGGCCCACCCCACTATTACGGGGGGCCATACATAGTAAATAGGACCAAATATCGATGGTAAAAATAGAGAAACGTATAGGTTTTTGTGTGTACCGTAGGTCCTGTTTAATACGGCCCCCCGTAATATTAGTAGACATCCCGAAACAGAAAAAATGCTTTAGATTTAATGCAACCTGTCCTATGAATGTTTGGACATAGTTCGTATGTACTACCTGCAGCTGGGTGCCCAAGTAAAGCCAACGAATATCAACTCACTCAACTGCGTGTAAAGAAATCATCTCAAGCAAAAAAAAAAAAGGGGGTGAACGTTTGTATGTTTGGATAGGCTACATAAATTTCGGAGGAAAGAAAAAAAAACACACACACACCCTGAACGGCATTATGAGCTCCGTTTACTTCAACGTCAGAATCCAAACGTGGATTACATTCCCGGTCAACATGGTATTTTTATTTTTATATGCGAGCGGAGAGTCGATACCGCTGTACCACTCTCTTCTCATAGATATTAGGGAACGTTTTGAATTGAATATTAACATTTGAAAAAAAAAAGTTATACATGAGACATAAATATATATATAGTCACAGCAGTGGTGGCATACTTCCTCTGTCTCATAAGGTCAGGGCAACTAAATTTGTACGGGCCCTTAACCCGTGTCCGATCTGTTTCCCGATTTTTTTGTTGAAAACTTCGGTGTATTTTTAGAAAAACTAAAAAAATATACCTGGTATGTTTTTTTTTCAGCTGGTGCTTGAACCATGCGGCCGAACGGCCGAAAAAAAAAACAGTCGGCCCGAAAACGGTCGTATTTCAACGGTCGTATTTCACGCGTTTCCCACGGGGAAAAAAAAGTGACAAAAAAAATATAATGAAAAATAAAAACAAAAATAAAAATGAAAACTAATCGTCCTCGCCACCGCTGGTACTCGATGCCAGCCAGCCACGCATAAGCCTTCTCTAAGGCCTCCTTATCGTATTTCACTACCCTTTCCAACGTACCCTCCCGCTGCCGCTTCCTCACCCCGGTATGTTCCACACTAAAGTCGTTATCGCCTATCTTACGGAGTGTTTGGATGTAAACCTTGGAAGAGGCTTTGCCACACCCGTCAAAAATATTCCCAAAACAGGCCCAAAATAGGGCATATTGACCAATTTTAGGTTCATAATTAGATCTTCGTTTTTTCTTCTTTTTTTTTTCATCTATAGCTTCCTATTTGTTTGATATTTCTAACGAACCCGACTATGTTATATACCATCACCAACACGGTCGCACCCAGACAATGTACTGCATTTAGTCGCCCTCACTCATGAGACAGAGGAAGTACCTGGTATGCGTTTACGAGGCTCTTCGCTTGAAGAGCCCCACACCTCGTCCGAAACGGAACGGGCCGGAGGAGGAAACGCAAGGGCAACTGTTAGTAGAATGAACAACCCCATATGGCATGATGGCCTCGAAAGTGCGCGCAGCATGTATAACGTCCGCTCCTGGCGTCAATCTGTAAAACGCTCCGGAAAAAAAGGAAAAGGTGCTACAGCAGTGGCAGTATAATTCAATTTGGTTGGGGTCGCAAATAAAAAAGTGTTGTAGAAAACGCTCGAACGGCCCATCCTATATACAAAAGAATGTAAAATTCAGTAAAACAAATGGGATATGTATGGACGAGACGTATTACGCAGCTTGCTGAGCTGGGTATGAACTATTTAGTCAGTCGAACTCACAGCTGACGTATTTGATCAGTTTATAAAATAAAAAAAGTGAACGAAACCAAAACCGATACGACACGAGGACCTGATTGGTTGACTAAAAAACAGATGCATCACGGGGTCTCTTCAGACCTTTTAGAGCTGCAGTTCCGTCTCGGGGCCAAACCACTCTAATTCCAAGTAGTATGTTCCAAAAACGGGACTGCCGTCCTAAAAGGGGTTAACCAACCCCACCGCGAGGGAGAAAGGGTTGCGTACCTAACCCAAGAATTCTCATTCGAGGTTAAAAAAAAACGTCATTTTTTTTGCTTACACTTTTTCCCCGAGAGCAGGTAATTATTTTTTCATCGGTTGCGATTTGCTATTATTACGGGGGACCCTAGTTAATAGGACCTATGGTGTACATAAAAACCTATATATTTAACCATTTTTACCAACAATATTCGGTCCTATTATCTATGGTCCCCCGTAACAATAGAAAAATAAAGGGAAGTATTCGTACAATACGAAAAAAACGCCCGATCCAATTTTTTCGCGAAACATTCTCATTCCAACGACGTTTGCGTGCAGATCTTCGGTTGGGAAGCCTCCGTCGAAGAATCACAACTATTAATATGTCGATCTAAAACAACAGTAGTAGTGCCATATTGTTGTTATCGCAGTGTTTATTTACATAGCGACCAAAGCTGATTGCATCGACCACGGGGAGCGAGAGCGCCAACGCTCGGCGACGTGTGTATAAACATGGAACGATCGATCTGGACGAGACATCTCTCCTTCCCAAAGCCACAAATCTTCGTTTTGTGTGTGTGTGTGTGTGAGAGAGAGCCCGCCATGTTTTGGATGGAATCGGCTTTGAAAATTCAAATTTTAGAGAGGGAGGGTGTGTGTGTGTTTGTTATCTGGCACGATGTGCGGTGGACCGCCGCCGGCTCGTGTACACAGGCCGGAGACCTTATTAACAGCAACGACGCACATTTTGGTCTCTCTCTTTCCAGACCTCGCTCAGCGTCGGCATGACTCGCATTAGCAGTTTCTCCTTCGATGCGATCACCTGCATTCAGTCGCCAATTTAGGGAGGGGGGGGGGGGGGGGGAGCACTTATTATCACGCATGGCCATGCTTGTGTGATGATCATATCAGACCCTCGCATCCCTACAACCCCGGGCCAGGCGGAGCACGTCGGCGACCAGGCAGACATTGCTCGTACCAAGCGCGAAGCGACTAGGCAGGTATTGCTACTACTGTAGTACCAAGCGCGAAGCGCCTGTTTCTTCGGCGAGCCGCATACCGGTAGCCTCCGGTGGTCACACGGTCAAACTCGAAACTACTTCGAACGTACGAGGGCTGTGGCATTCGAATCCCAGCGGGTTCCCAAAATTCCCCCCGCCCCCCCCCCCCCCGAAAAAAAATGCACTCTGTGTGCCCTTCTTCTTCATCGGAGGCATGAGTTAGCGGATAAAAAAACCTCGACGAAAACCGACGACCGGTGGGAATATTTAACCAAAGGGTGCCCGACAAGAGAGCTAAAACGGCGTACAATTAATATTAATACAGCACGTACAATCCTTCCCAGTGCCAACCATTGTCAAAACGAAAACAGCAATACCAAGTGCGTTCGGATTTCTGTTCGTGATTGCGAGAAGCGAGTTTTTTTTTTTCTTTTCAATATTGGTATTTTACTCGGTTTTAGAGTGCCCACCCCTGTCTGGGCCTCGAAAATGGGCTAGTGGGGTGTCGGGGGTAGCTATTTTCGTGGACCCTCTCTTGTCTGGGGTATAGTTTACAGTGGGCTAAGGAGGGGAGATGCCCGGCACCACCCTTAGCTCAGAGAGCTCTACAGGAAAGATGACGGTGAACAGCGAAACAAAATAAGAGAGTGAGAGTGAGCTTCCTATCAACTGAGAACCGCTTGCGAGGCGGATTCCGACCCCTTTCGAGTATTATTTTCTGGCCAAACGGAGGAAAGCGCCCGTGAGGCGGGCTTAGGGGAGAAGTGCTCGGTATCATGCATGGCCGTAGGTAGTCGTATGACCACAGACCCTCGCATCTCTACAATGCCGGGGGGGGGCAGAGGGAGGGAGGGAGGGAGAGAGAGGGGGGAGGGAGAGAAGGAAAAGACAAGAGACAGATAGTTTCTGCCGAGGCTGCGATGATGTGTTGTTCTGCCATGGTTGTATCGATGCGCTGTACATGCAGCAGTTCATATATTATCATAGCAGCGGCATAAAAACATACGCCCAAGCGGCAGAAGGATTTGGCACGGTAAGTCCACGTACAGCAGCAGCGGGGGAATGAAACATTCTCGTAAGTTATTTCGGGACAACATTCGATGTCATATAATATGTCGACATACTTCGTTCAAGGTGTAAGCATAAAAGGTACCAGGTACCACTACTGTAGCAGCGGGATGGCGGCGGCTCAAACGCAAAATGCGCTCAATACTATACACATACCAGAGATAACACCCCGGGACACCGGGGGACCGAGAGGAAAACATTCACCACAACAGTAGGCGCTAGCATCTAGGCCTATCAATCGGAAGCGAGCAGTGCCGTGCTGTACTCTTGCACCGATCACGAGGAGCTAAGAGGGGGCACGGGGCGAGTATGGTCGCTCTTCTCTTATCTCTGCCTCTGAACACGTCGAACCAGTTATCAATGGTTTCCGTCGGTAGAGCCCATGACTATAAATAATGAATTCCGTCGGTTGTGAACAAAACACGTGATAATTAAATTCCGTCGGTTGTGAACAAAACACGTGGACTTGAGAGATACTACTCGTACGCATACTGGAGTTCAACATACCTATACATCGAAAGCATTGATAAAATTCCGGTGTACTTGCTTTTTCGAAACGGTATCCAACAGTACAAGTACAGCGTCACTTCAGCCTCATGCTTCTCAGCTCGTCGATGTGTATCACATATTTTACACCTTTCCATTGAATACGGCATCATTGGACCAATCGATTTTTCCTCACCAATTAACCCTTTTAGAACCGCAGTCCCGTTTTGGGGACAAACCAGTCTAATTTCAAGTAGTTTGTCCCCAAAACGGGACTGCGGTTCTAAAGGGGTTAATGTAGAAAAAAAAAGAACCGGTACGGTTCGATAAACATCGACTTTTTCGAAAAATCTCGATACGAACAAACATTTTCAACGCGATATTCCAGCACAAACACGCGCCGCTTCGTCCCCAACCCGCTTATCTGAGCTCGAGGATGTGTATGAAATCTTACGATGCCATTCGATACGTCGAATCGGTGTAGGACACCATGCGATACAGTCGGAAACAAGGAAACAATCGATACCATTCGAAACGAGGAACGATACTTCGACGTGAAAAAACTATACCAAAGGGGGGACCCGATTCGATTTTGTCGTAGAAAAAAAAAAAAAACGATAACGACTCCCGATAGATCTATCGAAAAAAACTTTCGATACGATATAATCCCAATCCCCTTTTTTAGAGCGCGTAACGCACCGCTTCATCCCAGCCCATGTCTCTGAGCTCGTTGAGGGCCTCTTGGCCTTGGGCTAGGGCAAGGTCGCTGTCGTCCGTCTGGCCAGCCTGCGCATTACAGCACGCTACCATCAGGCTGTCCACCATTCCCTAGAAATAGAGAGCGGGGGGCGGGGGGGGGGTTAGGAAGAGCGGGTAGCGGAGGGAGGGGGGGGGGGGGTGTACTCGATAGTAGATATGCACTCGATATCATGTACCAGGTATGACCGTAGTTGTATGGCCATAGACCCTCGCGTCCCTACAATGTCGGGACGGAGCATGTCAGGATTTCACCGACCAGACAGGCATTGCTTGATTGCACCAAGCGCGCAGAGGAAACGTGAGGTGTCCGGCGAGGTCGCATGAAGGGTTGAGAGCTGCATCCTACTAAGAACCGCTTGTGACGCGGACTTGCATATGGATGACAGCTTAAATGAGTTAGGGGGGGGGGAGGGGTGCTCGATAGGAGAGACGTACTCGATATCATGAATGGCCGTGGGAGGGCGGGGGGAACGAGGGGTTATCACGCCCATCCTTAGCTTATCCTTGACCATGGTCCAGTATATACCTTGGCGTACACCGAATGTCGCCCTTATAGGACCGCATTCAGACCCCGCTAGAGGAAAGCTACTCAGAATTAGACCGGTTCGTCTCCAAAACGGGACTGCATTTCTTTGCCTCAAAAGGGTCACAAAGAGCTTGTACGAAAGCCTTTCGGGACAGCAGTCCCGTTTTGGGAGGGGAAAAAAACACTCAGAAAGCTGACTGGTTTGGTTTGTCCTAAAAAACGGGACCGCAATTTGCACTAAAACGATCACAAAGGGCTTGTTTTACAGACCCTTTCAACGTTTTGGGAAGAAAGAAAACCCAAGAATTTTACCGGATTTTTCCCCCGTAACGGGACTGCAGTTTTGAGCGGGTCACAAGCGGCGTACCACCCTCAAACAAAAATGGACTGCTTTGCCCTCAAAACGGGACCGCAATTTGCCCTGTACCTTACGGGGGGGCATAGTTAACCGGACCTACGGTACACACAAAAACCTATACGTTTCGCTATTTTTACGAACAAAATTTGGTCCTATTTTTGTGGTCCCCCCCCCCCGTAATGGGGTCAGAGAGGGCTTTTACTGTAGAGTAATAAAAAACCTCGACGGATCCCGAAAAACCATGTAATCCCCCCAGGATTAATTCCCTCCACTGCTGTTGGCTTTATTTTCCGATAATTGTGTACGCCGGGAATAGGTAGGGCTGGGTACTGACTGCCTCACTCGGTCAGCGCCTGTAGCGAATTTATTGTGGTCAGAAACAATCGAGTAGTTGTACTCGAGTGCAGAGGTGAACAGACGATTGTCTCTCCCCTCTCCTCTCTCCCTCGCGGGAGACTCGGTGGACCCAGCGCTACAAAACACACACACACACACACACACACACACACACACACACACACACACACACACACACACACACACACACACACACACACACACACACACACACACACACACACACACACACACACACACACACACACACACACACACACACACACACACACACACACACACACACACACACACACACACACACACACACACACACACACACACACACACACACACACACACACACACACACACACACACACACACACACACACACACACACACACACACACACACACACACACACACACACACACACACACACACACACACACACACACACACACACACATCAGCTGTGAAATGGAGGATTTCGTCGAATCTCATTTTCTAGCAAGCTGTGTGTGATACTTCGATCGTGCGTGCATCGGTATGTGTGTGTGTGTTTACTACAGTACACCAATTTTGATTCTGAGGGCTAATGCGGAGGGTCTTGTTACGGGGGACCATAGTTAATAGGACCAAAATATTGTTAGTAAAAATGGTTAAATATATAGTTTTTTATGTATACCGTAGGTCCTATTAACTATGGTCCCCCGTAAGAGTAATCAGGCCCCACCATGCTGGCGTCACCGGTGGCTTGGTAGGTGGTCCGCGCGCCTATCAAGGTCAATTTCGTGGGTTCAAGTCCCACCGAGTGCATGCTCGTACAGGTAGGGGCCTCTACTCGCATGAAAAATTGAATAGCGGAAAGCGCGAGAGCGTGAGTTAGCTACTTTCGATGAAAATCGACGAGCAGTGGGAATGCTGAACCCTATGCGCGACAAAAGAAAAGCACTTACCGGGCGGGGGGAGAAGGGTAGAGACACCTGTGACCACGGCTTGTCCAGAAGCTCGTTGAGGGTAAAAAAAACTCCTACGAGTTAGGGTGGAAAGTAAAAGTGATGATAAAAAAAAAAAAAAAAAACACACACACACACACACACCAAGAAAAACTATATACCTGGTACACTGCAGTATTTTTACCGAGCATTTTCGGTCCTGATTACTTGTCAGTGTCACCTCGTCGGGGATGAAGCCGAATCTTCGCCGCATCGAGTCGTAGAGGGCGATCGCCTTGCGCCCGGCCGGCGCATCCCCTCTTCTCGAAAGCCCCAGAACAACGGTCGCGAACGAAACCTACCGAGGAGGCATTTTTCGTGGGAGGAGGGGGGGGGGGGGGGGGGTGGGGGGGGGGGGTATATTATTCGATAGGATGTACAGTACTCGATATCATGCATGGCCGTAGTCGAATGACCATTCGTAGACCCTCGCATCCCGGGGGCGGCGGCGGCGGGGGGGGGGGGGGGGGGGGGTATTTAGTATCATGCAAGGCCGTAGTCGTTTGACCGTAGACCCTCGCATCCCTACAACGCCGAGACGGAGCACGTCCGGCTTTCACCGAACACGCAGACGCTGCTTGCTTGCACAATTCGCGAAGCGCGGTGGGGTGTTCGGGCGAGTCACATGAAGGGTGAGCTGCATCCTACCAGGAGGGAGGCGGGGGGGGGGGGGGGGGGGGGGGGGCGCGGAGGGAGGTCAAGGGCGTAACAATGAGCCTGCACGCGCGACCGAAGAACTTATCATAGCGTTACCAACAGGCTAGAGGGAGGGCTACCGCATTGAAACACCGCTAGAGATCCAGAGAGCACGCATTCCCCGTATGATCACACACCCTAGTCCGGTCCCAAATAATAAATAGTATGCTCCCCCCGAGGATAGCTATTGTAATCAGGCACTCACGTTGGACCCCCCTCCCCCCCCAAAAAAAAAAAAAAAAAAAACGGGTACGTTTTACACAACCATGCTGCTGTAAATTCACCCGTTTCCCCGCCACTTGTCCAGCGACAACGACCGACCGGGAAACAGACAGAGCAACGGTCGGGAGCTCAAGCAAAATACTCTTTTATGGTACAGCACAAAGACCCATTTAGAAGCGGGGGGGGGGGGGACTACTAAAAAAAGAGGAGCAGCTTATCCCCAAAAACGGCACTGCCGTCCTATTACGGGGGATCTTATTAAATAGAGCCTGCGGTATACACAAAAACCTATATAAATGGCTATTTTTACTAACAATATTTTGTCCTATTTACTATGGTCCCCCGTAAAAGAAGTGTTAACGACGCATCCTGCAGTAGAGGTGCCCTATTTTTCTTTTCTGAGGCTCCTCACGTGACCTTAAGGAGCTCCATACGTCATCCGGAAAGTGACGTCGGCAAAAAACGAAGTGCGACCAATGGTTGATGAATAATCTCATGGCCCAAGTATACCCAAAAAAAAAAAACACATTTTTCGAAAACAATATTGGCATTCCGACGACTCTGGGATAAAGAGCCCCGCCGTTCAAAAAACCTCTTCAGCGGAAAAGTGCTGCCTTTGTCGTCGAACGGCGACTCCGATTACGGTGAGGGCTGCTGCACCCAAAAAGGGGAGTGAGCGTACAGCCAAAAGTGCAAATCTCTGGTACATGAATATCCCGAAAAGCCCAGGCATATCACGAAACCTACTTTGGAACGCTGATGACCTTCCAACGATATTGGGATGCAGTCTCGTTTTGGGAAAAAAAAAAAAAAAAACACGAAGAAAGTGAATGGTCTGATACATAGAAATTGAACGGTCTGCCCCCTCAACGGCCAAGAGGCCCGGACAGTCCCAGTGACAATTCGGAGGAAAAGTGCTACTACCACTGCTAGAGGACGCCTCGGCAAGGAAAGTCAATAAAATAGGTCGCCGACGACATGCCGAGGGAGTTTGTCGACCGCAGCCAGCAGAAACAGCAGCAGCAGCAGCAGCAGCAGTAGCAGCGTTCACAAGGAATAGGAACACGCACCGCTACAACCAGGAGAAAAGAATCAGGACACCATAAGCAGCAAAAAACAACGAAGATAACGATAACAGAAAGAAAAAAATCACCAAAGCACATCAACAAACAACAGCACCAACAAAAATCAACACATCGCCAGCAACAGCAGCGGTAGCAGCAGCAGCAGCAACATCAACAACAACAGCAACTGAACCATCAACAACCACAACAACGACAACGACAACAACAACAGCAACAACAACCACAACAACAACAACTAAAAACAACTAAAAACAACTACAACAACAACAGCAACAACAACAACAACAACAACAACAACAACAACAACAACAACAACAACAACCACAACAACAACAACTAAAAACAACTACAACAACAACAACAACAACAACAACAACAACAACAACCTCCTGCCTGTATCTCTTCCCACCAACCGCCCCCCCCTCCCTCCCCCACGTCTCGAATGGGATGCGTGGTCAATGGTCAACTGACGAAGGCAAGCAACAAATGAGTATATGGTGCAAGCACTGTCTGTCTGCCTGGTCGGTGAAAACCCGACATGCTCTCTCCCGGCGTTGTAGGGGTGCGACGGTCTATGGTCATACGACTACGGTCATGCATGAGATCCAGTACATCTCTCCTATCGATTTCTCCCCCCCGCCTCCACCCCCTAAAAACGCCCTAACCTTACTCTTCCAAGTCCCGCCTCATCCCACCTCCCTCCCCAAAATTCAGACAAAAACAAGCCCCTCCCCCCAGCCAATACCACGCACATCAACCCCCCCCCTTCCCCCCACCTTCCAGCAGCCACGCCGAAAAGCAAAAATGTTTTCGACGCTGGCATCCATACACAACAAACGTCCGCCTCAACAAGCGGCTGACGGTAAACCACCACCAGCTCGTCCTTCATGAGACTCGCCCAACACAACAGTCTCAAGGTTCGCTTCGCGCGCGGTTGCGAGCGAGCAAACACCCGCACGGTCGGTCACAAACCCGACGCGCTCTCCAACCCCGGCATCGCCTGGATGCGAGGGTCTCTACGGCCGAGAATGCGACCACGGCCACCGTCCGTGCATGACATGAGCATCTCCTCCCATTCCCGCCACACCCCTTCTGCCAGGTGTGATGAAGATCCGGCGTACTCCTCCGTCCCGGCAATCGCAGGGAGGGATGCGAAGGCACAGGATCCTACGACTACGGCCAACGCGAGGCGTCGAGCACATCCCGCCCCCCCCCCTCCAAAAAAAAAAGCCTTCCAAGGCCTCCCTACCTCCCACCACCCTGAACCCGAGGCCAAAAGCTCACCTGGTTCGGTCGCGCGTCGATCACCACCCCTCCTGTGCCCTCTCCTCTTCTCTTCCCGGTCCCGAACCGGCCCCCACCCCTCCCCCTGCCGCCTCCCCCCCACCCCCCCCTCCCACCACCACCGCCGCCGCCGCCGTTTCCCTCGCCGTCCGAATAGGCCGCGGACAGGAGAGCGGTAGCCCCGGGGCCCGCGTTGTCGCCCCAAGGCCTCCTTGTCGAGGAAGAGTTCACCCAGTCTTGGTGTCGGATAGCCACCGGACGCTTGCTTAGAGCAGCGGACGTAGCCTGGGGAGGGGGGAGACAACGCAGGTGAGGGAGGGAGGGAGGGAGGGGGAAACGGGGGGGGGGGGGGGGAGGTACTCAATAGGAGATATGTAGATATGTACTCGATCTCAACCATGGCCGTAGTCAGTCGTATGACCATAGAGAGAGGGGGGGGGGGGGGGGGGGGGGGGGGGTGTAGTCGATAGGAGATATATACTCGATATCATGCATGGCCGTAGCCGTATGACCATAGACCCTCGCATCCCTGCGATGCCGGGACGGAGCATGTCGGGTTTGCACCGACCAGGCGGACATTGCTCCATTGCACCAAGCGCGAAGCGAAGCGTGAGGTGTCTGGCGAGTCGCATGAAGGGTGAGCTGCATCCTACTAAGAACCGCTTTTGAGGGGGACTTGCTTATGGATGACAGCTTCAATGAGCTAAATTAATTTCCGGTATGGCCACTTCCAGAGACAGCAATGGGAGTACTATGTAACTGCCTCTTGGGTGCCTTACCTTGAACACTACCAGGTACGTGATACGATCAATTCCCACGTGAGCGGAGTAAAGGTTATTTACCTCGCACAAATGATTTAACTCGACAACCAACTGTGGGCGACCGCCAAAAAACAAAAACAAAACAAACGGTACCCTGGTTGTCTGCTCACGCAGTGAGCGGCATGTTTTACAGTGTCGTTGCCAACCGACACCAACCCAATCTATATGCAATAGGGGAGGGGGGGGGGGGGCAACCGGGACGGGGGGGGGGGGGGGGGGGCAGGTGCGGTAGGACCATTCAGTTCTGAGGCGCATGGATCTCCAATGCCCAAGCCCCGAAAATACATATATCAAAATAAACGTGCACGCTTAACCCGATGAACAATAAAACGTAAACTGCCTACTGACAGTGACATGGGGTAGTTCTTAGCTTCAGTGCCATCAAGGAGCGCCTAAGGAGCCGCGTCCGTCAAACACGATTCAGCCAATATGTCCTGCACCTAACGTAGCTCTGGGGGGGGGCGGGGGAGCGGTGTGGGGGGGGTACTTGTTGTCGTGCGTGGCCGGAGTCGTACGATCATAGACCCTTCTCGCACCCCTACAGGGACGGGACGGAGCACTAACGCTTTCTACGCTAGCACCGAGCGCGGAGCGAACGTGAGGGATTCGGCGAGTCGTCGCATTTTTGGTGAGCTGCACCCTACTATCAATACTAAGAACCGCTTGCGAAGCGGAATTTCTTACTAAGGAATGCCAGCGTAGAATGAACTTACCCTTTGTTTGCCGGTGTGGGTGTGTGTGTGGGGGGGGGGGGGGGGGCAGGAGGAGGGTAGGGGGGGACGCCAGTCCCACACCTCTCACAGATAGATCATCCACATATCATGTACAGATCATCTACAGATCGTGATCTAGATCTTTCGAGGCAGATGGATTATCTATAGTATCGATCCTGTATGATCTAGCTGATGGCTCTGGGTGGGACCCGAAAAATCTGCATGATCTAGCACCTCCCCTTTCCCGGGTTGGATCTGTACTGTGCAGATCTTTCCCGACCCCTCACAGCGGCAGGTGGGGAGCTGTAGTTGATCTAGCTCCATGATCTGTCTCGAGTTGCGGGAGAAAAAAAAATAGTCATCCGCCCAACTCAACAACTATACTACGCGGATCCTTGCACAACGCACCCACAGCGGCAGGTGGAGGAGCTAAACGATCTACAGTAAAGAGATAAATAGATCAGACACATTAGACAGATCAGACAGATCATGAGCTGCCCCGATATGTGAAACCGACCGAATCGAATAAGCCAACCCTCGCCAACCAACGGCTCCTCCCATGGTTGGGGGGGGGGGGGGGTGGGGGGGGGCTTGAGCACATTTTGGCCTCAGACATTTTCTGTCCGTGTTGAGCCTTTCGAGCAAAGCAGCTAACTGCCGGGTTGGCTCGTACAGCACGATACTTCTGCCTTCAAACGGCACCTGGTATCTGCTTGAACGAGGACTAAAGCTCAGCGCATAGAAATGTTGAACGTTGGTCGGATTTTTGCGGCAAGACCAAAAAGTTCTTCGAGGCCCATGCGTCGGGAGGAGACAACTGAATCAACCATGTGCCTGGTAGGAAACAAGAAGCGACCCCTATAGATGCGCGCTGCGACGGGGACAGCACTTCATGGTCATTTTTTTCGTCACTGGGACCAACCCAGGAACTACCTGGTACTCAAGAAGGCATGCGCCTTAGGATGGGGCTCTTCGACCCAGGAATTACCCGAGACGGCATGCGCCTTACAAGGCACGCGCCTTATAAAGCGTGCCGCCTTAGAATCGTACGATAGGGGCAGCACTGTATGGCCAAAGGGTTTAGTCGCTGGGACTG